>CM031930.1:16147369-16747369 GCA_018703725.1 Brassica juncea
TCCCAAACAGGAAAACTGGGATCACCTGATTTGAAAGTGGGATAGCTTCTTCATCCTAACTCCTATGAGATTATTCAATTTCCTGGGATTCTCCACTACTTTATGTATCAAAATCAAGTTCTTACATCACGATCATCTTGTTTTTATTAGAATGACAAAGAAGTTGTCATATTCCCAAACAGGAAAAACATGGACAACCTGATTTGAAAGTGGATAGTCTTCATCCTAACTCCTATGAGATTATTCAACTTCCTAGTGATTCTCCACTACTTTATGTATCAAAATCAAGCTTCTTACATCGCGATTCATCCTGGTTTGATTAGAATGGCAAAAAGTTGTCATATTCCCAAACGAAAACTGGGATCACCTGATTTGAAAGTGGGATACCTTCTTTTCCTAACTCCTATGAGATTTATTCATTCCTGTGATTCTCCACTACTTTATGTATCAAATCAAGCTTCTTACATTACGATTCATTCTGGTTTGATTAGAATGACAAAGAAGTTGTCATATTCCCAAACAGGAAAACTGGGATCACTGATTTGAAAGTGGAATAGCTTCTTCATCCTAACTCCTATGAGATTTATTCAACTTCCTAGTGATTCTCCACTACTTTTATGTATCAAAATCAAGCTTCTTACATCGCGATTCATCCTGGTTTGATTAGAATGACCAAAGAAGTTGTCATATTCCCAAACAGGAAAAACTAGAGATCACCTGATTTTGAAAGTGGGATAGCTTCTTCATCCTAACTCCTATGAGATTTTTTTCAACTTTCCTAGTGATTCTCCACTACTTTATGTATCAAAATCAAGCTTCTTACATCACGATTCATCCTGGTTTTTATTAGAATGACAAAGAAGTTGTTCATATTCCCAAACAGGAAAACTGGGATCACCTGATTTGAAAGTGGGTATAGCTTCTTCATCCTAACTCCTATGAGATTTATTCAACTTCTAGTGATTTCTCCACTACTTTATGTATCAAAATCAAGCTTCTTACATCGCGATTCATCCTGGTTTTATTTAGAATGACAAAGAAGTTGTCATATTCCACAAAAATGAAAACTGGATCACCTGATTTGAAAGTGGAATAGCTTCTTCATCCTAACTCCTATGAGATTTATTCAACTTCCTAGTGATTCTCCACTACTTTAGTATCAAAAGCAAGCTTCTTACATCACGATTCATCCTGGTTTTTATTAGAATGACAAAGAAGTTGTCATATTCCCAAACAGGAAAACTGGGATCACCTGATTTGAAAGTGGGATAGCTTATTCATCCTAACTCCTATGAGATTTATTCAACTTCCTAGGTGATTCTCCACTACTTTATGTATCAAAATCAAGCTTCTTACATCACGATTCATCCTGGTTTTATTAGAATGACAAAGAAGTTGTCATATTCCCAAACAGGAAAACTGGGATCACCTGATTTGAAAGTGGGATAGCTTTCTTCATCCTAACTCCTATGAGATTTATTCAACTTTCCTAGTGATTCTCCACTACGTTATGTATCAAAATCAAGCTTCTTACATCACGATTCATCCTGGTTTTATTAGAATGACAAAGAAGTTGTCATATTCCCAAACAGGAAAACTGGGATCACCTGATTTGAAAGTGGAATAGCTTCTTCATCCTAACTCCTATGAGATTTATTCAATTCCTGGTGATTCTCCACTACTTTATGTATCAAAATCAAGCTTCTTACATCACGATTCATCCTGGTATTTATTAGAATGACAAAGAAGTTGTCATATTCCCAAACAGGAAAACTGGGATCACCTGATTTGAAAGTGGGATAGCTTCTTCATCCTAACTCCTATGAGATTTTATTCAACTTCCTAGTGATTCTCCTACTACTTTATGTATCAAAATCAAGCTTCTTACATCACGATTCATCCTGGTTTTTATTAGAATGACAAAGAAGTTGTCATATTCCCAAACAGGAAAACTGGGATCACCTGATTTGAAAGTGGGATAGCTTCTTCATCCTAACTCCTATGAGATTTATTCAACTTCCTGGTGATTTTCCACTACTTTATGTATCAAAATCAAGCTTCTTACATCGCGATTCATCCTGGTTTTATTAGAATGACAAAGAAGTTGTCATATTCCCAAACAGGAAAACTGGGATCACCTGATTTGAAAGTGGGATAGCTTCTTCATCCTAACTCCTATGAGATTTATTCAACTTCCTGGTGATTCTCCACTACTTTATGTATCAAAATCAAGCTTCTTACATCACGATTCATCCTGGTTTTATTAGAATGACAAAGAAGTTGTCATATTCCCAAACAGGAAAACTGGGATCACCTGATTTGAAAGTGGGATAGCTTCTTCATCCTAACTCCTATGAGATTTATTCAATTTCCTGGTGATTCTCCACTACTTTATGTATCAAAATCAAGCTTCTTACATCACGATTCATCCTGGTTTTATTAGAATGACAAAGAAGTTGTCATATTCCCAAACAGGAAAACTGGGATCACCTGATTTGAAAGTGGGATAGCTTCTTCATCCTAACTCCTATGAGATTTATTCAACTTCCTAGTGATTCTCCACTACTTTATGTATCAAAATCAAGCTTCTTACATCACGATTCATCCTGGTTTTTATTAGAATGACAAAGAAGTTGTCATATTCCCAAACAGGAAAACTGGGATCACCTGATTTGAAAGTGGGATAGCTTCTTCATCCTAACTCCTATGAGATTTATTCAACTTCCTAGGTGATTCTCCACTACTTTATGTATCAAAATCAAGCTTCTTACATCACGATTCATCCTGTTTTATTAGAATGACAAAGAAGTTGTCATATTCCCAAACAGGAAAACTTGGGATCACCTGATTTGAAAGTGGGAATAGCTTCTTCATCCTAACTCCTATGAGATTTATTCAACTTCCTAGTGATTCTCCACTACTTATGTATCAAAATCAAGCTTCTTACATCACGATTCATCCTGGTTTTTATTAGAATGACAAAGAAGTTGTCATATTCCCAAACAGGAAAACTGGGATCACCTGATTTGAAAGTGGATAGCTTCTTCATCCTAACTCCTATGAGATTTATTCAATTTCCTGGTGATTCTCCACTACTTTATGTATCAAAATCAAGCTTCTTACATCACGATTCATCCTGGTTTTATTAGAATGACAAAGAAGTTGTCATATTCCCAAACAGGAAAACTGGGATCACCTGATTTGAAAGTGGGATAGCTTCTTCATCCTAACTCCTATGAGATTTATTCAACTTCCTAGTGATTCTCCACTACTTTATGTATCAAAATCAAGCTTCTTACATCACGATTCATCCTGGTTTTATTAGAATGACAAAGAAGTTGTCATATTCCCAAACAGGAAAACTGGATCACCTGATTTGAAAGTGGGATAGCTTCTCTTCATCCTAACTCCTATTAGATTTATTCAATTCCTGGTGATTCTCCACTACTTTATGTATCAAATCAAGCTTCTTACATCACGATTCATCCTGGTTTTATTAGAATGACAAAGAAGTTGTCATATTCCCAAACAGGAAAACTGGGATCACCTGATTTGAAAGTGGAATAGCTTCTTCATCCTAAACTCCTATGATGATGTATTCAACTTCCTAGTGATTCTCCACTACTTTATGTATCAAAATCAAGCTTCTTACATCACGATTCATCCTGGTTTTATAGAATGACAAAGAAGTTGTCATATTCCCAAACAGGAAAATGGGATCCCCGATTTTAAGTGGGATAGTTTTCATCCTAACTCCTATGAGAGTTATCAATTCCTGGTATCTCCCATACTTTATGTATCAAAATCAAGCTTTAAATCACGATTCATCCTGGTTTTTTAGAATGACAAAGAAGTTGTCATATTCCCAAACAGGAAAACTGGGATCACCTGATTTGAAAGTGGATAGCTTCTTCATCCTAACTCCTATGAGATTTATTCAACTTCCTGTGATTCTCCACTACTTTATGTATCAATCAAGCTTCTACATCACGATTCATCCTGGTTTTATTAGAATGACAAGAAGTTGTCATATTCCCAAACAGAAAACTGGGATCACCTGATTTGAAGTGGGGATAGCTTCTTCATCCAACTCCTAGAGATTTATTCAATTCCTGTGATTCTCCACTACTTTAGTATCAAAATCAAGTTCTTACATCACGATTCATCCTGGTTTTTTATTAGAATGACAAGAAGTTGTCATATTCCCAAACAGGAAAACTGGGATCACCTGATTTGAAGTGGGATAGCTTTTCATCCTAACTCCATGAGATTTATTCAATTTCTGGGTGGTCCACTACTTTATGTATCAAATCAAGCTTCTTACATTACGATTCATCCTGGTTTATTAGAATGACAAGAAGTTGTCATATTCCCAAACAGAAAACTGGATACCTGATGAAAGTGGAATAGCTTCTCATCCTAACTCTATGAGATTTATTAACTTCTAGTGTCTCCACTACTTTATGTATCAAAATCAAGTCTTCATCACGATTTCATCCTGGTTTTTTAGAATGACAAAGAAGTTGTCATATTCCAAAAGAGAAAACTGGGATCACTGATTTGAAAGTGGATAGCTTCTTCAACCTAACTAATTATGACAACTTCTTTGTCATTCTAATAATACCATGGTATGAATCGTGACCTGTAAGAAGCTTGATTTTGATACATAAAGTAGTGGTGAATCACTAGGAAGTTGAATAAATCTCATAGGAGTTAGGATGAAGAAGCTATACACTTTCAAATCAGGTGATCCCAGTTTTCCTGTTTGGGAATATGACAACTTCTTTGTCATTCTAATAAAAACCAGGATGAATCGTGATGTAAGAAGCTTGATTTTGATACATAAAGTAGTGGAGAATCACCAGGAAATTGAATAAATCTCATAGGAGTTAGGATGAAGAAGCTATCCCACTTTCAAATCAGGTGATCCCAGTTTTCCTGTTTGGGAATATGACAACTTCTTTGTCATTCTAATAAAACCAGGATGAATCGTGATGTAAGAAGCTTGATTTTGATACATAAAGTAGTGGAGAATCACTAGGAAGTTGAATAAATCTCATAGGAGTTAGGATGAAGAAGCTATTCCACTTTCAAATCAGGTGATCCCAGTTTTCCTGTTTGGGAATATGACAACTTCTTTGTCATTCTAATAAAACCAGGATGAATCGTGATGTAAGAAGCTTGATTTTGATACATAAAGTAGTGGAGAATCACCAGGAAATTGAATAAATCTCATAGGAGTTAGGATGAAGAAGCTATCCCACTTTCAAATCAGGTGATCCCAGTTTTCCTGTTTGGGAATATGACAACTTCTTTGTCATTCTAATAAAACCAGGATGAATCGTGATGTAAGAAGCTTGATTTTGATACATAAAGTAGTGGAGAATCACCAGGAAGTTGAATAAATCTCATAGGAGTTAGGATGAAGAAGCTATCCCACTTTCAAATCAGGTGATCCCAGTTTTCCTGTTTGGGAATATGACAACTTCTTTGTCATTCTAATAAAACCAGGATGAATCGTGATGTAAGAAGCTTGATTTTGATACATAAAGTAGTGGAGAATCACTAGGAAGTTGAATAAATCTCATAGGAGTTAGGATGAAGAAGCTATCCCACTTTCAAATCAGGTGATCCCAGTTTTCCTGTTTGGGAATATGACAACTTCTTTGTCATTCTAATAAAACCAGGATGAATCGTGATGTAAGAAGCTTGATTTTGATACATAAAGTAGTGGAGAATCACTAGGAAGTTGAATAAATCTCATAGGAGTTAGGATGAAGAAGCTATCCCACTTTCAAATCAGGTGATCCCAGTTTTCCTGTTTGGGAATATGACAACTTCTTTGTCATTCTAATAAAACCAGGATGAATCGTGATGTAAGAAGCTTGATTTTGATACATAAAGTAGTGGAGAATCACTAGGAAGTTGAATAAATCTCATAGGAGTTAGGATGAAGAAGCTATCCCACTTTCAAATCAGGTGATCCCAGTTTTCCTGTTTGGGAATATGACAACTTCTTTGTCATTCTAATAAAACCAGGATGAATCGTGATGTAAGAAGCTTGATTTTGATACATAAAGTAGTGGAGAATCACTAGGAAGTTGAATAAATCTCATAGGAGTTAGGATGAAGAAGCTATCCCACTTTCAAATCAGGTGATCCCAGTTTTCCTGTTTGGGAATATGACAACTTCTTTGTCATTCTAATAAAACCAGGATGAATCGTGATGTAAGAAGCTTGATTTTGATACATAAAGTAGTGGAGAATCACCAGGAAGTTGAATAAATCTCATAGGAGTTAGGATGAAGAAGCTATCCCACTTTCAAATCAGGTGATCCCAGTTTTCCTGTTTGGGAATATGACAACTTCTTTGTCATTCTAATAAAACCAGGATGAATCGCGATGTAAGAAGCTTGATTTTGATACATAAAGTAGTGGAGAATCACTAGGAAGTTGAATAAATCTCATAGGAGTTAGGATGAAGAAGCTATCCCACTTTCAAATCAGGTGATCCCAGTTTTCCTGTTTGGGAATATGACAACTTCTTTGTCATTCTAATAAAACCAGGATGAATCGTGATGTAAGAAGCTTGATTTTGATACATAAAGTAGTGGAGAATCACTAGGAAGTTGAATAAATCTCATAGGAGTTAGGATGAAGAAGCTATCCCACTTTCAAATCAGGTGATCCCAGTTTTCCTGTTTGGGAATATGACAACTTCTTTGTCATTCTAATAAAACCAGGATGAATCGTGATGTAAGAAGCTTGATTTTGATACATAAAGTAGTGGAGAATCACCTAGGAAGTTGAATAAATCTCATAGGAGTTAGGATGAAGAAGCTATCCCACTTTCAAATCAGGTGATCCCAGTTTTCCTGTTTGGGAATATGACAACTTCTTTGTCATTCTAATAAAACCAGGATGAATCGCGATGTAAGAAGCTTGATTTTGATACATAAAGTAGTGGAGAATCACTAGGAAGTTGAATAAATCTCATAGGAGTTAGGATGAAGAAGCTATCCCACTTTCAAATCAGGTGATCCCAGTTTTCCTGTTTGGGAATATGACAACTTCTTTGTCATTCTAATAAAACCAGGATGAATCGTGATGTAAGAAGCTTGATTTTGATACATAAAGTAGTGGAGAATCACTAGGAAGTTGAATAAATCTCATAGGAGTTAGGATGAAGAAGCTATCCCACTTTCAAATCAGGTGATCCCAGTTTTCCTGTTTGGGAATATGACAACTTCTTTGTCATTCTAATAAAACCAGGATGAATCGTGATGTAAGAAGCTTGATTTTGATACATAAAGTAGTGGAGAATCACTAGGAAGTTGAATAAATCTCATAGGAGTTAGGATGAAGAAGCTATCCCACTTTCAAATCAGGTGATCCCAGTTTTCCTGTTTGGGAATATGACAACTTCTTTGTCATTCTAATAAAACCAGGATGAATCGTGATGTAAGAAGCTTGATTTTGATACATAAAGTAGTGGAGAATCACCTAGGAAGTTGAATAAATCTCATAGGAGTTAGGATGAAGAAGCTATCCCACTTTCAAATCAGGTGATCCCAGTTTTCCTGTTTGGGAATATGACAACTTCTTTGTCATTCTAATAAAACCAGGATGAATCGTGATGTAAGAAGCTTGATTTTGATACATAAAGTAGTGGAGAATCACTAGGAAGTTGAATAAATCTCATAGGAGTTAGGATGAAGAAGCTATCCCACTTTCAAATCAGGTGATCCCAGTTTTCCTGTTTGGGAATATGACAACTTCTTTGTCATTCTAATAAAACCAGGATGAATCGTGATGTAAGAAGCTTGATTTTGATACATAAAGTAGTGGAGAATCACCTAGGAAGTTGAATAAATCTCATAGGAGTTAGGATGAAGAAGCTATCCCACTTTCAAATCAGGTGATCCCAGTTTTCCTGTTTGGGAATATGACAACTTCTTTGTCATTCTAATAAAACCAGGATGAATCGTGATGTAAGAAGCTTGATTTTGATACATAAAGTAGTGGAGAATCACCTAGGAAGTTGAATAAATCTCATAGGAGTTAGGATGAAGAAGCTATCCCACTTTCAAATCAGGTGATCCCAGTTTTCCTGTTTGGGAATATGACAACTTCTTTGTCATTCTAATAAAACCAGGATGAATCGTGATGTAAGAAGCTTGATTTTGATACATAAAGTAGTGGAGAATCACTAGGAAGTTGAATAAATCTCATAGGAGTTAGGATGAAGAAGCTATTCCCACTTTCAAATCAGGTGATCCCAGTTTTCCTGTTTGGGAATATGACAACTTCTTTGTCATTCTAATAAAACCAGGATGAATCGTGATGTAAGAAGCTTGATTTTGATACATAAAGTAGTGGAGAATCACCAGGAAATTGAATAAATCTCATAGGAGTTAGGATGAAGAAGCTATCCCACTTTCAAATCAGGTGATCCCAGTTTTCCTGTTTGGGAATATGACAACTTCTTTGTCATTCTAATAAAACCAGGATGAATCGCGATGTAAGAAGCTTGATTTTGATACATAAAGTAGTGGAGAATCACTAGGAAGTTGAATAAATCTCATAGGAGTTAGGATGAAGAAGCTATCCCACTTTCAAATCAGGTGATCCCAGTTTTCCTGTTTGGGAATATGACAACTTCTTTGTCATTCTAATAAAACCAGGATGAATCGTGATGTAAGAAGCTTGATTTTGATACATAAAGTAGTGGAGAATCACCTAGGAAGTTGAATAAATCTCATAGGAGTTAGGATGAAGAAGCTATCCCACTTTCAAATCAGGTGATCCCAGTTTTCCTGTTTGGGAATATGACAACTTCTTTGTCATTCTAATAAAACCAGGATGAATCGTGATGTAAGAAGCTTGATTTTGATACATAAAGTAGTGGAGAATCACTAGGAAGTTGAATAAATCTCATAGGAGTTAGGATGAAGAAGCTATCCCACTTTCAAATCAGGTGATCCCAGTTTTCCTGTTTGGGAATATGACAACTTCTTTGTCATTCTAATAAAACCAGGATGAATCGTGATGTAAGAAGCTTGATTTTGATACATAAAGTAGTGGAGAATCACCTAGGAAGTTGAATAAATCTCATAGGAGTTAGGATGAAGAAGCTATCCCACTTTCAAATCAGGTGATCCCAGTTTTCCTGTTTGGGAATATGACAACTTCTTTGTCATTCTAATAAAACCAGGATGAATCGCGATGTAAGAAGCTTGATTTTGATACATAAAGTAGTGGAGAATCACCTAGGAAGTTGAATAAATCTCATAGGAGTTAGGATGAAGAAGCTATCCCACTTTCAAATCAGGTGATCCCAGTTTTCCTGTTTGGGAATATGACAACTTCTTTGTCATTCTAATAAAACCAGGATGAATCGTGATGTAAGAAGCTTGATTTTGATACATAAAGTAGTGGAGAATCACCTAGGAAGTTGAATAAATCTCATAGGAGTTAGGATGAAGAAGCTATCCCACTTTCAAATCAGGTGATCCCAGTTTTCCTGTTTGGGAATATGACAACTTCTTTGTCATTCTAATAAAACCAGGATGAATCGTGATGTAAGAAGCTTGATTTTGATACATAAAGTAGTGGAGAATCACTAGGAAGTTGAATAAATCTCATAGGAGTTAGGATGAAGAAGCTATCCCACTTTCAAATCAGGTGATCCCAGTTTTCCTGTTTGGGAATATGACAACTTCTTTGTCATTCTAATAAAACCAGGATGAATCGTGATGTAAGAAGCTTGATTTTGATACATAAAGTAGTGGAGAATCACCAGGAAGTTGAATAAATCTCATAGGAGTTAGGATGAAGAAGCTATCCCACTTTCAAATCAGGTGATCCCAGTTTTCCTGTTTGGGAATATGACAACTTCTTTGTCATTCTAATAAAACCAGGATGAATCGCGATGTAAGAAGCTTGATTTTGATACATAAAGTAGTGGAGAATCACTAGGAAGTTGAATAAATCTCATAGGAGTTAGGATGAAGAAGCTATCCCACTTTCAAATCAGGTGATCCCAGTTTTCCTGTTTGGGAATATGACAACTTCTTTGTCATTCTAATAAAACCAGGATGAATCGTGATGTAAGAAGCTTGATTTTGATACATAAAGTAGTGGAGAATCACTAGGAAGTTGAATAAATCTCATAGGAGTTAGGATGAAGAAGCTATCCCACTTTCAAATCAGGTGATCCCAGTTTTCCTGTTTGGGAATATGACAACTTCTTTGTCATTCTAATAAAACCAGGATGAATCGTGATGTAAGAAGCTTGATTTTGATACATAAAGTAGTGGAGAATCACTAGGAAGTTGAATAAATCTCATAGGAGTTAGGATGAAGAAGCTATCCCACTTTCAAATCAGGTGATCCCAGTTTTCCTGTTTGGGAATATGACAACTTCTTTGTCATTCTAATAAAACCAGGATGAATCGTGATGTAAGAAGCTTGATTTTGATACATAAAGTAGTGGAGAATCACTAGGAAGTTGAATAAATCTCATAGGAGTTAGGATGAAGAAGCTATCCCACTTTCAAATCAGGTGATCCCAGTTTTCCTGTTTGGGAATATGACAACTTCTTTGTCATTCTAATAAAACCAGGATGAATCGCGATGTAAGAAGCTTGATTTTGATACATAAAGTAGTGGAGAATCACTAGGAAGTTGAATAAATCTCATAGGAGTTAGGATGAAGAAGCTATACACTTTCAAATCAGGTGATCCCAGTTTTCCTGTTTGGGAATATGACAACTTCTTTGTCATTCTAATAAAACCAGGATGAATCGTGATGTAAGAAGCTTGATTTTGATACATAAAGTAGTGGAGAATCACTAGGAAGTTGAATAAATCTCATAGGAGTTAGGATGAAGAAGCTATCCCACTTTCAAATCAGGTGATCCCAGTTTTCCTGTTTGGGAATATGACAACTTCTTTGTCATTCTAATAAAACCAGGATGAATCGTGATGTAAGAAGCTTGATTTTGATACATAAAGTAGTGGAGAATCACTAGGAAGTTGAATAAATCTCATAGGAGTTAGGATGAAGAAGCTATCCCACTTTCAAATCAGGTGATCCCAGTTTTCCTGTTTGGGAATATGACAACTTCTTTGTCATTCTAATAAAACCAGGATGAATCGTGATGTAAGAAGCTTGATTTTGATACATAAAGTAGTGGAGAATCACTAGGAAGTTGAATAAATCTCATAGGAGTTAGGATGAAGAAGCTATCCCACTTTCAAATCAGGTGATCCCAGTTTTCCTGTTTGGGAATATGACAACTTCTTTGTCATTCTAATAAAACCAGGATGAATCGTGATGTAAGAAGCTTGATTTTGATACATAAAGTAGTGGAGAATCACCAGGAAATTGAATAAATCTCATAGGAGTTAGGATGAAGAAGCTATCCCACTTTCAAATCAGGTGATCCCAGTTTTCCTGTTTGGGAATATGACAACTTCTTTGTCATTCTAATCACACCAGGATGAATCGCTGATGTAAGAAGCTTGATTTTGATACATAAAGTAGTGGAGAATCACTAGGAAGTTGAATAAATCTCATAGGAGTTAGGATGAAGAAGCTATCCCACTTTCAAATCAGGTGATCCCAGTTTTCCTGTTTGGGAATATGACAACTTCTTTGTCATTCTAATAAAACCAGGATGAATCGTGATGTAAGAAGCTTGATTTTGATACATAAAGTAGTGGAGAATCACCAGGAAATTGAATAAATCTCATAGGAGTTAGGATGAAGAAGCTATCCCACTTTCAAATCAGGTGATCCCAGTTTTCCTGTTTGGGAATATGACAACTTCTTTGTCATTCTAATCAAACCAGGATGAATCGCGATGTAAGAAGCTTGATTTTGATACATAAAGTAGTGGAGAATCACTAGGAAGTTGAATAAATCTCATAGGAGTTAGGATGAAGAAGCTATCCCACTTTCAAATCAGGTGATCCCAGTTTTCCTGTTTGGGAATATGACAACTTCTTTGTCATTCTAATAAAACCAGGATGAATCGTGATGTAAGAAGCTTGATTTTGATACATAAAGTAGTGGAGAATCACCAGGAAATTGAATAAATCTCATAGGAGTTAGGATGAAGAAGCTATCCCACTTTCAAATCAGGTGATCCCAGTTTTCCTGTTTGGGAATATGACAACTTCTTTGTCATTCTAATAAAACCAGGATGAATCGCGATGTAAGAAGCTTGATTTTGATACATAAAGTAGTGGAGAATCACTAGGAAGTTGAATAAATCTCATAGGAGTTAGGATGAAGAAGCTATCCCACTTTCAAATCAGGTGATCCCAGTTTTCCTGTTTGGGAATATGACAACTTCTTTGTCATTCTAATAAAACCAGGATGAATCGTGATGTAAGAAGCTTGATTTTGATACATAAAGTAGTGGAGAATCACTAGGAAGTTGAATAAATCTCATAGGAGTTAGGATGAAGAAGCTATCCCACTTTCAAATCAGGTGATCCCAGTTTTCCTGTTTGGGAATATGACAACTTCTTTGTCATTCTAATAAAACCAGGATGAATCGTGATGTAAGAAGCTTGATTTTGATACATAAAGTAGTGGAGAATCACTAGGAAGTTGAATAAATCTCATAGGAGTTAGGATGAAAAAGCTATCCCACTTTCAAATCAGGTGATCCCAGTTTTCCTGTTTGGGAATATGACAACTTCTTTGTCATTCTAATAAAACCAGGATGAATCGCTGATGTAAGAAGCTTGATTTTGATACATAAAGTAGTGGAGAATCACTAGGAAGTTGAATAAATCTCATAGGAGTTAGGATGAAAAAGCTATCCCACTTTCAAATCAGGTGATCCCAGTTTTCCTGTTTGGGAATATGACAACTTCTTTGTCATTCTAATAAAAACCAGGATGAATCGTGATGTAAGAAGCTTGATTTTGATACATAAAGTAGTGGAGAATCACCTAGGAAGTTGAATAAATCTCATAGGAGTTAGGATGAAGAAGCTATCCCACTTTCAAATCAGGTGATCCCAGTTTTCCTGTTTGGGAATATGACAACTTCTTTGTCCATTCTAATCAAACCAGGATGAATCGCTGATGTAAGAAGCTTGATTTTGATACATAAAGTAGTGGAGAATCACTAGGAAGTTGAATAAATCTCATAGGAGTTAGGATGAAGAAGCTATCCCACTTTCAAATCAGGTGATCCCAGTTTTCCTGTTTGGGAATATGACAACTTCTTTGTCATTCTAATAAAACCAGGATGAATCGTGATGTAAGAAGCTTGATTTTGATACATAAAGTAGTGGAGAATCACCAGGAAATTGAATAAATCTCATAGGAGTTAGGATGAAGAAGCTATCCCACTTTCAAATCAGGTGATCCCAGTTTTCCTGTTTGGGAATATGACAACTTCTTTGTCATTCTAATAAAACCAGGATGAATCGTGATGTAAGAAGCTTGATTTTGATACATAAAGTAGTGGAGAATCACTAGGAAGTTGAATAAATCTCATAGGAGTTAGGATGAAGAAGCTATCCCACTTTCAAATCAGGTGATCCCAGTTTTCCTGTTTGGGAATATGACAACTTCTTTGTCATTCTAATAAAACCAGGATGAATCGTGATGTAAGAAGCTTGATTTTGATACATAAAGTAGTGGAGAATCACTAGGAAGTTGAATAAATCTCATAGGAGTTAGGATGAAGAAGCTATCCCACTTTCAAATCAGGTTATCCCAGTTTTCCTGTTTGGGAATATGACAACTTCTTTGTCATTCTAATAAAAACCAGGATGAATCGCGATGTAAGAAGCTTGATTTTGATACATAAAGTAGTGGAGAATCACCTGGAAATTGATTAAATCTCATAGGAGTTAGGATGAAGAAGCTATCCCACTTTCAAATCAGGTGATCCCAGTTTTCCTGTTTGGGAATATGACAACTTCTTTGTCCATTCTAATCAAACCAGGATGAATCGCGATGTAAGAAGCTTGATTTTGAAACATCAAGTAGTGGAGAATCACTAGGAAGTTGAATAAATCTCATAGGAGTTAGGATGAAGAAGCTATTCCACTTTCAAATCAGGTGATCCCAGTTTTCCTGTTTGGGAATATGACAACTTCTTTGTCATTCTAATAAAACCAGGATGAATCGTGATGTAAGAAGCTTGATTTTGATACATAAAGTAGTGGAGAATCACCAGGAAATTGAATAAATCTCATAGGAGTTAGGATGAAGAAGGTATCCCACTTTCAAATCAGGTGATCCCAGTTTTCCTGTTTGGGAATATGACAACTTCTTTGCCATTCTAATCAAACCAGGATGAATCGCGATGTAAGAAGCTTGATTTTGATACATAAAGTAGTAGAGAATCACTAGGAAGTTGAATAAATCTCATAGGAGTTAGGATGAAGAAGCTATACCACTTTCAAATCAGGTGATCCCAGTTTTCCTGTTTGGGAATATGACAACTTCTTTGTCATTCTAATAAAAACCAGGATGAATCGTGATGTAAGAAGCTTGATTTTGATACATAAAGTAGTGGAGAATCACCAGGAAATTGAATAAATCTCATAGGAGTTAGGATGAAGAAGGTATCCCACTTTCAAATCAGGTGATCCCAGTTTTCCTGTTTGGGAATATGAAAACTTCTTTGCCATTATAATCAAACCAGGATGAATCGCTGATGTAAGAAGCTTGATTTTGATACATAAAGTAGTAGAGAATCACTAGGAAGTTGAATAAATCTCATAGGAGTTAGGATGAAGAAGGTATCCCACTTTCAAATCAGGTGATCCCAGTTTTCCTGTTTGGGAATATGACAACTTCTTTGTCCATTCTAATCAAACCAGGATGAATCGCGATGTAAGAAGCTTGATTTTGATACATAAAGTAGTGGAGAATCACTAGGAAGTTGAATAAATCTCATAGGAGTTAGGATGAAGAAGCTATTCCACTTTCAAATCAGGTGATCCCAGTTTTCCTGTTTGGGAATATGACAACTTCTTTGTCATTCTAATAAAAACCAGGATGAATCGTGATGTAAGAAGCTTGATTTTGATACATAAAGTAGTGGAGAATCACCAGGAAATTGAATAAATCTCATAGGAGTTAGGATGAAGAACGTATCCCACTTTCAAATCAGGTGATCCCAGTTTTCCTGTTTGGGAATATGACAACTTCTTTGCCATTCTAATCAAACCAGGATGAATCGCGATGTAAGAAGCTTGATTTTGATACATAAAGTAGTGGAGAATCACTAGGAAGTTGAATAAATCTCATAGGAGTTAGGATGAAGAAGCTATCCCACTTTCAAATCAGGTGATCCCAGTTTTCCTGTTTGGGAATATGACAACTTCTTTGTCATTCTAATAAAACCAGGATGAATCGTGATGTAAGAAGCTTGATTTTGATACATAAAGTAGTGGAGAATCACCAGGAAATTGAATAAATCTCATAGGAGTTAGGATGAAGAAGCTATCCCACTTTCAAATCAGGTGATCCCAGTTTTCCTGTTTGGGAATATGACAACTTCTTTGCCATTCTAATCAAACCAGGATGAATCGCGATGTAAGAAGCTTGATTTTGATACATAAAGTAGTGGAGAATCACTAGGAAGTTGAATAAATCTCATAGGAGTTAGGATGAAGAAGCTATTCCACTTTCAAATCAGGTGATCCCAGTTTTCCTGTTTGGGAATATGACAACTTCTTTGTCATTCTAATAAAACTAGGATGAATCGTGATGTAAGAAGCTTGATTTTGATACATAAAGTAGTGGTGAATCACTAGGAAGTTGAATAAATCTCATAGGAGTTAGGATGAAGAAGCTATACCACTTTCAAATCAGGTGATCCCAGTTTTCCTGTTTGGGAATATGACAACTTCTTTGTCATTCTAACCACACCAGGATGAATCGCAATGTAAGAAGCTTGATTTCGATACATAAAGTAGTGGAGAATCACCAGAAAATTGAATAAATCTCATAGGAGTTAGGATGAAGAAGCTATTCCACTTTCAAATCTGGTGATCCCCGTTTTCCTGTTTGGGGATATGACAACTTCTTTGTCATTCTAATAAAACCAGGATGAATCGTGATGTAAGAAGCTTGATTTTGATACATAAAGTAGTGGAGAAACATTAGGAAGTTGAAAAAATCTCATAGGAGTTAGGATGAAGAAGCTATCCCACTTTCAAATCAGCTGCTCCCAGTTTTCCTGTTTGGGAATATGACAATTTCTTTGTCATTCTAATCACACGAGGATGAATCGCGATGTAAGAAGCTTGATTTTGAAACATAAAGTAGTGGAGAATCACTAGGAAGTTGAATAAATCTCATCGAAGTTAGGATAAAGAAGGTATCCCACTTTCAAATTGGGTGATCCCATATTTCCAGTTTGGGAATATGACAACTTCTTTGCCATTCTAATCAAACCAGGATGAATCGCGATGTAAGAAGCTTGATTTTGATACATAAAATAGTGGAGAATCACTAGGAAGTTGAATAAATCTCATAGGAGTTAGGATGAAGAAGCTATACCACTTTCAAATCAGGTGATCCCAATTTTCCTGTTTGGGAATATGACAACTTCTTTGTCATTCTAATAAAAACCAGGATGAATCGTGATGTAAGAAGCTTGATTTTGATACATAAAGTAGAGGAGAATCACCAGGAAATTGAATAAATCTCATAGGAGTTAGGATGAGAAAGCTATCCCACTTTCAAATCAGGTGATCCCAGTTTTCATGTTTGGGAATATGACAACTTCTTTGTCATTCTAATAAAAACCTGGATGAATCGTGATGTAAGAAGCTTGATTTTGATACATAAAGTAGTGGAGAATCACTAGGAAGTTGAATAAATCTCATAGGAGTTAGGATGAAGAAGCTATTCCACTTTCAAATCAGGTGATCCCAGTTTTCCTGTTTGGGAATATGACAACTTCTTTGTCATTCTAATAAAACCAGGATGAATCGTGATGTAAGAAGCTTGATTTTGATACATAAAATAGTGGAGAATCACCAGGAAATTGAATAAATCTCATATGAGTTAGGATGAAGAAGCTATCCCACTTTCAAATCAGGTGATCCCAGTTTTCCTGTTTGGGAATATGACAACTTCTTTGTCATTCTAATAAAACCAGGATGAATCGCGATGTAAGAAGCTTGATTTTGATACATAAAGTAGTGGAAAACTACCAGGAAGTTGAATACATCTCATAGGAGTTAGGATGAAGAAGCTATCCCACTTTCAAATCAGCTGATCCCAGTTTTCCTGTTTGGGAATATGACAACTTCTTTGTCATTCTAATAAAAACAAGGATGAATCGTGATGTAAGAAGCTTGATTTTGATACATAAAGTAGTGGAGAATCACTAGGAAGTTGAATAAATCTAATAGGAGTTAGGATGAAGAAGCTATCCCACTTTCAAATCAGGTGATCTCAGTTTTCCTGTTTGGGAATATGACAACTTCTTTGTCATTCTAATAAAACCAGGATGAATCGTGATGTAAGAAGCTTGATTTTGATACATAAAGTAGTGGAGAATCACTAGGAAGTTGAATAAATCTCATAGGAGATAGGATGAAGAAGCTATTCCACTTTCAAATCAGGTGATCCCAGTTTTCCTATTTGGGAATATGACAACTTCTTTGTCATTCTAATAAAACTAGGATGAATCGGGATGTAAGAAGCTTGATTTTGATACATAAAGTAGTAGAGAATCACTAGGAAGTTTATTAAATCTCATAGGAGTTAGGATGAAGAAGCTATACCACTTTCAAATCAGGTGATCCCAGTTTTCCTGGTTGGGAATGTGACAACTTATTTGTCATTCTAATAAAAACCTGGATGAATCGCGATGTAAGAAGCTTGATTTTGATACATAAAGTAGTGGAGAATCACCAGGAAATTGAAGAAATCTCATAGGAGTTAGGATGAAGAAGGTATCCCACTTTCAAATCAGGTGATCCCAATTTTCTTGTTTGGGAATATGACAACTTCTTTGCCATTATAATCAAACCAGGATGAATCGGGATGTAAGAAGCTTGATTTTGATACATAAAGTAGTAGAGAATCACTAGGAAGTTTATTAAATCTCATAGGAGTTAGGATGAAGAAGCTATACCACTTTCAAATCAGGTGATCCCAGTTTTCCTGTTTGGGAATATGACAACTTCTTTGTCATTCTAATAAAAACCAGGATGAATCGTGATGTAAGAAGCTTGATTTTGATACATAAAGTAGTGGAGAATCACCAGGAAATTGAATAAATCTCATAGGAGTTAGGATGAAGAAGGTATCCCACTTTCAAATCAGGTGATCCCAGTTTTCCTGTTTGGGAATATGACAACTTCTTTGTCATTCTAATCAAACAAGGATGAATCGCGATATAAGAAGCTTGATTTTGATACATAAAGTAGTGGAGAATCACTAGGAAGTTGAATAAATCTCATAGGAGTTAGGATAAAGAAGCTATTCCACTTTCAAATCAGGTGATCCCAGTTTTCCTGTTTGGGAATATGACAACTTCTTTGTCATTCTAATAAAACTAGGATGAATCGTGATGTAAGAACCTTGATTTTGATACATAAAGTAGTGGTGAATCACTAGGAAGTTGAATAAATCTCATAGGAGTTAGGATGAAGAAGCTATACCACTTTCAAATCAGGTGATCCCAGTTTTCCTGTTTGGGAATATGACAACGTCTTTGTCATTCTAATAAAAACCAGGATGAATCGTGATGTAAGAAGCTTGATTTTGATACATAAAGTAGTGGAGAATCACCAGGAAATTGAATAAATTTCATAGGAGTTAGGATGAAGAAGGTATCCCACTTTCAAATCAGGTGATCCCAATTTTCTTGTTTGGGAATATGACAACTTCTTTGCCATTATAATCAAACCAGGATGAATCGCGATGTAAGAAGCTTGATTTTGATACATAAAGTAGTAGAGAATCACTAGGAAGTTGATTAAATCTCATAGGAGTTAGGATGAAGAAGCTATACCACATTCAAATCAGGTGATCCCTGTTTTCCTGTTTGGGAATATGACAACTTCTTTGTCATTCTAATAAAAACCAGGATGAATCGTGATGTAAGAAGCTTGATTTTGATACATAAAGTAGTGGAGAATCACCAGGAAATTGAATAAATCTCATAGGAGTTAGGATGAAGAAGGTATCCCACTTTCAAATAAGGTGATCCCAGTTTTCCTGTTTGGGAATATGACAACTTCTTTGTCATTCTAATCAAACCAGGATGAATCGCGATATAAGAAGCTTGTTTTTGATACATAAAGTAGTGGAGAATCACTAGGAAGTTGAATAAATCTCATAGGAGTTAGGATGAAGAAGCTATACCACTTTCAAATCAGGTGATCCCAGTTTTCCTGTTTGGGAATATGAGAACTTCTTTGTCATTCTAATAAAAACCAGGATGAATCGTGTTGTAAGAAGCTTGATTTTGATACATAAAGTAGTGGAGAATCACCAGGAAATTGAATAAATCTCATAGGAGTTAGGATGAAAAAGCTATCCCACTTTCAAATAAGGTGATCCGAGTTTTCATGTTTGGGAATATGACAACTTCTTTGTCATTCTAATAAAAACCTTCTTTGTCATTCTAATAAAAACCTGGATGAATCGTGATGTAAGACGCTTGATTTTGATACATAAAGTAGTGGAGAATCACTAGGAAGTTGAATAAATCTCATAAGATTTGGGAAGTTATCCCAGTTTCAAATCAGGTTATCCCAGTTTTCCTGTTTGGGAATATGACCACTCCTATGAAGAAGCTATCCCACTTTCAAATCAGGTTATCCCAGTTTTCCTGTTTGGGAATATGACAACTTATTTGTCATTCTAATAAAACCAGGATGAATCGCGATGTAAGAAGCTTGATTTTGATACATAAAGTAATGGAAAACCACCAGGAAGTTGAATAGATCTCATAGGAGTTGGGATGAACAAGCTATCCCACTTTCAAATCAGGTGATCTCAGTTTTTCTGTTTGGGAATATGACAACTTCTTTGTCATTCTAATCAAACCAGGATGAATCGTAATGTAAGAAGCTTGATTTCGATACATAAAGTAGTGGAGAATCACCAGGAATTGAATAAATCTCATAGGAGTTAGGATGAAGAAGGTATCCCACTTTCAAATCAGGTGATCCCAGTTTTCCTGTTTGGGAATATGACAACTTCTTTGTCATTGTAATCACACCAGGATGAATCGCGATGTAAGAAGCTTGATTTTGATACATAAAGTAGTGGAGAATCACTAGGAAGTTGAATATATCTCATAGGAGTTAGGATGAAGAAGCTATCCACTTTCAAATCAGGTGATCCCTGTTTTCCTGTTTGGGAATATGACAACTTCTTTGTCATTCTAATAAAAACCAGGATGAATCGCGATGTAAGAAGCCTGATTTTGATACATAAAGTAGTGGAAAACTACCAGGAAGTTGCATAGATCTCATAGGAGTTAGGATGAAGAAGCTATCCCACTTTCAAATCAGGTGATCCTAGTTTTCCTGTTTGGGAATATGACAACTTCTTAGTTAGAACGATATACCAGACCGGAATGGATGTAGACCGATGTAGGGATGTTGATATCGGTCGCGGCAGGTTAGGTAATGTCGATCGATGTTGACAGCTTCTCGTCGGTCTATTCTTACGGAAATCTTCTACTCGGATCTCTTTTTTTTTTTTTTTTATTGCCTGCAATAATAAAAAACCAACATAAATAGTATACCAATAAAAACTAAATAAATATTACCTAGTTGTGGGTTGCCTCCCACTCAGCGCTTTGTTATAGTCATTTAGCTTGACTGTGGAGGTGATTGGACTAGTAGTTTTGAAAGTTGGAACTTGTTGGAAAACAAGTATCCATCTCTTCTTTGCGCTTGTTGAACCATGTACCAGTGAAGTCTCTCATTGTTTCATCCCCTCTACGCCATTTTTCCTTCATTGTTGCAGTTGTGTTTTCCATCCTCTGCAATCTTTCTTCAAAACTCTCAAGGTTGAACTGATTTCTTCTAAGTGTGGCGTAAGTGTCTGCTGAGATCTCCTCTCCATGGTAATGTGTGTCGGACATGTTTGATGTCATCTTTGGTACTAGCTTCAATCTTTGATGTCCCCTTGTATAGCTTCAATCTTGGAAGTCAAAGCACTAATGTCAAGATCCATTGGGAAATAGATGTCATCACATCTCCCATCAAGCCTCTCTTCTGTAGTTTCAAGAGCACTATAGATATCTTTTACCAACTGATCTGTCTCTTCCCTGGTGTAAAAGTTTTGTTGAGACTTCATCGTATGTGGGCGTGGTGGATTGTCTATCAATGTGCATTGATGAACGTCGATCGATGTATGTTGATCTTTGTCGATCGATGACTATCGAGCAACGTCGGTAGCATGCAGAATTCTGGCTATGTCTTGCTTCATCTCCTCCATGCAAGTAGTTAGCCAACTTATACTGTCATTCAATGGGTAGTAGACACCATCAAGTTTCATCTAGAAAGCTTCTATGTTCTTCTCGTGTTCTCCACAGACTCCATAGAACATCTTATTGATCTCGTTCTTGGTGTAGATCTCTGGTGTGGGAACCAAAATCCGCACTGTTGATTTCCGTTTAAATTAGGAAAGTAGAAGAACCCTAGTTTCCCAGAGGTCCCGGATATCTGCTAATACTACACGCCAAGCAATTATAACACGAAATGAGAATAGTAGTAAAATAAGAAATCGAAAAAGAGAGCAAGATAGTTCTAATTTCGAATATGCGTTTGAGCGTTTACAACAAGGTAAGTGCCTGGGCTACGAGAGCTGTCGGCGAGATTCTTAGTTCTAAAAACCCTAACACGGCAAAAACCTAATTGAGTCGCAGCTCGAATAACAAAAACGGAAAATTGCCTAAAATCGCTCTAAGTGCTAAGCTTGCTGTCTAAAAGTTCTCATCTGCCTTGTTGGGGTCAAAAACGATCACGACGGAATTAAAACCCGAAAATTCTCGGAAATCGTATTTCCAAAAAAGATAGTAAATAGAAAAATATAATTTTCATAAAAAATAACCAATACGAAGAAGTATCTTTGAAGGCTCAAAGCAAACGAACCAAGCTCGGTCATTGCGTAACTACCGCACATACACGCTGTCCGGTCGCTACGTAGCAACCAAGTCCGAGCCGAGCTCGGTCGCTACATAGCGACCGAGCATCCAACCCGCTCGGTCGCTACGTAGCGACCGAGCTCGAGCCAAAGCTTGGTCGCTACGTAGCGACCGGGCTCGAGCCAAAGTTCGGTCGCTGCGCAGCGACCGAGCTCTTCCGAAACGTCGAGACGACACCAGTCCATGCATTCTCGTCAAACCTTCAATGCTATCTCCCGAAGACCATAGCGAGCTCAGTCTATGATTTCTGCTATTCTAAATCATCGATCAAACTTTGCGGATTCATACCGCGGAAAGTTCATTCCTTATCAAAAGAAATCGTAGTAAACACTTCGAGTCGGAAGACGGCCCAAAGGGACCTAAAACACGACTTGAGGCCCATCCTACGATTTATTAACCAAAAGCCCGTAAACCACAGCACGATTTACGCTTGGTCCACAAGGAAAGATAAATGTCAACTTTCCGTGGATAAATACAGAAGTTTTGAGGATAATTACGAAGATCGGAAAAAGTGGAATATCTCCATTTTATGCTATGACGGCTTAAGGGCAGAAGAGTAAAAGCGTAAACCGACCTTGGAGCTAGTATATAAGGAGTCCTAGGCGAGGAGCGTGGGAGAGACGATTTTTCAGAGAAAACTTAGCACTTAGAGCAATTTAGGCAATTTTCCGTTTTGTTATTTTGAGCTGCGACTCAATTAGGTTTAGCCGTCTTAGGGTTGCTAGAACTAGGAATCTCGCCGACAACTCTCAAGCCCAGGCTTATACCTTGTTGTAAACGCTCATACGCAAATTCGAAATACGATCTTCTTTGCTCTCTTTTCGATTTCTTATATTTTTATCGTTATTATTCTCGTGTTCTGATTGCTTGACGTGTGGTATTAGCAGATATCCGGGTCCTCTGGGAAATTAAGGTTTTCCTAGTTTCCTTATTTAAACGGAAATCGACAGTGCGAATTTCGGTTCCCCAGTTTGGCGCTAGAAGGAGGGTCATACGGATCAATCTAACCCGCAAAATCCACATCACGCTCAATCAGACATGTCAACTAACGGCGCGGATAACGTGCAGACTCCTCTTAACACAGGCAGGGGCACCAATCTCCACACTCCAGCAGCGGACGTATCCACGGCCAACGGACCAGCCAACGCCGCGGCGCTCGAGGAGTTTAAAAAGATGTTCGCCACCTATGAGAAAAGGTTGGAAGAACATGATAAGCTCGTGAGTACCTTGACCAAACAGGTTGAAACCTTAACGGCAAGGACTCGAGCAATCCGTCCCCGCGGAACCACCAAAATCCGTGGGAAGAGACTCGACTTCGCTACCCCACTCGACAGATCTGGAGTCGCGCGGGAACGACCTTCGGGTCAAAACCCTAGCGAGAAATCTCCCATCGAAAAGGGGAACCCTGAAAGTCCTCCGCCTCCTGCAAAGGAATCGGAGGATAACGAAGCCGAACGCATCGACCTGGATCCTAGCGATGTCTCCAACGACACCGACGAGGACGTCGACAGACATCCAAGAAGGACCAGAAGCCGATCTGCTCGAGAAAGCTCTCCGTTCGAAAAACCAATGAGGATGTAGAGGAAATCGCCTATTGGAACGAACAAGAGGAGCTGGCTGAAAGGCAAACCGAGCTCACTCGCAGTAAACGCCGACAGGCTTGGAAATCTACTGACGAGACATCGGATATCCGCGATCTTCGCGACTACATCACCAAGACTGCGGAAGAAGTGAGAGCCGTAAAGTCTCAAATCCATCATTCTACTAGTGCTGCCCCCGAAATCGATCGACTGCTGGAAGGAGCTCGGAAGACCCCTTTTACCAGTCGCATTTCGGACATGAAGGTATCCGATCCGGGAAAAATCAAAGTACCGAAGTACGATGGTACGACCGATCCAAAAGCGCACCTTCAGGCTATCCACATCGCGATGGGAAGAGCGAGACCAAAGGACGGTGAAAAAGATGCCGGCTACTGCCGCCTGTTCGTCGAAAATCTGGAAGGAGCGGCGCTCGAATGGTTCGCACGCCTTCATCTCAACACTATCGGGAGTTTTCGACAGCTCGCATCAGAATTTCTCAAACAATACTCTGTGTTCATAAACAGAGAAACTTCCGATGTCGATCTCTGGAGTCTCTCCCAGAGGGAAGACAAACCCCTCCGCGAGTTTATCAGCCGGTTTAAGCTGATAATGTCCAGGGTCAGCGGGATAAGCGACAAAGTAGCCATCGACGCGCTGAGAAAGACGCTATGGTACAAGTCGAAATTCAGAAAGTGGATAACCCTCTACAAACCGCGAACGATCCAGGACGCCCTCCACAAAGCAACGGACTACATCATAGTCGAGGAAGAAACTAAAGTCTAATCGCAAAAACATAAGGCGGCAAGACCATCCTCGAAGGACGTGGATCCGAAAGCGAGAAAGAAGAACTCTCGTAACAACAAGTATGTCCATCACGAGGGGGAAGATCTCCAAGGGGCACATTATTACGCGATCAATTCGGATCAAGGCCGAACCACGGGCAATACGTGGGTCCGCAATCAAGGGTATGACGAAAACACCTTCTGCGAGTTCCACCAGTCCTGAGGACACTCCACGACTAACTGCAAAGTCTTGGGAGCAAGGCTGGCCGCGAAGCTACTCGCTGGAGAGCTCTCGGAAGTAACCAGCGTCAACGATCTCATCCTCGACTCTGATCGCCCTCCAAAGACTGACAGAAATCCGTCCGCTGAAAAATCCCCTCAACGAAACCAGCCTGGGGATAAACGCGGTAGGAGACCGGACGACAAGGGGAATGATAACAATCGTCGCAGAGTCAATATGATCACCGAAGGATCACAATACTGCAGCGATACTGTTTCGGCCATCAAGGCTTACCAACGGAAGGCAGAGTCGAGTGCAAATTGGCCTACATGGTCTCCTCCCCGAGATGGCCAAAATTGCTCGATCACCTTCACAAAGGAGGAAGCCGGCGGCATCGATCAACCTCACTGCGATCCGCTCGTCATAGATCTTGTCATACGAGACTTAGAAGTCGGAAGGGTACTCGTCGACACGGGAAGCACGGTCAACGTAATCTTCTGCGACACTCTCAAGCGGATGAGCATCGAACTCGGAGAAGTAATTTCGGCACCAAAACTGCTCACGGGTTTTTCAGGCGAAGTATCGATGACTCTTGGATCAAACCAGTTGCCAGTCATGGCCAAGGAGATCACGAAAATCATCGAGTTCGCGGTAGTCGATCATCCCGCTATCTACAACGTGATCATGGGAACTCCATGGCTCAATGCTTGACGTGTGTTATACTCGTGTTCTGATTGCTTGACGTGTGGTATTAGCAGATATCCGGGTCCTCTGGGAAATTAGGGTTTTCCTAGTTTCCTTATTTAAACAGAAATCGACAGTGTGAATTTCGGTTCCCACATGCCTCTCGCCTAGAACTCCTTATATACTCGCTCCTAGGTCGGTTTACGCTTTTCCCCTTCTGTTCTTATGCCGTCATAGCTCAAAAATGGAGATATTCTGTTTTCCCAATCTTTCTGATTATCTTCGAAAACTTCACATTAACCGCGGAAACTTGACATTTATCTTTCCTTGCGAACCAAGCATAAACTGTCATACGGCTCATGTCCTTTTGGTTAAGAAATCATAAGTGGGCTTCGAGTCACGTCTTAGGTCTCTTTGGACCGTCTTTTGACTCGAAACGTTTATTACGGTTTCTTCGATAAAAATGAACTTTCCGCGGTTTTTATCATAAAGTATGATTGATTACTTCGAATAACGAGAAACATGAAATGGTTCAGCTATGGTCTTCGGGATATAGCATTAAAGAGTAGACGAGAATGCATGGGTTTGCGTCGTATCAACGTTTTGGGAAAGCTCGATCGCTTCGTATAGGTCGCTACGTAGCAACCGAGCCGTATGCGTGCTCCGTCGCTACGTAGCGACCAGTAGCGACCGAGCAGCATGCGTGCTCGGTCGCTATGTAGCGCCCGAGCTTGGCTCGAGGTCCTTCCGTAGCGACCGAGCCGTGTGCATGCTTGGTCTCCACGTATTGATCGAGCTTGGCTTGTCTGCGGTCTGATTATCATGCTCGAGCTCGTCCATGGCCAATCGGATACGTGTCCGTTGTCTTGGGATAATCTGTATTTTGTTCGACCGAGATTCGAATAAGATTTTACCACAAGGAACTTCGTAAAGATTTCTTTACGAAGATTACTTTTCGTAAAAACATTCATGCTGTTTTTTACAGACTTTCACACATTGATTCCGCCGTGACCGATTTGACCCCAACAGTTAGCTGATATATGTTTTTTTAATACCATTATATGTGTGCTTTGAGCTAATTCTCAGTCCTAATTCGTGTTTAATTGATATCATTCCAGGTTTGGAGCAGGTGAAAGAGTAAAGAAGAGAGATTCAAGAAGTTAGATGCCATTTTGAAGGATTCGATGCGGAACAGTCATCTAGAACAACCCAAAGGTTGTTCCCGAAGAGAACAAGCGTTTTGACTGTTCCCGATCATTAAGGAAACTTCTTATTCTGGAAGTTTGCCCTAGATTCCACTCTCTCTTATCTCTTTACCACCAGCGCCTCCATATAAAAAGGCCTATGCTATCATTTTTTTTTCTTACGCTAGTTTTGAAAAAGACCTAGAACTATTTTCTTTGGATTAAGCAACTTGTAAGGGAGAAGGCTTCATCTCTCATTCTCACGAGAAGATCATCCTGAACCCTTGTCTTTCTACTTTATTTTATATGCAGTATTATTCAGAAACCATGTCTGTGTCATCCTGCTTTATGATTGAGTAGTAGGCTAAGCTTGCTTAGGGTTGTAGGGTGTTAGCCGCATGAACTGAACACAAATAAGTGATCTTAACTGTTCTTCATTCATATTGTTCTTACTGCTTGCATTGAATTGATCACTTAATGTTCGATCTCTGGTTTAATTATCTAGCTAACCGCTTAGGAGATAAATTGACATATATTGAATGAGCTTTGTATCCCTAATCATCGAGAGTAGATATTAGGGTATTAAGTGAACTAATCAGATCTTGTTTCTAAGGCTTGTTATCGCGTCTTGTTCCAAGTGAGAACTTAGGATTCAAGAGCGATATGCAAAGGGAGCAAGACCACGATAGTGGATTGTTCTAGCCGAGTGATCTGAGTTCTAGACTGCACTTCATCGCACTTGAATAGTTGTTCAGTTCTGCATTGACACCCGATTAATAACCCTAAGCCGGCTTCATTTAAATCGAATTTGAACCATCTAGGTATTCTAGTTACTTGTGTCACAATTAATTCTCAAAACTCCACTTGTTTCTCAGCTTATTATTGAACTCATAAGAGTAAAGAGTAAACTGGTCCTCTGGATTGAATCTCAAATATTACAATTACCACTGTTAACTTGACAGTAGCAAGGATTCATTTTTAGTGTATCATTATCCCCCCAGCCCGTTAGAACCATGAGCTTCTAGCGTGAGGTTCTAGCGAGTGGCTTGGCAAGTTAGGCAAGTCAGGTGAGTTAGGAGGAATTAATGGTTGAAAAGGTCTGTGGTAAGTGGTCTTCTCGCTCTTCTAAAAGTAGAACGCGATAAGATTGGGGCTGCGCCTTATGACGGCTGCCTAGGTACCCTTGTTGAAGGGATCAAGCCTTTCGTAGTTCGTATTGGAGTTAAGGTTCTTATGACTAGTTTTCCAGCGAGACCTTTACGGTCTAGTTTATATGTAGAGGTTATCAGGTGTGTTGCTGCCGATGGAATTTTATATGGGTGTAGAAGGAAGACTACGAGTTGTCATCTCGTAATCTAACTTTGTGTGAACTGCTATATCTGTGATTTGTTTCGAGAGTTTTCTGCAGTGTGTAAACTTGCGGGATTTGTTAAGACGCTCGAATATTGGCAAAGAGATAAATTTTGGGATCTCGTATCAGGGTGTTTGATACTATGCCTAGAGATGTTAGAGACCAGAGTCAAGTGCTCAGGTACTCTTAATGAGGGAAAAGTGATCTAGCGTACTCTCATGTAATCTGCCATACTCTTATCTGTTTTCCTACTCTTCAACTCGATGGTCAAAGTCGATAGTGCCCCTCTCTACTTGACCAATCAAAACGCTCTTTTACTTGACCAATCAAAAAAAGCGCGGTTTATCTCTTTCTCCTGTCCAGGTGGATTTTCTTAATTAGTTTTAATTTTTCTCTCTCCTCCCTAATTGTTCTAATTGTCTCTCTCGACGGACGGCGAAGAAAGCGAGAGAATGAAAGCTAGAGCGATCATTCGGAGTTTCTATTGTAAAGGAGATTGCGGCGAGCGTGGGTGCTGTAATTGACCCCCAACCCAGGTCAGATAAACTTCAGTTAAAGCATTGTCTTGCTCTGTATCTTATAACTCAATCCCATCATAGTGGACTCGAATGAATGAACTCAATGCGGCTCGTTAGGTTGGGATTTTTAGACAGTAGATTTCGAATATATGGGTCTTTGTGTTGTCAATTGAGAGTTGTATGGTGTGTTTGTAATCAAAGTCAACAAGAAATGTCGGGAATCAAAGCTGAAATCCGGAATTAAAAGGGTGAAACTGGGTAGACTATAAAAGTGTAAATAGGTGAAACTTTACTGTTGAGAAAAAATGTAAACAAGTATAATTTAGTAGGACTTTAATAGCAAAACTGTATAACTAGGATTAACTTTAATTGTATACTTTTATTTGGTATAACAGATAATGGGTTATTCTTCTACAAACATACACTTTGACTATGATGGACAATATGCGAAATCTGGAGATGATTATGAATGGATTCCAAGCGATGGTCGTTTGTATGGTATATCCTTTAAGACATCATCATTGGATGAGATCACTTATTCCTGTTTGAAGGAGAGGATATGCAAGAAGAAGAGCATAGATCCGTGTTTAAAGAGGATGAATCTGAGTTACATTCCACTGGTACTAGAACCTAAGAGGCAATCATATATTTTGGATGATGAAGATGTGTATGTCTATCTGACATCAGTGGATAAAGAGGGAAGAAGAAGTATTTTGCATGTAGAGGTCATCGAAGATATGGAAATAGTTCCAATAATGGAGCAACAATCAGTAGTTGAGAAAGAAAGCTCATATGGTGGGAACTATAGTGAGCTTGCGAGTGGATTACCCGAAGTTGAAGGTAATCAGGGTGCACTCACTCTATTTCCTCGCATTGAAGAAGCAGAACTATATCTGCCGGGGGCTGAGCGGGTGGAGAATGTTGTTATAAATGGAGAAGCCAACGAAAGGGGCATTAATGTTGTTAATGGAGAAGCCGGCGAAGGGGGCATTAATGTTGTTAATGGGCAAGCCGGCGAAGGGGGCGTGGACAGTGAGGGCGACGTGGATAACTCTATGGGTGTTCGTCCTAGTTTGTACTATGTTGAGCTCCCACGTGTTGCAAAAGAAAATCCAGTGGTTAAAGAGTGGGAAAATGGTTTGGGTCTTCAGTTGTTTCAAGAATTTGAGGAAAAAGAAGCTGTGAAAGATATTATTGATAGAGCATCACAGGAGAACTGTTTCGGAATCAGTATTTGCAACTCGGACAGGGGTCGATATGTGGTGAAATGTCGGGGAGCTGATGAAGGTTGTAAATGTAGTGTGAGAGCAACAAAGATAAATAATTCTGAAGCGTTCTCGATTAGAACATACAGGAATATGCATTCATGCTCTCGCATAACTTCAAGTACTGGAAAGAAAAGGAAAGTTACACCAAGATGTGTTGCAGCTATAGTGCACAAGGATTATCCGGGACTATATGAGACACCAACAGCGAGAATCCTAAAAGGTTTGGTGCAAAGGAAAGTGGGTGTGGAAGTGTCGTATACGACATGTTTGAGAGGAAAAAAACTAGCTGTTGCGGATATTCGTGGTGATCCCGAGAAGAGATATAGAATATTGCCTGCTTATTTGTATATGTTAGAGAAGACGAACCCGGATACAAAAACAAGTTTGGTAGTGGATAAAGACAACCGGTTCAGATACCTATTTGTTGCGCTGGGAGCCTCCATTGAAGGGTTTGAATACATGAGGAAAGTCATCACTGTGGATGCAACTTTCCTGAAGACTATTGAAGGTGGTTGTTTAATTATTGCCACGGCTCAGGATCCAAACCTTCACCATTATCCAATAGCCTTTGCTGTGGTTGATGGGGAGAAAAACGAAAGCTGGAAGTGGTTTTTCACGACGCTGAAAACTGTTATACCGGATTCGACGGAATTGGTGTTTGTTTCAGACAGAAATCCAAGTCTGATAAAAGCTGTTGCTGAAGTGTATCCGATGTCTAAACATGGGTATTGTATCTGGCATATATCGCACAATGTGAAAGGTCATGTCAATCATGGCAGGGACGAGGTTGCACTACTATTCCGAAAAGTTGCATATCTTTATTCAGAGCCTGAGTTTAAAAAGCAGTATGACGATTTTAGGGAGAGGTATCCATCGTGTGCTAGGTATCTTGATAAAAGTGTCGAAGTCGAACGGTGGGCGAAGTGTCATTTCCCCGGTGCTAAGTACAACATAGACACCTCTAATTGTGTGGAATCTTTGAATGCGGTATTTGAAAAGGCACGAAGGATGTCTTTATTGCCTATGCTTGATACAGTTATTGAGAAAATGTCTGAGTGGTTCAACAGACATAGGAAGGATGCAGCAGAAGGACCGTCATCTCAAAAATTGGTTCCTTTGGTGGAGAACAAATTGCATAACAGAACACCGAAAGGTTCTAAACTTACAGTGACTCCGCTGAACACTTTTCAGCTTGAATACAGTGTTATTGGAGCAGACGGGAAGACTTATTCCGTGGATTTGCAACATAAAACGTGCAGTTGCAGGAAGTTTGATATAGATAAATACCCATGTAGACATGCAATAGGCGCTATCATTAAGTGTTTGAAGCATGATAGACCATTACAGTTGAGTGACATGTACGATTTCATTTCGAAATAATACTTCATTACACTGTGGGCCAAAGCGTATTGAAGGACTATATATCCAGTCCCTCATATAACTCATTGGATGGTTCCAAAAGAAGTCGCGGCGGCGAAGTGTCCTCTACCTCCAGACTACAAGAAAAGAAAGGGAAGACATCTGGAAAAAAGGCATCCTTCGGTGGGAGAAAGTCGGCCCCGTCCCCATCCTAATAAGTATATCCCGAATAGGGGTCTGGCTAGCTATTTCAACTGCTCACAGGGAACTGAAGGAACTGAAGGAGCTGAAGGAACTGAAGGAGCTGAAGGAACTAAAGGAGCTGAAGGAGCTGAAGGAACTGAAGGAACTGAAGGACCTGAAGGGACTCAAGGAACACAAAGCACTCGAGGAACTGAAGGACCTGAAGGAACAGAAGGAACTGAAGTGTTATATGAATGTGAACCTTAGTGAAACCTGATTAAAGTGATTTCGTTTTATGTTTGTAAAACTTGGTGAAACTTTCGTTATGTAACCTTTCGTTAGTTGATGATTTATATTACAGTTGCGATGACATAACTTATCCATGTTCTAGGAAGATGACGTGACGTATTCAACATGGTGTGAAATCCGAAAAACTTCGAGTGAAAAAAATATAATCTGGAACACATTTTCTGTCGAATGGGAAGGGAATACATCATTGTTAGCTATATTTTTTGTATACACTACCTCGTGGGATTAGAAAAGTTACATATGTCACGAAATCAAATTTTATTCTACATGAGCACATCTAAAACGTTGATAGAAAATAGAATATATCAGGTATAACCATAAAATCAATCATCTAAGTACAGTAAAACCAACAAAATCGGAAAAAACAGAAAAGTAAAACTTTAAAGGTTTTTGTATAACTACAAACTAAGTGAAACTATAAGCACGAAAATCCTTCACCAAAAAATCCGCGCCCAGTTTTTTGAATTTTCCCACCCATTTTTTCGATTTTTGACTTTCCACAAAATCGATGCGGAGGCGACGTAGACGTGTATTAAACCCTCCATTTACCTCAGCCAATCTCTCTCTCTACTATTCAATCTCTCTCTAGATTTCTCTCTACAATCGGTCCCTCTTCTTTCTAGATTTCTAGGTTACTCAGAATCATGACTCATCCAGCCGAGGAGTATAGGCAGATGAAGGCTTGGAAGAGAGACACCAATATGCTTGGCTGCGTGGCGGATGCCGAGTGTGGGATTCCGACCAGATGCCCTTGTGGGGGGACAATCATCAACGAGGTGTCTCGGAACCTGAAGTATCCAACCGATTTTGATACTTTACCGGGGAGAAAATACTTCACTTGCAAAAATTATGAGGTAATCTATGGAAAATGCCCAGATTTTTTATTGATACTTTCGGGTTTTGATACATTCCCCTTTTACGTCTAGAATGATGGCTTCCATTTCCGTCAACCATGGGTCTTCGGAGTCCAGGAAGAGGTTGAAATGTTAAGGAAGCGCGTGGATGCGATGGCTGCAGAGATTGCTGAACTGAAGTATAATCTAACCCGTCAGAATCCCACCACTCTATGAGATGCGTCCGGTCCATGACATTAGTCTACTATCTGTTGTTGTTGTTTGCTTGAGATTCTGATTTACTAAGACTCTTCATATTTACTAAAGTTTCCCTATTCTCCCTCTTTCACGATCTACGAAATATCATAAATTCACGAAGTTACACTAAGTTGAAATTGAAACTTACACTAAAGTTTCCCTATTCTCCCTCATTCACTATCTACGAAATATCATAAATTCACGAAGTTACACTAAGTTGAAAGTGAAACTAACACTAAAGTTTCCCTATTCTCCCTATTTCACGATCTACGAAATATCATAAATTCACGAAGTTACACTAAGTTGAAAGTGAAACTTACTAAAGTTTCCCTATTCTCCCTCTTTCACGATCTACGAAATATCATAAATTCACGAAGTTACACTAAGTTGAAAGTGAAACTTACTAAAGTTTCCCTATTCTCCCTCTTTCACGATCTACGAAATATCATAAATTCACGAAGTTACACTAAGTTGAAAGTGAAACTTACTAAAGTTTCCCTATTCTCCCTCTTTCACGATCTACGAAATATCATAAATTCACGAAGTTACACTAAGTTGAAAGTGAAACTTACACTAAAGTTTCCCTATTCTCCCTCTTTCACGATCTACGAAATATCATAAATTCACGAAGTTACACTAAGTTGAAAGTGAAATTTACACTAAAGTTTCCATATTCTCCCTCATTCACGATCTACGAAATATCATAAATTAACGAAGTTACACTAAGTTGAAAGTGAAACTTACTAAAGTTTCCCTATTCTCCCTCTTTCACGATCTACGAAATATCATAAATTCACGAAGTTACACTAAGTTGAAAGTGAAACTTACACTAAAGTTTCCCTATTCTACCTCTTTCACGATCTACGAAATATCATAAATTCACGAAGTTACACTAAGTTGAAAGTGAAACTTACTAAAGTTTCCCAATATATAACATAAGTCTTAAATACCAGTCTTCAACATGAATATCCTTCAACATCAAACAAGAAAGTCATACAAACGGAATAGAGTTCATCCACATTAAAACAACCACATACGGAATTCATTCGGTCTTCTTACCTACTTTCTTTGTCTTCGGCTTCGTCTGCTTCTTCTTAGCTGGTGCCTTCTTTTTAGCTGCTGCCTTCTTCTTAGCTGCCTCCTTTTCAGCTGCTGCCTCGTTCTCAGCTGTTGTCTCGTTCTCAGCTGCTGCCTCCTTCTCAGCAGCTGCCTTCTTCTTAGCTGCCGCAGCTGCCTTCTTCTCAGCTGCTGCCTCCTTCTCAGCAGCTGCCTTCTGCTTCTTTGCACCTCTGGTCCTCTTCTCTGCTGTCTTCTCCTCTGCTGCCCTGCTTCTTAGCTGAATGGGACTCGTCACATTATCACCACGCTCCACCTTAACCTTTTTCACAGGAACTGCTTCTTTGCCATCATCTTTTCTCGACCTCTTTTTTTCGTGTTTACAGACTCTGCTGCCTTAGTCTTTAATTTTTTTCTCGGCCTCCACAGCATGTGCATACAACTCCGCATCATCATCATCCATGTCAACATCACCATATTCCCTCTGCACATCCTTTGAAATATCGAGAATGGCATCTATAACATCATTGTCACTACCATCCGCTTCGTCTGGCTCGTTATTGTCACCACCATCCTCTTCCTCCGACTCCTTATCCCCACCCACATCACCATCCTCTTCTTCCGACTCGCTATTGTCACTACCATCACCATCATCTTGGACCGCCGGGTTGTCACTTTCGGGAACACTCAACCTAAGACTTTTCACCTCCTCTTCTAGAAGACCTAGCTGCGTAGACAATGAAGTGACTTTTTCCTTCACTCCCTTCATAGCATCTCAAACTGCATCTCGGACTGCATTCATAAGCCGACCTTCCATCGCTTTTAAAGCCTCAGTTCCAGGAGTAGCTCCAGTAGCCTCCACCGAATCTGCATGAGCCTGACCAGATTGTGCATTATTCGATGGTCCTCCGATAGGATTGGTGGGACCTTCAATCTGACCTGTGCGAGACTCAAAATCCATGCGGAACTGTTCTTCAAAGAAAACTTGTTTCTTCCCTTTCCATATTATCTTCGTCCAACGATCAACTGCTGCATCATCGGCATCATCGGCCCAACAACTCTCCTTGTCCATTCCTATGGTTTCCAGAAGTTCCTCCTCAGCTGCTGTTGCTACCAAGATACTCTCAATATCCTGTGGTAGTGATTGGCTATTTGGTGGATAAACAGCTGCTTGTTGGGAAACAAGCATCCACGTCATCTCTAGACATTCTGAACCAAGATGCAATGAAACTTCTTGTGGCCTCATCATTTCTTGTCCATTTGTCATCCATCTTCTTAAGTACATTAGAGATGTTCTGTAGATTATCTTGAACGTTGTCAATGCTGACTTGGTGCCAGCCTATCTTTTCATAGGCGTATGCTGAAAGTTCTGTCAGTTCCTCGTGCATTGACTCTATCGTCTTGTGTATCAGCTGCACGCCGGCTGGTGTAGACTTGGCGTCGATCGATGCGATTAAGTGTTCGTCGGTCGATCTCGGCGACTTACCATCGAGCGATTTCGCTGGCTTCCTGTCGATCGATGCTGATATCTGGTGTTGGGCTGCGAGTTGCATCTGAATGGCTTTGACTTCTTGTTGTAGCCATTCTGCGTGGCTGTCTAGTCCACTGATTCTGTTGTCGAGTGGAAAGTAGATGTCATCGCAACGTTTGTCAAGTCGCTCCTCCATGGTGCCTATGGCAGGGTAGATCTTGGATGTGATCTTGTCAACCTCTGCTGCTGTATGGGAAGTAACTCCACAGGATTCTTGCCATCGATCCAAGGCCCTCGTAGCCTGTCGATCGAAGATGAGTTTGCCTGCAAAAAATTTTGATTAGTAATTTTATCAATATCCCTTTGGGCATGAAGTATCCGACTAGACAATTTGTTTAAATCTAGCATGACTAGTGATACGAAGTGGTGGTACACACGTTGATCGATGTGGCTGGTTGAGATCTTAGCGTCGAGCGATGTGATGGTACACACGTCGATCGATGTGGCTGGTTGCTGGTCCTTCTTGCGAATGAATTCCAAATCTTGCTGTAGTAACTCGATTTTAGTGCTCAGCCAGTCCACAGTGTTGTTGAGAGGGTAGTACACGTCGTTTATCCTCGTGTTGATGTATGAGACTTTCCATTCATCCTTGTCTTCTGCTGAACATTGCTGTTCTGCAGGGATCTGGGCTGTAGGAAGACTGACGTCGACCGATGCTGAGGTCGTGGCTTCCTTCTCAATTTGCTGTCGTAAACACTCAATTTTTGTCCTCATTTCTACCATACATCCGAAAAGCTCATTATAGCCTCTATCTAAAGGTTGATGTGTATCTTCTACCAATGATTTGAGCTCCTCTCCCAGTCTTTCCTGAGCTCCACAAATACCAGTCACCATCTCGTTGATTTCATCTTTGGTATAGAGTTCTGGTGCCAGTCTTGTGAGTGTGAAGGAAGTGGCATATTCTGGAAGACAGATGTGGCTCTCTTCAAAAAGAGATGCTCTTTCCAGTATTTTCCTGATGTCGTCCTGTGTGACACGTTTCATCTCACCAGCTACGCGTCGTGCGTGTCCACACTCATCTCTCTAGACGCCATACTCGTCCCTTCGTTCCCAAGTGAACTTTCTGGCTCCGTTCTTGTCAAAAGCGCGGTTTCCAAATTCATAACGTCTGTCGATTGACGTCGGGTCATCCTTATCGATCAACGTTGGTGTTACCCTGTCGATCATTGTCTGAGTTGTCCCGTCGATCGATGCTTGACCTTTTGGTTGGCATGATAGATCTGGATTGATTTCTGTTGTGGCGACTCCTACGTGTTTGTTTGGATCAGTTTGAATGACGTCTGGAATGCCACGTTTCTGTGAGAATAGGTTGTCAGGTCCATTGGCCACTTGAAGGATATTTGCTATGTCCTCTCTGGACACTTGTAAGATCCTTCCATCTATTGCACGTGCGTTGCCATCTGGGTCCCTGAAAATACCAAATTCATCAGGTGTTAGAAAACCATAATCAATATTTGCATTATCATTCAATTTAGAAATAGAAAGATTAGGTTTAAGAGTAGTATCAATCGATGTTGATACAGATGCATCGATCGAGGGCAGAATAATTTCTACAGAACTTGTGTTCTTGAGATGATCGCTCTTCATGGATTTTCCTGTTGATGTAAACGGAAGAGTGTTCACCTTTTCTGCTTGTGTGTCTGCTCTGGTGTGTGGAGGTGGTTTCAGGGGTGCAAAACGTTTTAAATAGGTATCTATAAACCTAGTTGGAGAGGGAATATTCTCCTGCTCCTGAATTTTCGCTGCGGCGCGAATATCGATCGATATTCCTGTATGGGTGTCGATCGATGTGAGCGGTTGTTTTGCTGGACGAGGGTAGGTATCGACCGATGTGGAGTGCACTTTGTTGGGGTCAAAATTGGTCACGACGAAATCAATTTCTGAAAGTCCGTAAAAATCAGCATGAACATTTTTATGAAAAGTAATCCTCGTAAAGATAACTTTACGAAGAGCCTTGCGGTAAAATCTTGTTCAAATCTCAATCGAACCACTAAATACGATTGGCCGAAGGCAACAGACATGTATCCAAATCGGCCGCGGACAAGCTCGAGTATGGCAATCGGACCGCAGACAAGCCAAGCTCGATCAATACCCGGTGACCAAGCACGCACACAGCTCGGTCGCTACGTAGCGACCGAGCGTCCGTTCCGCTCGGTCGTCCGTCCCGCTTGGTCGCTACGTAGCGACCGAGCTCTTCCGAAACGTCGATACGACACCCGTCCATGCATTTTCGTCTATCCTTCGATGCTATATCCCGAAGACCGTAGCGAACTCAGTTCATGTTTTCCGCTATTCTAAATCATCGATCAAACTTTGCGGTAAAAATCGTGGAAAGTCCGTTCTTTATCGAAAGAAGTCGCAATAAACGTTTCGAGTCGGAATACGGCCCAAAGGGGCCTAAGACACGACTCGAGGCCCATCTTACGATTTCTTAACCAAAAGCCCGTAAACCGTAGGACGGTTTACGCTTGGTTCGCAAGGGAAGCTAAATGTCAAGTTTCCGCGGATAAATACAGAATTTTGATGATAATTACGAAGATCGGAAGAGTAAAAGCGTAAACCGACCTTGGAGCTAGTATATAAGGAGTCCTAGGTGAGAGGCATGGAAGAGAACTTTTTAGACTCGAAATTTTCTGCTTTATTCTCGAGAAGTTAGGTTTCTATTACTGGCACTCAATTACTAGACGAACTCGCCCAGGCAGTTCGATCTCTTGTCCTGCTCTATCAATTGAACTACGTTTGGCTTTATCCTCGAAAGGGGTATGTAGGCAGCCTTTAACAAGGTTCAGTCCAAAATCAATCAAAAACCTTTTATATCAAGTTGCAACTCAACTAGGTTTGAGCTTTTACGCCACTAGAACTAAGTACCTCGTTGACAGCCTTTGCGGCCAAAGCTTTTATGATCTCTTGTAATGATCGCAACGCTCTTACGCGGACTCGAAAGAAGATCTACTGTTTTCTCTAAACTCGTTTGTTATCTTTTCATGATTTCCGCATATATTCGGTCTCTTGTCGTTGGCTCTCGCAGAGATCCGGGACCTCTGGGAAATTAAGGTTTTCCTAGTTTCCTTATTTAAACGGAAATCGACAGTGCGAATTTCGGTTCTCACAGTTTGGCGCTAGAAGGAGGGGGGGTTACGGATTACTCTTACTCATGGCCACAAAACGCTTGATCGAAACAATGTCTGGATATATGAAAGACAAACTCGCAGCACTGACTGCTCCTATGGCCAATGCTTACGCAAACGCCGTAGTTTTCAACAAAATTGAAAACTTAGTCGCGACCTTCCGCTACAGGAAGAGCACTAAAACAAGCTCACGATTTCTCCCTGTAAACACGAAGGAAAACGATAAATCTTATCAAAACCCGTAAGTTTAGCTCATTACCAAACAAAAGAAGTCTCAATGTGTAAGGGTTTTACCAAAACAAGTTTTCCGAAAACGTTTCGGAAGGGTAAAACTCGTTCTCCCAAAAACCGCTTAAAAACCCCTAGGTTAATCGCGGAAAAAGAAAACAGAATCGATCGATTACACAGCTCGGTCGCTACGTAGCAACCAAGCACGAACACTGCTCGGTCGCTACGTAGCGACCGAGCACGCACACGCCACTCGGTCGCTACGTAGCGACCGAGCGCCCACACCGCTGCTTGGTCGCTGAACACGCTGCTCGGTCGCTACGTAGCAACCGAGCACGCACACTGCTCGGTCGCTACGTAGCGACCGAGCTCAAGCCAACTCTCCACTCGCTATGTAGCGACCTTTAAAACGTAAGAAAGGTCCTCCTTTGGGTTCTATTTTGAATCCTCATCGAAACGCTTTTTGTTTCGTCTCAATCGGAGTTTCCGTTGAGATTTTACGACGAAAACAAGTAGGACTCTTCTTGGCTCGCTTCCACTTGCTACGTAGCGACCTGTCTGACCTTCACTCACTACGTAGCGATCGGTAAGGCCTCAGAAAGGTCCTCCTTTGGGTTCTCTTTTGAATCCTCATCGAAACGCTTTTCGTTTCGTCTCAATCGGAGTTTCCGTGATTTTACGACGAAAATAAGTAGGACTCTTCTTGGCTCGCTTCCACTCGCTACGTAGCGACCTGTCAGACCTTCACTGGCTACATAGCAACCTTTCAGGCCTCAGAAAGGTCCTCCGTTGGATTCTCTTTTGAATCCTCATCGAAACTCTTTTTGTTTCGTCTCAATCGGAGTTTCCGTTAAGATTTTACGACGAAAACAAGTAGGACTCTTCTTGGCTTGCTTCCACTCGCTACGTAGCGACCTGTCAGACCCCCAGCTCGCTACATTGCGACCTATCAGGCCTCAAAAAGCTCCTCCTTTGTGTTCTCTTTTGAATCCCGATCAAAACGCTTTTCGTTTCGTCTCAATCGGAGTTTTCGTCGAGATTTTACGACAAAAACAAGTAAGACTCGTCTAAACTCCTTCGCTTGCTCCTATTCGCTCTTACTTCCAGCTTTGTGTTCTCCATCAAATCTTGACCGAAACGTCTGTGTTCGACTGGAGTTACCATTGAAACTTTACGACAAAAAAAAACCCGCAAAGTCTTGTTTTCTCGCATAGGATTCAGATAAATCGTATAAAACGGCAACGGTTAACTTAACACCTTAGCCGCGTCAACTATACGATTACGTTGAACCTTTTTACAAAATTAGACGTCATATCTAAGGCGAAGATAACAGTCATGTTCAGAAGATAAATGTCAAGTTTCAAAGGATAAACACCAATATCGGAAATGGCGAACATACATGAGAAGAGGAAAGGAAAATGAGAAAGCAAAACTGAGAAGAGACAAAACTGCATCTTCGAGAGAACTAAAGTATTTCCGACTTAAAATTTTTGAAATCAGACATGGAATTTTCGTAGGAAATTACTTTGAGGCTGCCATAGAACTTGAGGGAACGTAAAACCTAGGCGGATAGTCTAGCGAACTAAGTCTTAAGCGATTTTTCCTGTCTCGATATATTGTTCCATAATTGTTCATCCAGATCTTGCAAACCTATCTAAACTCTCCGAAAATCAAGAAACGATCGCCACACATATCAAGCTTGCTTCCTAAAGAGAGAAAAAACTAGAGACATGAACGTCGTCTTAAAACCGATTCGTTTCTGGCAATTTTCTCATAACCGACATATTCCAAGTCGTCAACGTGGAAACAACCAAATCACAGTCCAAACGACGTCTATAAATTGTCCCGAATTATCGATCATTCCAAACCTCAGAGGAAGAAACGTACACAACCCTTCAAAGTATCGGTTCAACCGTTTTCTTTCGTAAAAAAAAGGGGGAGTAGGTACGTATAATATACTCGTATACTCCCAAACTTCAAAAACTTCTGCAAATCGTCAAGAATAGGCAAACGACAAACTAATATTCGTCTAAACGCTAGAAACATATTAATGAGATCCTAGGATGATGCTCTGGAACAGATGGGATAATCCTTGCAGAAACGAATCAAAAGACTCAAGTTTCTCAAGGTTTGTGGACCGAATGGTGACACAAGAGGGATGGATGATCTCTTGATACTCCTAGGCGACTGATCTGGATATGACACACCAAATAAGAAGCCCTTAGACTCTGGATATTACACACCAGAAGTTGGATATTACACACCAACACTCAATCAACTTGACAAGCAAGAAGAAAAGAGAAAAGAAAGGTTTTTTGATAAAAAGATGGATGATACTACAAGGGGGTCACGACCAGCATATAAAGGAGAAGCCTTGTACATGCACAAGGTCTCGAAAATACAAGGGAAATAAAGACAAAGGCTCCCTTGGAAACACAACAAAGACTAGAGTTTTTCGAAAACTAAATAACATAAAAGCATAGCTTAAAATATAAGATAAGGTCTTCATGTGGACAGACCAAGATCAATCATCTAGGAGATAGGAGAAGTAGACTTGTGGCCTCGTTAAAAACCTTCCTTTGGAAAACCCAGTGAGACAAAACCAAAGGTTAGGAAAAGAGCACACACAAGCTATTTGCCTAGATGATGATCAGCTTGAAGGTGGAGTAGCTTGAATGATGGTTAAGGTGCCTTGGATGATCAAGCTTCGGCCAAGACTAATGTATTCTTCTTGTTTCCAAATGTTCTTCAAGGTTGCATCCTCAGCTACAAGCTCTTCAGGTTCAGGTTCATGCTTCCAGTCCTTGGTGCTTTCCATGATCACATCATCCCCTCCCACTTCAAAAAGATTTGTCCTCAAATCTGTGTTACCTGCAATAGAAGGGACCAAGTCAGTAACATCAGAGTTTATAATCTTACACTTACCTTGCAAGCCTCTTTGATAGGCATTGTTGCTGACTGGTTCTATTAGGTAGAAGGGACTGATCCATTTGGCTTTCCTCCCTCCTGAGGCATTACTTAAACCTGATACATTGAAACAAGACACGTTAACACATGCAAAATCATCATAGAGTAAGAGTCTTATCCCAAAGTTGTATTTTCTCGGTTTTGGCTTGTATGCTGCATCTGGAGGTGCTTCTTTGATGAGGATGAAGCAAGTGACGTCCTGATGTCTCTCCTGGCTTAGATCAGGCGGCTTGAAACGTTTGTCTTCCTCACGCTTGTTCTTTATCTTTGCATGCTTCAAAGCTTCCATATAATCTTTGGCAAAAACAAGTGCATCATATCTGTGTAATCAATAAAAGAACTCTTGAAAACATGATTAGTTACCTTAGCATGCTCACCTGATCGCCATAGATAGGATTGAGATGTTCTAAACTCAGAAAAATTCAGACAAAGCAAACACATAATCACCCGACTTGTAGAATCCATAAGTCTTTCATTTGAGAAGCTTTGGACATGATTCCAATTCGACGTGAGACCCTGATGAGTGTAGTTTCCATTGCAATTGAGTTTGTTGCTTAATTCCTTCTGGTTGCTGAGATATGATCCTCGGACTGCTCCTATGTCAAACTTGGCGGCTAGACAGCTTCTAAGATATGATTGTTGCATCTCCAACTTAGCCAAGGATCCATTCTTGATACTCTGATCATTACTATAGCCTCTCTTTTCGAAAATTCTAGCACTCAAAACTGTTTGACCTGTACCAATAGAAAGCAAATCAGGTTTCATGCGTTTCTTTGAACCTAGATAATTACCTCGGGCTGATTTATTTCGAGATTGATGTAGACTGAGTCCATCTGGTGGTTTCTCCTTGATTTGAGAAGAAAACATGAGCTCTCCTCCTACTCCAGTAATCACTTCACCATTTACTCGAATGAAATCTCCATCTCCACTCTTGATTTGAAAATCTCTGAAATGGTATTGAAGCTTCTGCAAATCTGGTGGCTTCCACACCTTGACATGATCAAGAAGCAAGGCATTTTGATCAGCTTCCAACTCCTTATTACCCAAGCTGGTTCTAGCACGAGCAGAGCACTCTCCAAGGATGATAAGTGTGCTGTCATATGCTCCAGGTTTCCACAAGTAGATCTGTAACCTTCCAGCCCAATCTGACATAAGCATCTCTCGGAAAAGATCCAAATCGATATGTTTTGCGAAATGAACAATATCTTGAGGATCTGGTGGCCATTTGCTGCGCTTTCTGGTTTGCTGGATCTAGGACAGCGTGGGTAACTTTTTCCAATTGGTTTCGTAGTGAAACTCCTGTTGAGCTGAGACGTGCATCCCTTTATCTCCAGGTGGTAAAAGATCACCAAAATCACTCGTGGGTGCTGCTGATTTCCTCTTAATCAATATGCCATTGTCCCTGTGATCCCACAGATCTCCTCCAGGCTCAAATACAACATGCTTCAAGCCCAAGTCGTGTCTTGAGAGCTTCCATACACCTTGTTCTCGTTCCTTGAGGCTCTCCATTGTACCTGTTCCTTTTTGAGCACTAATGGGACAGAACAAGTGCATTATACTTGAAGTAGAAGTTTTAAGAACATTGCGCTTGAAATTATAACCTGTTATAAAATTTTGCCAATATTGAATCAGGTAACTAACTTCACTTATTCTGGTACCTTTCAAGGAGAGTTGCATGGATTCAGTTGGGCTCATTATCTCCTTTGACACAAGATCATATTCAACACTTGTTTCAATAGCTGACTGTCCATACGCCTCCTTTGGATAATTGAATAAGATTGGTGCTTCTGGACATCTCTCCTCTTCACCTGTACTTTTCTCAGCTTGTTTTGGACTAGACAAGTGTGTTATCATGTTCTCAGAATTATTTGAAACAACTTGAGGAAGTAGATTACTTACCTAGGTTTGTTCAGCACCGGCAGTCCTAGTGATCTCACAATCTGATTTTTCCTGCTGATCTGAGTTCAAGGTTAGCATTTCTTGTCCTACTAGCTTCCTGTTCTTGTATAAATCCATGTCTAAGAGCTTGCTAGATGTGGCTTCCTTCATTGGAGATTTCAGAGAAGTGTGGCCCTTGGATGCATACTTCTTCCTCAGTAGCAACTTCAGATCTTCCCAAGTGGTGATAGCTGGTTCCTTGTAGTACCTGCGATCATCTTCTTCTTGCAGCAACCATTTATAGACGTTTCCTTTGAGCTGAGACATCACATAAGCCAAGGCATCTCTCTTCAGGATTTTGTTGTAGCACGGCCACTTCTCCATTGTTCTTTCCCACTTCAAATAATCACCTTTCCCTGTAAAAACATAAAGTTTTGAGACTTAGTGACAATTTGATTGTAAGAAGAATGAATATTTGATTTAGGAGTGCGAGAACCTTGATGAGGTCTGCTCAAAGTGTGGGCTGGCTGTTTGTAAGACTGTTGTCCACGTCCTGCTTCCTCTTCCTTATACCACTTATGCTTGCTTGATTTGTTTTGAACAGAATCAGGTGGTTTGGGCTCAAGCTCTTGATTATGCATTCTCCTTTTCTGCATATGCTCATCAAGTATCCGCTGTTGTTCCATTCTGAATTTCATTATCTTCTGCAAAGTAGCAGTCTTAGCAGTGTAGATTCCTCCTTCTCGATCTCTTGCCATGGTTCCTGAAGCACAAGAAAGAACACAGCCAGTAAGAAGTTCACAGAAAAATAAAATAGACTCGCAAAAGGAAACAAACACGAAAAGAAAACTTAAACAACACGGATCAGGTTCGATTTTAATCTCTTTCCACACTTAACAAATAGATCCGGTTCAACAGATGAAGATATGATTCAACAATCACAGATTCAATAGTAAAAGATCAGATAGACTCAAATAACTCAAACAACTTATGGATCTAGAAATCTTGAAAGCGTTAATCCACAAGAATATGAATGGTCTTTTTAGAAACCTTTATAAAATCGCTGAGATCGATCAGATTTGAATCAAACATAAACAGATCTAGCAAAAGTTATGAAGTAGATGAACAGATCACAGATTAACCACGAAATCAAAGAGAATATGAAAGAGCACAAACAGATTCGTGATCAAAACACTTAGATCTATCAGTTTTCAAGTTTAAATAAGTAGATCTAATCAAACTCGAAGAGAATATGAACAGATCAAAACGTGAACAGATAGAAATCAAAACACTTCCCTTCCAGAGTTGCTCTGATACCACATAATGAGATCCTAGGATGATGCTCTGGAACAGATGGGATAACCTTGCAGAAACGAATCAAAAGACTCAAGTTTCTCAAGGTTTGTGGATCGAATGGTGACACAAGAAGGATGGATGATCTCTTGATACTCCTAGGCGACTGATCTGGATATGACACACCAAATAAGAAGCCCTTAGACTCTGGATATTACACACCAGAAGTTGGATATTACACACCAACACTCAATCAACTTGACAAGCAAGAAGAAAAGACAAAAGAAAGGTTTTTTGATAAAAAGATGGATGATACTACAAGGGGGTCACGACCAGCATATAAAGGAGAAGCCTTGTACATGCACAAGGTCTCGAAAATACAAGGGAAATAAAGATAAAGGCTTCCTTGGAAACACAACAAAGACTAGAGTTTTTCGAAAACTAAATAACATAAAAGCATAGCTTAAAATATAAGATAAGGTCTTCATGTGGACAGACCAAGATCAATCATCTAGGAGATAGGAGAAGTAGACTTGTGGCCTCGTTAAAAACCTTCCTTTGGAAAACCCAGTGAGGCAAAACCAAAGGTTAGGAAAAGAGCACACACAAGCTACTTGCCTAGATGATGATCAGCTTGAAGGTGGAGTAGCTTGAATGATGGTTAAGGTGTCTTGGATGATCAAGCTTCGGCCAAGACTAATGTATTCTTCTTGTTTCCAAATGTTCTTCAAGGTTGCATCCTCAGCTACAAGCTCTTCAGGTTCAGGTTCATGCTTCCAGTCCTTGGTGCTTTCCATGATCACTATCACATATCCAGACGATCATGAACATAAATCTCAAAGATTATACACCATCTCTTGTCGCAATCATGCGTACAGAAAACCTGTACAATTATCAAACTGAAACTCGACGATTAGCCAAAGTATTGAAGCCCTTTCCGGGTTTAGAGAGCCAGTTTCGTTTAAAGATTTCTACGAGAAAATCACCAAAGCAATTCGTTCAGTTTTCGTTGAACCAAGCAAGTCACGGAAAAGCATCGAAAACATTTGCGACGAAGAAAAACTCGAGAATAGATGTAACATCGTGCACATTAAAAGGAGCACTTTCCTCCCGATGGTTAGCTAGATCCACCTCTGGTTGACCAATTCGTTCAAGAAACGAATGTGTCATGAGAATCCTCTAAAAAAACCTATGAAAAGCATTCTGCGACTAGATCGTATTGAAATGAACTTCGGTAACACTCCATGAGTAACTCCAAGCAACTTTCGCCTAAGATCAAAATCACAGCAGAAACGTTTTTCGTAAAACCCGCAGAAACAACGCTACTTTGACATATGTATACATATCACTGATTTACAACCTTCGTAAAACCGGTTATATGATATGATAAATTATTGTATAGCCCACAGTCGGAAAGCATATGATAAATTCTTCGTAACGAAACTAAGTCCTAACAATCAAACGGTTAACGGAAAATCTAAACTTTTCGAAAATTGACCAAGTTCAATACGCTCCACAATTCACTTTAAGCCCGCAACGTTTACCTGTAATACGCGGCATGTAAGGAAAAAAATTCGTAACAAAGCTTCTAGAGCTATACGAAACATCCTCAAAAATGCACGAATTAGATCTCGGAAGGCCAACACTTCAAAAAACATTATGAAGAAAAACACTTCTTCCCATGGATAAATTTACGCTACACCTCAATCCTAATTCCACGATCGAAAATCAAATTATTAGTATCCAAACAGGAACAACAATTTTTGCTGCGAACATCCGTTGTCAAACAAGAACGTTTCCCAAACGCAGGGCTAAGACTAAACCCTTGCAACATCGCAAAACATCTTCAAGCCCGCGAACATTTCAAGCACGAAACACGGCATACGAAAGAATAACAAATCTTCAGCATCGCGAGACGTCGCAGACTCCTGAAGATTTGTTCTTCGACGAAATTTTCTTCCTCGATAAAACATTTTCTTGGAAGACCAGACAGTCATACGCACTAACATCTTCTCAAAACATATCCTTCGCGAATACTCGAAACGGTATTTTTTTACCATTAAGTTTGTTGCTGATCACAACAAACTCTCAACGTCCTAAACAGACTTAGCCATCTCGTAGAGATGACTCTCGTACATCCGACACAAGGATAATAGCGCTATAAAAGAAACCCAAAATTTTTGGTCAGCACTTCCAGGAGGCTTAAAAATTGTCCTTGGAGAGATGCTCGGTTCCAACCATACAAGTCGTATAAGCCGAGAACCTATCGCGGACTTTAAATCGGTATGGAATCAGGATGAAACTGAAACGGGATACGTAAGTCGAATTAGTCATCGCACCCTCTAAAACCAGGAGTAAACCTAGGTCTTGCCCTAAACCAAGCGCACTGGTCTCTAATATCTCTAGGCATAGTATCAACACCCTGATACGAGATCATAAAATTTGTCTCTTTGCCAATATTCGAACGTCTTCAGAAAATCCCGCAAGTTTACACACTGCAGAAAACTCTCTAAGCAGATTACGGATATAGCAGTTCACACAGAGTTAGATTACGAGATGACAACTCGTAGTTACGAGATGACAACTCGTAGTCTTCCTTCTACACCCATACAAAATTCCATCGGCAGAAACACTCCTAATAACCGCTACATAAAAACTAGACCGTAAAGGTCTCGCTGGAAAACTAGTCATAAGAACTTTAACTCCAAGACGAACTACGAAAGGCTTGATCCCTTCAACATGGGTACGTAGGCAGCCATCATAAGGCGCAGCCCCAATCTTATCGCTTTCTACTTTTAGAAGAACGAGAAGACCACTTTTCACTGACCTTTTCAATCATTAATTCCGCCTAACTCACCGTACTTACCTAACTTGCCAAGCCACTCGCTAGAACCTCACGCTAGAAGCTCATGGTTCTAACGAGCTGGGGGGCTAACTGTTGGGGTCAAAATAGGTCACGACGAAATCAATGTCTGAAAGTCCATAAAAATCAGCATGAACATTTTTACGAAAAGTAATCCTCGTAAAGATATCTTTACGAAGAGCCTTGCGGTAAAATCTTGTTCAAATCTCAATCGAACCACTAAATACGATTGTCCGAAGGCAACTGACATGTATCCAAATCGGCCACGGACAAGCTCGAGTATGGCAATCGGACCGCAGACAAGCCAAGCTCGATCGATACGCGGTGACCAAGCATGCACACAGCTCGGTCGCTACGTAGCGACCGAGCGTCCGTTCCGCTCGGTCGCTAAGTAGCGACCGAGCTCGAGCCAAAGCTCGGTCGCTACGTAGCGACCGAGCTCGAGCCAAAGCTCGGTCGCTATGTAGCGACTGAGCGTCCGTTCTGCTCGGTCGCTACGTAGCGACCGAGCGTCCGTCCCGCTTGGTCGCTACATAGCGACCGAGCTCTTCCGAAACGTCGATACGACACCAGTCCTTGCATTCTCGTCTCTCCTTCGATGCTATATCCCAAAGACCGTAGCGAACTCAGTTCATGTTTTCCGCCATTCTAAATCATCAATCAAACTTTGCGGTAAAAATCGCGGAAAGTCCGTTCTTTATCGAAAGAAGTCGCAATAAACGTTTCGAGTCGGAATACGGCCCAAAGGGGCCTAAGACACGACTCGAGGCCCATCTTACGATTTCTTAACCAAAAGCCCGTAAACCGTAGGACGGTTTACGCTTGGTTCGCAAGAGAAGATAAATGTCAAGTTTCTGCGGATAAATACAGAATTTTGAAGATAATTACGAAAATCGGAAAAAATGGAATATCTCCATTTTATGCTATGACGGCTTAAGGGCAGAAGAGTAAAAGCGTAAGCCGACCTTGGAGCTAGTATGTAAGCAGTCCTAGGCGAGAGGCATGGAAGAGAACTTTTTAGACTCGGAATTTTCTGCACTTAGATACTTTAGGCTTTATTCTCGACAAGTTAGGTTTCTATGACTGGCACTCAATTACTAGACGAACTCGCCCAGGCAGTTTGATCTCTTGTCCAGCTCTATCAATTGAACTACGTTCGGCTTGATCCTCGAAAGGGGTACGTAGGCAGCCTTTAACAAGGTTCAGTCCGGAATCAATCAAAAACCTTTTATATCAAGTTACGACTCAACTAGGTTTGAGCTTTTAGGCCGCTAGAACTAAGTAACTCGCTGACAGCCTTTGCGGCGAAAGCTTTTATGATATGTTGTAATGATCGCAACGCTCTTACGCGGACTCGAAAGAAGATCTATTGTTTTCTCTAAACTCGTTTGTTATCTTTTCAAGATTTCCGCATATATTCGGTCACTTGTCGTTGGCTCTTGCAGAGATCCGGGACCTCTGGGAAATTAGGGTTTTCCTAGTTTCCTTATTTAAACGGAAATCGATAGTGCGAATTTCGGTTCTCACACACTTCGTCTAGCGATGTTGGAAACGTGGTGGTGAACTTATGTCTTTCAAATCTTTCATCATGCAAAGACATTTCTATTGCACGTTCTTTCCAATAATCCTCATCGTATTCCTCTGTATGTTCCTCGTTAGGTGAAGTAATTACAGTGTCAACTGCAAAACTTTCATGGAAACCACTGTCTGCCCAACTGCCTATGGAATAATCATCATGTCCTCTCTTGCTTGGAGGTTGGAAGGCAAAGTGTGGGTAACAATGATTAGGTGGAGCGAAATGGTCAACCGGCTGATCAACGTCGAGCGACGTGTTGTTGCGGTCATCGGTCACAGTTGACTCATTGGAATCGATCGATGGAAAAGTGGGGGTGTTGATCGATTCCGAGTACTCTGTTTTGTACTCCGATTCGTACTCTGCTCCACAATGGCATGCGCCAATAAAGCCAAGTTCTTTCCCGTAATCCACAGAATTAATAACCTTTCTCTTAGGTTGGATAGGATCGTAGTGGATGTTGATTTGTTTTTGTTCATGTCACATACAGCTTCTACTGTAGCTAGGAAAGATCTTCCAAGCAGAAGTGAAGAGTTCCAGTTAAGCTTGATGTCTAGGACATGAAAATCTACAGGGACTAGGGCATTACCAATCTGTACCTCCAGATCTCTTATGATACCTCCTGATCGTTTTTCTGAAAGATCCACGGAGGTGAAGGATTCTGTTGAAGGTTCGATGGTCAAACCAAGATGGTCTGCCATGATCCTAGGGAGGATACAAACTGATGATCTTGTGTCACACATTGAATGGGGAAATTCAACACCCTTGACTACGCATGGTATTGCAAACTTCCCAGGATCATTCTTCTTCGACAATGTGATCATGTGTTTCATCTTCTCTCTGACTTGATGAAACATTCTCCTAATGTCCTCCTCAGTTACCTTTGTTTCTCTGAAGAACATCCACAACCGGGTGTGAAGTAAGCTTCATCAAAAGCTTTTTTGATTGGGATTCTAAGGACTCTTTTAGTGAAACCATCCATCTCATTATCGTTAGCTTCCCTCCTAAGGTTCTTAGGAATTTTCTCCTTTCTTTTCCTTAACCTTCTCCCTTCAGTTTCCTGATCTTCTTGAATTGGTTCTGGTGAACTATTTAAAGGGTTGGGTTTTGGTTCGGGTGGGCTAGCTAATGATTTAGGTGGTGGTCTGAGTGCGTTGATATATTCATTATCGATTGAGGGTAACCACACTCGGTATGTCAGAGGTGCCTGTCGATCGATGGAAGGTGTGTTGTGACGATCGACGTTGGACTCACTCTGTCGATCGATGGTTGGGTCAACCGATCGATCGATTTTATCATAGAAAGGGGAGGGTGGGTGAGGATGCTTAGCTCTGAATTCCTCATGAGTTAGAATTCGAACTGCATTGCATTCAGTCGATTTAGCGGACAACGTCGATCGATGACAGAAGTAATCCTTCCATCGTTCTTCGTCATGTTCTGTGACGATGCGAGTTCATCGACATCGGTCGACACCATTGGGATCCGCCGAGACTCATGGAGCTTTCGATTTCGAAGTCTCCTTCCTCAAGCTTTTCATGTCTCACCACTTGCCAGAAATCATCATCTATGATGGCATTAACGTTGTGTTTTCCTTTATCAGCTCCTGCCTCTCTACTTGCGTTTCAAGTTTTCTCACCTGAGTCCCTAAGGTCTCGATTATGGTGTTCAGATTGTTGTAGGCGGAGTCTATTTTACCGTTGAAATCCACGGTGATTTGTTGTTGTCCCAACAGTACTCGATCAAGCATTTCTTCGATCTTGATTTCCTGAGTCTGGGGTGGTGGATTCTGGTAGTAGGAGTTCGAGTAGCTTTTGCTGTTGTTGAAGGGTTTTTGAAATTGTGAACTCTGGTTACATCTTTAACCATTTCCAAAGAAGTTTCTGTTTCCGCCCTGGTTTCCAAATTTTTGGAATCCGGTACCTCCGATGTAGTTCACATTTTCTTCTCCTTCCGTATCTGCTACTTCTCCTTCAGCTAAACAGACTTGCTTCCTAAGAAGCTCGTGCACCACATCTAACTTAGCTCTTACTTTGTCCATCTGTTCCTTCCCGATAGAGGCTACAGACTTCTTCCGTTCAGAGTCAGTGTTTTTGGTGTTGTTGCTGTTAGCAAGGTTTTCGATAAGTCTCACAGCTTCTAACGGATTCCGAGTAGTAAATTTTCCTTCACTCGCCGTATCAAGAGCCATTTGATACTGTAAGGCGAGACCTCAGAAGAAAGTGCTTAGCAGCTGCACTTTGTTAAATCCGTGGTGTGGGCAGTCTCGCTGGAAAAACCTAAATCTAATCCACGCATCTTTGAAGGACTCTCCAGCCTCCTGCGAGAATGTAGAAATTTTGTTCTGAAGTTCTTCAGCGTGCGCCTCATCGAAGAAGTTTCATAAGAAAGCATTCTTGATGTCGGCCCAGGATGTTAAGGATCATGTGGGTTGCTGCCTAAGCCAGTGCATCGCTTCTCCATTCAGCGTGTATCTGAAGAGCTTGCACAGGAGGTAATCTTCGGGGACTCCTTCCATCCGAATAGCAGCGATTAAATCCTCGAACCGCTCTAGATGGTCCATAGGATGCTCGTGCGGTAACCCAGAGTAGGGTATCTGCGACACAAGAGTGTAGTATTGAGGCTTCAGCTCGAAATTCTTCTTTTGGATCTCCAGAAGTCGAATAGCTAATCTGTTGGAATAGTACTCATCTGGGCGATTGTAGTCGGCCAGTGGTTTCGATCGAGCGTCCTCGTCTACAGGCTGAGCAGCTCCTGTAGCATCAGCATTAGGGATTACAGTCCCCTGAGCGTCTATTTTCTGACCTGTTGCATTACACAGATGACCGTCCTGGTGATACGTACGCGGTGTAGTATCGATCGTTGTCGAACGATTTGGATCGATCAACGATGATGGTCTGGTGTCGGTCGACGGTTGGTTGTGAGTATCGATCGACGACGAAGTTGTTGCGTCGAGCGATGTGGAACGTTGACCTCTACAGATGGTGCGTTCCAAGTGAGCAGGATCGTCTGAGAACAGCAAGTCTTTCTTCTTGTTGCTTCTGGTACCGCTGGGCATGCACCTGAAAAGACAAGAAAAAGATTATGTTAGAAAGGGGGTGAGAAATGAATAAGAATCAATAAAACAAAATCTAATGGCGATCAAAGCTCCCCGGGCGCCAAATTTGATACCACTCAAATTACCCTGAGTGTTACTCTCATCAAAAGAGGTTCAGATGTAGTACTTAGGGATCGAGTTGTAAATGTTTAAATGAAATAGCAATAGTAACAAGCGAAGTAAATAGTAAATGTAACTTGGTTGGAAATGATATTAGATGCAGTGCCACTATTCAGGTGTTGGAGATTCTAATATCTATATATGCCTATTTGTTGCATGCATGATATGTTAGAGCTCAACCGCTTAACTCATTGATCAGCTGTCGCATGTTTCACTGGTTAACAAGCTAGATCTCGTGTCTCAATAGTTAGTATGTTGACAACGAAAGAGTGTCGATCGATGGTCCTATAGGGACGTCGACCGATACACGTTTGCCTAGGTCGACCGATAGTCAGTTGAGGACATCGATCGATGGGTTCTAGCCAAGCCTACGCGCGAGTATGATATGCCCTATTAAGATACTAAATTGGCGGTTAGCCCTCTCTAGCAGTCCTAATATGATAGATAGATGTCAGGATGGGATAACAAGGGTGCTTGAGTATGCAATCCTATGATCAAGTTCTAGTTAGCAAGGCTAAAACAAGCAATGAATACAAATCTATCATGAATATCACAACAAGGCAGATCTATAGTTTGGGGCTAATCCTACAAACCTATCTGAACCATGGATCTAATAAATGAACTACTCAGACATAGCAAAGCTATTCATAACAATGAAGAAATGGGAATTCATAGTATAGATGAAAAGAAATGAAAACAAGGAGTTCCAATCACAAGTGATCTTCTCTCCAAAACTCTCTCTCTCTCTCTCTCTCAAAGTAAAACTGTAACAAAAAGCTCTCATCTGCCGTCAAAACACTTAGGCAGTATATAATCTACTAGGTTAAAAACTTGTCAGGGCATTTTCGTAATTTGGCTTGGACTTGGGCTCAAGTCCGCTGGATCCAAAATGTCGTGTGTCCTCTGTCTCGACATCGATCGATGGTACTTGTCTACATCGATCGATATTAATCTTCATTTGTCGAGGCATCTCTTGGTGTCGATCGACAGCACTGATGCGCATCGATCGATTGTTCTTCCTCTCGTCGACCTCTACATGGTCAGCTCAGATGAAATGTCCTTTAAGCACCAAAATGCTCCAAAATCATAGCTTTACTCCGAAATGCACCTGAACCTGAAAACATACCTAGAAGAGTAGAAAATATTGATATATATATAGTAAAACACCTATATACCATGGATGAAAACGGGTCAAATCCAAGGTATATCACTAAGTTTGTTTAGGACGTTAAGAGTTTGTTGTGATAAGCAACAAACTTAATGGTAAAAATTACCATTTTGAGTCTTTACGAAGGATATGTTTTGAGAAGATATTAGTGCGTATGATTGTCTGGTCTTCCAAGAAGGTGTTTTTATCGAGGAAGGAAATTTCGTCGAAGAATGAATCTTCAGGCGTCTGCGACGTCTCGCGATGCTGAAGATTTGTTATTCTTTCGTATGCCGCATTTCGTGCTTGAAATATTCGCGGGCTTGAAGATGTTTCGCGATGTTGCAAAGGTTTAGTCTAGCCCTGTGTTTGAGAAACATTCTGGTTTGACTACGGATGTTCGCAGCCAAAATTGTTGTACCTGTTTGGATGCTAATAATTTGATTTGCGATCGAGGATTCAGGACTGAGGTGTCGCGTAAATTTATCCATGGGAAGAAGAGTTCTCCTTCATAGTGCTTCGTGAAGTGTTGGCCTTCTGAGATCTATTTCGTGCATTTTTTGGTAAAACGTTGCGGGCTTAAAGTGAATTGTGGAGCGTATTGAACTTGGTCAATTTTCAAATAGTTTTGATTTTCCATTCACCGTTTGGTTGTTAGGACTGAGTTTTGTTACGAAGAATTTATCATATGATTTCCGACTGTGGGCTATACGATAACTATTCTCTTAATAGTCACACGACGTTTTTAGACAAATTGTAGATTGTCGTTTAGTTTGGCTTGGCGTGAAGGATGTGTTCACTCAGATTGCCAAGGATGTTGTAGGTCAAGGATTAGACCATGGTACTTTAACATTTAAGGTCGTGATAGTTTACGATCGTCTTTAAAGAGGATGGCAAATTCTGGTTTGGACCTTTACTGGAAGGCGTAATTGACAGAGTGGTAAAGAGCGCTTTTGGAGATTGATAGGCCAAGTTTGCTAGAGTTATTAGTGCTAATATGATCGATAGTCATAGAAAACGATTCTCTGCTATGGGTTTCAGTTATACGGCGAATATTTCATATAATGTGACATATAGTCTTATGAAAATCGAATCTTTTTTGTCTGAGGAAGACAAAGCCCAAGAGGTTTGCTACATAACCAGTGTGGAGTCAGCGGCGGGATGACTGCCGTATCGGATGTGACCAAGGGAAAAGAAAGGCAGAAGCCGGCGAGCCGCATGGCTAAAAAATGAGATATATTAGATTGTAATGCGAAGAGATAAAGTTTAGATTGATCATTGAAAATCAGATCTTATAGGTTTGTGTTTGCTATAAAAAACATACTTCTTCATAAAGCATGTTATGATAACTTTAGAAAGTTTCTTCGTAAGACTTGGTCTGATTGTACGAAGGATTTTTTTTGCGTAAGTAATGGCAACTGGTTTTACGAAGGTTGTAAATAGGTGATATGTATGCATATGTCAAAGTAGCATTGTTTCTGAGGGTTTTACGAGAAAAGTTTATGCTGTGATTTATATCTTAGGTGAAAGTTGCTTGGGGTTACTCATGGAGTGTTACCGAAGTTTATTTCATTACGATCTAGTCGCAGAATGTTTTTCATAAGTTTTTTGAGAGGATTCTCATGACACATTCGTTTCTGGAACAAATTGGTCAACCAGAGGTGGTTCTAGCTAACCATCGGGAGGAAAGTGTTCATTTTAATGTGCACGATGCTACATCTATTCCCAAGTTTTCTTTGTTGCAAATGTTTTTGATGCTTTTCCGTGACTCACTTGGTACAACGGAAACTGAAAGAAATGCTTTGGTGATTGAAGATTTCTCGTAAAAAATTTGAAACGAAACTGGCTTCCTAAAGCTGGAAAGGGCTTCAATACTTTGGCTAATCGTCGAGTTTCAGTTTGATATTGGTACAGGTTTTCTGTACGCATGATTATGACAAGAAATGATGTATAGTCTTTGAGATTATGTTCATGATCGTCTGGATATGTTGCTAGCGTTTAGACGAATTTTAGATGGTCGTTTGCCTATTTGGGACGATTTGCTTTGAGAAAATCGTTTTCTTGACGATTTACAAAAGTTTTTGAAGTTTGGGAATATACGAGTATAGTATACGTGTATAGTATACGTACCTATTCCCTCCTTTTTTTTTACGAAAGAAAACGGTTGAACCGATACTTTGAAGGGTTGTGTACGTTTCTTCTTTTGAGGTTTGGAATGATCGATAATTCGGGATGATTTAAAGACGACGCTTGGACTGTGATTTGGTTGTTTCCATGTTGAGGACTTGGAATATGTCGGTTCCGAAAAAATTGCTAGAAACGAATCGGTTTTAAGACGACGTTCATGCACTAGTTTTTTCTCTCCTTAGGAAGCGAGCTTGATATGCGTGGCGATCGTTTCTCGATTTTCAGAGAGTTTAGATCGGTTTGCAAGATCTAGATGAACAGTTATGGAACAATATATCGAGACATGAAAAATCGCCTAAGACTTAGTTCGCTAGACTATCCACCTAGGTTTTACGTTCCCTAAAGTTCTATGACAGTCTCAAAGGCGTTTTTATTTCCAGTAATCTCCTACGAAAATTCCAAGTCTGAATTCAAAAATTTCAAGTCGGAAATACATTAGTTCTCTCGAAGATGCAGTTTTATCTCTTCTCAGTTTTGCTTGCTCATTTCCCCTTCCTCTTCTGGTGTATGTTCGCCATTTCGATATTGGTGTTTATCCTTTGAAACTTGACATTTATATTCCGAACTTGACTGTTATCTTCTCCTTAGATATGACGTCAATTTTTATAAAAAGGTTCAACGTAATCGTATAGTTGAGGCAGCTAAAGTGTAAAGTTAACCGTTGCCGTTTTATACGATTAATCTGAAATCATGCGAGAAAACAAGTCTTTGCAGGTTCTTTTATTTATTTTTTATCGTAAAGTTTCAATGGTAACTCTAATCGAGACGAAACAAGAGACGTTTCGATCGAGATTTGAAGGAGAACACAAAGATGGAGGTAAGGGCGAGTAGGAGCAAGCAAAGGAGTTTAGACGAGTCTTACTTGTTTTCGACGTAAAATCTCAACGGAAACTCCGATTGAGACGAAGTGAAAAATGTTTTGATCTAGATTCAAGAGGTAACACAAAGGAGGAGCTATTTGAGGCCTGACAGGTCGCTATGTAGCGAGCTGGAGGTCTGACAGGTCGCTATGTAGCTAGTAGAAGTAAGCCAAGAAGAGTCCTACTTGTTTTCGTCGTAAAATCTCAATGGAAACGCCGATTGAGACGAAACGAAAAGCGTTCCGATGAGGATTCAAAAGAGAACGCAAATGATGACCTTTCTGAGGCCTGACAGGTCGCTATGTAGCGAGTGGAAGTCTGACAGGTCGCTACGTAGCGAGTAGAAGCAAACCAAGAAGAGTCCTACTTGTTTTCGTCGTAAAATCTCAACGGAAACTCCGATTGAGACGAAACGAAAAGCATTTCGATGATGATTCAAAAGAGAACGAAAAGGAGGACCTTTCTGAGGCCTGACAGGTTGCTATGTAGCGAGTGTAGTTCTGACAGGTCACTGCATAGCGAGTAGAAGTAAGCCAAGAAGAGTTCTACCTGTTTTCGTCGTAAAATCTCAACGGAAACTCCGATTGAGACAAAACGAAAAGCGTTTTGATGAGGATTCAAAATAGAACGGAAAGTAGTACATTTCTGAGGCCTGACAGGTCGCTATGTAGCGAGTTGAGGTCTGACAGGTCGTTACGTAGTGAGTAGAAGCAAGCCAAGAAGAGTCTACTTGTTTTCATCGTAAAATCTGAACGGAAACTTTGATTGAGGCGAAACAAAAAGCGTTTCGATTAGGATTCAATAGAGAACGCAAAGGAGGACCTTTCTGAGGCCTTACAGGTCGCTACGTAGCAAGTGGAGAGTCGGCTTGAGCTCGGTCGCTACGTAGCGAACGAGCGGTGTGTGTGCTCAATCGCTACGTAGCGACCAAGCTGTGCACGTGCTCGGTCGCTACGTAACGACAGAGCCGTGTACTTGCTCGGTTGCTACGTAGCGATCGAGCTTGTCGTAGCGACCGAGCTATGTGCGTTAGCGACCGAGCTGTGTGCGTGCTCGGTCACTACGTAGTGACTGAGCTTGGCTTGAGTTTGGTCGCTATGTAGCGACCGAGCCGTGTGCGTACTCGGTCGCTACGTAGTGATCGAGCTATGTAATCGATTTGTTGTGCTTCCTTCTTCCGCGATTAATTTAGGGGTTTTCTGCGGTTTTTTTGAGAACCAGTTTTACCCTTCCGAAATATTTTCGAAAAACGTGTTTTGGTAAAATCCTTACGCATTGAGATTTCTTTTGTTCGGTAATGAGCCAAACTTACGGGATTTGATAAGATTTATCGTTTCCCTTTATGTTTAGAAAGAGAAATCGCGAGCTTGTTTCATTGAACTTCTTGTGGCGAAAAGTCGCGGCTTGGTTTTCTATTTTATTTTCAGGCACTATGGCGTTTGCATTAGCGTTGGCCATTGGCGCAGTGGCGGCTGGGGTTGTCTTACCAGCGTTGTTGCGAACTGCGATTTTGTCTTTTGTATTTCCAGACATTGTTTTGATCAAGCGTTTTGTGGCTGAGAGTTAGATTGATCCGTACCCCCACCCCCTCCCTCTAGCGCCAAACTGTGGGAACCGAAATTTGCACTGTCGATTTCCGTTTAAATTAGGAAAGTAGAAGAACCCTAGTTTCCCATAGGTCCTGGATATCTGCTAATACCATACGTCAAGAAATCAGAACACGAAATGAGAACAGTGGTAAAATAAGAAATCGAAAAAGAGAGCAAGATAGTTCTTATTCCGAATATGCATTTGAGCATTTAGAACAAGGTAAGTGCTTTGGCTACGAGAGCTGTCGGCGAGATTCCTAGTTGTAAAAACCCTAAGATGACAAAAACCTAATTGAGTCACGTCTTAGGTGTCTTTGGACCGTCTTTTGACTCGAAACGTTTACTACGGTTTCTTCGATAAAAAACAAACTTTCTACGGTTTTTATCGTAAAGTTTGATTAATGACTTCGAATAATGAGAAACATGAAATGGTTCAGCTACGGTCTTCGGGAGATAGCATTAAAGAGTAAACGAGAATGCATGGATTTGCGTCGTATCGACGTTTTGGGAAAGCTCGATCGCTTCGTAACGATTGAAAAGTGCATGCGCTCGGTCGCTACGTAGCGACGAGCAGTACGCAGGATCGGTCACTATGTAGCGACCGAGCTTGGCTCGAGCGTAGCGACCGAGATTGGTTCGAGGTTGCTACGTAGCGACCGAGCCGTGTGCATGCTTGGTCTCCGCGTATTGATCAAGCTTGTCTTGTCCGCGGTCCGATTATCATGCTCGAGCTCATCCATGGCCAGTCGGATACGCGTCATAAAACTCCTTTGTATCCTTTTGTTGGTATTTTAGAATGTTGCGTTGATGAACAAACACATTTTCTGCTCCATTGGTTGACTAAAGGATGTCTGCAATATCTTTCCGAGATACATTCAGTATACCTACGTGTATTTCTCTTGCGTGGCCATCTAGGTCTCTGAAAATACCAAATTCGTCTGGAGTTATATACTCGTTATTAAATTTATATTTTTCACTTACAGTGGTTTTTGGTTTAGAGCGGATGTCGATCGATGTTGAAGGATTTATGTCGATCGATGTTGAAGGATTTATATCGATAGATGTTGAAGGATTTATATCGATCGATGGACGTTTTGCTCTGTTGATCGTATGCGTGTATCGTGCTCTTCCCGAAGCAGTGTCTGATTGATGTTGATCTGCTTCATCGCGTCTTTGTATGTTGAGAACTTCCTCATATGTGAAACTTTCATGTAGTTCATCTACTCATGGCTCATATATTGCTGTTTCTACTCCATAGCTTTCGTGGTGGTGATCATCTGCCCAACTGCCAATTGAGTAGTCTCCTTCTCTGACTCGGTTGTCTTCTGCGTCGATCGATGAGTAGTTGGCAATATCAGTTGATGCTCGTTTCCGGTTTCTCTGATGAGTTTGAGTATCGATCGATGGTGAGCCAGGTATGTCGATCGATGGTGTATTCCTTTTCCAAGAGGAATGATGTAGAACTGTATCCTCCTCATCAAGGATGGCTTTGTACTCAGTAGCTCGTTCATCCTCGTAGTCTTCATCATACTCTGTTGTGTTGTCTGGTGTATGCGGCAATAGTGGGATTGTAGTAGTCGTTCTCCCAATCATCTGGACGATTATCGATCAATTCTTCATGTGGTGTGTCGGTCGATTTCTGATGGCTATTGTCGATCGATGTTGCTGTGTGAGTCTCAATCGACGTTGAGTATTCTGTCTCATACTCGGCAACACAGTGGCAAGCGGCAATGATTCCTGGATCATTGATTCTTCTGGAGGACATATGTGGCTTCTTGACTGGAATGGGGTCATAGTGGGCATTAGGATCTATGAGTATTAGACACAACTGGTTGGTTTGCAAGTTGCACAATGCTCCCACTGTTGACAAGAAGGCTCTCCCAAGTAGTAGAGAAGAGTTCTAGTTTAGCCTGATATCCAAGACATGGAAATCAACTGGAACTAGGGCATTACCAATCTGCACCTCTAGGTCTCTTACAATTCCTCCTGAATTCCTCTGGGAACAATCCACAAAAGTGAATAATTCCTATGAAGGCTCCACCTACAGACCCAGATGGTCTGCCATAACCCTAGGTAGGATGCTGACTGATGCTCCTGTGTGCCACAAGGCATGTGGAAATTCAATACGCTTCACCGTGCATGGTATCAAATTGCCCAGGATAACTCTTCTTCTTCAATGTAATCCTCATCCTCATCTTCTCTCTAGTTTCACAGAACATTCTCTTGATGTCTTCTTCTTTCTCTCTAGTTTCTCTGGAGAACATCCAAAATCTGTGGGTATAATAGGCTTCTTCGAGTGGCTTATATAGAGGAATCCTGAAGACTCTCTTTCGGAAATTTTCCTTTTCCTTTTCATTAGCCCCCCCTCTTCAGATGTTTCGCCACTTTTTCCTTTCTTCTCCTTAGTGTTCATCCAGTAGGAACCCTATCATCTTCCATAGGATCTTCTCCATCATCTGAAGATGTCCTGACGGTCTCTGGTGGGTTTTCTGAAGGTCTGGGTTTTGGTCTGAGTGCATTAAGACGCGCCACATCTATCTTTGGCATCTGCACTCGGTAGGTAATAGGTGCTCGTCGATCGATAGGCGCTGGAGGTTGTCGAGCGATAGTAGATTCTCCATGTCGTTCGATAGAGGTATCAGCTCGCGAGCGATTCTTACGTTATCAGGGCTAGGCGGATGTGGGTGTTTCGCTGGGAAATCCTCGTGAGTCAGGATCCTCACGGCATTGCAAGATGTGGATGACTCCGTAGGTGTCATCGGTCGATGCTCTTGAGAGCCTGTCGATCGATTCAGACTAGGCGACGTCGATCGATGTTCGAAGTCTGGCGTTGATCAACACCAATGCGATCCGCCGAAACTCATCAGACTTTCCATTTTGAAATCTCCTTCCTGCAGCTTCTCTTCCTTCACCACTTGCCAAAAATCATCTTAAATGATAGCATTCACGTGGTGTTTCATCACATCATCCCCTACAACTCTTGCCCACTCTTGTTGGGAGACTTTTGTGTAGGCTCTTTTAGAGTACCACGGAACAATGGATAGTCTGGTAAACCGGGTGAGGCTGTATGTATTTCGTAGGGATTTGAGAGAATAACGGAAAGATAGGCTTGAAGAAACTTTTATTAGATAGAACAAGCAAGATTACAAGGTATTGAGTAAGGACCCTAATTCTAGCCGTCTAGTTCTAGTCTCTAAGCATTGGAGGAGTCGATCCCTTACTTTAGGGTTTTAGTATCTCTTATATATTCGTCTGGGAGTCGGCTCCATTAGGTTAAACTCTTCCATATTTGGAAATATGGAAGGTTCTTCTTATCGGAAGTTTTCCATTTCTTGGAAGGGAGCTTGGTTCTAGGGACCGAGCTCGCGATTCCTTCTAGCGGGGACCCGGAGCGTTCCCTTGTCGGGGACCCGTGGGTCTGGGTCCTGCCTGGAGGCTGGAAGAAATAATACCGGGATATTTTTCCCCAATAGTTTGCCCCTTATTTCTCGATTTCGTCATCGAAGTCGGGGAATAACCTGTGCATTCAAGTCAACCGGGGTTGCTCCTTCTAAGCATGCTTCCCTTGGGCAGGACCCTGTTCCATTGGTCTTGCTTGCCTGGTTCCACTCAAGCCGGAACTCATTCTGAACCCAGGTGAGGATCGGTTCCTTCATGTTTGACCGGAGTCTAGTAGTAGTTTCTCTTATCTTCTGAAGATTATGAGGTTGGAGCTTTGAAATTTGAACCACGCGCGGACTGGAGAGAGTTCTTGCTGGGAGAATCCAGGGATTTTGAGGCTAGGATCCTTTGCTTTGAGGAAAAAGGTGGAAACATTGCTTCCCCTGACGCTTTTCCTTTTTCCAGACCGACCGTTTCTTTCATAAAGGACTCTTCTGAAGATTTGGAAATATCCGATTTCCCTTTCTCTGGCTCCAAAAAGGAAAGAATCTGGCATATATTTAGGGTGCCCGATGGGTAGAATTCCATTCATCCCTTATTCAAGAAGATGAACTCTGATCTTCCTGCTTCACTCGTGGGTGGCCGCGTAAGGCCTTGTTGCCTGTTTGCTGATCCTTTTTCCTCCCCTGTCGCTTTTTTCGGAAAATTTTCTGAAACTGATAGCGAGGCGATCTCAATGGCGTCTTTGAAGCAGCGTGATTCCCACATTCTCGAAGATGGCCCAGGTTCTGAAATTCAGGAGGGAAAAAGTACGGGATCCATTTGTTGGGGTCGAAAACGGTTGCAACGAAGTTAATGTCCAAACCTCCGCAAAAACAAGTGTGAGTGTCTTTCTGCGACAATTATTCTTGGTAAAAAATGTCACGACACAGGATCTCGAGATAAAACCTTGTTAGAGTCTTGGTTGGATCAAACACAAGCTGTCCCAAGGTAACAGAAACATATCTAAACCAGCCACGGATAAGTTTGAGTGTGACCATGGGAACACAGACAAGCCAAGCTCAGTCGCTACACAACGACCAAACATGCGCACTGCCCGGTCGCTACGTAGCGACTGAGATCGAGCCAAGTAGCGACCGAGCTTTCCCGAAACCTCGAATATGACACGAATCTATGCATTCTCGTCTACTCTTTGATGCTATCTCCCGAAGACCCTAGCAAACCCATTTCATGTTTCTTGACATTTGAAATCATCAATCGAATTTTATGATAAAAGCCACGGAAAGTTCGTTTTTTATCGAAAGAAGCCGTAATAAACGCTTCGAGCCAAAAGACGGCCCAAAGGGACCTAAGACATGGCTCAAAGCCCACTTTACAATTTTTTAACCAACAGCCTGTAAACCATAGAAAAGAAAGATAAATGTCAAGTTTCCGCGGATAAATACGAAATTTTGGAAGGTAATTACGAAAATCGGGAAAAATAGAATATCTCCATTTTTAGGCTATGACGGCTTAAGGGCAGAAGGGGAAAAGCGTAAACCGACCTAGGAGCGAGTATATAAGGAGTCGTAGGCGAGAGGCATAGAGAGAACTTTTGTCAGAGGAAACTTAGCACTTATAGCAATTAGGCTGCTTTCCGTTTTTGTTATTTCGAGCTGCGACTCAACTAGGTTTTGCAGTCTTAGGTTGTTAGAACTAGGGATCTCGCTGACAGCTCTCATAGCCGAGGCTTCTACCTTGTTGTAACGCTCATACGCAAATTAAGAATAAGAAACATTTTGCTCTTTTTACGATTTCTTATATTTTCATCGTTGTTATCTCGTGTTCTGATTGCTTGGCGTGTGGTATTAGCAGATATCCGGGACCTCTGAGAAACTAGGGTTCTCCTACTTTCCTAATTTAAACGGAAATCGACAGTGCGAATTTTGGTTTCCACAGTTTGGCGCTAGAAGGAAGGGGGGGGGGGGTACGGATCAATCTAACTATCAACCACATCACGCTCAACCAGACATGATAACTGACGACGTGTACAACGTGCAGACTCCTCTCAACGGAGGAAGCGGTACTGATCTCCACACTCCAGCAGCGAACGTATCCATGGCCAACGCACCTGCCAACGCCGCGACACTCGAGGAGTTTAAAAAGATGTTCGCCACCTATGAAAAAAGGTCGGAAGAACACGATAAGCTCGTAAACACCTTGACCAAACAGGTCGAAGCCTTAACGGCAAGGACTCGAGCAATCCGTCCCCGCAGAACCACAAAAGTTCGCGGAAAAGACTCGACTTTGCAACCCCACTCGACAGGACTAGAACGACGCGGGAACGACCCTCGGGCCAAAACCCTAGCGAAAAATCCCCTGCCGAGAAAAGGAACTCTGAGAGTCCTCCACCTTCCGCGAAGGACTCAGAGGTTAATGAAGTCGAGCACGTCAACTTGGATCCCAGCGACGTCTCCAACGATAACGAGGAGGACGCCGAGAGACATCCAAGAAGGACCATAAGCCGATCTGCTCGGGAAAGTTCTCCGTTTGATAAGCCAATAACAGAAGAGGAGGAAATCCTTTATTGAAACGAACAAGAAGAGCTGGCTGAAAAGCAAACCAAAATCACTCGCAGCAAACGCCGACAAGCTCGGAAATCTGCTGACGAGATGTCGGACATTCGTGAGCTGGCTGAAAAGCAAACCAATGACGGCTACTGCCGTCTATTCGTCGAGAATCTGGAAGGAGTGGCGCTCGAGTGGTTTGCACGCTTTAAGCGAAATTCTATCGGAAGTTTCCGACAGCTCGCATCGGAATTTCTCAAGAAATACTCTATGTTTATAGATAGAGAAACTTTCGATGTCGATCTCTGGAGTCTGTCCCCGAGGGAAGACCAACCCCTCCGCGAGTTCATCAGCCGGTTTAAGCTGGAGATGTCTAGGGTCAGCGGGATAAACGACAAAGGGGCCATTGATGCGCTCAGAAAGACGCTCTGGTAGAAGTCAAAATTCAGAAAGTGGATAACCCTCGACAAACCGTGGACGATCAAGGACACCCTCCACAAGGCAACAAACTACATCATAATCGAAGAGGAAATGAAAGTCTTGTCGCAAAAGCATAAGTCGACGAAACCATCCTCGAAAGATGTAGACCCAAAAACGAAGGAGAAAAACTCTCGTAACGACAAATACGTCCATCACCGGGGGGGGGGGGAAGAACTCCAAGGGGCGCACAACTATGCGATCATTTCAGATCAAGGTCGAACCACGGGGAATACATGGACTCGCAATCAAGGATACTACGAAAACACCTTCTGCGAGTTCCACCAGTCCCGAGGACACTCCACGACCAACTGAAAAGTCTTAGGAGTGAGATTGGCAGCAAAGCTACTAGCTGGAGAGCTCTCGGAAGTAACCAGCATAAAATATCTCATCTTAGAGACTGATCGCCCCCCAAAGACGGACAGATGTCCGCCCGCGGAAAATTCACCTCAAAGAAACTAACCCAGGGATAACGCGGAAGAAGGCCGGACGACAAAGGAAACGACAACAATCGTCGCAGAGTCAACATGATCATCGGAGGATCGCAATACTGCAACGATACGGTTTCGGCCATCAAGGCTTACCAACGGAAGACCGAATCAAGTGCAAACTGGCGTACATGGTCCCCTCCCCGAGATGGTCAAACCAGCTTGATAACTTTTACAAAGGATGAAGCCGGCGGGATCGATCAATTTCACAGCGATCCACTCGTCATAGATCTTGTGATACGAGATCTGGATGTCGAGAGAGTCCTCATTGATACAGGAAGCACGGTCAATGTTATCTTCCGCGACACTCTCAATCGGATGAACATCGAACTCGAAGAAGTAACTCCGGCACCAAAACCACTTACGGGTTTTTCAGGCGAAGTGTCAATACCTCTCGGATCGATCCAACTGCCTGTCATGGCCAAGGAAATCACGAAAATCATCGATTTTGCGGTGGTCGATCATCCAGCCATATACAATGTGATCATGGGAACCCCATGGCTAAACACCATGAAAGCCGTTCCATCTACATACCACTTCGGCATCAAATTCCCAACCCAGAACGGAGTCGCAGCCATCTGGGGTTGTCAGAAACAGTCACGGCTATGCTTCCTCGCGGAGCATAAGTTAAGGCAAATCACAACTTCCGCAACGGCAACTCGCAAGCCCACGAAGTTAGCTCAACCTTCGGCCAAAAACGCTCCAAAGAAAGACGATTCGATATCGGCTGCTGATGCAAACGCTTCGGACATCGAAACTCAGCACGATTCTGAAGTCGACACTACGACTCAACCGGAAAACCGGGATAAAAACATTGACCCTTCCACAGTCACCACAATCAAGGCGGTCTGCATGGTGACAATCGCCGAGTAAGAATACCCACGGCATAAAACAGAACTACGAGATGGCTTGATCCTCGAAAGAGGTACGTAGGCAGCTCGTCAAAAGACGAGTTCAGCTATCTCCCTCTCTAAAATAGGGGGGGGGGGGGAGTGTGTACGTATACTCGTATACTCCCGCGTTTTAAAAGATGCATCATTGTAATCGAGTTTTTTTAAAACTTTTCTACAATACGCATTTTTTCTTTTATTAAACATGCACGCTCCAATTAACGCAAAAAGTCTAAGGACACACTTAGAAAACCTACAAACATTAGACTCTTGCCAACGGCCTTATCCGGCCCAAATCACAAAGCAGTCATTCTTCAGCACCTAAAATATACGTATAGTCTTCGAAGCAACTGCGAGACTTCGGCAAGTTAAAAATCGAAACTCTGCAAACAATTGTCCGAACGCGACCATAAAAACCCGACAAATATTTACACCCCATTCGTCGATCAGCCCCGACGAACACACCAGCCGTCTTAAACAAACACAACCCGATCACTCTTTTGATCCTCGAACATCCAAAACAAGGATAACAGCGTGCTACAAAAAAATCCGAAATTTTGGTCTAGCACTTCTAGTTGGCGTAAAAATTGTCTTTGGAAAGATGCTCGATTCGTGCCACACAAGTCATATAAGCCAAGAACCTCCCGCGGACTTTAAATCGGTACAAATTAGGTAGAAATCGCAACAGGAAAATCGATAGCCGGCTAGTCACAGCACAAACCTTAAAACCGAGAGTAAACCTAGGTCTTGCCATAAACCCATCGCATTGGTCTCTAACATCTCAAGATATGATATGTAAAAAATGATACGAGATCCTAAACCATGTCTCTCCGTTCATGTCTCAACGTTCCCAAAAGTTCGTAAGAATTAAATAATTTTTACAAAAACTCACGGCTCGAACAAACCAACAGATTGAACGTCTCAACGAAATAAATATGAGACGACAACTCATGTTTACTTCAAACCCACTCGAAACAAAGTAATTCAAACAAACATCCGTTATATATATATATATAAACCGCATAGCGGTAGGGATTCGAAGCCACCAACAGCCAGTCCCGATAAAGATAAAAGCGGCTAAAACAGGCCAACACAAAGTTCAAAGGCCACATTCGGCCAGACATAGAGGAACGAAAGCCACACTCGGCCGCAAAATACTAGATAAGGAAAAAAACTTCTTCCCGTCAAACGCTCACCTCTCACAGATCAAACTTCCCAGACAAGGAAGCTCCGAATGCATCTGCGGGATAGTTCACTTCCTCGTCGTCACCAGCGAACTCGGTCGTGGCCTCTACAGTATCGGGAGAAACCGAGACGGGATCCCAGAATCCCTGGATTCTCCCGTCGATCGAGGGAATGAGCGTCTCAGCATGGGCATGGTTTTTCATCCCATCTTTCATGAACCTCATCTCCTTCTTGAAAACATAGTCTTCTGCCTGCGATTTCCAAATACTCATGACTGAACTGCGGCATTCACGGTAATCACCACCAAAGTGTAAGCATCCTTGAGGTTCCCGTACTCACTCTGGAACTGAGAGGCACGACTCTTCATCACCTCGACGATCTCCCTCTTACCCTTCCCTTCCGCCTTACGAACGGCCCTCGCGTGATCACGAGTAAGTTTCGAGTCTTGCTCCAACATTTCGCCTTTCATACGAGCAAGATCCCTCTCCGCCTTCTCCGCTTTGAAGCGATAGACCATGGCCTCTCTATGGCTCGCCTAAAGGGCCGACCCTAGGAAGTTCAGACCCTGCAAAACCAATTAACATGTTATAGGCGGGAAAGGAATATATAGAACTATCGGCAAAATTCTTGAAAACTAACCGCATTGATAATACGAGATCCTTCCGCAACGACTCTCGACCTTCCCGATTAGTCCACAGGTGGGGGAGGATCGAAACTCGAGGGTAGACCGGCGAAGAAATCATCGAAATTCGGGATAGGGATCTCGCTCTTACCACTTCCATCGCCGTAAGCAAAGTTCGGGTCCCATCCTGGGAGCATAGAATCATCCACTGAAAACTCTATGTCGCCAAGGTCGATATCCTTCCCCTTCGAGGAGCTCAAGCCCGTTGTGCCCGTGAGAGCAACATCGAAACCCGGTGTTGGGGAAAAATATCCGGGTATTATTTCTCCCAGCCTCCAGGCAGGACTCAGATCCCCGTATAACTAGTAAACGGGTTCCCCGGGTCCCCCCCAGAGGGAACCCTGGGGTCGGTCCCTGGACCCTACTCCCTTCCAAAAAATGGAAAACTTCCGACAAGGAGAACCTTCCATATTTCCGAATATGGAAGAGTTTAACCTAATGAAACTGACTTCTAGACGACTATATAAGAGCTACAACAGCCCTCAAACAAGGAGAGAGACCTTTTGACTCGGAGATTATACTTAGGCGGCTAGGGTTAGGGTTCATACGAATATACTTGTAATCCTTGCTTGTTCTATGTAATAAAGATCTCTTCAAGTCTATATTCTCCTCAATCTCTATAAATCCTCACGAAACACTCTTAAACCTACCCAACAAATCAACTTGTCCATCGTTCCGTGGTACACTAAAAGAGCCTACAAAAAAATCTCCTAACAGTTTGCCGCTAGAAGGAGGGGAGTAATCTAAGCTACGTGACGATGGCGGTGGATGAGCAAGACAATACATCAGAATTTACCCCAAGAGAAGCTGAGCTTCAATGACAGATTGACGGACTGCAGAGCCAGGTAACCGACTTGCATAAGCCTCGGGAAACAACCGAAAATCCAGAGCTTTACTCCGAGGTTCAGAGCCTGAAGGAAAAACATGGTGAACACTCCAAACAGCTGGAGTTAAGCGCGGAGAAACTCAACCAACTACAGACGGAGAACGCTGCACTCCGAGACCAGAACAAAGCTCCCAACATGGCGAGGAACAAGAATCGTCGCTTCAACACTCGGGTTCGACCTATGGGAAGCCTGCGCACTCCCAACACCGGAGAAGGCACCACTAACGCGACTCCTGCATCCGGAGCATCCGTGGCAACACGAGAAGCGATCGAGGATCACCAGATCCACGACCTAGAGGAAAGTGATTCTGAACCTCAACCCGAGAAAGAAGAACCCGAGAAGACCTCAGTCGAGATGCCTCGGAAATTCTCCTTCCCCAGCATCCAGATGTACGATGGCACCGGAGACCCCGACGATCATATCGCACAATATAAACAGAGGATGCTAGCGGTTGCGCTCCCCAAGGAGTCCCGTGAAGCTACCACGTGTAAAGGGTTCGACTCCACTCTAATTGGACCCGCCTTGCAATGGTATATCAATCTCCTACCAGGTCCATCTCTTCCTTTGCCGGCCTGAGCGACAAGTTTGTAGAACAATTCACGTGTAGCATGAGCCTGGAGAAGACTTCAGATAGTGTCTACGAGATCCTCCAGCATCGAGTAGAACCCCTGCGGGACTACATAGCCCGTTTCAATCAAGAGAAGGTAGCGGTCCCTTAATGCAGCATCCCTACTGCAATCTCTGCCTTCAAGAGAGGCCTACTTCCAGACGGAGGGCTCTACAAAGAGCTAACCATGTACCCTGGCAAAACCATGGAGGATGTGCTATCCCGAGCGTGGGCACAGGTGAAGTGGCAAGAAGACATCGCTAGCCACGCCAAAGCTCAACCCAAACAGGATCAGAGGTCCACCCAATCAGACCGGGGAGACCGAGAAGAAAGATCCTTCCAAAAGGGATCCAAGGACTCCGGAAGCAGGAACCAGGGCAGGTTCCAATACCAGCCATTAGAAAAAGAAGAGGGAATGTCTGTGTCTACCTGGCCCGATATCTCCCATCTCTCAATATCCACACCAGAGCTGGTCAACACGCTGAGGCAGATGGGCCAATAGGTCAAGTGGCCCCCAAAGATGAAAGCACCTGACTCGTTCCAAAACCCGGGATTCTGGTGCGACTTCCATCGCGATCACGTCCACAAAACTGAAGACTGCGTCGCCCTGAAGATCGAGGTCAACGAACTGCTCCAAAAGGGGCCTCTCCGAGAATTCCTTGCAGAGAAAGCCAAGGCTCATCTTAGCAAAGAAGCATCAGGGAAATCCAAATGAGACGCACCAAGCTCACCACCTCGCCAGGACCGGGTGATTCATGTCATCTCAGGACGCTCTGAAGTAAGTGGTATGAGTCATGCAGCTGCAAAGAAGAGCACCCGTAATGCTAAACACGGCCTGGAGCCTGCTCAACCTAAACGCCTACTTCTAGGTATCGACGAGATAAGCTTCACAGCCAAGGAGCAAGAGAAGATATTAGCTCCCCACCATGACGCTCTAGTTGTCTCTCTCACCATAGCGAACTGTTTGGTAAAAAGAATACTAATAGACAATGGGTCCTTCAGCAATATCATCTTCTTGACGGCGTACCAAGACCTAGGTTTAGAGGAGAATACCCTGACGCGCAAAGTAACTCCACTCATCGGGTTCAGCGGCGAGGTCAAGCAAACCGCTGGGGAGGTTGTTCTGCCAGTATACCCTGAAGGGATCAACCTATCTACCAAATTCCTGGTCGTGGACCGCCAATCGGCATACAACATGATCTTAGTATGACCCTGGATTCACGACATGGGAGCAGTCCCCTCAACCCTCCATCAAATAGTGAAGTTCCCTACACCCTGGGGCATCAGAGAAATCCAAGGAGACCAGGAGAATTCTAGGTCCTGCTACCAGACCACCTTAAAGGGGAAGACCAAGGTCTTATAACAATTACAGAGGAGACCTTAGATCCCGCGGAATCGGGAATCAGGGGTCAACAATAGGGGCAATTCAGGAACCCTTTGCATAGTCCGGACCCTACATCCAAAAAGCTTCCAGAGAGCTTACGTCGACCGCTTCGCATGTTCTCCCCTAAAAACCTGCAAGGCGGCACCTGCTCGTAAAATCTGGCCCCCACAGGACCCTCGTCCTCCGCCTCACATAGATAAGATAGCCAGAAGCCTCAATAGTTATCAACTGGCGATCTCACAGCTAAACGAGTGGGGCATGAACACCTCGACAAAACCCCCTCGGAAGAGAGCTCCCAGCAGGCACCAAACGGATATAGAAGACCTCCGAACACATTTTCTCCAGTGGATGAATGCGACTACATGCTTCATGGAAGCGCTGAAAACCTCCATCGATAGGAGACAGTGGCCCCCGAACGTCAACAACACAGAGATCCGCAAGGGCTGGGGCTTGAAACAACTCCCAAACGAGGTCCCTAGATTCAAAAAGATGCAGACCCCTCCAGCGAAGACATTCGTCTCAAAAGCAAGTCGAACTCCATGGGTCACGAAGCTATAAGAGGTAAAACATGGCCTAACCACCGGGGTATCTCGCAAGCTGATATCTTGTACGATCTCCGGACCATGATTTCTGTATAATTATTCTATATTTTATTTAAACATTATGTTTTTCTACTCATATGTACGCTGAAAGTCTACAGACATAGCCTATATAATAAAATAGTTCCAACTATAAGAGAGAGTACGAATACCGTAATACTTAAAGGGGCAAACGAGCTGGATCAGGTCAAAGAGACCTCCGATCCTGGCCAACCCTCAATGATAAGTGGCACGACCACACAAAAACAAAACGGGTATGAGACATAAGGTAGGAATGGGTCTGCGCCACCCCAAGTATGCCGTCAATACTAACTAAAACCCTTGTATAGCCTCAGGCATATCAGGGTCCCAAACTAAAATACCAAAAAAGTGAAAGGTACCTGTGTTAAAACGCTAAGGCTAAATTAATACAGGGGACACGAGGTATAATTGCCACTGAGCAAGTGCAAAAGTCCGGGAGCACCTTAAGAATATCATGTTTCTCCAGACGTGGAAAATAGCGTAAGTCTGGCACTTGGGTTTTCACCCACATCAGCACCCTCTAAGACTGATAGTAGCTTTCTGCAGAAAGCAGAGTGCAGCATGGGAACTCGATAGTGACTAGCTTCCGAGTAGTAGAATACAAAATCCCCACAGGTACCGGTAGAGGCCTCACCTAGGAGGGCAGCATACGGTCCCTTTAAAATACAAACCGAATGTCCTAAGGTTATCGAGAACTTTCGGGTCCCCATGAAGTCTCCGGGTCTTGAACAAATTTCTTCAGGACCTGGAAAAGGTAAACCTCCAAGTTCTTTATAATGCTCAGGCCCATCTCCAATACAAAGACGAAAACCACGGGTTAGATCAATCTTTAAGAAGACCTCAGGGTCCAAAGACCACGAGTCTAAATCCAAGACCTCAGGGTAAAGAAACCTACGGGTTTTATAGAAAAGATTTTAGGATCTGGGGACTACGAGTCCAATTCCGGACCTCAGGGTCCCAACACTATTTATACTCTCCAAGTGATCCCAGGGTCTGTTGGGGTCAAAATCGGTCACGACGAAATCAATGTCTGAAAGTCCGTAAAAATCAGCATAAACATTTTTACGAAATGTAATCTTCGTAAAGATATCTTTACGAAGAGCCTTGCAGTAAAATATCGTCCAAATCTCAATCGAACCACTAAATACCGATTGTCCGAAGGCAACGGACATGTATCCAAATCGGCCGCGGACAAACTCAAGTATGAAAATCAGACCGCAGACAAGCCAAGCTCGATCGATACGCGGCGACCAAGCATGCACACAGCTCGGTCGCTACGTAGCGACCGAGCATCCGTCCCGCTCGGTTGCTACGTAGCGACCGAGCTCGAGCCAAGCTCGGTCGCTACGTAGCGACCGAGCGTCCGTCTCGCTCGGTCGCTACGTAGCGACCTAGCGCTCGTCCCGCTCGGTCGCTACGTAGCGACCAAGCCCAAGCCAAAGCTCGGTCACTACGTAGCGACCGAGCGCTCGTCCCGCTCGGTCGCTACGAAGCGACCGGGCTCGAGCCAAAATTCAGTCACTGTGTAGCGATTGAACTTTTTCGAACATCGATACGACATCAGTTCTTGCATTCTCGTCAAACCTTCGAACGCTATCTCCCGAAGACCGTAGCAAGCTCAGTCCATGTTTCCCGCCATTCTAATTCATCGATCAAACTTAGCGGATTAGAAACCGCGGAAAACTCGTAGTAAACGTGTCGAGTCGGAAGACGGCCCAAAGGGACCTAAAACACGACTCGAGGCCCATCCTATGATTTTCCTAACCAAAAGCCCGTAAACCACACCATGGTTTACGCTTGGCCCACAAGGAAGGATAAATGTCAAGTTTCCGCGGATAAATACGGAACTTTTGAAGATAATTGTGAAGATCGGGAAAAATGGAATATCTCCATTTTTATTTTATGACGGCTTAAGGGCAGAAGAGTAAAAGCGTAAACCGACCTTGGAGCTAGTATATAAGGGGTCCTAGGCGAGGAGCAAGAGAAGAGAGACAGTTTTTTAGATTCGGAATTCTTTGCACTTAGAAACTTTAGGCTTATTTTCGACAAGTTTGGTTTCTATGACTGGCACTCGATTACTAGACGAACTTGCCCAGGCAGTTCGATCTCTTGTCCAGCTCTATCAATTGAACTACGTTCGGCTTGATCCTCGAAAGGGGTACGTAGGCAGCCTTTAACAAGGTTCAGTCCGAAATCAATCAAAAACCTTTTCTTTATCTATTTCGTCTTTCGTTATCGAGCTGCGACTAAACTAGGTTTGAGCTATTAGGTCGCTAGAACTAAGTAACTCGCTGACAGCCTCTGCGGCCAAAGCTTTTATGATCTCTTGTAATGATCGCAACGCTCTTACGCAGACTCGAAAGAAGATCCACTCTTTTCTCTAAACTCGTTTGTTATCTTTTCATGATTTCCGCATATATTCGATCACTTGTCGCTGGCTCTCGCAGAGATCCGGGACCTCTGGGAAATTAGGGTTTTCCTAGTTTCTTATTTAAACGGAAATCGACAGTGCGAATTTCGGTTCCCACAGTTTGGCGCTAGAAGGAGGGGGGGTAACGGATTACTCTTACTCATGGCCACAAAACGCTTGATCGAAATGATGTCTGGATATATGAAAGACAAACTCGCAGCACTGACTGCTCCTATGGCCAATGCTTACGCAAACGCCGTAGTTTTCAACAAAATCGAAAACTTAGTCGCGACCTTCCGCCACATGAAGAGCACTAAAACAAGCTCGCAATTCCTCCCTAAAAACACGAAGGGAAACGATAAATCTTATCAAAACCCCATAAGTTTGGCTCATTATCGAACAAAAGAAATCTCGATGCGTAAGGGTTTTACCAAAACACGTTTTCCGTTGACATTTCGGAAGGATAAAACTTGTTCTCCCAAAAACTGCTGAAAAATCCCTAGGTTAATCGCGGAAAAAGGAAACACAACAAAACGATTACCTAGCTCGGTCGCAACGTAGCGACCGAGCACACACACTGCTCGGTCGCTACGTAGCGACCGAGCATGCACACGCTGCTCGGTCGCTACGTAGCGACCGAGCACGCACACTGCTCGGTCTCTACGTAGCAACCGAGCACGCACTCTGCTCGGTCGCTACGTAGTGACCGAGCACGCACACGCTGCTCGGTCGCTACGTAGCGACCGAGCACGCACACGCTGCTCGGTCGCTACGTAGCGACCGAGCATGCACACGCTGCAGCGACCGAGCATGCACACACTGCTCGGTCGCTACGTAGCAACCGAGCACGCACACACTGCTCGGTCGCTACGTAGCGACCGAGCACGCACACGCTGCTCGGTCGCTACGTAGCGACCGAGCTCAAGCCAACTCTCCACTCGCTACGTAGCGACCTGTCAGGCCGTCAGTCGCTACGTAGCGACCTGTAAGGCCTCAGAAATGTCCTCCTTTGGGTTCTCTCGTGAATCCTCATCGCCACGCTTTTTGGTTCGTCTCAGTCGGAGTTTCCGTTGAGATTTTACGACAAAAACAAGTAGGACTCTTCTTGGCTTGCTTCCACTCGCTACGTAGCGACCTGTCAGGCCGTTAGTCGCGACGTAGCGACCTGTAAAGCCTCAGAAAGGTCCTCCTTTGGGTTCTCCTTTGAATCCTCTTCGAAACGCTTTTCGTTTCGTCTCAATCGGAGTTTCCGTTGAGATTTTACGACAAAAACAAGTAGGACTCTTCTTGGCTTGCTTCCACTAGCTACGTAGCGAAATGTCAGACCGTCAGTCGCTACGTAGCGACCTGTCAGGCCTCAAAGGGGTCCTCCTTTGCGTTCTCCTTAGAATCCTCATCGAAACGCTTTTCGTTTCGTCTCAATCGGAGTTCCCGTTGAGATTTTACGACGAAAACAAGTAGGACTCTTCTTGGCTTGCTTCCACTCGCTACGTAGCGACCTGTCAGACCGTCAGTCGCTACGTAGCGACCTGTCAGGCCTCATAGGGGTCCTCCTTTGCGTTCTCTTTTGAATCCTCATCGAAACGTTTTTCGTTTCGTCTCAATCGGAGTTTCCGTTGAGATTTTACGACAAAAACAAGTAGGACTCTTCTTGGCTTGCTTCCACTCGCTACGTAGCGACCTGTCAGACCGTCAGTCGTTACGTAGCGACCTTTCAGGCCTCAAAGGGGCCCTCCTTTGCGTTCTCCTTTGAATCCTCATCGAAACGCTTTTCGTTTCGTCTCAATCGGAGTTTCCGTTGAGATTTTACGACGAAAACAAGTGGGACTCGTCTCGGCTCCCTTCCACTCGCTATAGCGACCGAGATGACATCCTCACTCGCTAGAGCAACCTGTCAGGCCTCAAAGGGGTCCTCCTTTGTGTTCTCCTTTGAGTCCTCATCGAACCGCTTTTCGTTTCGTCTCAATCGGAGTTTCCGTTGAGATTTTTCGACGAAAACAAGTGGGACTCGTCTCGGCTCCCTTTCACTCGCTATAGCGACCGAGATGGCATCCTCACTCGCTATAGCGACCTGTCAGGCCTCAAAGGGGTCCTCCTTTGCGTTCTCCTTTGAATTCTCATCGAAACGCTTTTCGTTTCGTCTCAATTGGAGTTTCCGTTGAGATTTTACGACAAAAACAAGTAAAACTCATCTTAAACTCCTTGGCCTGTTTCTGCTCACCCTACCTCCATCTTTGCGTTCACTTTCGAATCTCGATCGAAACGTCTCTTATTTTGCCTCGATTGAAGTTACCGTTGAGACTTTATGATATAAAAAAAAAAAAACGCAAAGACCTATTTTCTCGCATGGATTCAGATTAATCGTATAAAACGGCGACAGTTAACTTAACACCTTAGCCGCCTTAACTATACGATTACGTTGAACCTTTTTACAAAAATCGACGTCTTATATAAGGAGAAGACAACAGTCAAGTTCGGAAGATAAATGTCAAGTTTCAAAGGATAAACACCAATATCGGAAATGGCGAACATACACGAGAATAGGAAACGGAAATGAGCACGCAAAACTGAGAAGGGACAAAACTGCATCTTCGAGAGAACTAAGGTATTTCCGACTTGGAATTTTTGAAATCAGACTTGGAATTTTCGTAGGAAATTACTTTAAGGCTGCCATAGAACTTTAGGGAACGTAAAACCTAGGCGGATAGTCTAGCGAACTAAGTTTTAAGCGATTTTTCCTGTCTCGATATATTGTTCCATAATTGTTCATCCAGTTCTTGCAAACCGATCTAAACTCTCCGAAAGTCGAGAAACGATCGCCACGCATATCAAGCCCGCTTCCTAAAAAGAGAAAAATTAAGAGACATGAACGTCGTCTTAAAACCGATTCGTTTCTGGCAATTTTCTCGGAACCGACATATCCCAAGTCGTCAACGTGGAAACAACCAAATCACAGTCCAAGCGTCGTCTATAAATCGTCCCGAATTATCGATCATTCCAAACATCAGAAGAGGAAACGTACACAACCCTTCAAAGTATCGGTTCAACCGTTTTCTTTCGTAAAAAAAAGGGGGGAGTAGGTACGTATACTATACTCGTATACTCCCAAACTTCAAAAAACTTCTGCAAATCGTCAAGAATAGGCAAACGACAATCTTAATATTCGTCTAAACGCTAGCAACATATCCAGACGATCATGAACATAATCTCAAAAACTATACATCATTTCTTGTCGCAATCATGCGTACAGAAAACTTGTACCAATATCAAACTGAAACTCGACGATTAGCCAAAGTATTGAAGCCTTTTCCGGCTTCAGAAAGCCAGTTTCGTTTTAAAAATTTCTACGAGAAATCTTCAATCACCAAAGCATTTCTTTCAGTTTCCGTTGTACCAAGTAAGTCACGGAAAAGCATCAAAAACATTTGCGACGAAGAAAACTCGAGAATATATGTAGCATCGTGCACATTAAAAGGAGCATTTTCCTCCTGATGGTTAGCTAGATCCACCTCTGGTTGACCAATTCGTTCAAGAAGCGAATGTGTCATGAGAATCCTCTCGAAAAACCTATGAAAAACGTTCTGCGACTAGATCATATTGAAATAACCTTCGGTAACACTCCATGAGTAACTCCAAGCAACTTTCACCTAAGATCAAAATCACGGCGGGAACGTTTCTCGTAAAAAATTGCAGAAACAATGCTACTTTGACATATGTATACATATCACTGATTTACGACCTTCATAAAATCGGTTATATGATATGATAAATTATCGTATAGCCCATAGTCGGAAATCATATGATAAATTCTTCGTAACGAAACTAAGTCCTAACAACCAAACGGTTAACGGAAAATCTAAACTTTTCGAAAATTGACCAAGTTCAATACGCTCCACAATTCACTTTAAGCCCGCAACGTTTTAACCATAATACGCGGCATGTAAGGAAAAATTCGTAACAAAGTTGAATAAATCTCATAAGAGTTGGGATGAAGAAGTTATCCCACTTTCAAATCAGGTGATTCCAGTTTCCCAGTTTGGGAATAGCACAGCTTCTTCGTCGTTCCAATCAAACCATGATGAATCTCTTTGTAAGAAGCTTGATTTGAATAAATAATTTGGTGGAGAATCCCCAGGAATTTGAATAAATCTAATAGGAGTCGGGAAGAAGAAGTTATCCCACTTTCAAATCAGGTGATTCCAGTTTCCCAGTTTAGACAAATTTACACGACACCTCAGTCATAATTCCTCGATTGCAAATAAAACTATTAGCATCCGAGCAGGAACAACAATTGTTGGCTGCGAACATTCATAGTCAAACCAGAATGTTTCTCAAACACAGGGCTAATACTAAACCCTCGCAACATCGCGAAATATCTTCAAAGCCCGCGAACATTTCAAGCACGAAACGTGGCATACGAAAGAATAACAAATCTTCAGCATCGCGAGACGTCGCGGACGCCTGAAGATTAGTTCTTCGACGAAATTTCCTTCCTCGATAAAAACACCTTCATGGAAGACCAGACAGTCATACGCACTAACATCTTCTCAAAACATATTCTTCGCGAAGACTCAAAATAGTAATTTTTACCATTAAGCTTGTTGCTGATCACAACAAACTCTTAACGTCCTAAACAGACTTAATCCATGTCGTAGAAGATGACTCTCTTACATCCGACACAAGGATAATAGCGCTATAAAAGAAATCCGAAATTTTGGTCCAGCACTTCCGGTCTCCGGAGAGATGCTCGATTCCAACCATACAAGTCGTATAAGCCGAGAACCTATCGCGGACTTTAAATCGGTATGGAATCAGGATGAAACTGAAACGGGATACGTAAGTCGAATTAGTCATCGCACCCTCTAAAACCACGAGTAAACCTAGTTCTTGCCCTAAACCCAGCGCTCTGGTCTCTAACATCTCTATGCATAGTATCAAACACCCTGATACGAGATCCCAAAATTTGTCTCTTTGCCAATATTCGAACGTCTTCAGAAAATCCCGCAAGATTACACACTGCGGAAAACTCTCGAAACAGATCACGGATATGGCAATTCACACAGAGTTAGATTACGAGACGACAACTCGTTGTCTTCCCTCTACACCTTTACAAAATGCCATCGGCAGCAACACGCCTTATAACCGCTACATAAAAACTAGACCATAAAGGTCCTACTGGAAAACTAGTCATAAGAACCTTAAACTCCAAGACGAACTACGAAAGGCTTGATCCCTTCAACAAGGGTACGTAGGCAGCCGTCATAAGGCGCAGCCCCAATCTTATCGCGTTTTCTACTTTTAGGAGAGCGAGAAGATCACTTACGACAGACCTTTTCAACCATTAATTCCGCCTAACTCACCTAACTTGCCTAACTTGCCAAGCCACTCGCTAGAACCTCACGCTAGAAGCTCATGGTTCTAACGAGCTGGGGGGCTAACTGTTGGGGTCAAAATCGGTCACGACGAAATCAATGTCTGAAAGTCCAAAAAAATCAGCATAAACGTTTTTACGAAAAGTAATCTTCGTAAAGATATCTTTACGAAGAGCCTTGCAGTAAAATATCGTCTAAATCTCAATCGAACCACTAAATACCGATTGTCCGAAGGCAACGAACATGTATCCAAATCGGCCGCGGACAAACTCAAGTATGGAAATCAGACCGCGGACAACCCAAGCTCGATCGATACGCGGCGACCAAGCATGCACACAGCTCGGTCGCTACGTAGCGACCGAGCATCTGTCCCGCTCGCTTGCTACGTAGCGACCGAGCATCTGTCCCGCTCGCTTGCTATTTCGTCTTTCGTTATCGAGCTGCGACTAAACTAGGTTTGAGCTATTAGGCCGCTAGAACTAAGTAACTCGCTGACAGCCTCTGCGGCCAAAGCTTTTATGATCTCTTGTAATGATCGCAACGCTCTTACGCGGACTCGAAAGAAGATCCACTGTTTTCTCTAAACTCGTTTGTTATCTTTTCATGATTTCCGCATATATTCGATCACTTGTCGCTGGCTCTCGCAGAGATCCGGGACCTCTGGGAAATTAGGGTTTTCCTAGTTTCCTTATTTAAACGGAAATCGACAGTGCAAATTTCGGTTTCCACAGGGTCCCCAAAAAGAGATTCAATCCTACGAGACCAATGAGGTCCGATCATCTGAAAGGCCTAGAAAGGCTCAAGGCTACCCAACAGTCGGATCAACGCCCAACTCTCCAGTTCTTCAAAGACAATTCAAGACCCAGAGGTCATTTAAGCAACCTACAATCTTCCGAAAGAAGAAACATGCAAACAAAAGCACCATATGGAGATCAAAAAAAGAAAAAGAAGGAGGGAATCTCCAGATTCAAACTTCGAACCCGAAAGAAACAAGCTTTGCAAAGAAGTTCGATACAAAAGTCTTTATTCCAAAGAAAATCCAGAAAAGCAAAAAATAAGATAATGAAGGAAAACAATTTCAAAGCATCTAGAATGGCGGACCAGCTGAAACCCGAGACTCCGCAGCAGACTCAGGACCGACTCGCAAGGAAGCATCAGCAAGATGCGTCGGCTCTGCAGACCAAAATAAATACTGGCGGTACTCTTCCGAAGGGTCCCAATGCTCCGTCCTTCTTTCTAGCCATTCCTTCATAAGCTCCCACCTACTCGAAGCTCTCACCTGCTGAATGAGCAAGTTGCGCTGAGCAGCCATATCACTCACCCGGTTACGAAGGGAAAATAGCTCATTAAGAACCCTTTGCTGAATACCCGCTAGCGGCACATCTCCGATCATATTCCCACGGGGGAATGGCCCAGGTCCCATATCTAACGGCGCCATTTTAGTCAAACAGGGTGGAGGCGCATAGAAATGACACCTTCTTTGTGTCCCAACTTGCTGATATTCTTCATAAAGAACCGAAGCAGGAAGCCTCGAATATTACCTGAAGAATAAGAGATGAGATTTTACTTAAGGGAGGATGCACTGGAAAGGGAATTAAAGAGTAAAGGTTTACCCCAGAGACGACTATGGCGCAGGACCTCCTTTCTCATCAAAAAGTGCACCCCACGAAAGCGCCGAGGAATCATCAACATCTTCTTCGCCACCACTTCCCCAAGAAAAGATACCGGACCAGATACATATGAAAACAAAACCGACTATCAACAGATCGACTACCAAAGGAGAAAAGTGCAGGAAGCGAGACTCACCAACATTACGCCAGAAAGTAGGGTAATGGAAGGGTTCCTGGATCTTCATAAACACGTATCGACTACTCCAATTATTCTCGAAAGAAGAATTACTCCGGATACCTCTCCGAGGTTCCTCAACTAAAGGAGCACCATCACGAGGTTGAAGGTGGTAAAACCCAGGCCCGATCCTCCAAGGGGCAAAGCGATAGGAATATAGCACCTCGTGAATTCCGGTCTCAAGACCATGAAGCTCCCCGAGTACCTGGATTGACATCAAAATCTTCCAGGACAAGGGAGTAAGCTAAGAAGGGCAGAAGCCAAAAAAGGAAGACACTTCAGCTACCAGCGAAGGAACAATCCCTCGGAAGCCTGCTACTAAATACGCCTCATAGATAGCTATCTCTCCCGGTCCTCCATCAGGCGCGCGTTTGAACTCGGAAGGACTCCTCATATGCACCGAGGAATGGATCCCATACTTCTTCCATATCGTCTTCAAGTCCCCCCCACGAATCTTGGAGCGCGGGCCATCGTCAAGAGTAAAGAATTTGCGTTGCTTCAAAGGCGCCATTGGGATCGCCTCACTACCTGTTTCGGAAGCCGTCCCAAATGAAGCAATAGGCGATGAGAATGGATCAGCAAACAGACGGCAAGGCCTTACGTGACCGCCCACGAACGAAGCAGGGAGATCGGAGTTCATCTTCTCAAGCTGATGATGAATAAAGCTCTACACATCAGAAATCCTAAATATACGCCTAGCTCTTTCCTTTCTTGGAGCCTGGAAAAAGGAAGTCGGATATTTCCAAATCTTCAGAAGAATTCCTTGCGTCCGAACTAAAAAAAAAGGAAAGATGCCACACTTCCGCTCTTTCCACGATCTAACGGACCACCAAAGTGAAAATCTGCTCCGACCCGCGTGTGGATTACACGACCAAGCTCCAGCGTCACCATTTCCAGAAAGGCAGAAGAAACTACTATCAGACATCAACTGAACATGAAGGAACCGGTCATTACTTGGGTTCAGAATGAGTTCCGACTTTATTGGAACCTAGGCTAACAAGACTAGCGGAACAAGGTCCTGCCTAAAGGAGCCTGCTGAGAATAAGCAACCCCGGTTGACTTGAGTGCACAGGTTATTCCCCAACTTCGATGACAAAGTCGAGAAATAAGGGCAAACAGTTGGGGACAAATATCCCGGTATTATTTCTCCCAGCCTCCAGGCAGGACTTAAATCCACGGATCCTTAGTAAACGGGTTCCCCGGGTCCCGCCTAGAGGGAACCCTGGGGTCGGTCCCTGGACCCTACTCCCTTCCAAGAAATGGAAAACTTCCGACAAGGAAAACCTTCCATATTTCCGAATATGAAAGAGTTTAACCTAATAAAACCGACTTCTAGACGACTATAAAAGAGATACAACACCCCTCAAACGAGGAGAGAGCCCTTTTGACTTGGAGAATATATTTAGGCGGCTAGGGTTAGGGTTCATACGAATATACTTGTAATCCTTGCTTGTTCTATGTAATAAAGATCTCTTCAAGTCTATATTCTCCTCAATCTCTCTAAATCCGCACGAAACACTCTTAAACCTACCCAACAAATCAACTTGTCCATCGTTCTGTGGTACTCTAAAAGAGCCTACACAAAAGTCCCCTAACACCCGGAGCGTCAGGCTCGGAGTCGCAGGACCGGGATGCGCGAGCCTCAACGCCTTTCAAACTCTCTTCGTCGTAAAGGAGGTCCAGAAAAACATACCGTTCCTGAGAAGATCCCTCACTGCGATCATATCTTCAGGAATCAGAGCAATCGGATTGATGAAGGGACGATCGTTCGGTAGACTCCGGAACAATGGGATGCAACTCTCTTCGACAGACGTGGCGTTTATACGAACAAAGAAGAAAAATTTCTTCCACGAGTTGAAGTTGGAAAGATGTCCCTTGACCACCGACATGAAGTTCCGAGGGACCAGTCGGTACTTGTCCGTATTCCTAACGATCTGCAACCTGAAAAGCGCTTCGAAGTGGTTGATGGAAAGGGAGAGACCGTGCTCGTAGCTCAAGATCAAAACGCCAACAAGGTGCTGGATACTGAGGGGGTTCAGCTGACTTATCGACACCTCAAAACGATCCAACACGCGGACTATGATTTTAGGAATCGGGAACCACAAGCGGCAGCACACTATGAATGCTTCGTAACAAGTAAAGTAACCCTCCAGGGGACTAATAGCATGCTATCCTTGACGAGTAACCCGGAATTCCACCGTATCCGGAATTCGGTAGAATGACCACACGGTCCGAAGAAAGTCGCTAGTGCTCCTACTAGGTGCACCTTCTCGACCAAACGATGGTTCATGACTGGGAACGACTTCTCGTTGGGACGTGTGATCGAACCATACCTCGCAACCCACCATGCCTCGTTCTCAGCTGGATCTACCGAATGAGACACGAATTCGATGTTCGGTACAAGGAGCTCTTCGTGGATATTTGCGGACGAGGTGACTTTCTTCGAAATCTTTTTCTTACTCGACATTTCGTAATTTTCAAGTGAAAACAAGAAGAAGAAGATGGAGAGGAGGGAGAAATTCTTTCAAAAAACTCCTTATGAAAACAAGCATGTGAAAAATTATGAAGAAGTTACCTCCCTTCTTATAGGCATGAGAAATTACTATTTACCTGCGGACTTTTGGATATGAACTTCGCCCAAATACGCCAATCTCGTCCAAGCTCGCCATACCGCACGCTAGAATCTCATCGGAAATCCACGATTCTAACAGGCTGGGGGCTAACTGTTGGGGTCGAAAATGGTTACGACGCTCGGTCGTTACATACTCGGTCGCTACGTAGCGACCAAGCTTGGCTGAGCTCGGTCGCTACGTAACGACCGGGCGTGGCGTGTTTAATCGCTGCGGAACTACCTGTTTCGAGCTCTCGTCGGACGTCTCGTTTTTTCCTCCGCAAAGCTTTTTCGTAAGAAAGAATCTATTTTGAAAAATATTCATCGGAGGAATTCTCGTTTTCTTCCTCGGACGTTTTTTGAATGTTAACTTCGTCGTAACCGTTTTTGACCCCAACAACCCCTATTGTTGACCCCTGATTCCCGATTTCGCGGGATCTGAGGTCTCCTCTGTAATTGCTATAAGACCTTGGTCTTCCCCTTTAAGGTTGTCTGGTAGCAGGACCTAGAATTCTCCTGGTCTCCTTGGATTGCTCTGATGCCCCAGGTGTTGGGGAAAAATATCCCGGTATTATTTCCCCCAGCCTCCAGGCAGGACTCAGATTCCCGGATCCCTGGTAAATAAGTACCCCGGGTCCCCGCCGGAGGGAACCTTAAGCTCGGTCCCTGGACCCTGCTTCCTTCCAAGAAATGGAAAACTTCCGACAAGGAGAAACCTTCCATATTTCCGAATATGGAAGAGTTTAACCTAATAAAACCGACTTCTAGACGACTATATAAGAGCTACAACAGCCCTCAAACAAGGGATCGACTTCTCCAAGGCTTAGAGACTAGAGTTAAGACGGCTAGAGCTAGGGTTAATTCAAAGATCATTGTAACCTCTCTTGTTCTTGTCTATTTATCTAATAATACGTCTCTTCAAGCCTATTCTCTTGTTATTCTCTTCAAACATCCTTAAATCCTCACTAAGTATTCTGAATCGTTCACTAGACCGCAATGTTCACCAGCTCATTCATCGTTCAGTGGTACTCACAACGAGCCTACACAAAAATCCCCTAACAGTTTGGCGCTAGAAGGAGGGGAGTAATCTAAGCTACGTGACGATGGTGGTGGATGAGCAAGACGATCCATCAGAATTTACCCCAAGAGAATCCGAGCTTCAAAGAAAGATCGACGGACTGCAGAGCCAAGTAACCGACTTGCACAAGGCTTGGGAAACAACCAAAAATCCAGAGCTTTCCTCAGAGGTTCAGAGCCTGAAGGAAAAAATTGGTGAACACTCCAAACAGCTTGAGTTAAGCGTCGAGAAACTCAACCAACTACAAACGGAGAACGCTGCACTCCAAGACCAGAACAAAGCTCCCAACACGGCGAGCAACAAGAAGCGTCGCTTCAACACTCGGGTTCGACCTACGGGAAGCCTGAGCACTCCCAATACCGGAGAAGGCACCACTAACGCGACTCCTGCATCCGGGGCGGCCGGGGCAACACGAGAAGGGATCTAGGATCACCAGCTGGAGCGATCATTGATGTGAAAGAAGGACAAATAAATTTAAACATCGGGGACGTCTCGATGATTTTTTATATGGAAAAGCTAATCAAGCGAACTTGATAGATGACCAAGCCTTCTATGTGGAAGAAGTTTTTGAGCTGGAAAAGGAATCTTTCATAGACATGTGCTCAGACGACTCCTTAGAAAATTTTCTTACCCATGTAGAAAAGGAGATTTTCAGCATAGATAACAAACAAACGATTACGTACGACGGATGGACGCAAGTATCGAGGTTGCAAACATCGAAGAAGATGATGACTCAGACATTATCGTCGATCGATACCTCAGAGAGGCCGTCGATCAACAACCATCTTCACTATCTAATTGGTCTAAAGACAAAGCACCAAAAGTTGAATTAAAACCCCTCCCAGTGGTCTTAAATATGCATTTCTTTATGACCAATCCTATCCTGTTATTGTCAATGCCAACCTCACTAGCGGAGAACTTGCGTTATTATTAAATAAACTACACAAGTACAGGAAAGCAATCGGGTATTCTCTCCATGATATTCCTGGTATTTCTCCTGATCTCTGCATACACCGTATTCATTTGGAAGACGATGCAAAAACGTCGGTAGAACAGCAAAAGAGATTAAACCTGAATCTAAAAGAAGTAGTCAAAAAAGAAAATCATTAAATTCCTAGATGCTGGAGTTATCTTATCCTATTTCAGATAGTAAATGGGTAAGCCCCGTACATGTTGTTCCCAAAAAGGGAGGTATTACAGTAGTGAAGAACGAAAACAATGAACTCATCCCGACTCGTACCGTCACTGGACATCAGATGTGTATCGACTATATGAAATTAAATGCCGCTACTAGGAAAGATCACTTTCCCCTGTCCTTTATTGATCAAATGCTGGAGCGTTTAGCCAATCACCAGTATTATTTTTTTCTTGATGGATATTTTGGATTCTTTCAAATTCCCATACATCTGGATGATCAAGAAAAGACAAACTTTACATGCCCCTATGGAACATTTGCGTATCGCAGAATGCCATTTGGTCTTTGTAATGCTCCTGCCACTTTCCAACGTTGCATGATGTCAATCTCTACAGACATGATTGAGGACTTTATGGAAATCTTTATGGAATTCTTTTCAGTCTATGGATCAAATTTTAAGAGTTGCCTCGATAATTTATACAAGGTATTGGAAAGATGCGAAGAAAAGAACCTTGTCATAAATTGGAAAAAATGTCATTTTATGGTTAACGATGGCATCGTATTAGGATATAAGGTTTCCGCCGCTGGTATAGAGGTAGATAGAGCTAAAATCGAGGTGATGACCGGTCTACCAGCACCAAAAAATGTAAAAGACGTACGAAGTTTTCTCGGACACGCCGGATTTTATAGAAGGTTTATACAAGATTTTAGCAAGATCGCTAGACCTTTAAATAACCTCTTGTGCAAGGAAGTAAAGTTCCACTTTACCCCAGAATGCATGAAAGCTTTCGATGATTTAAAAAAATCCCTTATAACTGCCCCCGTTGTTCAAGCCCCCGACCGGAATCTCTCCTTCGAGATCATGTGCGATGCGAGTGACTTTGCGATAGGAGCAGTTTTGGTCCAAAGGAAAGATAAAAAGCTGCATGCCATCTACTATGCCAGTCGTACGCTTGATGAAGCGCAACGGAATTATGCAACAATAGAAAAAAAAACTACTCACCGTAGTTTATGCATTTGAAAAATTCGGTCAATATCTAATTGGCACACATGTGATAGTTCATAATGACCACGCTGCCATTAAATATTTGATGCAAAAGAAAGATGCAAAACCTCGACTCATACGCTGGATTTTACTACTCCAAGAGTTTGATATTGAAATTAAAGATAAACGAGGAGTAGATAATGGAGTCTCTGACTATCTTTCTCGAATCAGAATAGATGATAACGTCCCTATAGACGATTTCTTCCCAACCGAGAACGTTGCACAAATGGATACATCTTTCGTAGGTCAAATATCTCTCACTTCCGATGAGACATCGATCGATACGAAAGAAAACATATTGATCGATTCAAGTAGTGATACATCGATCGATAACGACAGTATCGCAACACCTCGATTCCCTAGTAACCACAATAACGGTACCTCGTCTATAAAAATAAATATTGACATAACGGTTAACGTTGCTGGTGATAAGATACATCTCACACCTGGTGAAAAATTGGAACGTGAGGTGCATGCAATTGCTAGAAACTCAAAATATCGACCCTGGTATGCGAACATTGTCAACTATTTGGCGGCCGAAGTCGAACCTGAAGAACTCAAGGGATATATGAGGAAGAAATTCTTCAGAGATATTAGAAGATATCATTGGGATAAACCATACCTCTACAGACATTGCTCTGATGGGATATACAGACGATGCGTATCCGAAGCCGAAATTCCGGACATTATATACCAATGTCATGGATCTGACTATGCATGACATTTCGCCACCTACAAAACCGTTTTAAAAATTCTTCAACCAGGATTCTCTTGGCCGACGACTTTTCGCGATGTCCATGCATTTATAACACAATGTGACAGATGCCAAAGACGAGGAAAAATCAGCAAAAGACACGAAATGGCACAGAAGTTCATTCTGGAAGTGGAAGTCTTTGATTGCTTGGGGATAGATTTCATGGGCCCTTTCCCATCATCATACGAAAAAAGTATATACTAGTCGTTGTAGACTACGTATCCAAATGGGTTGAAGCGATAGCTTACCCAACCAATGATGCATCTGTCGTTATTAAGCTTTTCACGAGCATAATCTTTTCATGGTTTGGAGTTCTAGAATAGTCATCAGTGACGGTGGAACCCATTTCATCAATAAGGTCTTTGATGGATTGCATAAAAAGAACGGTGTTCAACATAGAGTAGCTACACCCTACCACCTGCAAACCAGTGGACAAGTAGAAGTCTATAATCGGCAAATCAAAGAAATTCTAGAGAAAACTGTAGTAATTTCCAGAAGGGATTGGTCTAGGAAACTAGATAATGCACTTTGGGCCTACATGACCGCCTATAAGACACCATTAGGAACAACACCATTCCACCTCCTTTATGGCAAATCCTGTCATTTACCAGTCGAACAGGAGCATAGGGCAACTTGGGCCACTAAACTTCTGAATTTTGATATAAAGCCTGCTGATGAAAGGAGACTCATCCAGCTTAACGAGCTTGATGAAATCAGACATTTAGCCTATGAGAATTTGAAACTATATAAAGAAAGGACTAACGTGTACCACAATAAGAGGATCTTATCCCGACACTTTGAACCGGATGATCAAGTCTTTCTTTATAACTCTCGGCAAACATTATTTCCTGGAAAGCTTAGATCTCGTTGGTCCGGACCATTCACAGTAACAGACGTAAAACCCTCCGGAACCATAACCTTAAAAAGTGATAAAGGCGATGAGATTACAGTGAACGGCCAATGAGTGAAACATTATTGGGCAAAACCACCAACGAATCAGCCCATTATTCTAAGAATCCCTGATAACTAGTTTATTCAGGAAGTCGAGCTAAAGACTTTAAACTTAAGCGCTGAATGGGAGGCAACCCATTTTCATTTACCAAAAAAAAAAAACAACAAAAACAACAAAAATATATATATATATATATTTTCTTGGAGTTTTATATATATCTATACATATTTTATATCTTATTATTAGTAAAATATTAGGAGTAATAGAAATTAGGAGTAGTTTATTTGGAGAAATATAGATCGATGTAGCGGTTCAACCATCGATCGATGAGGACATGTCGAGGGTTAACCTCGTTTAACTCGACATCTGCCTCTTTCTCCTCTCATTCGCAAAACCCTAACAAATCAAAACCTCTCTTTTCTCTCTCGATTCTTGACGGATTTCTTCCTTTTATCGCCCTAATCCAATCGAATTCTCATTCTCTATCTGTTTAGTTCATTCACTCACCCGATCTACAAGGTTTGACTTCGAAATTCTCTTTTATTAGGAATTTTTAGAGTTGAGTTTTGAGATAAACTAGAACTTATGATTAGGCGTGAATTTGGGATGGTTTTGAAGTTTCTAACGATTATTTAGTGTTAGGATTGTGAATCTTCTGTTGTTGATGCCCTGAAAGTACGGTTTGGACTTGAGTGATTTTTGCAGGTTTCGCAAATTGACATCGATCGACGCAACCTCTATAGCGTCGATCGATATTCTTATTGTCGACTAATTCTTAAGCGACATATCGATCGATTTCTCACACACTTCATCGACCGATATCACAATATATCGACAACACCATCTCACTTCTACTCTCTTTTCTGTTTGTCTTCAGATGAGCTCAGACGCAGCCGCAGAGAGGCGTGAGAGGAGGACGAAGAGAAGATTCGACGAAGCTAGCACCTCCATGCAGCACCGCGACCCTTGGCCTCGTGACGAAAAAACACCCATTGCCACAGTCGAGAGGTCGCAGACCCGAAGAAAGCGGTCAACAGCAAGGAGTGCATCAACCGCGCGCTCACAGACGATTGGGACGACTACGACAGCTTGTTCTACAATGCTTGGCTTGACGTCTCTATCGAGCCCACACGTTTCATCAACCCATATGTCTTACGGAAACTACAGATCGAGAAAGACATCGACGGGATGATCACGCAGCTCAAACTTGGCACCATGGCCACTCACGGTTACGATCTCTACGTCGACTTGGTCAAACAGTTTATGGCCACGGTCGAGTTCACGTACAACACCTCGAAGGTGAGGGTAGCAAGAAATGGTACCCAGTCCTTCTTCGCCAGGGGGCGATACAGGATCTCCATCCCTGAGCTCTGCCGCATCTACGGTTTCGATGTGACTGCGACTTCGAGCAAGCTCCCACCCTTCCTAGGCCTCAACAGTTTTTGGGAGATCATCGGCATGGGAGCGTGGGACTCAAACTCCGCCATGCAGACAGATATCCGTCACCCAACCCTCCGATACTTTTCTACGGGCTCTTCCAAACACGTTGGTTTGCAAGATGGATCCCAACAAGGTGAGGATACAGGAGCTTACACTACTCTTCTGTGGAATTAACGGCTTGGTGGACCTGACTCATCTCGAAGACGCCAACGACGTAGTGACTCCAAACCTTGGAGCCATTTTTGCCGCGCACTTGGTGGAGCTGAAGAAAAAGCCCTTCACGGGAAAGCGCAGGAAGAAGGAGACGGTTGGGAGTTTGCTAACACCAATCTTTAAGTATCTAGGCATCCGCCTAGACCCGAGCACAGCCGACAGCTCCCACCGCTTATTGGACAAGACACACCTGATGAACTCAGGTTGGCTCAAGGAGGAACTTCTCTGAAGCTTCAGGATCGGGAACCAGCACCGTCTACTGCAGATGACGAACAGGACAATCACAGACTTCGATTACAGTGTCGAGAGACTCCGGTTCATGCCCGATGCCTAGCTCCTCCGCAATCTTCCTGCCATTCCGCGCAAACCTCCCGGAGTGCGTCGAGCGATGGCTACACAGGGACCAACAGAGGCACCTCTTCCTGACTTCCCGAACATACCAGACATCCCTATGCGCGATCAGGGAGACTTCCAGAGGGTAGTTGTGGATGCTCTTCGTGCCATATGGGCTAGAGTATCTTGCACGAGCAGGAGGACCATCAGAGCTCACTCATCAGCAGCAGCAGGACGTTCTAGGCAGCGCAGAGACCCCTCATCCGAGAGCGACGACGAGACCAGCGAGGACACCGACTAGTCCTCCCATTTCTATCTCTTTCCTTTATGCACTTATTTTTCTATTTTTCAAACTTGTAGGATTTATGTTTTAGCCATATCTATGCTTTGTGTTTGAGACTGTTTGCTTATTTCTGCTAAGAAATGAGGTTGGTCAAGGGGAATATCATATAAGATTTGCTAAGTTGTGGCTAGATGAATTTGGTTGCTAAGCTAGGATATTGCATATGTGCTTTGTGTTTAGGACTTTTTAGATGTAGATTGCAATATTGTAGAGGTGATGATTTCTATATTTTAAATCTGTGAGTCTCTGCTGTTTTCAAACCTCTTTCAGAGAGACTGTCCGTTTGTTTTGCTTGAGGACAAGCAAAAGGATAAGTCTGGGGAGTTGATATACCATGAATTTCACCCACTTTTAGTCATGGTATATAAGTGTTTTAAGATCTATTTATTATGTTTTAGAGTCTTTTAAAAGCAATTACAGGTTAAGTTACTTGATGGAAGGAAATGATGCTTTTGGGACACTTTGGAGTACTTTTACGCGTATAGCATCGATCGACACTTGAAGAGCAATATCGATCGACAAGAGCCAATTAAAATCGATCGACAGCCGCTGAGCGCCATCGATCGATGTTGGATCACCCGAGGATTAATCACGAAATTAGAAGATTTCATTTCCTAAAATTTTATTAATTGCAACCTAAACCCTTACCCGCCTGTGAGGCTATATGTACTAGGGTTTTGTATCATTTTAGAGGTAGACTTGCCTAAAGAACTAGTTTGGAGAACGAGCATTTTGGCTACCATTAGAAGAGCTTAGGATTGGAGAGATAGATCTGAGACTGCATAACAGAGAAGATCTTGAATTCCTTTATTTCTATTACTCTTACTTTCTGTGTTCAATATTTCATTTGAGTTTTATTCAAACCATCATGACTTTTTCTCTCATGAATATGTCTGAGTAAACCCAATTGTTAGATTTAGGTTTCTCATAAGGGTTGAAAGTATGTGCTGCTAATAAGACTGTTAAAAAGGTGTTTTGATAGATCTTTTATGTTTGTTAAGCTTAATGCTAAAAGTAGGATTTATCACCCTCACTTTAGATCTTAGGATTAATTAAGATAACCAACCGTTAGCCTTAATACCTGAAATAGCCAGCGTGATCTAACTGACTAGATAACAACTAGAGTTGGTCTAGAAGGTTAGATAACAGATTCAAACCAGCTCGCAAAGCTTTCTAGAAGAACCGTCGATCGACTTAACGACAGTCGCGTCGATCGATTGTTTAAAAGGTGTATCGAGCGATGTGCATTAAGTCACATCGATCGACTCTTTCTCGAGATCAATAGACGACAGTTGAGATCCGAGATCTAGTAAAGAAAACCTATATGGTTCACCATTGTTTGAGTTCATAAACCGTCAAACCCTTTAGTCTAAACTAAGTTACATGCTCTTCATACCTGAGAATTTGCCTAAGTCTAGCTGGTTTCCCATTCTTAAAACAACTTCAACTTAAACCGCCGAACAATTACCTTGTTCGACTCATCATTTACTGCTTTTAAACAAATAAACCTCTTAGTCTATCTTTATTTCTAATCCCTTAGATCTGTTGAGTAATCCTAGAGTCCTTGTGAATTTGATCCCTAAGTACTACATTTGAACCTCTTATTTGAGAGAGTAATTTACCCCTTAGGGTAATTTGAGTGATATCAGAACTCAAGACATTGGTAGATGACACTTATCACCCTTTGGACAGAGGTTACAACGAGATTTTCAGAAGTATGGCAGAATGAGGACAGAGATTGAGGGTATGCAGCACAACCTTGAGAAGGAAGTTACGACATCACAATCGATCGACGTCAAGCCACAGACATCCCAGATTCTTGCAGAACCGGAAAGTTTGGCAGAGAAGAAGGATGAATGGGAGTCGCATACATCAACACGAGGATTAGCGACGTATACAACCCTCTCAACAACAACATGGACTGGTTAAGCACGAGAATTGACCTGCTACAGAAAGATTTGGACACCTGATATACCATGGATTTGACCCATTTTCACCCATGGTATATAAGTATCTTGGAGTAAAGTGATGATATATATTCTATCCTATTAGGTATGTTTTCAGGTTCAAAAGTATCTTGGAGTAAAGTGATGATTATGGAGCATTTAGGAGCTTAAATGAGTATTCATCCGAGCTGACCATTAGAGGTCGATACAAAGAAGACACAATCGATCGATGCACATCCAGTGTCGTCGATCGATATAGAAGAGAAGCCTCGACGATTGAAGATTAAGATCGATCGATGTACATCCTGTACCATCGCTCGATGTCGAGACGCGAAAGCACGACTTGGTTCCAGCCGACTTTAAACCCAAGACTTCACCAAATTACAAGATTACCCCTGACGAGTTTTTAACCTAATAGATATATACTTGCCTAAGTGTTAGGAGGCAAGAGAGCTTTTGGCCACCTTTGTATTCTTATTTTCAGCAGAGAGTCTTAGGAGGAAGATCATAGAGAGATTTGTGATTGGAACTCCATTGATTCTTCAATTCTATTCTATGCAGTTTTTATTTATATTTTGTGTCATGAATTGCTTAGCTATGTCTGAGTGGTTTACTTGTTAGATTCAGGGTACAAATAGGTTAGAGGGATTAGCCACTATAGATTGCTAAGTTGTGGTACTCATTGATTGATTGTTCTTAATGCTTGTTCTAGATTAGGTACCTAGAATATTGAACCTAGGAATCTGCATGAGTCAAGCATCCTTGACCATCCAGTCCTGAACCTAATCTGTCATACTAAACAACTGGAAAAAGGCTACTGCTGAACTAGAAAGATAGTGAGCATTATCAACTTACGCCTAAGGCTTAACTAGAAGCATCGATCGATACTGTCTTCTAACAATCGATCGATATTTGTGAAATGTGTATCAATCGATATCCTTATAGGACCATCGATCGACACTTTCTTGTGTCAATATACGACAGTTGAGATCCAAGATCTAGTTAGTTAACCAATGAAACATTGCCATCGCTGATCACTATGTCTAAGGGGTTGAGCTCTAATATATCATGCATGCAACTGATAGGCATCTATAGGATTATAATCTCCAACACCTGAATAGAAACCCTGCATCTAATACCTTTCCAATAAGTTACACCTCCAAATCATCTTGTTAGTCGAGCAATAGACTTGCTCAATTAGGATTGCTATTTACATTTAAACCATAAAACAACAAACACTTAGAATTAATAAATTACTAGATTTAATAGGTTCCCTAGCTCCTTGTGGATTCGATCCCTAAGTACTATAATTGAACCTCTTATTTGAGAGAGTAATTCACTCCTTAGGATAATTTGAGTGCTATCAAATTTGGCGTCGTTGCCGGGGAGCTTTGATCACCATTAGATTTAGTGTTATTAATTCTTTTCTTTTTTTTTTTTTGGTTCAACTCTTTTTTTTTTTTCTTTTCTTTTTCTTTACCCCCATTCTGACACAACATTTTTTTCTTGTGTTTTCAGGTGCATGCCCAGCAGTACCAGAAGCAACAAGGAAAAACACCTACTATTCTCAGAAGATCCTGCTCACCTGGAACACACGATCCGCAAAGATCAGCGTTCTACATCGATTGACGCAGCATCTTTCACGTTGGACTTTCATTCAGGTCTTCATGACGGTATAGCACACTTGATGCTCCTTGAGGTTTTGGATTTGTAGCTGTAGCTTCTTGCCTCATCTCGGGATTGTACCTTGACTTTTGGAAGGGGGGAAGTTCAGCATGTTCTTCTTGGTACTTGGAGGTAACCTAGTTGACTCTTGGCACCAGAGTAGAATTCTTGGACATGTTGTTTGTGGTGAGAAGTAGTGTCCATGACGAATAGAGAAGATAGAACCGCTAGTTGAACTCTGTCATTGATTCTTGGCCACTCTTAACTATGTAATATTGCAATCTGCCTCCGGAGGTAGGCCACAATCGATGCTGGGATTACCTGGCGTCGTGCTTTCATGGAACCCAGAGATGTTGTTGGGATCCGAAGGTCGTTTCTGGAGCCCGGAGGCTGCCCTAGACCCGGAGGTCACCTTTAGAACCCGAAGATTGAGTAGGGACCCAAAGGTTAGTTAAAAACCCGGAGGTTCCTTCAGACCCTGAGGTCGTATTTAGGACGTGGAGGTCGAATAAGGACACGAAGGTCGTTCGGGAACCCGGAGGTAACTCTGGACCCGGAGGTTCCTCTAGACCCGGAGGTCGTTTGAAGACCCGGAGGTTGCTTTGAACCCAGAGGTTGCTCTAGACCCGCAGGTCGTTTTGAACCCGGGGTTATATAAAACCCTGGACGTTTACCTTTTCTAGGCCCCGAGATCTTTTCAGGATCCGGAGACTGCTTGGGAACCCAAAGGTTCTTAATAACCCGGGGGTTCTGATCTAATAACCCTGAGGTTATCTTTAGACCTGAGGTTTGTAAGAACCCAGAATATTTGGTTTTGCAGGGACCGTACTCCGCTTTCCTAGGCAAGACTACTCCCTGTACCTGTTCGGATCTCGCATTCTGCCACTCGGAAACTGGCCACTATCGAGTTCTTATGCTGTATTCTACTTCTGCAGGAAGTCACTGACAGCGTAGAAGGTGCTGGTGTGGGTGTTATGACCCAAGTCCCGCTCGGTCGCTACGTAGCGACCGAGCTCGAGCCAAAGCTCGGTCGCTACGTAGCGACCGAGCTCGAGCCAAAGCTCGGTCGCTACGTAGCGACCGAGCGATCGTCCCGCTCGGTCGCTATGTAGCGACCGAGCTTGAACCAAAGCTCGGTCGCTACGTAGCAACCGAGCGATCGTCCCGCTCGGTCGCTACGTAGCGACTGAGCTCAAGCCAAAGCTCGGTCACTACGTAGCGACCGAGCTCCTCCCGCTCGGTCGCTACGTAGCGGCCGGGCTCGAGCCAAAGTTCGGTCGCGGTGTAGCGACTGAACCTTTCCGAACATCGATACGACACCAGTCCCTGCATTCTCGTCAAACCTTCGAATACTATCTCCCGAAGACCGTAGCAAGCTCAATCCATGTTTCCCGCTATTCTAATTCATCGATCAAACTTCGCGGATCCAAAACCGCGGAAAACTCGTAGTAAACGTGTCGAGTCGGAAGACGGCCCAAAGGGACCTAAAACACGACTCAAGGCCCATCCTATGATTTTTCCTAACCAAAAGCCCGTGAACCACAGCATGGTTCACGCTTGGCCCACGAGGAAGGATAAATGTCAAGTTTCCGCGGATAAATACGGAAGTTTTGGAGATAATTGTGAAGATCGGGAAAAACGGAATATCTCCATTTTTTGCTATGACGGCTTAAGGGCAGAAGAGTAAAAGCGTAAACCGACCTTGGAGCTAGTATATAAGGAGACTAGGCGAGGAGCAGAAGAGAACTTTTTTTCAGAGCAAACTTAGCACTTAGAGTGATTTAGGCAACTTTCCGTTTTTGTTATTTCGAGCTGCGACTCAATTAGGTTTAGCCGTCTTAGGGTTGCTAGAACTAGGAATCTCGCCGACAGCTCTCGAGCCCAGGCTTATACCTTGTTGTAACGCTCATACGCAGATTCGGAATAAGATCTACTTTGCTCTCTTTTCAATTTCTTATCTTTATCGTTGTTATTCTCGTGTTCTGATTGCTTGACGTGTGGTAATTAACAGATATCCGGGTCCTCTGGGAAACTAGGGTTTTCTTAGTTTCCTTATTTAAACGGAAATCGACAGTACGAATTTCGGTTCCCACAGTTTGGCGCTAGAAGGAGGGGGACTTACGGATCAATCTAACCCGCAAAAGCCACACACAGTCAGACATGTCAACCAACGACGCGGATAACGTGCAAACTCCCCTTAACGGAGGCAGCGGCACCGATCTCCACACTCCGGTAGCGGACGTATCTGCGGCCAACGCGCAAGCCAACGCCGCGACGCTCGAGGAGTTTAAAAAGATGTTCGCCACCTATGAAAAAAGGTCGGAAGAACAGGATAAGCTCGTGAATACCTTGACCAAACAGGTTGAAACCTTAACGGCAAGGACCCAAGCTATCCGTCCCCGCGGAACCACCAAAATCCGCGGGAAGAGGCTCGACTTCGCCACCCCACTCGATAGAGCAGGAGTCGCGCGGGAACGACCTTCCGGTCAAAACCCCAGCGAGAAATCTCCCATCGAAAAGGGGAACTCTGAAAGTCTTCCGCCCCCTGCAAAGGACTCGGAGGATAACGAAGCCGAACACATTGACCTGGATCCTAGCGATGTCTCCAACGACACCGACGAAGACGTCGACAGACATCCAAGAAGGACCAGAAGCCGATCCGCTCGGGAAGGCTCCCCGTTCGAAAAACCAATGACGGAAGAAGAAGAAGTCGCCTACTGGAACGAACAAGAGGAGCTGGCCGAAAGGCAAACCGAGCTCACTCGCAGTAAGCGCCGACAGGCTCGGAAATCCACTGACGAGACATCGGATATCCGCGATCTTCGCGACTACATCACTAAGACTGCGGCAGAAGTGAGAGCCGTAAAGTCTCAAATCCATCATGCTACTAGTGCTGCCCCCGAGATCGATCGACTGCTGGAAGGAGCTCGAAAGACCCCCTTTACCAGTCGCATTTCGGACATGAGAGTGTCCGATCTGGGAAAGATCAAAGTACCGAAGTACGATGGTACGGCCGATCCAAAAGCGCACCTTCAGGCTTTCCACATCGCGATGGGAAGAGCAAGACTGAAGAACGGCGAAAAGGATGCCGGCTATTGCCGCCTGTTCGTCGAAAATCTTGAAGGAGCAGCGCTCGAATGGTTCGCACGCCTTCGTCGCAACACCATCGGGAGTTTTCGACAGCTCGCACCGGAATTCCTCAAACAGTACTCTGTATTCATAGACAGGGAAACCTCCGATGTTGATCTATGGAGTCTCTCCCAGAGGGAAGACGAACCCCTCCGCGAGTTTATCAGTCGTTTCAAACTGATAATGTCCAGGGTCAGCGGGATAAGCGACAAAGTGGCCATCGACGCGCTGAGAAAGACGCTCTGGTACAAGTCGAAATTCAGAAAATGGATAACTCTCGACAAACCGCGAACGATCCAGGACGCCCTCCACAAAGCAACGGACTATATCATAGTGGAGGAAGAAACTAAAGTCTTATCGCAAAAACATAAGCCGGTAAGACCATCCTCGAAAGACGCAGATCCGAAGGGGAAAAAGAAGAACTCTCGTAACGACAAGTACGTCCATCACGAGGGGGAAGATCTCCAAGGAGCGCATAACTATGCGATCAATTCGGATCAAGGCCGGACCACGGGCAACACATGGACTCGCAATCAAGGGTATGACGAGAACACCTTCTGCGAGTTCCACCAATCCCGAGGACACTCCACGACTAATTGCAAAGTCTTAGGAGCAAGACTGGCCGCGAAGCTACTCGCTGGAGAGCTTTCGGAAGTAACTAGCGTCAAGGATCTCATCCTCGATTCTGATCGGCCTCCAAAGACGGACAGAAATCCGCCCGCTGAAAAATCTCCTCAATGAAACCAACCTGGGGATAAACGCGGTAGGAGGCCGGACGACAAAGGGAACGATAACAATCGTCGCAGAGTCAATATGATCATCGGAGGATCTCAATACTGCGGCGATACCGTGTCGGCCATCAAGGCTTACCAACGGAAGGCAGAATCAAGCGCAAATTGGCCTACATGGTCTCCTCCTCGAGACGGCCAAAGTTGCTCGATCACCTTCACGGAGGAAGAAGCCGGCGGTATCGACCAACCTCACTGCGACCCGGTCGTCATAGATCTCGTCATACGAGATTTAGAAGTCGGAAGGGTACTCGTCGATACGGGAAGCACGGTCAACGTAATCTTCCGCGACACTCTCAAGCGGATGAGTATCGAACTCGGAGAGGTAATTCCGCCGCCAAAACCACTCACGGGTTTTTCAGGCGAAGTGTCGATGACTCTCGGATCAATCCAATTGCCAGTCATGGCCAAGGAGATCACGAAAATCGTCGAATTTGCGGTAGTCGACCATCCCGCTATCTACAACGTGATCATGGGAACCCCATGGCTCAACGCCATGCAGGCAGTTCCGTCAACTTACCACCTGGGTCTCAAGTTCCCAACGCCGAGCGGAGTCGCGGCCATCTGGGGATGCCAAAAACAGTCGCGACTATGCTTCCTCGCGGAGCATAAGTTAAGGCAAATCACGGCTTCTGCAAACGGAAAACGCGCGAAGATAGATCGATCTTCGGCCAAAAGCGCCCCGCACAAGGACGAAGTAAAATCGTCTGTCAACGCAAATGCATCGGACGTCGAAGCTCGACATAAATCCGAAGCCCACGCGACAACTCAACCGGAACATCCGGAAAATAGCGACGACCCAGCCACGATCGACACGGTCAAGGCGGACATCGCGACACCAACCGCCGAGTAAGAACACTCGCGGCATGAAACAGATTTACGAGATGGCTTGATCCTCGAAAGGGGTACGTAGGCAGCTTGTCAAAAGACGAGTTCAGCTATCCCCCTCTCTAAAAAGGGGGGGGGGGGAGTGGGTGCGTATACTCGTATACTCCCACAATCGCCATTATTGTAATCGAGTTTTTAGAAACATAAAATTTTTTACAATATACACTGTCTTTTTATCGAAAACGCTTACGCTTCAGTTTACGCTCGTCTGCGGCCTCATCCGGCCCAAAAATCGTAAAGATTATCACCTTTCAAATACGCAAAAATACACGCATAATCCTCGAAAATAACTGCGAGACGTCGCAAAAAGTTAAAATTCGAGGACAATGCTAACAAATTGTCCGAACGCGACCACCAAAAACCTTACACCCCGTTCGTCGATTGGCCCCGACAAACACGCCAGCCGTCTTAAACAAACGCAATCCGATCACTCTTTTGATCTTTAAAAACGTCCAGCACAAGGACAAAAGCGCGCTACAACAAAAATCCGAAATTTTGGTTTAGCACTTCCAGTTGATTCTGAGAAGATGCTCGATTCGTACCATACAAGTCATATAAGCCGAGAACATATCGCGGACTTTAAACCGGTGCGAGTCAGGAAGAAATCGCAACAGGAAAAACGATAGCCGGCTAGTCACCGCACAAACCTTAACCGAAAGTAAACCTAGGTCTTGCCCTAAACCCAACGCTCTTGTCTCAAACATCTCAAGGCATGATATCTAAAAGATACGAGATCATAAACCATGCCTCTCCGTTCGTATCTCAATATTCTCGAAAATCGTAAAGACAGATAAATTTTTACGAAAATCACGAACGAACCAACAGATTGAACGTCTAATTAGAACTACATACGAGACGACAACTCGTATTTACTTCAACCCTACTCAAGAGAAACTCGAAACAAAACATTTATCATATAAATAAACCGCGTAAAGCGGCAAGGGATTCAAAGCCACCAACGGCCAGTCCCGGAAATACAAATACGGCCATCTAGGCCTAAACGAAATCCAAATTCAAAGGGCCACATTCGGCCGAAAACAAGGATAACTGATCCATCCCTCATAATCCAAAGTCAAAGTCCCCGGACAACGAAGCAACAAACGCATCCGCAGGACGATCCACTTCCTCGCCACCATCGTGAAAATCGATCGGGACCTCCTCGGTATCAGGAGAAACCGGGATGGAATCCCAGAACCCTTGAATCCTCTCGTCGATCGGAGGGATAAGCGCCTCAGCGTGGGCACGGTTACTCATCCCACTCTTCATCAAGCTCATTTCCTCTTCAAACACATAGTCGTCGGCTTGCGTCCTCCAAAGACTTCTGACCGAACCGTGGCACTCGCGAAAGTCGCCCACCGAGGTAAAGGCATTCTTAAGGTTCCCGTACTCAACCTGGAACTGAGATGCACGAGTCTTCATCACCTCGACGATTTCTCTTTTGCCTTTCCTCTCCGCTTTACGAACAGCCCGCGCATGATCACGAATAAGCTGCACTTCTCGCTCCAGCATCTCGCTTTGCACGCGAGCGAGATCCCGCTCCGCTTTCTCCGCCTTGAAGCGGTAGACCATGGCTTCTCTATGACCCGCCTCGATGGCCGAGCCCAGCAAGCTCAGGCCCTGCAAAATCGATGGGCGTGTTACAAATCCATACATAGGATAATCCCCAAAAAAAAAAAAAAACTAACCCCATTGATGATGCGAGATCCTTCCGCAACGACTCTCGGCCTCGCCGATTCTTTCGTAGGATGAGGAGCATCGAAACCCGATGGCAGCCCCGCAAAGAAATCATCAAAATCCAGAACGGGGGCCTCGCTCGAACCGCTTCCGTCGCAATAAGCAAGGTTCGGATCCCATCTTGGAAGCATAGAGTCGTCCATCGAAAACTCTATGTCGCCAAGATCGACATCTTTTCCCTTCCAAGAGCTCGACTCCGGCGCAGCTGTCGGAGCTTCGACGGGATTCTGGTCGTCGGGTTCGGAGTCGCTTCCCGTATCCGCGTCCAAAGCTGGACCGGGTTGCGCAAATTTCAGTGCCTTTCGAACCCTTCTCGGCGTGAAAGAAGTCCAGAAGAAGGGACCATTCCTGAGAAGATCCCTCACCGCAATAATGTCCTCAGGGAACGGAGCAAGAGGATTGATGAAGGGACGATTGTTCGGCAACCTCCGGAACAATGGAATGCAAATCTCTTCGACGGACGCAGCGTCCAAACGAACAAAGAAAAAGAACTTCTTCCACAAGTTGAAGTTCGAAATGAACTTCTTAACCACCGACATAAATTTCCGAGGGACAAACCTATGCTTATCCGTATCCTTGACAAGTTGAAGCCTCAAAAGCGCTTCATAATGATCAACGGAAAGGGAAAGGCCATGCTCATAGCTTAGGATCAAGATCCCAATAAGGTGCTGAATGGCAAGGGGTGTCAACTGACTTATCGCGACTTCGAAGCGGTCCAACACTCGGACGAGAATTTCGGGTATGGGGAACCAGAGGCGACAACGCACTATGAACGCCTCATAACAAGTAAAGTAACCCTCCGGAGGGTTATTAGCGCATTCCCCGCGGCAGGGAACCCGGAACTCCACAACGTCCGGGATGTGGTAGAACGACCGCATCGTCGCGAGAAACTCGTCAGTAGTCCTGCTTGCGTCCTCTTCCTCGACTCCACGATGGACTAGGACCGAGAATGGCTTCTCCTTGGGAGGGACCAACGAGCCATAATGAGCAACCCACCATGCCTCGTTCTCGGCAGGATGCACCGAGTGAGGCACGAACTCCATCTTCGGAACGACGAGCTCTTCGTAAGGGCTCGCGGACGAAGACCCTTTTTTCGCAATCTTTTTCTTGCTCGACATCTTTGCACTTCTCTTCAGAGAATAGAGGAAAAGGGTGGTGAGAAAGATAGAAAGTTTTTGAAAGATCTTAGAGAAAAACAAGAAAGTGAAAAAATTATGGAACAAGTTACCTCTCTTCTTATAAGACATGAGGATTTACTATTCAAGCTCGGACTTTCGGATATTAATTCCACCCATCACGCCTAACTTGCCAAACATGCCTAACCGCACGCTAGGATCCTACGATGCATGATCCTAACGGGCTGGGGGGCTAACTGTTGGGGTCAAAAACGGTTACGACGGAATTACCACCCGAAAATCCTCGGAGATCGTATTTCCGAAAGAGTTAGTAAAAGAAGGGATGTAATTTTCGTAAAAATAACCTATACGAGGTTTTTACGAAGAAGTATCCTTTGGGATTCAAACCGAACAAACCAAACCCGAGCCAAGCTCGGTCGCTACGTAGCGACCGAGCTCAGCCAAAGCTCGGTCGTTACGAAGCGACCGAGCGATCGTCCCGCTCGGTCGCTACGTAGCGACCGAGCGATCGTCCCACTCGGTCGCTACGTAGCGACCGAGCTCGAGCCAAAGCTCGGTCGCTACGTAGCGACCGAGCGATCGTCCCGCTCGGTCGCTACGTAGCGACCGAGCGATCATCCCGCTCGGTCGCTACGTAGCGACCGAGCTCGAGCCAAAGCTCGGTCGCTACGTAGCGACCGAGCGATCGTCCCGCTCGGTCGCTACGTAGCGACCGAGCTCGAACCAAAGCTCGGTCGCTACGTAGCGACCGTGCGCTCCTCCCGCTCGGTCGCTACGTAGCGGCCGGGCTCGAGCCAAAGTTCGGTCGCGGTGTAGCGATTGAACCTTTCCGAACATCGATACGACACCAGTCCCTGCATTCTCGTCAAACCTTCGAATACTATCTCCCGAAGACCGTAGCAAGCTCAATCCACGTTTCCCGCTATTCTAATTCATCGATCAAACTTCGCGGATCCAAAACCGCGGAAAACTCATAGTAAACGTGTCGAGTCGGAAGACGGCCCAAAGGGACCTAAGACACGACTCAAGGCCCATCCTACGATTTTTCCTAACCAAAAGCCCGTGAACCACAGCATGGTTCACGCTTGGCCCACGAGGAAGGATAAATGTCAAGTTTCCGCGGATAAATACGGAAGTTTTGGAGATAATTGTGAAGATCGGGAAAAACGGAATATCTCCATTTTTTGCTATGACGGCTTAAGGGCAGAAGAGTAAAAGCGTAAACCGACCTTGGAGCTAGTATATAAGGAGTCCTAGGCGAGGAGCAGAAGAGAACTTTTTTTCAGAGCAAACTTAGCACTTAGAGCGATTTAGGCAACTTTCCGTTTTTGTTATTTCGAGCTGCGACTCAATTAGGTTTAGCCGTCTTAGGGTTGCTAGAACTAGGAATCTCGCCGACAGCTCTCGAGCCCAGGCTTATACCTTGTTGTAACGCTCATACGCAGATTCGGAATAAGATCTACTTTGCTCTCTTTTCAATTTCTTATCTTTATCATTGTTATTCTCGTGTTCTGATTGCTTGACGTGTGGTAATTAACAGATATCCGGGTCCTCTGGGAAACTAGGGTTTTCTTAGTTTCCTTATTTAAACGGAAATCGACAGTGCGAATTTCGGTTCCCACAAATGGCACATGACCGGGGCAAGGAAAAAAATTATCGACTTACTTCTTGCTTATGTGCCCCCATGACTAGATATCAGCTGGAGAATGATCTTCTGAAGAACATACGCCCTGACTCTAGGGTGGAGAAGTTCCGTACTAGGTAGTAATCGAGTGAAGACCGCGATTTTTCTTTTTCCTTCTTCTGGAGGAACGAGACCCTTTGTTGAGGCGTGGTGGCCGATTCTTCATCATACTACCCTAAGGTATCGACGTACATCATGTAGGAACTTGTAGTCCCTTACGATTCTTCTCCGAAATCTAAGGCTCTCAAGGGCTTCATGTTCTGATCATGTTGGACCTGTAGATTTTTCTTGGAGGTTTCGAGGAATTAATGCTCTGACACGGGAGGATCTGTAGATATTGCACCTTGAGGTGAATCTTTGTTTTGCGGTCTCAAACCCAGAGTCTTTATTGACTTAACACAACTCCGCACTCCGTCCTCTAGAGATGGATGTGGGTTTTTGTCGAGATTTCTCAAACCCAGAGTCTTTGTTGATTGGATGTGGGTCGAAGTAAATACGAGTTGTCGTCTCGTATTTAGTTCTGATTAGACGTTCAATCTATTGGTTCGTTCGTGATTTTCGTAAAAATTTACTTATCTTTACGATTTTCGGGAACATTGAGATGTGAACGGAGAGTCATGGTTTAGGATCTCGTATCTTTTAGATATCATTCCTTGAGATGTTTGAGACCAGAGCATTGGGTTTAGGGCAAGACCTAGGTTTACTTTCGGTTAAGGTTTCTGCAGTGACTAGTCGGCTATCGTTTTTCCTGTTGCGATTTCTTCCTGACTCGCACCGATTTAAAGTCCGCGTTATGTTCTCGGCTTATATGACTTGTATGGTACGACTCGAGCATCTTCTCAGAGTCAACTGGAAGTGCTAAACCAAAATTTCGGATTTTTGTTGTAGCGCGCTTTCGTCCTTGTGTTGGACGTTTTCGAAGATCAAAAAAATGATCGAATTGCGTTTGTTTAAGACGGCTGGCATGTTCGTCGGGGCCAATCGACGAACGGAGTGTAAGGTTTTTGGTGGTCGCTTTCGGACAATTTGTTAGTATTATTCTCGAATTTTAACTTTTGCGACGTCTCGCAGTTATTTCGGGGATTATACGTTTATCTTTGTGTGTTTGAAAGATGATAATTTTTACGATTTTTGGGCCTGATGAGGCCGCATACAAGAGTCTTAATGTTTCCAGGCATGTCCTGAAAGTTTATTTTATGTTTTACTGAAGCGTAAGCGTTTTCGATAAAAAGGACAACATATATTGTAAAAGTTTTTGAAGTTTCTAAAAACTCGATTACAATAATGGCGATTTTTCTAAGTGGGAGTATACGAGTATACGCACCCACTCCCCCCCCCCCCCTTTTTAGAAAGGGGGATAGCTGAACTCGTCTTTTGACGAGCTGCCTACGTACCCCTTTCGAGGATCAAGCCATCTCGTAGTTCTGTTTCATGCCGCGAGTGTTCTTACTCGGCGGTAGATGTCGCAGTGTCCGCCTTGACTATGTCGATCGTGGCTGGGTCAACGCTATTTTCCGGATGTTCCGGTTGAGTTGTAGCGTGGGCTTCGAACTTGTGTCGATGCGTTTGCGTTGGTAGATGATTTTAATTCGTCTTTTCCCGGGGCGCTTTTGGCCGAGGATCGATCTATCTTCGTGCGTTTGCTGTTTGCAGTTGCAGAAGTCGTGATTTGCCTTAACTTGTGCTCTGTGAGGAAGCATAGCCGCGACTGTTTTTGGCATCCCCAGATGGCGCGACTCCGCTTGGCGTTGGGAATTTGAGACCCAAGTGGTAGGTTGATGGAACTGTCTGCATGGCGTTGAGCCATGGGGTTCCCATGATCACGTTGTAGATAGCCGGATGATCGACTACCGCGAACTCGACAATTTTCGTGATCTCCTTGGCCATGACTGGCAATTGGATCGATCCAAGAGTCATCGATACTTCGCCTGAAAAACCCGTGAGTGGTTTTGGCGTCGGAATTACTTCTCTGAGTTCGATGCTCATCCGCTTGAGAGTGTCACGGAAGATTACGTTGACCGTGCTTCCCGTGTCGACGAGTACCCTTCCGACTTCTAAATCTCGTATGACGAGATCTATGACAAGCGGCTCGCAGTGAGGTTGGTCGATACCGCCGGCTTCTTCCTTTGTGAAGGTGATCGAGCAATTTTGGCCATCTCGAGGAGGAGACCATGTAGGCTAATTTGCACTCGACTCTGCCTTCCGTTGGTAAGCCTTGATGGCCGACACAGTATCACCGCAGTATTGCGATCCTCCGATGATCATGTTGACTCTGCGACGATTGTTATCGTTTCCCTTGTCGTCTGGCCTCCTACCGCGTTTATCCCCAGGCTGGTTTCGTTGAGGGGATTTTTCAGCGGGCGGATTTCTGCCGTCTTTGGAGGGCGATCAGAATCGAGGATGAGATCCTTGACGCTAGTTACTTCCGAGAGCTCTCCAGCGAGTAGCTTCGCGGCCAGTCTTGCTCCCAAGACTTTGCAGTTGGTCGTGGAGTGTCCTCTGGATTGGTGGAACTCGCAGAAGGTGTTTTCGTCATACCCTTGATTGCGAGTCCATGTGTTGCCCGTGGTCCGGCCTTGATCCGAATTGATCGCATAGTTATGCGCCCCTTGGAGATCTTCCCCCTCGTGATGGACGTACTTGTCGTTACGAGAGTTCTTCTTTTTCCCTTTTGGATCCACGTCTTTCGAGGATGGTCTTGCCGCCTTATGTTTTTGCGATAAGACTTTAGTTTCTTCCTCGACTATGATGTAGTCCGTCGCTTTGTGGAGGGCGTCCTGGATCGTTCGCGGTTTGTCGAAAGTTATCCACTTTCTGAATTTCGACTTGTACCAGAGCGTCTTTCTCAGCGCGTCGATGGCCACTTTGTCGCTTATCCCGCTGACCCTGGACATTATCAGCTTGAACCGACTGATAAACTCGCGGAGGGGTTCGTCTTCCCTCTGGGAGAGACTCCAGATATCAACATCGGAAGTTTCTCCGTCTATGAATACAGAGTACTGTTTGAGAAATTCCAATGCGAGCTGTCGGAAACTCCCGATGGTGTTGCGACGAAGGCATGCGAACCATTCGAGCGCTGCTCCTTCAAGATTTTCGACGAACAGGCGGCAATAGCCGACATCTTTTTCGCCGTCCTTCAGTCTTGCTCTTCCCATCGCGATGTGAAAAGCCTGAAGGTGCGCTTTTGGATCGGCCGTACCATCGTAGTTCGGTACTTTGATTTTCCCCGGATCGGACACCCTCATGTCCGAAATGCGACTGGTAAAGGGGGTCTTTCGAGCTCCTTCCAGCAGTCGATCGATCTCGGGGGCAGCACTAGTAGCATGATGGATTTGAGATTTTACGGCTCTCACTTCTGCCGCAGTCTTGGTGATGTAGTCGCGAAGATCGCGGATATCCGATGTCTCGTCAGTGAATTTCCGAGCTTGTCGGCGTTTACTGCGAGTGAGCTCGGTTTGCTTTTCAGCCAGCTCCTCTTGTTCGTTCCAATAGGCGACTTCCTCTTCTTCCGTCATTGGTTTTTCGAACGGGGAGCCTTCCCGAGCGGATCGGCTTCTGGTCCTTCTTGGATGTCTGTCGACGTCCTCGTCGGTGTCGTTGGAGACATAACAGGGGGCGGAAGACTTTTAGGGTTCCCCTTTTCGATGGGAGATTTCTCGCTAGGGTTTTGACCGGAAGGTCGTTCCCGCGTGACTCCTGATCTGTCGAGTGGGGTAGCGAAGTCGAGCCTCTTTCCACGGATTTTGGTGGTTCCGCGGGGACGGATTGCTTGGGTCCTTGCCGTTAAGGTTTCAACCTGTTTGGTCAAGGTATTCACGAGCTTATCCTGTTCTTCCGACCTTTTCTCATAGGTGGCAAACATCTTTTTAAACTCCTCGAGCGTCGCGGCGTTGGCTTGTGCGTTGGCTGCGGATACATCTGCTACTGGAGTGTGGAGATCGGTGCCGCTGCCTCCGTTAAGAGGGGTTTGCACGTTATCCGCGTCGTTATTTGACATGTCTGATTGAGAGTAATGTGGCTTTTGCGGGTTAGATTGATCCGTGCCCCCCCCCCCCCTCCTTCTAGCGCCAAACTGTGGGAACCAAAATTTGCACTGTCTATTTCCGTTTAAATAAGGAAACTAGGAAAACCCTAATTTCCCAGAGGACCCGGATATCTGCTAATTACCACACGTCAAGCAATCAGAACACGAGAATAACAACGATAAAGTATAAGAAATCGAAAAAGAGGGCAAAGAAGATCTTATTCCAAATTTGCGTATGAGCATTTACAACAAGGTATAAGCCTGGGCTCGAGAGCTGTCGGTGAGATTCCTAGTTCTAGCAACCCTAAGACGGCTAAACCTAATTGAGTCGCAGCTCGAAATAACAAAAACGGAAAATTGCCTAAATTGCTATAAATGCTAAGTTTGCTCTGAAAAAGTTCTCTGCCCATGCTCCTCGCCTAGGACTCTTTATATACTAGCTCCAAGGTCGGTTTACGCGTTTACTCTTCTGCCCTTAAGCCGTCATAGCATAAAAATGGAGATATTCCATTTTTCCCGATCTTCACAATTATCTTCAAAACTTCCGTATTTATCTGCGGAAACTTGACATTTATCCTTCCTTGTGGACCAAGCGTAAACCGTGCTGTGGTTTACGGACTTTTGGTTAAGAAATCGTAGGATGGGCCTCGAGTCGTGTTTTAGGTCCCTTTGGGCCGTCTTCCGACTCGGCACGTTTACTACGAATTCTTTCGATAAAGAACGAACTTTCCGCGGTTTTTAATTCGCAAAGTTTGATCGATGATTTAGAATAGCGGCAACATAGACTGAGCTTGCTACGGTCTTCGGGAGATAGCATTTGATGGTTTGACGAGAATGCATGGATTGATGTCTGTCGATGTTCGGAAGGGTTCAATCGCTACACAGCGACCGAACTTTGCCTCGAGCCCGGTTGCTACGTAGCGACCGAGCTTTGGCTCGAACTCGGTCGCTACGTAGCGACTGAGCGGGACGAGCGCTCGGTCGCTACGTAGCGACCGAGCTTTGGCTCGAGCTCAGTCGCTACGTAGCGACCGAGCGGGATGAGCGCTCGGTCGCTACGTAGCGACCGAGCTTTGGTTCGAGCTCGGTCGCTACGTAGCGACCGAGTAGGTCGGACGTTCGGTCGCTATGCAGCGGCCGATATTGGCCCGGACTTGGTTGCTGTGTGGCGACCGGACGGCGTGTATGCGCAGTAATTACGCAACGACCGAGCTTGGTTTGTTTGGTTTGAATCTTCAAGGATACTTCTTCGTAAAAACTTTGTATTGGTTATATTTTACGAAAGTTGTATCCTTCTTTTTACTATCTCTTTCGGAAATACGATCTCTGAGGATTTTCTGGTGGTAATTCCGTCGTACCGTTTTTAACCCCAACACCAGTTACCTCTTAGTGGTTGTCTGGTATTCCTGCAGTATTTCCAGGAACTCCTCTTCTGGCTCCTCCAGCTTTTGGAATTCGTCAAAGTTGTAAACCCGGCCGGAAGATGTTGTGCCCTTCTTGAGGACCTCTCATCTTTCTCATACGTGGTGGAGTTGTGAGCCTGGATGCATTCCCAGTGTCTAGGGCTTGCTAGATTGTGTCTACTGGATTGTCCATTGATATTGATGTTGGTGATGACTGCTCTTAGTCGGGATCATCAAAATCCAAAGGTTGCAGGAGCCTGCTTTGCAGTGGAGACCCGAACCAGTAGGAACCAAATATTGTAAAAATGTGATTCCTGGTTGGGACCTGGAACCAGCTGGAACTATGGGTCCGGTGAGAAGAACCAGGGACTCATAGGTAATTCATGCGTCGAATCTTTCTACTGATGTTAGCATGGTGTTTCCAGCCGTGCGAACCATGGGTCCGGTGAGAAGAAGTTGTTTCTTGCCCCCAGGTGGCTGGGGTTGAGAGATTTTCGAGAGGATACACGTAATGTTCCTCCTACCTATCACGTCGTCACGTAGTATATGACTGCCCCTCCTTCTAGCACCAAAATGTTAGGGTATTTTGTGTACAAGCAATCCATGCTGAGCTCTACGGAATGATAGGAGGAAGGAGACATGTCGTTGAGTGTATTCTCCTGCTTCAGTAGTTGATAAACCAGGAGATCCTGCTCTTAGGATACTGCCATATGGGTATGGGCCAGTATATGTCGTCGGTGCCTTAGTAGCAGAAGGGGAGATTGGTCGTTAGGCGGGGGTCGCCTATTGATAGTGAAGATCGCGGGGTCTTCATGATACATGATCGATGGTTCCGGCTACCAGGGTTGGTCCTTGGGGGCCTCCTAGTCTGTACTTGATGGTTCCGGCTGCCAAGGTTGGTCCTTGGGTATCTATGCACGGGACCATGGAAGGTGTGACACCCCCGATCATAGATGACCGGAAATGACACGGTCGATGTTCCTCGATGGTCGATCTGAGGTTCTCAGAATACTTCCGATCGCCTTAGACCAACAATCAAAGAACACCAACGCTCCTATCGGATACCACTCTAGGCTTTTCAACCCGAGAAAGCAATACCTGATAGTTAGTTCGTCCGGACAAGGACTAATATCATATGGAACCCGTACTTTAAAAAAAAAAACATTATTTATATATCATTCAAAATCATCTTACAAAATTTGTTATAAATTAACCTCGAGGTTTTCGGTCTACAAATCTTATTCATAAGATATATCAAAATGACTTTGCAAGGATAATAAAACTACCGCTGGCTAATGATGTTCCTTCCTGTCCTAGAGTAAGGTCTCCCATCTACTGGTTACCTGCATCACAAATGAGTCATGAGTAACTAGTTTACTCAGTGAGTCTAATCCCACACCCAAACACATATTAATAATATTCTCAAGCAATCAACTTCATTTGTATGCAGTGGAAATATATTCCATATCTAGATATTTATATATAAGGACTATCCTTCCATCATTGTGAATCTAATCATATACCTCACTTCCTATTCCCGTCTCTCATATCATTCATATATTCATATATATATATATATACCAGACCCGAGAAACCACAAAGGCTAAACGAGTCTAGCGAGTTAGCATCACCATCATCGCCATCAGATATTCAAAAATTGAACATCTAACGCTGCATGCAGTTACACGGCCTCCAGGGTGCGACCCCATCATCGTGTCTTCGTGACCTTGTTCCATATCGCAGGACCAATTCACGGTAATCATCATTCATACGGGAATATTTTGGAAGACAGGTTTATAATAGGACTTCACATGATTAATACTTCCATACTTAATTATATTTAATACTATACATAAGTATTAGTACTTGAGAACAAGTACTAAGGTTTGGAATAAACCTCTATGATCATTCATAAATATTTAATAAGTGTCTACACTAAGTAAACACCTTACCAATTCAATATTGATCAAGAGACAAAGCCTATCAATCATCTACAATCAGTACGTTCAATCAAGAAATATTCATTAACTACTCATCAATTATCTATCTAGACTCACCTTTGATTCCATGAGATTGGCTAAGAAAGACTATACTCGAGCTCAAGCTAATCACACTCGGTTTCTGGAATATTCTCGATTTAAAATCACCACAAGGATCTGACTGATCCGAACACTATCCTTGACCATCTGTACCAATAACAGAACGGTTGGAACAAAGGTTAATCAGTCCGGTTCAAACCCACAGTTCAAGATTCAGGACAGATACTAAGGCAAGTTCAAGGCAGCTTTAGTTCGGTTCAAACATAAATCGTTTCAGCTAAGTTGTCTAGATGCTAAGGGACCATGAACTGAACTAATATAAATCCACACAAGGGATTAAGAAATTAATCCAGAGAGGAAGAACAACAACTCAGCCAGCTGGTTACAATCTAAACTGATCTGGATCAAAAAGCAAAACAGTTTACCGGTTCAAATCAAACACTGTCTGAACTCAACTGATACTCCACTTTAAGATAAAGCCACGCCAAACCTAATCAGTACCACATCAAGAAAAGGTCGGACTCAATCAGAACAAAGCTGAACCGCAGTCAATCCAACAGAAATGCTCACATAAAACTGATCCACACAACAACTTACATCTTTACCGATTAAAATCAAAGGCTGAAGAACATGGGTGATTCTCAACTTCAAGACACCAAATCTCCAACTCTTTACCACACAAATACTCACTGATTAAAGTCACAAGATGGTGAGAAAGGGTCGTCCAAGCTCACTTCTCTTCTCTTATTTTTTTCTGAAATTTTCATGTATTTTCCTCACAAATTTTTCTCTCTTTCTATCTCTCTTTCTCTCTGAATTTTTCTTTCTTGTTTCTGAGATGAATGGGCTCGACCAGGAAGGGGACAAGGTAATAAAAGACAGGGTAAACAGCAGGAGAAGAGTCAGCAAGAAAGGACAAAAGTTTCAGATCAGTATGAGACATGTGGTGAGCTGAATCACACTTTCCTTCCCATGAAGTAATGTCATTTCCTTTCCATGAAGAAACTTCAAGCAGGTGTGCAACTCACATGACTTTAATGTAGCAAGCAAGCTGGAAGGTGCAAGTCACATGTTCAGGTCAGGAAGGAAGCAAGCAGCCAGGCAGCACATGACATGCACATGACTCGCAAGCAGCTGAAAGTATTCAAGACCAGTTTACGATAAAATGTTTCCCGTCCATCGGTTCTCGTCCAGCTTAGATAAAACTCGACCATAATAATTAACACTTGGTCAGAACTATTAAGAGTAGGTACATTGGCCTCGAGACAGTCCCATCACGAATAATTCACCGGGTCGATTTTTATTTAAATTCTGATCGATCAATCCTCAAACTGATCTTAAAGAATTTTCTCGACCAAAATTATATATGCTCGTGAGGGTTATTACATTCTTCCCTCCTCAATAGAATTCGTCCCCGAATTCTTATCTTAATCTTCCCATATCAAAACAACTCATGGTCGATCCCTTGATTCCCCCAACCGATCCTTTCTTTTCTGAGCAGCCACTTTCAAGATAACCAAATTCTTTAGTCTGCACAATTCTTGTCAATTGCGGTCTGCATACTTTTTCTAACAATCTTGTATATGTAGACTATTACTTCTCAACCTTTTCTATCTGACTTTCTCCCATAACAGCAACATGAAATTTGGAACGTTAGGTGATGTGCCATACGTGAAAGTAACATCTCCAGTCTGGTCAATGTTAACTTGATTAACCGTGCAACAATCAAAAAGAACATGCACGATCAATCACACCAACATGATTCGGACCAGGGGTGCTACTCTCAAATACGCACACTCACCCATTCCAAGAATGATTTCACTTACTGTATTCTTTACACTTCTGATCTATCTGAGACCCTTTTATAATCTTCTAACTACTACTAGAACTCGGCAAGAACCACTTGGTGAGATCCCTAGGCTATTGCAGCGAATCCAGGTTCAACAAGAATAGTGAACATGTTACTTTTAGATGTCAACCATCCTTTCAATGCCTTAAACCACATCTTCATCTTTCTTGATTATCAGACTGTCTTCTACTCTGCACCTTTTCATCTTTTACAATTTAAACAATCAAGTTACTAGAGTACACTTCTTCACCTTTTTCCCAAAAGGTTTTCAACTTGCCAAACTCTTATGAGCATGCTCAAACACTTGGTAGAGTATCATTGTAGGCCAACAGTGACGGGTCTTCTTCCTAATACTTCTTTCCTCGACATCCTAATTGAGCTCGGTAACTAGATAGCAAATCTCACTCTAGATAGAAACATACCGCTCTAACAGAAGTACTAAGGAATGGAGAAGGCATACCATTACTTCAAATGGCAGCCAATACTTCCACAAATAAGAACGGATACTTGAATTCACCAAAGTGAATCCTTTCTAATACTATGACAATGCTCGGGAACTACAACTATGTGTTATTCCCGAATAAAACACGATATGGGCGGAAAACTCCACCCATAGGCAAGGTCTCTTACGACACCTTGATCACAATTCACATATATATATATATATATTTTATTTCAATCAATTATAAGATTTTAAAAATGCACACAACACACAATGGGATAAGAAGCAAACCTGTGATTGGACCTTTCAGGGGTTTTGACGGTCCAGACAACTATAAAGTGTAGGCTCTACCCAAATAGCCTAACACTTGGATGTGGACTAACGGTAAGGAAAAGCGGACAAGTTCAACAAGTGTTTTCTTAGGTATAGGTAACTAGATCGGGTAACTTCATGAGGAAGGGTAACCTAAATTCCTAACTCTTCACAAGAACCACCAAAGCGCGAATGATGCAAACGTTCCAGGATTTCTCAAACTTTGACAATCACGACCATTCTGTCTTTGCTAGTAACAACCATAACGGCTCAAGGTCCTCGATCTTGATCTGATGAAATGTACACCCAAAATCATCCCCAACGACTTACTTAACTCACTTCTTGAAACTGACCTTTGATCTGCAGCGGTTGGAAAATAAACGGTCTGCATGACTTGGTTAACTTCTTCAGCAATAATAGCTTCTTTAACATTCACGTCATATTCTAACATCTCCTCGAAGCTTTGAAACTCCATGGTCTCTTATCTACTCCAAAATTCTTGGCTAAGTTCCCAAAGATTTTCCATATGATCTTTGGATTATTCTCCAAACCATAATCGATGAATGAAATTCACTCGACCACATATCTCGATGCTGAAATTGTTGTATATGATTAACTCGACCAGAACCTTCTGGCGGAAACATCCCACTGTACCAACTCCGTGAACTGAATCTTCAATCGGTCCCATACCTTGTGTATAAAATACTACTTCGTGAACTCTTGAAATCTGTCCAAATCGATCTCACCTCTCCGAAGAAAATATTTTTCTCAGGGTGTTGCATCCCAAATCTGCCTCAAGCCATAGTATACCTCGAACGGTTTAGTCCTTCTTCTGTATCTTGTGGTCCCACTACTTCTTTCCATCATAAGCTTTAAGATGTCTTGTTGCCAACAGAAGATGCATGTGTGTCCATCGGCTTGTACTATAGTTGAACCATCTCTTCCTCCAACGGTAAGCTTGAAACAAATCCTTAAGAAATCATGCTTGTATGGCTGTGGTGCTTGTACGTCTTAGCATGAGCTGCTTAGACTTGCGAAGCCAGAAGACTAAGTGCATCTGAGTGATCATGTGCATTCGAATCATACTGAATCGGATCACAAACAACACCCACCTTGACATCGATAACACACGAGTCTGGAGATGTATTCGATGTATCAATTATGTCCCATATATCTGTCTTAAGAATTGGCATCCCCACTAAAACTCAAAAGAACGGCAGGAAGGCATGAGGTTATTGACTTCTAGCAGGAAGGTAGTGAACCCCACCATGAGGGTAGCAAACTTGATCATGATGATAATAACCTCGGTAAGTACGCTCCATCCATTCAAGCTTGTCTCGGTGCTTCTACTATGAAAGATCAGGTTAGCTAACTACCCATGACTATCTATTCTAAAATGAAGGAACAAGCCAGCATATCCTAGTTATCCTTGCGACTCATTTTGACTCGAAAAACATTTAAAACAAGTCCCATTCTAGCATCGTATAACCATGCTCTGATACCACCTTTGTGACACCCCCGATCATAGATGACCGGAAATGACACGGTCGATGTTCCTCGATGGTCGATCTGAGGTTCTCAGAATACTTCCGATCGCCTTAGACCAACAATCAAAGAACACCAACGCTCCTATCGGATACCACTCTAGGCTTTTCAACCCGAGAAAGCAATACCTGATAGTTAGTTCGTCCGGACAAGGACTAATATCATATGGAACCCGTACTTTTAAAAAAAAAACATTATTTATATATCATTCAAAATCATCTTACAAAATTTGTTATAAATTAACCTCGAGGTTTTCGGTCTACAAATCTTATTCATAAGATATATAAAAATGACTTTGCAAGGATAATAAAACTACCGCTGGCTAATGATGTTCCTTCCTGTCCTAGAGTAAGGTCTCCCATCTACTGGTTACCTGCATCACAAATGAGTCATGAGTAACTAGTTTACTCAGTGAGTCTAATCCCACACCCAAACACATATTAATAATATTCTCAAGCAATCAACTTCATTTGTATGCAGTGGAAATATATTTCATATCTAGATATTTATATATAAGGACTATCCTTCCATCATTGTGAATCTAATCATATACCTCACTTCCTATTCCCGTCTCTCATATCATTCATATAATCATATATATATATATATATACCAGACCCGAGAAACCACAAAGGCTAAACGAGTCTAGCGAGTTAGCATCACCATCATCGCCATCAGATATTCAAAAATTGAACATCTAACGCTGCATGCAGTTACACGGCCTCCAGGGTGCGACCCCATCATCGTGTCTTCGTGACCTTGTTCCATATCGCAGGACCAATTCACGGTAATCATCATTCATACGGGAATATTTTGGAAGACAGGTTTATAATAGGACTTCACATGATTAATACTTCCATACTTAATTATATTTAATACTATACATAAGTATTAGTACTTGAGAACAAGTACTAAGGTTTGGAATAAACCTCTATGATCATTCATAAATATTTAATAAGTGTCTACACTAAGTAAACACCTTACCAATTCAATATTGATCAAGAGACAAAGCCTATCAATCATCTACAATCAGTACGTTCAATCAAGAAATATTCATTAACTACAAATCAATTATCTATCTAGACTCACCTTTGATTCCATGAGATTGGCTAAGAAAGACTATACTCGAGCTCAAGCTAATCACACTCGGCTTCTGGAATATTCTCGATTTAAAATCACCACAAGGATCTGACTGATCCAAACACTATCCTTGACCATCTGTACCAATAACAGAACGGTTGGAACAAAGGTTAATCAGTCCGGTTCAAACCCACAGTTCAAGATTCAGGACAGATACTAAGGCAAGTTCAAGGCAGCTTTAGTTTGGTTCAAACATAAATTGTTTCAGCTAAGTTGTCTAGATGCTAAGGGACCATGAACTGAACTAATATAAATCCACACAAGGGATTAAGAAATTAATCCAGAGAGGAAGAACAACAACTCAGCCAGCTGGTTACAATCTAAACTGATCTGGATCAAAAAGCAAAACAGTTTACCGGTTCAAATCAAACACTGTCTGAACTCAACTGATACTCCACTTTAAGATAAAGCCACGCCAAACCTAATCAGTACCACATCAAGAAAAGGTCGGACTCAATCAGAACAAAGCTGAACCGCAGTCAATCCAACAGAAATGCTCACATAAAACTGATCCACACAACAACTTACATCTTTACCGATTAAAATCAAAGGCGGAAGAACATGGGTGATTCTCAACTTCAAGACACCAAATCTCCAACTCTTTACCACACAAATACTCACTGATTAAAGTCACAAGATGGTGAGAAAGGGTCGTCCAAGCTCACTTCTCTTCTCTTATTTTTTTCTGAAATTTTCATGTATTTTCCTCACAAATTTTTCTCTCTTTCTATCTCTCTTTCTCTCTGAATTTTTCTTTCTTGTTTCTGAGATGAATGGGCTCGACCAGGAAGGGGACAAGGTAATAAAAGACAGGGTAAACAGCAGGAGAAGAGTCAGCAAGAAAGGACAAAAGTTTCAGATCAGTATGAGACATGTGGTGAGCTGAATCACACTTTCCTTCCCATGAAGTAATGTCATTTCCTTTCCATGAAGAAACTTCAAGCAGGTGTGCAACTCACATGACTTTAATGTAGCAAGCAAGCTGGAAGGTGCAAGTCACATGTTCAGGTCAGGAAGGAAGCAAGCAGCCAGGCAGCACATGACATGCACATGACTCGCAAGCAGCTGAAAGTATTCAAGACCAGTTTACGATAAAATGTTTCCCGTCCATCGGTTCTCATCCAGCTTAGATAAAACTCGACCATAATAATTAACACTTGGTCAGAACTATTAAGAGTAGGTACATTGGACTCGAGACAGTCCCATCACGAATAATTCACCGGGTCGATTTTTATTTAAATTCTGATCGATCAATCCTCAAACTGATCTTAAAGAATTTTCTCGACCAAAATTATATATGCTCGTGAGGGTTATTACAGAAGGTGTTTGGATTTATAGCTGCATCCTTCAGTGGGGACTGCCTACTTACCCTTCAGGGGGGATCAAGCCGTTCGTAGTTCATGTATATGAAGGCACGGAGCCTAGATGGGCGCGGAGCCTGATGGAGGCACGTAGCCTGATGGAGGCACATAGCCTGATGGAGGCGCGTAGCCTAATGGAGGCACGTAGCCTAGGGAGCACGGGGCTCTAGTGGGCACATGGCCTAATGGGCATGTAGCCTTGGGAGCATGTAGCTATGTAGGTGGTAGGACTCATCTGGTCTAGGGGGCACATGGGCAGAACAGATGGTAGACCTGTCGATATGCTGCAGTGAGCATGATGTGTCGAGGTGCTTTAGTGAGCATGGAGGAACCCTACTGATGAGCTGGAGATCGTGGCCTGAGCCAGTAAGTAGAGTTGTAGACGTGCTGCAGGGAGCATATATCTTCATCTAGTTGATAGTAATTGCAGGGATTCGTCTGTTATAAGTCTGTAGATGAAGATGGTCTTCTAGGTGCGAAACCTTGCCTTGGCGGCTGTGAAATTGGTGAGCTCTGGAGCGGAATGTCTCCGACCACTTTCTTTAGGTTTAGAAACCTATATTTATGGTGGAGGTCGTGCTTCCTTCTTAGGATTTAGAAATACTTATTATATCCTTAGATAATAGAATATTTCCCTTTTTCTTAAGGGATGTCATATGTATTGGAATACTTCCTCTTTCTCTCGGATCTAGGGAGATTCCTTCCTGTCCAAGCTGATTACCTTAGAAGATTTCCATTTATCCTAAGCAGGATAAATCACTCAGCCTGGAAGCCAGAAGCCGGAGGCAGGACCCAGACCCTGAGGCAGGGACCCAGACCCGAGGGGAGGACCCGGAACCTGGAGGCAGGAACCCGGAACTTGGAGGCAGGAATCTGGAACCGAAAGCTGGAGTAATCTCTTCATGGAATAATTTTCCCCAACACCTGGGTCGCCATCAAAAATGCATTCTTATGCAACTTTTTCGATGAAGCGCGTGCTGAAGACTTGAGGAGCAAAATTGCTACATTCACTCAAGAGCCTGCAGAGCCATTTAAAAGCTCCTGGATTAGATTCAAGTATTATCAGAGAGCTTGTCCACACCATGGATTAAATGAAGTACAGCTGCTCAGTACTTTCTACAGAGGCATCGCAGTGCAGTACGAGATGGCTCTTGATGCTTCCAGCAATGGGAACTTCAACACCAGGAATCCAGAGGAGGCAGTGAAGGTTATTGAAAACCTAGCCTCTAGCAGTAGCACCAAGAACACAAGGAATGATCAGATGGATGAGATAAAGGCAAAGCTAGACAGTGTTCACAAGCTTCTCAGGAAGCAGGTATGCTTGGCTGAAGAAGCACAGGCTGTAGGCACAGAGGGTAGAGCAGAAGAAGCAGATGTGAACTTCATCAGTAGAACTGGATTCCAAGGTTCGGGGAACCTGGGAGGAAACAGAAACTCCTATGAAAATAGGGGTAACTTTAAGCAGAGTTCTTAGCACCAGAAACCCTACAGCAACAACTACATCAACAACAGGGGTTATGGAAGCTCCTACTACCAAAAGCCACCGCCGCCAACTCAAGAGAGCAAGATTTAGGTGATGCTTCATCAGTAGAACTGGATTCAAGGTTCGGGAAACATGGGAGGAAACAGAAACTCCTATGGAAATATGGGTAACTTTAAGCAGAGTTCGCAGCACCAGAAACCCTACAGGAACAACTACATCAACAACATGGGTTATGGAAGCTCCAACTACCAGAAGCCACCGCCGCCAACTCAAGAGAGCAAGATTGAGGAGATGCTTGATAGAGTCCTAGAGGGACAGCAGCGCATGACTGTGGACTTCAATACCAAGATTGATTCTGTCTACATCAACCTGAACACAAAGTTTGAAATTTTGAGCACTCATGTGAAGAAGCTAGAGATGCAAGTTATTCAGATAGGAGAAGCTATTAAGAGGCAGGGAGCCTTAACAAAAGGGGTAGAAGATGATGTGATGAGACACCACATGAATGCCATCATTGAGGATGATTTCTGGCAAATGGTGTAGGAAGAGAAGCTACAAGAAGGAGATTTCAAAGTAGAAAGTCTGATGAATTTCGGCGGATCACATTGGTGTCGACCGATGCCAAGCCACGAACTTCGCTCGACAAAGGTCATTCAAAATCGATCAACATCCTCTCGTGGACATCGTTCGACAACACCTACAGATGTCGAGCTCTTCATAAGGACTCGCGGACGAAGACCCTTTTTTCGCAATCTTTTTCTTGCTCGACATCTTTACACTTCTCTTGAGAGAATAGAGGAAAAGGGTGGAGAGAAAGATAGAAAGTTCTTTTTTGAAAGATCTTAGAGAAAAACAAGAAAGTGTAAAAATTATGGAACAAGTTACCTCTCTTCTTATAAGACATGAGGATTTACTATTCAAGCTCGGACTTTCGGATATTAATTCCATCCATCACGCCTAACTTGCCAAACATGCCTAACCGCACGCTAGGATCCTACGATACATGATCCTAACGGGCTGGGGGGCTAACTGTTGGGGTCAAAAACGGTTGCGACAGAATTACCACCCGAAAATCTTCCGAGATCGTATTTCCGAAAGAGTTAGTAAAAGAAGAGATGTAATTTTCGTAAATATAACCTATACGAGGTTTTTACGAAGAAGTATCCTTTGGGATTCAAACCGAACAAACCAAGCTCGGTCGCTACGTATACACGCTGTCCGGTCGCTACGTAGCAACCGAACCCGAGCCAAGCTCGGTCGCTACGCAGCGACCGAGCGATCGTCCCGCTCGGTCGCTACATAGCGACCGAGCTCGAGCCAAAGCTCGGTCGCTACGTAGCGACCGAGCGATCGTCCCACTCGGTCGCTACGTAGCGACCGAACACTCGTCTCACTCGGTCGCTACGTAGCGACCGGGCTCGAGCCAAAGTTTGGTCGCTGTGTAGCGATTGAACCTTTCCGAACATCGATACGACACCAGTCCATGTATTCTCGTCAAACCTTCGAATGCTATCTCCCGAAGACCGTAGCAAGCTCAGTTCATGTTTCCCGCTATTCTAATTCATCGATCAAACTTCGCGGATTAGAAACCGCGGAAAACTCGTAGTAAACGTGTCGAGTCGGAAAACGGCCCAAAGGGACCTAAAACACGATTCAAAGCCCATCCTACGATTTTCCTAACCAAAAGCCCGTAAACCACAGCATGGTTTACGCCTGGCCGACGAGGAAGGATAAATGTCAAGTTTCCGCGGATAAATACGGAAGTTTTGAAGATAATTATGAAGATCGGGAAAAATGGAAAATTTCCATTTTATGCTATGACGGCTTAAGGGCAGAAGAGTAAAAGCGTAAACCGACCTTGGAGCTAGTATATAAGGAGTCCTAGGCGAGGAGCAGAAAAAAGAACTTTTTCAGAGCAAACTTAGCACTTAGAGCAATTTAGGCAATTTTCCGTTTTTGTTATTTCGAGCTGCGACTCAATTAGGTTTAGCCGTCTTAGGGTTGCTAGAACTAGGAATCTCGACGACAGCTCTCGAGCCCAGGCTTATACCTTGTTGTAACGCTCATACGCAGATTCGGAATAAGATCTACTTTGCTCTCTTTTCGATTTCTTATTTTTATCGTTGTTATTCTCGTGTTCTGATTGCTTGACGTGTGGTAATTAACATATATCCGGGTCCTCTGGTAAACTAGGGTTTTCTTAGTTTCCTTATTTAAACGGAAATCGACAGTGTGAATTTCGGTTCCCACAGCTATCACGAGAGCTACGCAGTAGAGACAGCATACCGTGATCAAGGAGATGATGAACTTAATGAGGGTTTCACATACAAGGAGCTTCTCAACATGCAAAGACGTGATGAAACAGATCAGAATCGAGCACCTACTTGGGAAAGAACACGTTTCAGCCATCCGATCGACAGGGCGAGCCGTCCATCGATCGACACCAAACATTCACAATCGATCAAGAACAACAATACAACATCGATCGACATCCGTCCAATACCAAAACCCACTGTAAGCGAAAAAGATAAATCTGATAACCAATATCTAACTCCCGACGAATTTGGTATTTTCAGGGACCCAGATGGCTACGCAAGAGAAATAGACGGACGTATATTGCATGTATCCCGAGAGGACATCACAGACATCCTTCAGACAGCTAATGGAGCAGACAACCTGTTCATACATCAACGCAACATTCCAGAACACCAACATAAGGCTACAAAATAGTTCTATGACACAGCTGGTGGCATAGACAAAAGCTTCAAACAAAGGACTCGCCAACCAACTCAACCATCGATCGACGTTGACGTCCCAACATCGGTCGACAGAAGTCCAGAATTCGGCGATACCAGGAGATTCTACTAGGAAGAGAAGGATGAGTATGGAATATACAGAGATGATCAAGGATACGCCAGAGATCTAGATGGACACACCATTCGTGTTCACAGCAGAGATATCAGAAGACCACTGCAAAAAGCTTCAAAAGATGAGCCAAGTTACATATGCCTTCCTGAACATGCTAGCTCATTCACACAGACCAAACTGGTACTAGAGATCTACACCAAGGACGAGATCAATGAGATGTTCTAAGGAGTCTGTGGAGAACACGAGAAGAACAAAGAAGCCTTCCAAATGAAGCTTGATGGTATCTACTATCCACTGAATGATAGTATCAGTTGGCTGATGACTTTCATGGAGGAGATGAAGCAAGACATAGCCAGAATTCAGAGCGCGACCGACGTTGCTCGACCTACATCGATCGACAACCACTTACACACATCTATCGACAACTGCATATCAACATCGGTCGACACCAACCCACCACACCCACATTCGATAAAGTCTCAACCAGATTTTCACACCAGTGAAGAGATAGTCAGATAGTATAAGGGATCAACAGAGCTCTAGAATCAACAAAAGAGAGGCTTGGTGGGAGATGTGATGACATCTATTTTCCAATGGATCTTAGCATTAGTGCTTTGACCTCAAACATGGAAGCTATTCAAGGGGGATTGGCAGAGATTCAGAGTTACATTTCCTGTCGACCAGAAGCATCACCATCGATTGACAAACGCAACAACAAATCGACCGACGTTCATCAACAGATATCGGTCAACAAAGCTTCAAACCGAGGGATGCTAGTACAAAAGATAACATCAGATATGTCTGATACACACAACCATGGAGAGGAGATCTCAGCTGAAACTTACGCCAAACTTATGAGACATCAGTTCAATCTGGAGAGTCTTGGAGATAGATTGCAGAAGACAGAAGATGCAACTACAATAATGAAGGACAAATGGCGCAGAGGAGATGAAGCAATGAGAGACTCACTGGTACATGGTTCAACAAGAGCAAGGAAGATATGGAGACTTGTTTCCCAACAAGTGCCAACGTTCAACATCACTAGCCCAATCACCTCCAAAGTCAAGCTAAATGACTATAACAAAGTGCTGAGTGGGAGGCAACCCACTATTAGGTAATATTTATTTATTTTTTATTAATATATTATTTATGTTGGTTTTTATTTATTGCAGGTCATTAAAAAAACAGATCCGAGTAGACGATTGCCCTTAGTATCGACCGATGAGACACTATCGACATCGATCGACAGGACAGCACCTGCATCGACCGATATCAACATCCTTACATCGGCCGACATCCATTCCGGTCTGGTATATCGTTCTAACTTGTTACATTGAGTAATTATGATTTATTATCACCATAACTCCGACTGAATTTACACTGGGGACAGTGTAGTTTAAGTCTGGGGGAGGTTTACTGATATTAGTTTACTTATGAATTATAAAATATATTTTCAAACATTAAGTTTTTATTGAGTCAAGAAGGGATAATGAACTTATTAGATTTTTGCTTGTTATCTAACCACTCTTTACAACCATTCTAGATTTACTAATTGCAGATAGTACTAAAGATATTAAAGCGGATCAACCTGTCAACTATGTTACACTTGTTGAGATTGTTTGAAGGAACCAAAGCTGACCTCCAACACTAAACTTGACACAACTGCTTGTCTTGGGGCTTGGTATACATGGGATCGGATTCTGCAAACAAGTCTGGAAGGTAAAGCCTTGTGCAGATATATTTATCATTCTCTCTCTTTATTTTCAAAATATAGATATTGAGTCAGCAATACATTTATCAACATATTGAGAAACCTAAATCTAACAGTAAGGACTACTCAGACATATTCATAAGGCACATGGTTATGATGGTCTGAATAATACTTAAATAAAATGAATAATAAGAGTAAGCAATAGAGTAAATGAATGCAAGGGAGTTCAAGATCTTCTCTCTTTTGTAGTATAGATCTATCTCTCCAATCCTAAGCTCTCGCTCTCCAATGATGGCTTCTTGCTTCTCTCTGTTGGGGTAAAAAACGGTTGTGACGAAATTAACATTCAAAACGTCCGAGGAAGAAAATAAGAATTTCTCCGATAAATACTTTTTCAAAATAGATTCTTTCTTACAAAAGCTTTACGGAGGAAAAACGAGACGTCCGACGAGAGCTCGAAAAAGGTCGTTACGCAGCGACTAAACGCGCCACGCTCGGTCGCTACGTAGTGACCGAGTTCGAGCCAAGCTCAGTCGTTACGCAGCGACTAAACGCGCCACGCTCGGTCGCTACTTAGCGACCAAGCTCGGCTAAGCTTGGTCACTACATAGCGACCGAGCGTCCGTCCCGCTCTTCCACTCATCCGTCTGTCCGTCATCGCTACATAGCGACCGAACTCTTCCGAAACGTCGATACGACACCAGTCCATGCATTCTCGTCAAACCTTCGATGCTATCTCCCGAAGACTGTAGCGAACTCGGTTCATGTTTTCCGCCATTCTAAATCATCGATCAAATTTTAAGGTTAAAACCGCAGAAAATTCGTTCTTTATTGAAAGAAGTCGCAGTAAACGCTTTGAGTCGGAAGACGGCCCAAAGGGACCTAAAACACGACTCGAGGCCCATCCTACGATTTCTTAACCAAAAGTCCGTAAACCATAGCACGGTTTACGCTTGGCGCGCAAGAAAGGATAAATGTCAAGTTTCCGCGGATAAATACGAAATTTTGAGGATAATTACGAAGATAGGAAACAATGGAATATCTCCATTTTATGCTATGACGGCTTAAGAGCAGAAGAGTAAAAGCGTAAACTGACCTTGGAGCGAGTATATAAGGAGTCATAGGCGAAAGGCATGGGAGAGAACTTTTCAGAGCAAACTTAGCACTTAGAGCAATTTAGGCAATTTTCTGTTTTTTTGTTATTTCGAGCTGCGACTCAATTATGTTTAGCCGTCTTAGGGCTGCTAGAACTAGGAATCTCGCCGACAGCTCTCGAGCCCAGACTTATACCTTGTTGTAAACGCTCATACGCAAATTCAGAATAAGATCTACTTTGCTCTCTTTTCGATTTTGCATACTTTATCGTCGTTATTCTCGTGTTCTGATTGCTTGACGTGTGGTAATTAGCAGATATCCGGGTCCTCTGGGAAATTAGGGTTTTCTTAGTTTTCTTATTTAAACGGAAATCGACAGTGCGAATTTCGGTTCCCACACTCTCCAAACTAGGTCTAAAGGTCTCTAGGCAAGTCTGCCTCTAAAATGATACAAAACCCTAATAATATTGTCTAACATGCGGCCATGGACTTAAAATGTAATTATTGAAACTTAGTGAAACTTGCAATCTTCTAATTTTGTCATTAACTCTCGTGTGGCTTTTCCTTCGTTCGATATTTTTTGATAACCGTCGGTCGATATTCTGATAAATAATCGATCATCCAGCAAAGCTCAAAAGGTCTCCAAATAGCTCCAAATAATGGGTACAATCCATGGTCTATTAATGAGCTGAGTAAGATAAGTGACACTACTTTGGAGTTGGATGAGCTAAGTAACACTAACTTTGAGCTGAATGAGCTAAGTGACACTAAAGATGGAGCTGGTTTAGTTGCTGGGCGAAATGGGCCTTTTTCAGCCTAAATAAAGTATTCATAACAAATTCAGTTTGGGTCTGTTTTACACAAAATTTGTCCAGACCTTTGCTGATGGTCTTCTGCCCATTTGCATCAAGAATATCAACAAGAGGAGTCAAAATCGTGGGCAGGCCAAGGGGCATTCAACAACACACTTATTTCTGGTCAAAAGTCTTAGTCTTTGTTTGTGTTTTCTAAGTTTCTAGTTTTCCACAATTTCTTTAGGTCTTCTTTGACCATTATAAATATGTAACACATCTCATGAAATAAGACAATCGATTTTCTTCTTATTTTTGAGTTTATACTCTTTGTTCTTTGCTTTGAACATTCCTTGTTTCTTTGTGTGGTTAGCTCCAAGCAAACATCTCTCCATCGGAGTTCATATACATTACCTTACCAGTCGAGTAATCCTTATTAGGGTATATAAAAATGGTATCGGAGATACTCAACCGGTACTATCTATTATCTTCTCATCTTTCATTTTCTAAACACTCCATCTTCTTCTTTCTATCTCAAATTCGGGCCACTACCTTACCTATCGCTATTCTTCTATAAATAGAAAAGAAAGAAAAGAAAAGAAAAATAGAACAAAAAAGAAAAAAACGATTAAAAAAAAATTGATTTATTTTGGTAGGTGGTAGAAGAGATATTTTGCTGGCTAAGGAAAAATTCAGCCTTGGAGTGGTTAATATGGATTTCAAAATCAAATATCTTATCTTTCTATCTTGTGTTTCATCCTTTGTGTGGGAACCGAAATTAAATAAGGAAACTAGGAAAACCCTAATTTCTCAGAGGTCCCGGATATCTGCTAATATCACACGCCAAGCAATAAGAACACGAGAATAACAACGATAAAGTATAAGAAATCGAAAAGAGAGCAAAATAGATCTTATTCTGAATTCGCGTCTGAGCGTTCCAACAAGGTAAGAGCCTGAGCTGTCGGCGAGATTCCTAGTTCTAAAACCTTAAGACTACAAAACCTAGTTGAGTCGCAGCTCGAATATCAAAAACGGAAATTTGCCTACAATTGCTCTAACTGCTAAGTTTGCTCTAAAAAGTTCTCCCCCATGCCTCTCGCCTAGGACTCTTTATATACTCGCTCCTAGGTCGGTTTACGCTTTTACTCTTTTGCCCTTAAGCTGTCATAGCATAAAATGGAGATATTCCATTTTTTTCTGATCTTTGTAATTATCTTCAAAATTTCGTATTTATCTGCGGAAACTTGACATTTATCTTTCCTTGCGCACCAAGCGTAAACCATCCTACGGTTTACGGGCTTTTGGTTAAGAAATCGTAAGTTGGGCCTCGAGTCGTGTCTTAGGTCCCTTTGGGCCGTCTTCCGACTCAAAACGTTTATTACGATTTCTTTCGATAAAGAACGAACGTTCCACGGTTTTTACCGTAAAGTTTGATTGATGACTTAGAATGGCGGAAAACATGAACTGAGTTCGCTACGGTCTTCGTGAGATAGCATCGAAGGATAGACGAGAATGGAAGGACTGGTGTTGAATCGATGTTTCGGAAGAGTTCGGTCGCTACGTAGCGACCGAGCGGGACAGACGCTCGGTTGCTATGTAGCGACCGAGCTTGGCCGAGCTCGGTCGTTACGTAGCGACCGAGCGGGATGGACGCTCGACCGAGCTTGGCTCGAGCTTGGTCACCACGCAGCGACCGAGCGGGACGGACGCTTGGTCGCTAGGCCAAGCTCGGTCGCTACGTAGTGACCGAGCGTCCGTCAGCGACCGGGCTTGGTTCGAGCTCGGTCGCTACATAGCGACCGGATAACGTGCATGTGCGGTGACTGCGTAATCACCGAGCTGGGTTTGTCCGTGTTTCGATTGTCATACTCGAACCTATCCATAACTGGTTTTGGTACGTTTCCGACGGCTTATGTTTGAGCTTAATGGAATTCAAATGAAACTTCATCTCGAGAAGATACGTTGTGATATCCTCTTGATCGACCATGATTTGTTGCGGAGAGACATACTTGTATATTGCGGAGATTTGGACGTTAACTTTGTTGTAACCGTTTTCGATCCCAACTGTTAGCCCCCCAGCCCGTTAGAATTGTGGGTATCTAGTGAGATTCTAACGCGCGGTATGGCGAGTTCGGACGAGATTGGTGTATTTGGGCGAAGTTTGTGTCCAAACATCTGCAAGGTTATAGTAATTCTTCATGTCTATAAGAAGGGAGGTAACTTCTTTACAATTTTTTCACTTGCTTATTCTCATAAAGATTTTTCTAAAGAAAAAATTTCTTTCTTTCTCTCTATCCTTTTCTTCTTGTTTCCCAAAAGAGAAATACAAAATGTCGAGTAAGAAAAAGACTTCGAAGAAAGGATCTTCGTCCACAAGCGATCATGAAGAGCTTCTTGTTCCGAAGATAAAGTTTGTGCCTCATTCGGTAGACCCAGCCGAGAATGAGGCATGGTGGGTTGCGTGTTACGGTTCGATCACACCTCCCAAAGAGAAGTCGTTTCCGGTCATGACCCATCGTTCGGTAGAGGAAGGGGCTCCAAGCAGGAGTACTAACGAGTTTCTCGAGATCATGCGCGCTAGTAGTCCCCCGGAGGGTTACTTTACTTGCTACAAAGCGTTCGTAGTGCGCTGTCGCTTGTGGTTCCCAATTCCCGAAATTATCGTCCTTGTGTTGGACCGTTTCGAGGTGGCGATATGCCAACTGAATCCTCTTGCCATTCAGCACCTCATTGGAGTCTTGGTGCTGAGCTATGAAGCGCTATTGAGACTACAGCTCGTCAAGGACACGGACAAGTATAGGCTGGTCCCTCGGAGCTTCATGTTGGTGGTTAAAAGGTTCATCTCCAACTTCAACTCGTGGAAGAAGTTTTTCTTCTTGGTTCGTATAGACGCTGCATTTGTCGAAGAGAGTTGCATCCCGTTGTTTTGGAGGTTGCCGAACGATCGTCCCTTCATAAATCCTCTCGCTCCGTTGCCTAAGGATATTATTGCAGTGCGGGATCTTCTCAGGAACCGTCCGTTTTTCTGGACCTCCTTTACGCCGAAGAGAGTTCGAAAGGCGTTGAGGTTCGTGCATCCCGGTCCTGCTTCGGTCGCGGAAACTCCGAACCTGACGACCAAAGTCCCGTTGCAGCTCCAGCAGTTGCGACGGATTTGAACTCTTGGAAGGGAAAATATATCGACCTTGGTGATATAGAGTTTTCGGTGGATGACTCTATGCTTCCAGGATGGAATCCAGACCTTGCTTATGGCGATGGAAGTTGTACAAGCGAGGTCCCTATTCCGGACTTCGATGATTTCTTTGCTGGTCTACCACCGGGCTTCGACGCTCCTCCGCCTAAGAACGAATCGACGAGGCCGAAAGTTGTCGCGGAAGGGTCTCGCATCATCAACGAGGTTACTTTTTGAGAATTTTTTGGTGATTGCCTTAAGTATTTCTTTTTCCGCTTATAATATGTCAATCGGTTTTGTAGGGCCTGAGCTTGCTGGGCTCGGCCATTGAGGCGAACTATAAAGCAGCAATGGTCTATCACTTCAAAGCGGAGAAAGCGGAAAGAGATCTTGCTCGTATGCAAGGCGAGATGTGCAACTCGCTCGTGATCATGCGAGGGCTGTCCGTAAGGCGGAACGGAAGGGTAAGAGGGAGATCGTCGAGGTGATGAAGACTCGTGCCTCTCAATTCCAAACCGAGTACGGGAATCTCAAGGACGCTTTCACCTTGGTGGGCGATTTCCGCGAGTCTCGTGGTTCGGTCAGGAGCCTTTGGAAAACGCAAGTGGATGACTACGTTTTTGAGAAGGAGATGCGGTTGATGGAGGGCAGCATGAAGGAACATGCTCACGCTGAGGCGCTTATTCCTCCGATCGACGGGAGGATCCAGGGATTCTGGGATCCCATCCCGGTTTCTCCTGATACCGAAGAGATCGCGACCGACTTTCTTGGCGATGGCGAGGAAGTAGATCGTCCTGCGGCTGCGCTTGGAGCTTCGCTGTCCGGGGACTTTTACTTTGAACCTTGAGAGGTGGAGTGATTGTTCAGAGGAGTTTGTTTATTTGTCTTGCGTTTGTGGCCGAGTGTGGCCTTTATTTCGAGAGATTGTATGGGCCTGTTTTGGCTGCTTTTATCGTTTAGCGGGACTGGCCGTTGGTGGCTTTGAATCCTATCACTTTATGCGACTTTTATATATATGATGGATATTTTATTTCGAATGTTTCTGAGTAGGTTCGAAGTAAATATGAGTTGTCGTCTCATATTTAATTCCGATGAGACGTTCAATCTGTCGGTTTGTTCGTGACGTTTCGTAGAAAATTACTTATTCTTACAATTTTCGGGAACGTTGAGATGTGAACGGAGAGACATGATTTAGGATCTCGTTTCATTTAGATATCATGTCTTGAGATGTCTGAGACCAGTGCGATGGGTTTAGGGAAAGACCTAGGTTTACTTTCGGTTTTAAGGTTTGTGCGGTGACTTGCCGGCTATCGTTTTTCCTGTTGCGATTTCTTCCTGATTCGTACCGATTTAAAGTCCTCGATAGGTTCTCGGCTTATACGACTTGTATGGTATGAATCGAGCATCTTCTCAGAGACAATTTTTAAGCCAACTGGAAGTGCTACACCAAAATTTCGGATTTTTGTTGTAGCACGCTTTCGTCCTTGCATTGGACGTTTGAAGATCAAAAGAGTGATCGAGTTGCGTCTGTTTAAGATGGCTGGCGTCTTCGTCGAGGCCAATCGACGAACGGGGTGTAAGGTTTTGGTGGTCGCGGTCGGACAATTTATTCGTATCATCTCGAATTTTAACTTTGCGACGTCTCGCAGTGGTTTCGAAGACTATACGAGTATCTTAAGTGTTGAAGGATGATTGTTTTGCGATTTAGGGCCGGATGAGGGCGCTGACAAGAGTCTTAACGTTTCTAGGCGTGTCCTGAAACTTTTTGCGTTAACTGAAGCGTAAGCGTTTTGATAAAAAGGAGCAATGTATATTGTAGTAAAAATCTTTTTGGAATTTCTGAAGACTCGGTTACAAAAATGCATCTTTTCCTATGTATACGCACCCACTCCCCTCCCCCTTTTTAGAGAGGGGGATAGCTGAACTCGTCTTTCGACGAGCTGCCTACGTACCCCTTTCGAGTATCAAGCCATCTCGTAGTTTTGTTTCCTGCCGCGAGCGTTTTTTACTCGGTGGTTGTCACCGTGCTGACCGCCTTGATCGTGACGACCGTGGCCGGGTCATTGCTCTTTTTTGGATGTTCCTGTTGAGTTGTAGTGTCGCCTTCGGACTCGTGTTGAGTTTCAACGTCCGAGGTGTGTGCGTCGGCAGACGATGTTAAATCATCTTCCCCCGACGTGTTTTTGGACGAAGATTGGTCTATCTTCGTGCGCTTGCGATTTGTCGTTGCAGAAGTCGCGATTTGCCTTAACTTGTGCCCTGCGAGGAAGCACAGCCGTGACTGTTTCTGACATCCCCAGATAGCTGCGACTCCGCTTGAGGTCGGGAATTTGACGCCCAAGTGATATGTCGATGGGACGGCTTGCATGGCGTTGAGCCATGGGGTTCCCATGATCACGTTGTAGATGGCAGGATGATCGACCACCGCAAACTCGACGATTTTCGTGATCTCCTTGTCCATGACTGGTAGCTGGATTGACCAGAGGGTCATTGACACTTCGCCTGAAAAACCCGTAAGTGGTTTCGGCGTTGGAGTTCAATGCTTATCTGATTGAGATTGTCGCGGAAGATAACATTGACTGTGCTTCCTGTGTCAATGAGTACTCTTCCGACTTCCAGATCTCGTATGACAAAATCTATGATGAGCGGATCGCAGTGAGGTTGATCGATCCCGCCAGCTTCCTCCTTGGTGAAGGTGATTGAGCAATTTTGACCATCTCAGGGAGGAGACCATGTGGGCCAGTTTGCACTCGACTCGGCCTTCCGCTGGTAAGCCTTGATGGCCGATACTGTATCGTGGCAGTATTGCGATCCTCCGATGATCATATTGCCTCTGCGATGATTGTTGTCGTTTCCTTTGTCATCTGGCCTTCTGTCGCGTTTATCCCCGTATTGGTTTCTTTGAGGGGATTTCTCCACGGTAGGATTTCTATCCGTCTTTGGGGGGGTGATCGGTCTCGAGGATGAGATCTTTCACGCTGGTCACTTCCGAGAGTTCTCCAGCTAGTAGCTTTGCGGCCAGCCTTGCTCCCAAGACTTTGCAGTTAGTCGTGGAGTGTCCTCGGGACTGGTGGAACTTGCAAAATGTGTTTTCGTCATATCCTTGATTGTGAGTCCACGTATTACCCGTGGTTCGGCCTTGGTCTGAGCTGATCGCGTAATTGTGCGCTGCTTGGAGATCTTCCCCCTCGTGATGGACGTACTTGTCGTTACGAAGGTTCTTCTTCTTCGTTTTTGGATCCACATCTTTCGAGGATGGTCTCGTCGACTTATGCTTTTGCGACAAGACTTTGGTTTCCTCTTCGATTATGATGTAGTATGTTGCTTTGTGGAGAGCATCCTGGATTGTCCGTGGTTTGTCGAGGGTTATCCATTTTCTGAATTTCGACTTGTACCAGAGCGTCTTTCTGAGCACGTCAATGGCCACCTTTTCGCTTATCCCGCTGACCCTGGACATTATCAGCTTAAATCGGCTGATGAACTCGTGGAAGGGTTCGTCTTCCCCCTGGGACAGACTCCAGAGATCGACATCGGAAGTTTCTCTATCTATGAACATAGAGTATTGTTTGAGAAATTCCGATGCGAGCTGTCAAAAACTTCCGATAGAGTTTCGCTTAAGGCGTGCAAACCATTCGAGCCTTCCAGGTTCTCCACGAACAGGCGGCAGTAGCCGGCGTATTTTTCACCGTCCTTCAGCCTCGCTCTTCCCATCGTGATGTGGAAAGCCTGAAGGTGCGCCTTCGGATCGGTCGTACCATCATACTTCGGCACATTGATCTTCCCCGGATCAGATACCCTCATATCTGAGATGCGAGTGGTGAAGGGGGTCTTCCGAGTGGTACCACTCAAATTACCCTAAGGAGTGTTACTCTCATCAAAAGAGGTTCAGATGTAGTACTTAGGGATCGAATCCACAAGGTGTTAGGGAACAGTTAAATCTAGTGTTTATTAATTCTAAGAGTTGTAAATGTTTAAATGAAATAGCAATAGTAACAAGCGAAGTAAATAGTAAATGTAACTTGGTTGGAAATGATATTAGATGCAGGGCTACTATTCAGGTGTTGGAGATTATAATATCTATAGATGCCTAATTGTTGCATGCATGATATGTTAGAGCTCAATCGCTTAACTCAGTGATCAGCTATCGCATGTTTCACTGATTAACAAGCTAGATCTCGTGTCTCAACGGTTAGTATATTGACAACGAAAGAGTGTCGATCGATGGTCCTATTGGGACGTTGACCGATACACCTTTGCCTACATCGACCGATAGTCAGTTGAAGACATAGATCGACAGGTTCTAGCCAGGCCTATGCGCGAGTATGATATGCCCTATTAAGATACTAAATTGGCGGTTAGCCCTCTCTAGCAGTCCTAATATGATAGATAGATGTCAGGATGGGATAACAAGGGTGCTTGAGTATGCAATCCTATGATCAAGTTCTAGTTAGCAAGGCTAAAACAAGTAATGAATACAAATCTATCATGAATATCACAACAAGGCAGATCTATAGTTTGGGGCTAATCCCACAAACCTATCTGAACTCTGGATCTAATAAGTGAACTACTCAGACATAGCAAAGAAATTCATAACAATAAAGAAATGAGAATTCATAGTATAGATGAAAAGAAATGAAAACAAGGAGTTCCAATCACAAGTGATCTTCTCTCCAAAACTCTCTCTCTCTCCCTCAAAGTAAAACTGTAACAAAAAGCTCGTCAGGGCATTTTTGTAATTTGGCTTGGCCTAGGGTTTTAAGTCCGCTGGATCCAAAATGTTCCGTGTCCAATGTCTCGACATCGATCGATGGTACTTGTGTACATCGATCGATATTAATCTTCATCTGTCGAGGCATCTCTTGGTGTCGATCGACAGCACTGATGCGCATCGATCGATTGTTCTTCCTCTCGTCGACCTCTACATTGTCAGCTCGGGTGAAATGTCCTTTAAGCTCCAAAATGCTCCAAAGTCATAGCTTTACTCCAAAATGCACCTGAACCTGAAAACATACCTAGAAGAGTAGAAAATATAAATATATATATAGTAAAACACCTATATACCATGGATGAAAACGGTCAAATCTAAGGTATATCAACTCCCCCAGACTTACCCTTTTGCTTGTCCTCAAGCAAAACATACAGGCAGTCTCTCTGAAAGAGGTTTGAAAATATTAGGGACTTAAGATTTTAAACCATAGAAATCTTTTCCTCAACAATTTTGCAACCACATTTAAAAAGTCCTAATCACAGAAGCACACTATGCAATATCCTACCTTAGCAACCATTTTTAACATAACACAACTCATCAATTCACGTCTGACATCCCCTCTACTGACTTCATTTCTTAGCATAAATATAAAGTGAATGCTTTACCTTGGGAGTATCGATCATAGGATGCAAGGATTTCAGACAAGTATCTGGAGCTGCAGGTAAAATTTAGTTCATAGTTTCTCTCTCTCTAATTTTCTCTCTTGAGTCAAAGTCTGCTTCCATTGCAGGATCAGTGACCAAGATTGGACAGGCTTCCATGAATCAAAACTTAATGGTGGTTGCCACCAAGCTCTGTTCACTTCTTTTTGACCTATATCCAAAAGTTCTTTGCGAAAGCGAGCCTTGAAGATTGCCGCATCCAAGTCCCATTTCGAACTCTTTTATTGGAGTCTTTATGAATCATGCCTTAATGGTTTTAGCCACCAAGTCCTGTTCAGACTCATCCTAAGTAAACAATAGATCTTATTATTATTATTATTATTTTTTTTTTAATATAACTCACTAACTATTCTAGGGTCGAAATTTAGAGAGAGAAAATGTGATAAATAATCTACACAAGGCGTTACCTTCCAGATTTGTCTGAAGAATCCGATCCCATGTATACCAATCCCCAAGACAAGCGGTTATGTCAGGTTTAGTGTTGGAAATCAGCTTTGGTTACTTCATACGGTCAAGGCAAGTGTGTAGTTGATAGGTTGATCTACTTTAGCATCAATAGTGCTATCTACAATCAGTAAATCTAAAATGGTGCTAAAGATTGGTTAGATATTCAAGCTTAAATCAATATAAGGTTGTAGTCCCTATTTTCAATAGCTAAGCATAATTTATTAAAATTCTTTTTATATAAGAATAAAATAAATTATATCAGTAAATCTCCCCCGAGACTTAAATTACACTGTCCCAGTGTAACTCAGCCGGAGTTATGTTTGAATAATTCATGATGTACGAAATGTAACAAGTAAGGAAGATATATCTGACCGGATAAGATATTGATCGATGGGAAAATGTTACATCGATCGTTGTGTGGTTGTCTATGTCGAGCGATGTCGACGTCTCGTCGGCGGTCGATATTCAGGTCCTCCTACTTGGGTCTCCTAAATCTGAAAGAAATAAAACAAAAGTAAATAAATGCTAGCTAATAAACCAAACTAAAATACCTAATAGTGGTAGTGATTGGCTATTTGGTGGAGAAACATCTGCTTGTTGGAAAACAAGCATCCACGTCATCTCTGCACATTCTGGACCAAGATGCAATGAAACTTCTTGTGGCCTCATCATTTCTTGTCCATTTGTCATCCATATTTTCAAGTACATTGGAGATGTTATGTAGCCCATCTTGAACGTTGTCAATGCTGACCTGGTGCCAGCCTATGTTGTCATAGGCGTATGCTGAAAGTACTGTCAGTTCCTTGTGCATTAACTCTATCGTCTTGTGTATCAGCTGCACTCCGGCTGGTGCAGACTCGGCGTCGATCGATGCGATTATGTGTTCGTAGGTCGATTTCGGCAACTTACCATCAAGCGATTTCGCTCGCTTCCTGTCGATTGATGCTGATATCTGGTGTTGGGCTGCGAGTTGCCTCTGAATGGCTTTGACTTCTTTCTGTAGCCATTCTGCGTGGCTGTCTAGCCCACTGATTCTGTTGTCGAATGGAAAGTAGAGGTCATCGCAGCGTTTGTCAAGTTGTTCCTCCATGGTGCCTATAGCAGTGTAGATCTTGGATGTGATCTTGTCAACCTCTGCTGCTGTGTAGGGAAGTAACTCCTCAGGATTCTTGCCATTGATCCAAGGCCCTCGTATCCTGTCAATCGAAGTTGAGTTTGCCTGCAAAAAATTTTGATTAGTAATGTTATCAATATCCCTTTGGGCATGAAGTATTTGACTAGACAATTTGTTTAAATCTAGCATGACTGGTGATACGAAGCGGTCATGCATGATTTCGTAAGCCTGCAGCCTATTATCCATGGCTAAGATCTTAGCGTCGAGCGATGTGATGGTACACACATCGATCGATGTGGCTGGTTGTTGGTCCTTCTTGCGAATGGTGTCCAGATCTTGCTGTAGTAGCTCGATTTTAGTGCTCAGCCAGTACACGTTGTTGTTGAGAGGGTAGTACACGTCGTTTATCCTCGTGTCGATGTATGAGACTTCCCATTCATCCTTGTGTTCTGCTGAACATTGCGGTTCTGCAGGGATCTGGGCTGTAGGAAGACTGACGTCGATCGATGGTGCATGGGGTGCGTCGATCGATGCTGAGGTCGTGGCTTCCTTCTCAAGTTGCTGACGTAAACTCTCAATTTCTGTCCTCATTTCTACCATACTTTTGAAAAGCTCATTGTAGCCTCTATCTAAAGGTTGATGTGTATCTTCTACCAATGATTTGAGCTCCTCTCCCAGTTTTTCCTGAGCTCCACAAATACCAGTCACCATCTCGTTGATTTCATCTTTGGTGTAGAGTTCTGGTGCCAGTCTTGTGAGTATGAAGGAAGTGGCATGTTCTGGAAGACAGATGTGGCTCTCTTCAAAAAGAGATGCTCTTTCCAGTATTTTTCTGATGTGGTCCTTTGTGATAGGTATCATCTCACCAGCTACGCCTCGTGCGTGTCCACACTCATCTCTGTAGACTCCATACTCGTCCCTTTGTTCCCAAGTGAACTTTCTGGCTTCGTACATGTCATAAGCGCGGTTTCCAAATTCATAATGTCTGTCGATCGACGTCTGGTCATCCCTATCGTTCGACATGGGTGTTATCCTGTCGATCGATGTCTCAGTTGTCCCGTCGATCGATGCTTGACCTTTTGGTTGGCATGATAGATCTGGATTTACTTATGTTGTGGTGACTCCTACGTGTTTGTTTGGATCGGTTTGCATGACGTCTGGAGTGCCACGTTGCTGTGAGAATAGGTTGTCAGGTCGATTGGCCACTTGAAGGATATCTGCTATGTCCTCTCTGGACACTTGTAAGATCCTTCCATCTATTGCATGTGCGTTGCCATCTGGGTCCCTGAAAATACTAAATTCATCAGGTGTTAGAAAACCATAATCAATGTTTGCATTATCATTCAATTTAGAAATAGAAAGATTAGGGTTAAGAGTAGTATCGATCGATGTTGATACAGATGCATCGATCGAGGGCAGAATAATTTCTGCAGAACTTGTGTTCTTGAGATGATTGCTCTTCATGGATTTTCCTGTTGATGTAGATGGAAGAGTGTTCATCTTTTCTGCTTGTGTGTCTGCTCTGGTGTGTGAAGGTGGTTTCAGGGGTGCAAAACGTTTTAAATAGGTATCTATAAACCTAGTTGGAGAGGGAATATTCTCCTGCTCCTGAATTTTTGCTGCGGCGCGAATATCGATCGATGTTCCTGTAAGGGTGTCGATCGATGTGAGCGGTTGTTTTGCTGGACGAGGGTGGGTATCGACCGATGAGGAGTGCACTTCGTCGATCGATGTTGGAAACGTGGTGGTGAACTTATGTGTTTCAAGTCTTTCATCCTGCAAAGACATTTCTATTGCACGTTCCTTCCAATAATCCTCATTGTATTCCTCTGTATGTTCCTCGTTAGGTGAAGTAATTACAGTGTCAACTGCAAAACTTTCATGGAAACCATTGTCTACCCAACTGCCTATGGAATAATCATCACGTCCTCTCTTGCTTGGAGGTTGGAAGGCAAAGTGTGGGTAACAATGATTAGGTGGAGCGAAATGGTCAACCGGCTGATCAACGTCGAGCGACGTGTTGTTGCGGTCATCGGTTACTCTTGACTCATTGGAATTGATCGATGGAAAAGTGGGGGTGACGATCGATTCCGACTACTCTGTTTCGTACTCCGATTTGTACTCTGCTCTACAATGGCATGCGCCAATAAAGCCAAGTTCTTTCTCGTAATCCACAGAATTAATAACCTTTCTCTTAGGTTGGATAGGGTCGTAGTGGATGTTGGGGTCTATCAGCGTCAGACAAAATTTGTTTTTGTTCATGTCACATACAGCTCCTACTGTAGCTAGGAAAGATCTTCCAAGCAGAAGTGAAGAGTTCCAGTTAAGCTTGATGTCCAGGACATGAAAATCTACCATGACAAGGGCATTACCAATCTGTACCTCCAGATCTCTTATGATACCTCCTGATCGTTTTTCTAAAAGATCCACGAAGGTAAAGGATTCTGTTGAAGGTTCGATGGTCAAACCAAGCTGGTTTGCCATGATCCTAGGGAGGATACTAACTGATGCTCATGTGTCACACATTGAATGGGGAAATTCAACACCCTTGACTACGCATGGTATTGCAAACTTCCCAGGATCACTCTTCTTCGTCAATGTGATCATGTGTTTCATCTTCTCTCTGACTTGATGAAACATTCTCCTAATGTCCTCCTAAATTACCTTTGTCTCTCTGAAGAACATCCACAACCGGTGTGTGAAGTAAGCTTCATCAAAAACTTTTTCGATTGGGATTCTGAGGACTCTTTTAGTGAAACCATCCATCTCCTTATCATTAGCTTCCCTCTTAAGGTTCTTATGAATTTTCTCCTTTCTTTTCCTTAACCTTCTCCCTTCAGTTTCCTGATCTTCTTAAACTGGTTCTCGTGAACTATTTAAAGGGTTGGGTTTTGGTTCGGGTGGGCTAGCTAATGGTTTAGGTGGTGGTCTGAGTGCGTTGATATAATCATTATCGATTGAGGGTAACCGCACTCGGTATGTCAGAGCTGCCCGTCGATCGATGGGAGGTGGGGTGTGACAATCGACGTCGGACTCACTCTGTCGATCGATGGTTGGCTCAGGCGATCGATCGAACTGCATTGCATTCAGTCGATTCAGCGGACGACGTCGATCGATGACTGGAGTAATCCATCCATCGATCTTCGTCATGGTCTGTCGATCGATGCGAGTTCATCGAGTTCGGTCGACACCATTGGGATCCGCCGAGACTCATGGAGCTTTCGATTTCGAAGTCTCCTTCCTCAAGCTTTTCATGTCTCACCACTTGCCAGAAATCATCATCTATGATGGCATTTACGTGGTGTTTTCCTTTATCAGCTCCTGCCTCTCTAGCGAAAGCTTCTTGCCTCTTTATAGTCTCGCCAGTCTGAATTACTTGCGTTTCAAGTTTTCTCACCTGAGTCCCTAAGGTCTCGATTTTGGTGTTCAGATTGTTGTAGGCGGAGTCTATTTTACCGTTGAAATCCACGGTGATTTGTTGTTGTCCCAACAGTACTCGATCAAGCATTTCTTCGATCTTGCTTTCCTGAGTCTGGGTGGTGGATTATGGTAGTAAGAGTTTGAGTAGCTTTTGCTGTTGTTGAAGGGTTTTTGAAATTGTTAACTCTGGTTACTTCTTTGACCATTTCCAAAGAAGTTTCTGTTTCCGCCCTGGTTTCTAAATTTCTGGAATCCGGTACCTCCGATGTAGTTCACATTTTCTTCTCCTTATGTATCTGCTACTTCTCCTTCAGCTAAACAGACTTGTTTCCTAAGAAGCTCGTGCACCACAACTAACTTAGCTCTTACTTCGTCCATCTGTTCCTTCCCGATAGAGGGTACAGACTTCTTCCGTTTAGAGTCAGTGTTTTTGGTGCTGCTGCTGTTTGCAAGGTTTTCGATAAGTCTCACAGCTTCCAACAGATTCCGAGTAGTGAAGTTTCCTTCACTCGCCGTATCAAGAGCCATTTGATACTGTAAGGCGAGACCTCGGAAGAAAGTGCCCTCGGAAGAAAGTGCTTAGCAGCTGCACTTCGTTAAATCCGTGGTGTGGACAGTCTTTCTGGAAGAAACTAAATCTAATCCACGCATCTTTGAAGGACTCTCCAGCCTCCTGCGAGAATGTGGAAATTTTGTTCCGAAGTTCTTCAGCGTGCGCCTCATCAAAGAAGTTTCGTAAGAAAGGATTCTTGATGTCGGCCCAGGATGTTAAGGATCCTGTGGGTTGCTGCCTAAGCTAGTGCATCGCTTCTCCATTCAGCGTGTATCTGAAGAGCTTGCACATCAGGTAATCTTCGGGGACTCCTTCTATCCGAATAGCAGCGATTTGATCCTCAAACCGTTCTAGATGGTCCATAGGATGCTCGTGCGGTAACCCAGAGTAGGGTATCTGCGACACAAGAGTGTAGTATTGAGGCTTCAGCTCGAAATTCTGCTTCTAGATCTCCGGAAGTCGAATAGCTGATATATTGGAATAGTACTCATCTGGGCGATTTTGGTCGGCCAGTGGTTTCGATCGAGCGTCCTCATCTACAGGTTGAGCAGCTCCTGTAGCATCAGTATCAGGGATTACAGTCCCCTGAGCGTCTATTTTCTGACTTGTTGCATTACGCAGATGACCATTCTGGCCATACAGGTTTCTGTTCTCGTCCTGTGTTTGTTTACCATTTTTGACGACACTGTATCGATCGACGTACGCGGTGTAGTATCGATCGTTTTCGAACGATTGGGATCGATCGACGATGAAGGTCTGGTGTCGGTCGACGGTTGGTTGTGCGTATCGATCGACGACGAAGTTGTTGCGTCGAGCGATGTGGAACGTTGACCTCTACGGATGGTGCGTTCCAAGTGAGCAGGTTCGTCTGAGAACGGCAAGTCTTTCTCCTTGTTGCTTCTGGTACCGCTGGGCATGCACCTGAAAAGACAAGAAAAAAATTATGTTAGAAAGGGGGTGGAGAAAAGAATAAGAATCAATAAAACTAAATCTAATGGCGATCAAAGCTCCCCGGCAACGGCGCCAAATTTGATACCACTCAAATTACCCTAAGGAGTGTTACTCTCATCAAAAGAGGTTCAGATGTAGTACTTAGGGATCGAATCCACAAGGAGCTAGGGAACAATTAAATCTAGTGTTTATTAATTCTAAGAGTTGTAAATGTTTAAATGAAATAGCAATAGTAACAAGCAATGTAAATAGTAAATGTAACTTGGTTGGAAATGATTTTAGATGCAGGGCCACTATTCAGGTGTTGGAGATTATAATATCTATATATGCCTAATTGTTGCATGCATGATATGTTAGAGCTCAATCGCTTAACTCAGTGATCAGCTGTCGCATGTTTCACTGGTTAACAAGCTAGATCTCGTGTCTCAACGGTTAGTATGTTGACAACGAAAGAGTGTCGATTTATGGTCCTACTGGGACGTCGACCGATACAACTTTGCCTACGTCGACCGATAGTCAGTTGAGGACATCGATCGATGGGTTCTAGCCAGGCCTATGCGCGAGTATGATATGCCCTATTAAGATACTAAATTGGCGGTTAGCCCTCTCTAGCAGTCCTAATATGATAGATAGATGTCAGGATGGGATAACAAGGGTGCTTGAGTATGCAATTCTATGAACAAGTTCTAGTTAGCAAGACTAAAACAAGCAATGAATACAAATCTATCATGAATATCACAACAAGGCAGATCTATAGTTTAGGGCTAATCCCACAAACTTATCTGAACCCTGGATCTAGTAAGTGAACTACTTAGACATAGCAAAGCAATTCATAACAATAAAGAAATGGGAATTCATAGTATAGATGAAAAGAAATGAAAACAAGGAGTTTCAATCACAAGTGATATTCTCTCCAAAACTCTCTCTCTCTCTCCCTCAAAGTAAAACTGTAACAAAAAGCTCTCCTCTGCCATCAAAACACTTAGGCAGTATATAATCTACTAGGTTAAAAACTCGTCAGGGCATTTTCGTAATTTGGCTTGGCCTTGGGTTTTAAGTCCGCTGGATCCAAAATGCCGCGTGTCCAATGTCTCGACATCGATCGATGGTACTTGTGTACATCGATCGATATTAATCTTCATCTGTCGAGGCATCTCTTGGTATCGATCGACAGCACTGATGCGCATCGATCGATTTTTCTTCCTCTCGTCGACCTCTACATGGTCAGCTCGGGTGAAATGTCCTTTAAGCTCCAAAATGCTCCAAAGTCATAGATTTACTCTGAAATGCACCTGAACCTGAAAACATACCTAGAAGAGTAGAAAACATAGATATATATATATATATATATATAGTAAAACACCTATATACGTCAGTAGAGGGGATGTCAGACATGAATTGATGAGTTGTGTTATGTTAGAAATGGTTGCTAAGCTAGGATATTGCATAGTGTGCTTCTGTAATTAGGACTTTTTAAATGTGGTTGCAAAATTGTTGAGGAAAAGATTTCTATGGTTTAAAATATTAAGTCCCTAATATTTTCAAACCTCTTTCAGAGAGACTGCCTGTATGTTTTGCTTGGGGACAAGCAAAAGGGTAAGTCTGGGGAGTTGATATACCTTGGATTTGACCCGTTTTAATCCATGGTATATAGGTGTTTTACTATATATATATATATATATATATATATCTATGCTTTCTACTCTTCTAGGTATGTTTTCAGGTTCAGGTGCATTTCGGAGTAAAGCTATGACTTTGGAGCATTTTGGAGCTTAAAGGACATTTCACCCGAGCTGACCACGTAGAGGTCGACGAGAGGAAAAACAATCGATCGATGCACATCAGTGCTGTCGATCTATACCAGGAGATGCCTCGACAGATGAAGATTAATATCGATCGATGTAAACAAGTACCATCAATCGATGTCGAGACATCAGACACGCGACATTTTGGATTCAGCAGACTTAAAACCCATGGTCTAGCCAAATTACAAACCCTGACGAGTTTTTAACCTAGTAGATTATATACTGCCTAAGTGTTTTGACGGCAAGGAGACCTCTTTTTTCTTACAAGTTTTTACTTTGAGAGAAAAGAGAGTTTTGGAGAGAAGATCACTTGTGATTGGAACTCCTTGTTATCATTTCTTTTCATCTATATTATGAGTTTCTATTTCTTCATTGTTATGAATTGCTTTGCTATGTCTGAGTAGTTCAATTATTAGATCCAGGGTTCAGATAGGTTTGTGGGATTAGCCCCAAACTATAGATCTGCCTTGTTGTGATATTCATGATAGATTTGTATTCATTGCTTGTTTTAGCCTTGCTAACTAGAACTTGATCATAGGATTGCATACTCAAGCACCCTTGTTATCCCATCCTGACATCTATCTATCATATTAGGACTGCTAGAGAGGGCTAACCGCCAATTTAGCATCTTAATAGGGCATATCATACTCGCGCATAGGCCTAGCTAGAACCCGTCGATCGATGTCCTCAACTGACTATCGATCGACGTTGGCAAAGGTGTATCGGTCGACGTCCCTATAGGACCATCGATCGACACTCTCTCATTGTCGATATACTAACCGTTGAGACACGAGATCTAGTCTGTTAACCAGTGAAACATGCGACAGCTGATCACTGAGTTAAGCGATTGAGCTCTAACATATCATGCATGCAACAAATAGGCATCTATAGGTATTATAATCTCCAACACCTGAATAGTGGCCCTGCATCTAATATCATTTCCAACCAAGTTACATTTATTATTTACTTCGCTTATTACTATTGCTATTTCATTTAAACATTTACAACCCTTAGAATTAATAAACACTAGATTTAATTGTTTCCTAGCTCCTTGTGGATTCGATCCCTAAGTACTACATCTGAATCTCTTTTGATGAGAGTAACACTCCTTAGGGTAATTTGAGTGGTATCAAATTTGGCGCCGTTGCCGGGGAGCTTTGATCGCCATTAGATTTAGTTTTATAGATTCTTATTCTTTTCTCTACCCCCTTTTCTAATAATCTTTTTTTTTCGTCTTTTCAGGTGCATGCCCAGCGGTACCAGAAGTAACAAGGAGAAAGACTTGCTGTTCTCAGACGATCCTGTTCATTTGGAACGCACCATCCGTAGAGGTCAATGTTTCACATCGCTCGACGCAACAACTTCGTCGTCGATCGATACGCACAACCAACCGTCGACTGATACCAGACCGTCATCGTTGATCGATCCCAATCGTTCGACAACGATCGATACTACACCGCGTACGTCGATCGATACCGTGTCGTCAAAAATGGTAAACATTATTATTCTAACACACGACGAGAACGAAAACCTGTATGACCAGGCCGGTCATCTGCATAATGCAATAGGTCAGAAAATAGATGCTCAGGGGATTGTAATCCCTCATGCTGATGCTAAAGGAGCTGCTCAACCTATAGACGAGGACGCTCGATCGAAACCACTGGCCGACTACAATCGCCCAGATAAGTACTATTCCAACAGATCAGCTATTCGACTTCCAGAGATCCAGAAGAAGAATATCGAGCTGAAGCCTTAATACTACACTCTCGTGTCGCAGATATCCTACTCTGGGTTACCGCACGAGCATCCTATGGACCATCTGGAATGTTTCGAAGATCTAATCGCTGCTATTTGGATGGAAGGAGTCCCCGAAGATTACCTGCTGTGCAAGCTCTTCAGATACACGCTGAATGGAGAAGCGATGCACTGGCTTAGGCAGCAACCCACATGATCTTTAACATCCTGGGCCGACATCAAGAATGCTTTCTTACGAAACTTCTTCGATGAGGCGCGCGCTGAAGAACTTCGAAACAAAATTTCCACATTCTTGCAGGAGGATGGAGAGTCCTTCAAAGATGCGTGAATTAGATTTAGGTTCTTCCAGCGAGACTGTCCACACCACAGATTTAACGAAGTGCAGCTGCTAAGCACTTTCTTCCGAGGTTTCGCCTTACAAGTATCAAATGGCCCTTGATACAGCGAGTTAAGGAAACTTCACTACTCGGAATCCGTTGGAAGCTGTGAGACTTATCGAAAACTTTGCTAACAGCAGCAGCACCAAAAACACTGACTCTGAACGGAAGAAGTCTGTAGCCTCTATCGGGAAAGAACAGATGGACGAAGTAAGAGCTAAGTTAGATGTGGTGCATGAGCTTCTTAGGAAGCAAGTCTGTTCAGCTGAAGGAGAAGTAGCAGATACGGAAGGAGAAGAAAATGTGAACTACATCAGAGGTACCGGATTCCAGAAATTTGGAAACCAGGGCGGAAACAGAAACTTCTTTGGAAATGGTCAAAGAAGTAGCCAAAGTTCACAATTTCAAAAACCCTTCAAGAATAGCAAGAGCTACTCAAACTCTTATTACCAGAATCCACCACCCTAGACTCAAGAAAGCAAGATCGAAGAGATGCTTGATCGAGTACTGTTGGGCCAACAACAAATCACCGTGGATTTCAACTGTAAAATAGAGTCCGCCTACAACAATCTGAACACCAAAATCGAGACCTTAGGGACTCAGGTGAGAAACCTTGAAACACAAGTAATTCAGATTGGAGAGACTATAAAGAGGCAAGAAGCTTTCGCTCGAGAGGCAGGAGCTGATAAAGGAAAACACCACGTAAATGCCATCATAGATGATGATTTCTGGCAAGTGTTGAGAAATGGAAAGCTTGAGGAAGGAGACTTCAAAATCGAAAGATCCATGACTCTCGGCGGATCCCAATGGTGTCGACCGATGTCGATGAACTCGTATCAATCGATAGACCATGATGAAGATCGATGGATGGATTACTCCAGTCGTCGATCGACGTCATCCGCTGGATCAACTGAATGCAATGCGGTTCGAATTCTAACTCATGAAGAATTCGCAGCTAAGCATCCTCACCCACCCTCCCCTTTCTATGATCAAATCGATCGATCGGTTGAGCGTACCATCGATCGACAGAGTGAGTCCGACGTCGATCGACATAACCTACCTCCCATCGATCGACGGGCACCTCTGACATACCGAGTGCGGTTACCCTCAATCGATAATAATTACATCAACGCACTCAGACCACCACCTAAACCATTAGCTAACCCACCCGAACCAAAACCCAACCCTTTAAATAGTTCACTAGAACCAGTTCAAGAAAATCAGGAAACTGAAAGGAGAAGGTTAAGGAGAAGAAAGGAGAAAATTCCTAAGAACCTTAAGAGGGAAGCTAACGATAAGGAGATAGATGGTTTCACTAAAAGAGTCCTCAGAATCCCAATCGAAAAACCTTTTGATGAAGCTTATTTCACACACCGGTTGTGGATGTTCTTCAGAGAAACAAAGGTAACTGAGGAGGACATTAGGAGAATGTTTCATCAAGCAAGAGAGAAGATGAAACACAGGATCACATTGACGAAGAAGAGGGATCCTGGGAAGTTTGCAATACCATGCGTAGTCAAGGGTGTTGAATTTCCCCATTCAATGTGTGACACAGGAGCATCAGTTAGTATCCTCCCTAGGATCATGGCAGACCAGCTTGGTTTGACCATTGAACCTTCAACAGAATCCTTAAACGTCGTGGATCTTTCAGAGAAACGATCAGGAGGAATCATAAGAGATCTGGAGGTACAGATTGGTAATGCCTTTGTCCCTATAGATTTTCATGTCCTAGACATCGAGCTTAACTGGAACTCTTTACTGCTGCTTGGAAGATCTTTCCTAGCTACAGTAGGAGCTGTATGTGACATGAACAAAAACAAATTGTGTCTGACGCTCATAGACCCCAACATCCACTACAACCCCATCCGACCTAAGCGAAAGGTCATTAATTCTGTGGACTACGGGAAAGAACTTGGCTTCATTGGCGCATGCCATTGTGGAGCAGAGTACGAATCGGAGTACGAAACAGAGTACTCGGAATCGATCGACACCCAAACCTTTCCATCGATCGATTCCAATGAGTCAACGGTGACCGATGACCGCAACAACACGTCACTCGACGTAAAGCACCAAGTTGACCATTTCGCTCCACCTAATCATTGTTACCAACAATTTGCCTTCCAATCTCCAGGCAAGAGAGTACATGATGATTATTCCATAGGCAGTTGGGCATACAGTGGTTTCCATGAAAGTTTTGCAGTTGACACGGTAATTACTTCACTTAACGAGGAACATACAGAGGAATACGATGAAGATTATTCGAAAGAACGTGCAATAGAAATGTCTTTGCAGGATGAAAGATTCGAAACACATGAGTTCACCAACACGTTTCCAACATCGTTCGATGAAGTGCACTCCACATCGGTCGATACCCACCCTCGTCCAACAAAACAACCGCTCACATCGATCGACACCAACACAGGAAAATCGATCGATATTCGCGCCGCAGCAAAAATTCAGGAGCAGGAGAATATTTCCTATATAAATCATTTTGCACCCCCGAAACCACCTACACACACCAGAGCAGACACACAAGCAAAAAAGATGAACACTCTTCCATCTACATCAACATGAAAATCCATGAAGAGCAATCATCTCAGGAACACAAGTTCTGCAGAAATTACTCTGCCATCGATTGATGCATCTGTATCTACATCGATCGATACTACTCTAAACCCTAATCTTTCTATTTCTAAATTGAATGATTATGCAAACATTGATTACGGTTTTCTAACACCTGATGAATTTGGTATTTTCAGGGACACAGATGGCAACGCACGTGCAATGGATGGAAAGGATCTTACAAGTGTCCAGAGAGGAAATAGCAGATATCCTTCAAGTAGCAAATGGACCTGACAACCTATTCTCACAGCAACGTGGCACTCCAGACGTCATTCAAACAGATCGTAACAACCACGTAGGAGTCGCCACAACAGAAATCAATCCAGATATATCACGCCAACCAAAAAGCCAAGCATCGATCGACGGAACAATTGAGACATCGATCGACAGGGTAACACCAACATTGATCAATAGACGTTATGAATCTTATCAAACCCCATAAGTTTGGCTCATTACCAAACAAAAGAAATCTCGATGCGTAAGGGTTTTTCCAAAAACACGTTTTCCGTTGACATTTCGGAAGGATAAAACTTGTTCTCCCAAAAACCGCTGAAAAACCCTAGATTAATCGGGTAAAAAAGAAACACAACAAAACGATTACCTAGCTCGGTCGCTACGTAGCGACCGAGCACGCACACTCCTCGGTCGCTACGTAGGGACCGAGCACGCACACCGCTCGGTCGTTACGTAGCGACCGAGCACGCACACCGCTCGGTCGCTACGTAGCGACCGAGCACGCACACCGCTCGGTCGCTACGTAGCGACCGAGCACGCACACCGCTCGGTTGCTACGTAGCGACCGAGCACGCACACTGCTCGGTCGCTACGCACGCACATTGCTCGGTCGCTACGTAGCGACCGAGCACGCACACCGCTCGGTCGCTACGTAGCGACCGAGCTCAAGCCAACTCTCCACTCGCTACGTAGCGACCGGTAAGGCCTCAGAAAGGTCCTCCTTTGGGTTCTCTTGTAAATCCCCATCGCCACACTTTTCGTTTCGTCTCAATCGGAGTTTCCGTTGAGATTTTACGACGAAACAAGTAGGACTCTTCTTTGCTTGCTTCCACTCGCTACGTAGCGACCTGTCAGGCCGTCAGTCGCTATGTAGCGACCTGTAAGGCCTAAGAAAGGTCCTTATTTGGGTTCTGTTTTGAATCCTCATCGAAACGCTTTTCGTTTCGTCTCAATCAGAGTTTCCGTTGAGATTTTACGACGAAAACAAGTAGGACTCTTCTTGGCTTGCTTCCACTCGCTACGTAGCGACCTGTCAGGCCGTCAGTCGCTACATAGCGACCTGTAAGGCCTCAGAAAGGTCTTCCTTTGGGTTCTCTTTTGAATTTTCATCGAAACGCTTTTCGTTTCGTCTCAATCGGAGTTTCCGTTGAGATTTTACGACGAAAACAAGTAGGACTCTTCTTGGCTTGCTTCCACTCGCTACGTAGCGACTTGTCAGACCGTCAGTCGCTACGTAGCGACCTGTGATGCCTCAGAAAGGACCTCCTTTGGTTTCTCTTTTGAATCTTCATCGAAACGCTTTTCGTTTCGTCTCAATCGGAGTTTCCGTTGAGATTTTACGACGAAAACAAGTAGGACTCTTCCTGGCTTGCTTCCACTCGCTACGTAGCGACCTGTCAGACCTCCAGCTCCCAACATTGCGACCTTTCAGGCTTCAAAAACCTCCTCCTTTGTGTTCTCTTTTGAATCCCGATCGAAGCGCTTTTCGTTTCGTCTCAATCGGAGTTTCCGTCGAGATGTTACGACAAAAAAAAATAAGACTCGTCTAAACTCCTTTGCTTGCTCCTACTCGCCCTTACCTCCAGCTTTGTATTCTCCTTCAAATCTTGATCGAAACGTTTCTTGTTTCTATCGGAGTTACCATTGAAACTTTACGATAAGAAAAAAAAAAAACCGCAAAGACTTGTTTCCTCGCATGGATTCAGATTAATCGTATAAAACGGCAACGGTTAACTTAACATCTTTGGCGCCTTAACTATACGATTACGTTGAACCTTTTTTACAAAAATTGACGTCTTATCTAAGGAGAAGATAACAGTCAAGTACGGAAGATAAATGTCAAGTTTCAAAGGATAAACACCAATATCGGAAATGGCGAACATACACGAGAAGAGGAAAGGGAAATGAGCAAGCAAAACTGAGAAGAGACAAAACTGCATCGTCGAGAGAACTAAGGTATTTCCGACTTGAAATTTTTGAAATCAGACTTTGGAATTTTCGTAGGAAATTACTTTGCGGCTGCCATAGAACTTTAGGGAACGTATAACCTAGGCGGATAGTCTAGCGAACTAAGTTTTGAAGCGATTTTTCCTGTCTCGATATATTGTTCCATAATTGTTCATCCAGATCTTGCAAACCGATCTAAACTCTCCGAAAGTCGAGAAACCATCGCCACGCATATCAAGCTCGCTTCCTAAAGAGAGAAAAAGTTAGAGACATGAACGTCGTCTTAAAACCGATTCGTTTCTGGCAATTTTCACGGAACCGACATATCCCAAGTCGTCAACGTGGAAACAACCAAATCACAGTCCAAGCGTCGTCTATAAATCGTCCTGAATTATCGATCATTCCAAACATCAGAAGAGGAAACGTACACAACCCTTCCAAGTATCGGTTCAACCGTTTTCTTTCGTAAAAAAAAAGGGGGGAGTAGGTACGTATACTATACTTGTATACTCCCAAACTTCAAAAAAACTTCTGCAAATCGTCAAGAATAGGCAAACGACAATCTTAATATTCGTCTAAACGCTAGCAACATATCCAGACAATCATGAACATAATCTCAAAAACTATACATCATTTCTTGTCGCAATCATGCGTACAGAAAACTTGTACCAATATCAAACTGAAATTCGACGATTAGCCAAAGTATTGAAGCCTTTTCCGGCTTCAGAAAGCCCGTTTCGTTTTAAAAAATTTCTACGAGAAATCTTCAATCACCAAAGCATTTCTTTCAGTTTCCGTTGTACCAAGTAAGTCATGGAAAAGCATCGAAAACATTTGCGACGAAGAAAACTCGATAATATATGTTGCATCGTGCACATTGAAAGGAGCACTTTCCTCCCGATGGTTAGCTAGATCCACTTCTGGTTGACCAATTCGTTCAAGAAACGAATGTGTCATGAGAATCCTCTCGAAAAACCTATGAAAAACGTTCTGCGACTAGATCGTATTGAAATAAACTTCGGTAATACTCCATGGGTAACTCAAAGCAACTTTCACCTAAGATCAAAATCACAGCGGAAACGTTTCTCGTAGAACCCGCAGAAACAATGCTACTTTGACATATGTATACATATCACTGATTTACGACCTTTGTAAAATCGGTTATATGATATGATAAATTATCGTATAGCCCACAGTCGGAAATCATATGATAAATTCTTCGTAACGAAACTAAGTCCTAACAACCAAACGGTTAACGGAAAATCTAAACTTTTCGAAAATTGATCAAGTTCAATACGCTCCACAATTCACTTTAAGCCCGCAACGTTTTAACCATAATACGCGGCATGTAAGGAAAAAATCGTAACAAAGCTTCTAGAGCTATACGAAACATCCTAAAAAATGCACGAAATACATCTCGGAAGGCCAACACTTCATAAAGCACTATGAAGGAAAACGCTTGTTCCCATGGACAAATTTACACGACACCTCAGTCATAATTCCTCGATTGCAAATAAAACTATTAGCATCCAAACTAGAATGTTTTTCAAACGCATGGCTAAGACTAAACCCCTTGAAACATCGCGAAATATCTCCAAGCCCGCGAACATTTCAAGCACGAAACGTGGCATACGAAAGAATAACAAATCTTCAGCATCGTGAGGCGTCGCAGACGCCTGAAGATTAGTTCTTCGACGAAATTTCCTTCCTCGATAAAATACCTTCATGGAAGACCAAACAGTCATACACACTAACATCTTCTCAAAAAATATTCTTCGCGAAGACTCGAAACGGTATTTTTTACCATTCAGTTTGTTGCTGATCAAAACAAACTCTGAACGTCCTAAACAGACATAGCCATCTCACGAAGATGACTCTCTTACATCCGACACAAGGATAATAGCGCTATAAAAGAAATCCGAAATTTTGGTCCAGCACTTCCGGTCTCCGGAGAGATGCTCGATTCGTATCAAACAAGTCGTATAAGCCGAGAACATATCGCGGACTTTAAATCGATACGAATCAGGAAGGAATCGCAACAGGAAAACGATAGCCGGCCAGTCACCGCACAATCCTTAAACCGAAAGTAAACCTAGGTCTTGCCCTAAACCCAGCGCACTGGTCTCTAACATCTCTAGGCATAGTATCAAACACCCTGATACGAGATCCCAAAATTTGTCTCTTTGCCAATATTCGAACGTCTTCAGAAAATCCCGCAAGTTTACACACTGCAGAAAACTCTCGAAACAGATTATGGATATGGCAATTCACACAGAGTTAGATTACGAGACGACAACTCGTAGTCTTCCCTCTAAACCCATACAAAATGCCATCGGCAGCAACACGCCTTATAACCGCTACATAAAAACTAGACCATAAAGGTCCTACTGGAAAACTAGTCATAAGAACCTTAACTCCAAGACGAACTACGAAAGGTTTGATCCCTTCAACAAGGGTACGTAGGCAGCCGTCATAAGGCGCAGCCCCAATCTTATCGCGTTTTCTACTTTTAGGAGAGCGAGAAGATCACTTACCACAGCCCTTTTCAACCATTAATTCCGCCTAACTCACCTAACTTGCCTAACTTGCCAAGCCACTCGCTAGAACCTCACACTAGAAGCTCATGGTTCTAACGAGCTAGGGGGCTAACTGTTGGGGTCAAAATCGGTCACGACGGAATCAATGTCTGAAAGTCCGTAAAAATCAGCATAAACGTTTTTACGAAAACTAATCTTCGTAAAGATATCTTTACGAAGAGCCTTGCAGTAACATCTCGTCCAAATCTCAATCGAACCACTAAATACCGATTGTCCGAAGGCAACAGACATGTATCCAAATTGGCCGCGGACAAGCTCGAGTATGGAATTCAGACCGCGGACAAGCCAAGCTCGATCGATACGCGGCGACCAAGCATGCACACAGCTCGGTCGCTACGTAGCGACCGAACGTCCGTCTCGCTCGGTCGCTACGTAGCGACCGAGCCCGATCCAAGCTCGGTCGCTACGTAGCGACCGAGCAAGACGGACGCTCGGTCGCTACGTAGCGACCGAGCCTGAGTCAAGCTCGGTCGCTAAGCTCGGTCGCTACATAGCGACCGAGCCCGAGCCAAGCTCGGTCGCTACATAGCGACCGAGCATCTGTCTCGCTTATTCTCGACAAGTTCGGTTTCTATGACTGGCACTCGATTACTAGACGAACTCGCCCAGGCAGTTTGATCTCTTGTCCAGCTCTATCAATTGAACTACGTTCGGCTTGATCCTCGAAAGGGGTACGTAGGCAGCCTTTAACATGGTTCAGTCCGAAATCAATCGAAAACCTCTTCTTTATCTATTTCGTCTTTCGTAATCGAGCTGCGACTCAACTAGGTTTGAGCAATTAGGTCGCTAGAACTAAGTAACTCGCTGACAGCCTTTGCGGCCAAAGCTTTCATGATCTCTTGTAATGATCGCAACGCTATTACGCGGACTCGAAATAAGATCAACTGTTTTCCCTAAACTCGTTTGTTATCTTTTCATAATTTCCGCATATATTTGGTCACTGTCGTTGGCTCCCGCAGAGATCCGGGACCTCTGGGAAATTAAGGTTTCCTTAGTTTGCTAATTTAAACGTAAATCGACAGTGCGAATCTCGGTTCCCACAATTACTGATATAATTTATTTTATTCTTATATAAAAATGAATTTTAATAAATTACGCTTAGCTATTGAAAATAAGGACTATAATCTTATATTGATTTAAACTTGAATATCTAACCAATCTTTAGCACCATTTTAGAATTACTGATTGCAGATAGCACTATAGATGCTAAAGCAGATCAACCTATCAACTACACACTTGCCTTGAACCGTATGAAGTAACCAAAGCTGATTTCCAACACTAAACCTGACATAACCGCTTGTCTTGGGGCTTGGTATACATGGGATCAGATTCTTCAAACAGGTCTGGAAGGTAACGCCTGGTGTAGATTATTTATCACTTTATATTTATGCTAAGAAATGAAATCAGTAGAGGGGATGTCAGACGTGAATTGATGAGTTGTGTTATGTTAGAAATGGTTGCTAAGCTAAGATATTGCATAGTGTGCTTTTGTGATTAGGACTTTTTAAATGTGGTTGCAAAATTGTTGAGGAAAAGATTTCTATGCTTTAAAATCTTAAGTCCCTAATATTTTCAAACCTCTTTCAGAGAGACTGCCTGTATGTTTTACTTGAGGACAAGCAAAAGGAGGGTAAGTCTGGGGGAGTTGATATACCTTGGATTTGACCCGTTTTCATCCATGGTATATAAGTATTTTACTATATATATATCTATGTTTTCTACTCTTTTAGGTATGTTTTCAGGTTCAGGTGCATTTCGGAGTAAAGCTATGACTTTGGAGCATTTTGGAGCTTAAAGGACAATTCATCCGAGCTGACCACGTAGAGGTCGACGAGAGGAAGAACAATCGATCGATGCGCATCAGTGCTGTCGATCTATACCAGGAGATGCCTCGACAGATGAAGATTAATATCGATCGATGTACACAAGTACCATCGATCGATGTCGAGACATCAGACACGCGAAATTTGGATTCAGCAGACTTAAAATCCAAGGCCAAGCCAAAATACCAAAATGCCCTGACGAGTTTTTAACCTAGTAGATTATATACTGCCTAAGTGTTTTGACGGCAGGAAGACCTTTTTGTTACAAGTTTCACTTTGAGAGAGAGAGAAGAGAGTTTTGGAGAGAAGATCACTTGTGATTGGAACTCTTTGTTTTCATTTCTTTTCATCTATACTATGAGTTTCTATTTCATTATTGTTATGAATTGCTTTGCTATGTCTAAGTAGTTCAATTATTAGATCCAGGGTTCAAATAGGTTTGTGGGAATAGCCCCAAACTATAGATCTGCCTTGTTGTGATATTCATGATAGATTTGTATTCATTGCTTGTTTTAGCCTTGCTAACTAGAACTTGATCATAGGATTGCATACTCAAGCACCCTTGTTATCCCATCATGACATCTATCTATCATATTAGGACTGCTAGAGAGGGCTAACCACCAATTTAGTATCTTAATAGGGCATATCATACTCGCGCATAGGCCTGGCTAGAACCCGTCGATCGATGTCCTCAACTGACTATCGATCGACGTTGGCAAAGCTGTATCGGTGGACGTCCCTATAGGACCATCAATCGACACTCTCTTGTTGTCGACATACTAACCGTTGAGACATGAGATCTAGTCTGTTAACCAGTGAGACATGCGACAGCTGATCACTAAGTTAAGCGATTGAGCTTTAACATATCATGCATGCAACAAATAGGCATCTATAGGTATTATAATCTCCAACACCTGAATAGTGACCCTTAGAATTATTATTTACTTTGCTTATTACTATTGCTATTTCATTTAAACATTTACAACCCTTAGAATTAATAAACACTAGATTTAATTGTTCCCTAGCTCCTTGTAGATTCGATCCCTAAGTACTACATCTGAACCTCTTTTGATGAGAGTAACACTTCTTAGGGTAATTTAAGTGGTTTCAATCGACACCCCCACCTTTCCATCGATCGATTCTAATGAGTCAACTGTGACCGATGACCGCAACAACACGTCACTCGACGTAAAGCAGCCGTTGACCATTTCGCTCCACCTAATCATTGTTACCCCCACTTTGCCTTCCAACCTCCAAGCAAGAGAAGACGTGATGATTATTCTATAGGCAGTTTGGCAGACAGTGGTTTCCATGAAAGTTTTGCAGTTGACGCTGTAATTACTTCATGTAACGAGGAACATACAGAGGAATACGATGAGGATTATTGGAAAGAACGTGCAATAGAAATATCTTTACAGGATGAAAGATTCGAAACACATAAGTTCACCAACACGTTTCCAACATTGATCGCCGAAGTGCATTCCACATCGGTCGATACCCACCCTCGTCCAGCAAAACAACCGCTCACATCGATCGACACTCATACAGGTACATCGATCGATATTTGTGCCGCATCGAAAATTCAGGAGCAGGTGAATATTCCTTCTCCAACTAGGTTTAGAGATACCTATATAAAACGTTTTGCACCCCCGAAACTTCCTCCACACACCAGAGCAGACACACAAGCAAAAAAGATGAACACTCTTCCATCTACATCAACACGAAAATCCATGAAGAGCAATCATCTCAAGAACACAAGTTCTGCAGAAATTATTCTGCCATCGATCGATGCATATGTACCTACATCGATCGATACTACTCTAAACCCTAATCTTTCTTTTTTTAAAATTGACTGATAATGCAAACATTGATTATGGTTTTCTAACACCTGATGAATTTGGTATTTTCAAGGACCTAGATGGCAACGCACGTGCAATAGATGGAAGGATCTTACAAGTGTCCATAGAGGACATAGCAGATATCCTTCAAGTAGCCAATGGACCTGACAACCTATTCTCACAGCAACGTGGCACTCCAGACGTCATTCAAACAGATCCAAACAATCACGTAGGAGTCGCCACAACAGAAATCAATCCAGATCTATCACGCCAACCAAAAGGGCAAGCGTCGATCGACGGGACAACTGAGACATCGATCAACAGGGTAAGACCAACGTCGATCGATAGGGATGACCCAACGTCGATCGATAGACGTTAGGAATTTAGAAACCGCGCTTTTGACATGTACGGAGCCAGAAAGTTCACTTGGGAACGAAGGGACGTGTATGGAGTCTACAGAGATGAGTGTTAACACGCACGAGGCGTAGCTGGTGAGATTACACCTGTCACAAAGGACGACATCAGGAAATTACTGGAAAGAGCATCTCATTTTGAAGAGAGCCACATCTGTCTTCCAGAACATGCCACTTCCTTCACACTCACAAGACTGGCACCAGAACTCTACACCAAAGATGAAATCAATGAGATGGTGTTTGGTATTTGTGGAGCTCAAATCATTGGTAGAAGATACACATCAACCTTTGGATAGAGGCTACAATAAGCTTTTCAGAAGTATGGCCCAAATGAGGACAGAAATTGAGAGCTTACGTCAGCAACTTGAGAAGGAAGCCACGACCTCAACATCCATCGACGCACCAAATGCACCATCGATCGATGTCAGTCTTCCTACAGACCAGATCCCTGCAGAACCGCAATGTTCAGCACAACACAAGGATGAATGGGAAGTCTGATACATCGACACAAGGATAAACGACGTGTATTATACCCTCTCAACAACAACGTGGACTGGCTGAGCACTAAAATCGAGCTACTACAGCAAGATCTGGATACCATTCGCAAGAAGGACCAACAACCAGCCACATCGATCGACATGTGTACAATCACATCGCTCGACGCTAAGGTCTCAGCCATGAATGAGAGGCTGAGGACTTACGAGGACATGCATGACCACTTTATATCACCAGTCATGATAGATTTAAACAAATTGTCTAGTCAATTACTTCATGCCCAAAGGGATATTGATAACATTACTAATCAAAATTTTTTGCAGGCAAAATCAGCATCGATCGACAGGCTACGAGGGCCTTGGATCAATGGCAAGAATCCCGTGGAGTTACTTCCCTACACAGCAGCAGAGGTTGATGAGATCACATCCAAGATTTACACTGCTATAGACAACATGGAGGAACGACTTGACAGACGCTGCGATGACATCTACTTTCCATTCGACAACAAAATCTGTGGACTAGACAGCCACGCAGAATGGCTATAGAAAGAAGTCAAAGCCATTCAGAGCAACTCGCAGCTCAGCACCAGATATCAGCATCGATCGACAGGAAGCGAGCGAAATCGCTCGATGGTAAGTCGCCGACATCGACCGACGCACACATGATCGCATCAATCGACGTTGAGTCTACACCAGCAGGCGAGCAGCTGATACACAAGACGATAGAGTCAATGCAAAAGGAACTGACAGAACTTTCAGCATACGCCTATGACAACATAGGCTGGTACCAGATCAGCATTGACAACGTTCAAGATAGGCTACAAAACGTCTCCAATGTACTTGAGAAGATGGATGACAAATGGACAAGAAATGATGAGGCCACAAGAAGTTTCATTGCATCTTGGTCCAGAATGTGCAGAGATGACGTGGATGCTTGTTTCCCAACAAGCAGCTGTTTCTCCACCAAATAAGCCAATCACTACCACAGTCAAGCTAAATGACTATAACCAAGCGCTGAGTGGGAGGCAACCCACTATTAGGTTTTTTAGTTTAGTTTTATTTGCTAGCATTTATTTACTTTCGTTTTATTTCTTTCAGATTTAGGAGACCCAAGTAGGAGGACCTGAATATCGACCGCCGACGAGACGTCGACATCGCTCGACATGGACAATCACACGACGATCGATGTAACAAATTCCCATCGATCAATATCTAATCCGGTCAACCTATCAACTACACACTTGCCTTGAAACGTATGAAGCAACCAAAGCTGATTTCCAACACTAAACCTGATATAACCGTTTGTCTTGGCGCTTGGTATACATGGGATCAGATTCTTCAGACAAGTCTGGAAGTTAACGCTTGGTGTAAATTATTTATCAAATTTTCTCTCTCTAAATTTCGACCCAAGAATAGTTAGTCTATATTAAAAAAAAATAATAAAAAAATAAAAATAAAAATAAGATCTATTGTTTATTTAGGATGAGTCTGAACAGGACTTGGTGGCTAAAACCATTAAGGTTTGATTCATAAAGACTCCAATAAAATAGTTCGAAACAGGACTTTGAGGCGGCAATCTTCAAGGCTCGCTTTCGCAAAGCACTCTTGGATATAGGTCAAAAAGAAGTGAACAGAACTTGGTGGCAACCACCATTAAGTTTTGATTCGTGGAAGCCTGTCCAATCTTGGTCATTGATCCTACAATGGAAGCAGACTTTGACTAAAGAGAGAAAATTAGAGAGAGAGAAACTAGGAACTAAGTTTTACCTGCAGATCCAGATACTTATCTGAAATCCTTGCATCCTATGATCGATACTCCCAAGGTAAAGCATTCACTTTATATTTATGCTAAAAAATGAAGTTAGTAGAGGGGACATCAAACGTGAATTGATGAGTTGTGTTATGTTAGAAATGGTTGCTAAGCTAGGATATTGCATAGTGTGCTTCTGTGATTAGAACCTTTTAAATGTGGTTGCAAAATTGTTGAGGGAAATATTTCTTGCTTTAAAATCTTAAGTCCTTAATATTTTCAAACCTCTTTCACAGAGACTGCCTGTATGTTTTGCTTGAGGACAAGCAAAAGGGTAAGTATGGGGGAGTTGATATACCTTGGATTTGACCTGTTTTCATCCTTGGTATATAGGTGTTTTACTATATATATATCTATGTTTTCTACTCTTCTAGGTATGTTTTCAGGTTCAGGTGCATTTCGGAGTAAAGCTATGACTTTGGAGTATTTTGGAGCTTAAAGGACATTTCACCCGAGCTGACCACGTAGAGCTCGACGAGAGGAAGAACAATCGATCGATGCGCATCAGTGCTGAAGATCGATACCAGGAGATGCCTCGACAAATGAAGATTAATGTTGGGGTCAAAATCGGTCACGACAGAATCAATGCCTAAAAGCCCGTAAAAATCAGCATGAACGTTTTTACGAAAAAGTAATCTTCGTAAAGATATCTTTACAAAGAACCTTGCGGTAAAATCTTGTTCAAATCTCAATCGAACCACTAAATACCGATTATCCGAAGGAAACAGACATGTATCCAATTCGGCCACGGACAAGCTCGAGTACGGCAATCGGACCACAGACAAGCCAAGCTCGATCGATACGCGGCGACCAAGCATGCACGCAGCTCGGTCGCTACGTAGCGACCGAGCGTCCGTCCCGCTCGGTCGCTACGTAGCGTTCGAGCATCCGTCCCGCTCGGTCGCTACGTAGCGACCGGGCTCGAGCCAAAGTTTGGTCGCTGCGTAGTGACCGAGCTCTTCTGAACATCGGTATGACACCAGTCCATGCATTCTCGTCAAACCTTCAAATGTTATCTCCCGAAGACCGTAGCGAGCTCAGTCTATGTTTTCCGCAATTCTAAATCATCGATCAAACTTCGCGGATTAGAAACCGCGGAAAGTTCTTTCTTTGTCGAAAGAAATCGTAGTAAACGCTTCGAGTCGGAAGACGGCCCAAAGGGACCTAAAACACGACTCTTAACCAAAAGCCCGTAAACCACAGCACGGTTTACGCTTGGTCCACAAGGAAGGATAAATGTCAAGTTTCCGCGGATAAATACGAAAGTTTTGAAGATAATTGTGAAAATCGGGAAAATGGAATATCTCCATTTTTATGCTATGACGGCTTAAGGGCAGAAGAGTAAAAGCATAAACTGACCTTGGAGCTAGTATATTAGGAGTCCTAGGCGAGGAGCATGAGGGAGGGCTTTTTAGACTCGGAATTCTCTGCACTTAGAAACTTTAGGCTTTATTCTCGACAAGTTTGGTTTCTATGACTGGCACTCAACTACTAGACGAACTCGTCCAGGCAGTTCGATCTCTTGTCCAGCTCTATTAATTGAACTACGTTCGGCTTGATCCTCGAAAGGGGTACGTAGGCAGCCTTTAACAAGGTTCAGTCCAAAATCAATCAAAAACCTTTTTTGTATCTTTTTCGTCTTTTGTTATCGAGCTGCGACTTAACTAGGTTTGAGCTTTTAGGCCGCTAGAACTAGGTAACTCGCTGAGAGCCTTTGCGGCCAAAGCTTTTATGATCTCTTGTAATGATCGCAACGCTCTTACGCAGATTCGAAATAAGATCTACTGTTTTCTCTAAACTCGTGTGTTATCTTTTCACGATTTCCACATATATTTGGTCACTTGTCGTTGGCTCTCGCAGAGATCCGGGACCTCTGGGAAATTAGGGTTTCCTTAGTTTCCTAATTTAAACGTAAATCGACAGTGCGAATTTCGGTTCCCACAGTTTGGCGCTAGAAGGAGGGGGGGTTACGGATTACTCTTACTCATGGCCACAAAACGCTTGATCAAAACTATGTCTGGATATATGAAAGACAAACTCGCAGCACTGACTGCTCCTATGTTCAACAGAATTGAAAGCCTTGCTGCGACCTTCCGCCACAGGAAGAGCACTAAAACAAGCTCGCGATTTCTCTTTCTAAACGTAAAGGGAAACGATAATTTTTATCAAATCCCATAAGTTTGGCTCATTACCGAACAAAATAAATCTCGATGCGTAAGGGTTTTACCAAAACACGTTTTACCAAAACACGTTTTCCGTTGACATTTTGGAAGGATAAAACTTGTTCTCCCAAAAACTGAGCACGCACAGGTTGCTCGGTCGCTACGTAGTGACCGAGCACGCACAGGTTACTCAGTCGCTACGTAGCGACCGAGCACGCACAGGTTGCTCGGTCGCTACGTAGCGACCGAGCACGCACACTGCTCGGTCGCTACGTAGCGACCGAGCACGCACACGCTGCTCGGTCGCTATGTAGCGACCGAGCACGCACACTACTCGGTCACTACGTAGCGACCGAGCACACACACGCTGCTCGGTCGCTATGTAGCGACCAAGCATGCACACGCTGCTTGGTCGCTATGTAGTGACCGAGCACACACACTGCTCGGTCTCTACGTAGCGACCGAGCACGCACACTGCTCGGTCGCTACGTAGCGACCGAGCACGCACAGGTTGCTCGGTCGCTACGTAGCGAACGAGCACGCACACTGCTCGGTCGCTACGTAGCGACCGAGCACGCACACGCTGCTCGGTCGCTACGTAGCGACTGAGCACGCACAATGCTCGGTCACACACTGCTCGGTCGCTACGTAGGGACCGAGCACGCACACTGCTCGGTCGCTACGTAGCGACCGAGCACGCACACCGCTCGGTTGCTACGTAGCGACCGAGCACGCACACCGCTCGGTCGCTACATAGCGACCGAGCACGCACACCGCTCGGTCGCTACGTAGCGACCGAGCACGCACACTGCTCGGTCGCTACGTAGCGACCGAGCACGCACACTGCTCGGTCACTACGTAGCGACCGAGCACGCACACCGCTCGGTCGCTACGTAGCGACCGAGCACGCACACTGCTCGGTCGCTACGCACGCACATTGCTCGGTTGCTACGTAGCGACCGAGCACGCACACCGCTCGGTCGCTACGTAGCGACCGAGCTCAAGCCAACTCTCCACTCGCTACGTAGCGACCGGTAAGGCCTCAGAAAGGTCATCCTTTGGGTTCTCTTGTGAATCCACATCGCCACACTTTTCGTTTCGTCTCAATTGGTGTTTCCGTTGAGATTTTACGACGAAAATAAGTAGGACTCTTCTCGGCTTGCTTCCACTCGCTACGTAACGACCTGTCAGACTGTCAGTCGCTACGTAGCGACCTGTAAGGCCTCAGAAAGGTCCTCCTTTGGGTTGTCTTTTGAATCCTCGTCGAAACGCTTTTCGTTTCGTCTCAATCGGAGTTTCCGTTGAGATTTTACGACGAAAACAAGTAGGACTCTTCTTGGCTTGCTTCCACTCGCTACGTAGCGATCTGTCAGACTGTCAGTCGCTACGTAGCGACCTGTAAGGCATCAGAAAGGTCCTCCTTTGGGTTCTCTTTTGAATCCCGATCAAAACGCTTTTCTTTTCGTCTCAATCGGAGTTTCCGTCGAGATTTTACGACAAAAACAAATAAGACTCGTCTAAACTCATTCGCTTGCTCCTACTCGCCCTTACCTCCAGCTTTGTATTCTCCTTCAAATCTTGATCGAAACGTCTCTTGTTTCTATCGGAGTTACCATTGAAACTTTACGATAAAAAAAAAACCGCAAAGACTTGTCTTCTCGCATGGATTCAGATTGATCGTATAAAACGGCAACGGTTAACTCAACATCTTAGCCGCCTTAACTATACGATTACGTTGAACCTTTTTACAAAAATCGACATCTTATCTAAGGAGAAGATAACAGTCAAGTTCGGAAGATAAATATCAAGTTTCAAAGGATAAACACCAATATCGGAAATGGCGAACATCACGAGAAAAGGAAAGGGAAATGAGCAAGCAAAACTAAGAAGAAACAAAACTGCATCTTCGAGAGAACTAAGGTGTTTCCGACTTGAAATTTTTGAAATCAGACTTGGAATTTTCGTAGGAAATTACTTTGAGGCTGCCTTAGAACTTTAGGGAACGTAAAACCTAGGCGGATAGTCTAGCGAACTAAGTTTTAAGCGATTTTTCCTGTCTCGATATATTGTTCCATAATTGTTCATCCAGATCTTGCAAACCGATCTAAACTCTCCGAAAGTCAAGAAATGATCGTCACGCATATCAAGCTCGCTTCCTAAAGAGAGAAAAAGTTAGATACATGAACGTCGTCTTAAAACCGATTCGTTTCTGGCAATTTTCTCGGAACCGACATATCTCAAGTCGTCAACGTGGAAACAACCAAATCACAGTCCAAGCGTCGTCTATAAATCGCCCCAAATTATCGATCATTCCAAACATCAGAAGAGGAAACGTACACAACCCTTCAAAGTATCGGTTCAACTGTTTTCTTTCGTAAAAAAAAAAAGGGGGGGAGTAGGTACGTATACTATACTCGAATACTCCCAAACTTCAAAAAACTTCTGCAAATCGTCAAGAATAGGCAAACGACAATCTTAATATTTGTCTAAACGCTAGCAACATATCCAGACGATCATGAACATAATCTCAAAAACCATACATCATTTCTTGTCGCAATCATGCGTACAGAAAACTTGTACCAATATCAAACTGAAACTCGACGATTAGCCAAAGTATTGAAGCCTTTTCCGGCTTCAGAAAGCCAGTTTCATTTTAAAAATTTCTACGAGAAATCTTCAACCACCAAAGCATTTCTTTCAGTTTCCGTTGTACCAAGTAAGTCACGGAAAATCATCGAAAACATTTGCGACAAAGAAAACCCGAGAATATATGTAGCATCTTGCACATTAAAAGGATCACTTTCCTCCCGATGGTTAGCTAGATCCACCTCTGGTTGACCAATTCGTTCAAGAAACGAATGTGTCATGAGAATCCTCTCGAAAAACCTATGAAAAACGTTCCGCGACTAGATCGTATTGAAATAAACTTCGGTAATACTCCATGAGTAACTCCAAGCAACTTTCACCTAAGATCAAAATCACAGCGGGAAAGTTTCTCATAAAACCCGCAGAAATAATGCTACTTTGACATATATATACATATCACTGATTTACGACCTTCGTAAAATCGGTGATATGATATGATAAATTATCGTGTAGTCCACAGTCGGAAATCATATGATAAATTCTTCGTAACGAAACTAAGTTCTAACAACCAAACGGTTAACAGAAAATCTAAACTTTTCGAAAATTGACCAAGTTCAATACGCTCCACTATTCACTTTAAGCCCGCAACGTTTTAACCATAATACGCGGCATGTAAGGAAAAATTCGTAACAAAGCTTCTACAGCTATACGAAACATCCTAAAAAATGCACGAAATACATCTCGGAAGGCCAACACTTCACAAAGCACTATGAAGGAAAACGCTTGTTCCCATGGACAAATTTACACGACACCTCAGTCATAATTCCTCGATCGCAAATAAAACTATTAGCATCCAAACATGAACAATAATTTTGGCTGCAAACATTCGTAGTCAAACTAGAATGTTTTTCAAACGCCTGGCTAAGACTAAACCCTTGCAACATCGCGAAACATCTTCAAGCCCGCAAACATTTCAAGCACGAAACGCGGCATACGAAAGAATAACAAATCTTCAGCATCGCGAGACGTCGCAGACGCCTGAAGATTCGTTCTTCAACAAAATTTTCTTCCTCGATAAAAGCATTTTCTTGGAAGACCAGACAGTCATACGCACTAACATCTTCTCAAAACATATCCTTCGCGAAGACTCGAAACAGTATTTTTTACCATTAAGTTTGTTGCTGATCACAACAAACTCTCAACGTCCTAAACAGACTTAGCCATCTCGTAGAGATGACTCTCGTACATCCGACACAAGGATAATAGCGCTATAAAAGAAATCCAAAATTTTGGTCCAGCACTTCCGATCTCCGGAGAGATGCTCGATTCCAACCATACAAGTCGTATAAGCCGAGAACCTATCGCAGACTTTAAATCGGTATGGAATCAGGATGAAACTGAAACGGGATACGTAAGTCGAATTAGTCATCGCACCCTCTAAAACCAGGAGTAAACCTAGGTCTTGCCCTAAACCCAGCGCACTGGTCTCTAACATCTCTAGGCATAGTATCAAACACCCTGATACGAGATCCCAAAATTTGTCTCTTTGCCAATATTCGAGAATCTTCAGAAATCCCGCAAGTTTACACACTGCGGAAAACTCTCGAAACAGATTACGGATATAGCAATTCACACAGAGTTAGATTATGAGATGACAACTCGTAGTTTTCCTTCTACATGTATACAAAATGCCATCGGCAGGAACATGCCTTATAACTGCTACATAAAAACTAGACCATAAAGGTCTCACTAGAAAACTAGTCATAAGATCCTTAACTCCAAGACGAACTACGAAAGGCTTGATCCCTTCAACAAGGGTACGTAGGCAGCCATCATAAGGCGCAGCCCCAATCTTATCGCGTTCTACTTTTAGAAAAGCGAGAAGACCATTTACCATTGACCTTTTCAACCATTAATTCCGCCTAACTCACCTTACTTGCCTAACTTGCCAGGCCACTCGCTAGAACCTCACGCTGTAAGCTCATGGTTCTAACGAGCTGGGGGGCTAACTGTTGGGGTCAAAATCGGTGCGACGGAATCAATGCCGGAAAGTCCGTAAAAATCAGCATGAACGTTTTTACGAAAAAGTAATCTTCGTAAAGATATCTTTACAAAGAACCTTGCGGTAAAATCTTGTTCAAATCTCAATCAAATAAATACCGATTGTCCGTAGGAAACAGACATGTATCCAATTCGGCCGCGGACAAGCTCGAGTACGGCAATCGGACCACGGATAAGCCAAGCTCGATCGATACGCGGCGACCAAGCATGCACGCAGCTCGGTCGCTACGTAGCGACCGAGCGTCTGTCCCACTCGGTCGCTACGTAGCGACCGAGCTCGAGCCAAGCTCGACAAGTTCGGTTTCTATGACTGGCACTCAACTACTAGACGAACTCGCCCAGGCAGTTCGATCTCTTGTCCAGCTCTATTAATTGAACTACGTTCGGCTTGATCCTCGAAAGGGGTACGTAGGCAGCCTTTAACAAGGTTCAGTCCAAAATCAATCAAAAACCTTTTTTGTATATTTTTCGTCTTTTGTTATCGAGCTGCGACTTAACTAGGTTTGAGCTTTTAGGCCGCTAGAACTAGGTAACTCGCTGAGAGCCTTTGCGGCCAAAGCTTTTATGATCTCTTGTAATGATCGCAACGCTCTTACGCAGATTCGAAATAAGATCTACTGTTTTCTCTAAACTCGTTTGTTATCTTTTCACGATTTCCACATATATTTGGTCACTTGTCGTTGGCTCTCGAAGAGATCCGGGACCTCTGGGAAATTAGGGTTTCCTTAGTTTCCTAATTTAAACGTAAATCGACAGTGCGAATTTCGGTTCCCACAATTAATATCGATCGATGTACACAAGTACCATCGATCGATGTCGAGACATCAGACACGCGACATTTTGGATTCAGCAGACTTAAAACCCAAGGTCAAGCCAAATTGCGAAAATGCCCTGACGAGTTTTTAACCTAGTAGATTATATACTGCCTAAGTGTTTTGACGGCAAGGAGACCTCTTTTTTGTTACAAGTTTTACTTTGAGAGAAAACAGAGTTTTGGAGAGAAGATCACTTGTGATTGGAACTCCTTGTTATCATTTCTTTTCATCTATACTATGAGTTTCTATTTCTTCATTGTTATGAATTGCTTTGCTATGTCTGAGTAGTTCAATTATTAGATCCAGGGTTCAAATAGGTTTGTGGGAATAGCCCCAAACTATAGATCTGCCTTGTTGTGATATTCATGATAGATTTGTATTCATTGTTTGTTTTAGCCTTGCAAACTAGAACTTGATCATAGGATTGCATATTCAAGCACCCTTGTTATCCCATCCTGACATATATCTATCATATTAGGACTGCTAGAGAGGGTTAACCGCCAATTTAGAATCTTAGTAAGGCATATCATACTCGCGCATAGGCCTTTCTAGAACCCGTCGATCGATGTCCTCAACTGACTATCGATCGACGTTGGCAAAGGTGTATCGGTCGAAGTCCCAATAGGACCATCGATCGACACTCTTTCGTTGTCGACATACTAACCGTTGAGACACGAGATCTAGCCTGTTAACCAGTGAAACATGCGACAGTTGATCACTGAGTTAAGCGATTGAGCTCTAATATATCATGCATGCAACAAATAGGCATCTATAGGTATTATAATCTCCAACACCTGAATAGTGGCCCTGCATCTAATATCATTTCCAACCAAGTTACGTTTACTAGTTACTTCGCTTGTTATTATTGCTATTTCATTTAAACATTTACAACTCTTAGAATTAATAAACACTAGATTTAATGGTTCCCTAGCTCCTTGTGGATTCGATCCCTAAGTACTACATCTGAACCTCTTTTGATGAGAGTAACACTCCTTAGGGTAATTTGAGTGGTATCACGTTACAACAAGGTAAGAGCCTGGGTTTCGAGAGCTGTCGGCGAGATTCCTAGTTCTAAAACCATAAGACTACAAAACCTAGTTGAGTCGCAGCTCGAATATCAAAAACGGAAAGTTGCCTAATATTGCTCTAAGTGCTAAGTTTGCTCTGAAAAGTTCTCCCCCATGCCTCTCGCCTAGGACTCCTTATATACTCGCTCCTAGGTCGGTTTACGCTTTTACTCTTCTGCCCTTAAGCCGTCATAGCATAAAATGGAGATATTCCATTTTTTCCGATCTTCGTAATTATCTTCAAAATTTTGTATTTATCCGCGAAAACTTGACATTTATCTTTCCTTGCGCACCAAGTGTAAACCGTCCTATGGTTTACGGGCTTTTGGTTAAGAAATCGTAAGTTGGGCCTCGAGTCGTGTCTTAGGTCCCTTTGGGCCGTCTTCCGACTCGAAACGTTTATTACGATTTCTTTCGATAAGGAACGAACTTTCCGCGGTTTTTACCGCAAAGTTTGATTGATGACTTAGAATGGTGGAAAACATGAACTGAGTTCGCTACGGTCTTCATGAGATAGCATCGAAGGATAGACGAGAATGCATGGATTGGTGTTGAATCGACGTTTCGGAAGAGTTCGGTCGCTACGTAGCGACCGAGTGCCCGTCCCGCTACGTAGCGACCGAGCGGGACGGACGCTCGGTCGCTACGTAGCGACCGAGTTTGGTCGAGCTCGGTCGCTACGTAGCGACCGAGTTTGGTCGAGCTCGGTCGCTACGTAGCGACCGGATAATGTGCATGTGGGGTGGCTGCGTAAAGACCGAGTTTGATTTGTCCGTGTTCCGATTGTCATACTCGAACCTATCCGTAACTGGTTTGGGTACGTTTCCGACGGCTTATGTTTGATCTAAATGGAATTCAAATGAAACTTCATCTCGAGAAGATACGTTGTGATATCCTCTTGATCGAGCATGATTTATTGCGGAGAGACATACTTGTATATTGGGGAGATCTGGACGTTAACTTTGTCGTAACCATTTTCGACCCCAACACTTTGTTGATTGGAGATTCCATTGGGTTACTTTGATTTGCTCTCTTGACCACTAAATTTTCGAGAGAAACACTTGTGTGGGTGAGATTAAACACTTGGGAGTTTGACGATTATTTTTATCTGTTAACCCTTATGTGTTTAGAATTTTCAGGTTAAGATGGTTGGACTTCAAAGGAGGAGTAGCAACAAAAAATCTCAACAACAAGCTATCTTTAAATCTTCTTCTCGAAATTTGTTGACTATTTTTTATGAGTTTGTTACTGTGCAGGAAAGGCCAATCCTAAGAAGACCACATAAAATGCCAAACAGAAGGTGCAAAGAGGAGTTGAAAAATTCCAGAGATGAAGCTGATCAAAGGAGGCGTTTCCTTCAGTTTGATGCCCAAGAATTTTGTAATAACTTTGAGAAGGAGATGTTAAAAACCCTTTATGGACGTCAGCACAATCCAAAAGAAGAGCACAATCACACGTGCATCTGTAGCTGAACCATCATCATTCATCAGTGAAAAATCTAAAGGTAAATCTGAAAACAACCTTGAAGATCTAAAAATAATTTCCGATTCTTTTACCAATTTTTGATGAATATGATGAAGAGCTGATTGAAAGTTTGATCATTTGTGAGGGTGAATGTGATCTTCCTTCTCCAAAATCTGATTTTATGTTTGATGATGGACTAACCTGTTTTGAACCGGAGCATCCGAGTAGTCTTGTTCCATTTTCACAGGATTTTGAGGAAGAGTCATTCGACTACTCACATCAAGGACCGCTTCTTGGCACTACGAGACCCATGGACGATGATCTAGGTCCCATCTTTGATGAGGAAGATTAATCTGGTCTAAACTTTGAAGCGGAAGCACCAAGTGTGACATCCATCATCATGGAGAACCAACTTTGCTTTGATCCCGGCACAACTCCTACGCCGTTGTCCACAGACATTCAAGAGCACTGTGAGAAACTTGAGTTGATTAATTTTTTGCCTGAAATGTTTGTTAAGATCTGTTCTGAAGATGTTAAATGTTTTGGGTTTGACAAATGTTGGTTCAAACTCTATTTTTTGAAAACATGATTAACTCTTTTCAAGTGTTTTAACCTGATAAACGTTCTGATCAAAAATGTTTTCAAATTGGCAATGACATCAATTCTAATCGTGTTTTGAATTTAGATCAGTTTTTGAAACATAGCAAGGGTTTTGATTATCTTGAAAAGTCATTAGAGCTTCGTTTGCACCAACTTGTTTTCTATGCTACAAAATCGTTTGATTCATTTGTCTACAAAGAAAATGGCTTTGATCTGAGTTCTTATTAACATGAACCGATCACTGGTGATTTGTTTGCATCCACTTGTGCCTTGGACGAACTCATGATATTTAAGACTTTGCTGGAACATAAATCACCTAGAGTTAAAACTAGATTTGTGATTCTGTTTTGAAGCTTAATATTTTGTGTTTTGAAACTGATAGACCTCTTGGCATCTGTTGAGATCATTGCTTAATAATTGTGTTGTTTTGAGCTTTGATGATATTGTGGTTTACAACACATTCTTTGAAAACCATATTGGGCCTTTGATAAGTGATTCTCAATCCGAACTTACTCTTTTGTGTTCTGATTTTGAGAAGGATTTGCATGTTTTGAAAAAGTTCAATATTATTTTGTACCTTGCTACCATTCTGGTCTATAATGCTTACTTTGATATGAATTTTGAATGGCTGAGACGTGTGATACATGTTCTAGGGAATGAAACTTTGATTTCTTATTTGAGCAAGTACATGTCTTGCACATATGATCCTGGTATTATAGTTTATGTTATGAGTGTCCAGGATAAAAAGGTTCAGTCTCAAAGAAATGTAAGGAACAAAAGCAAAGACCGTGCTTATCAGCCTGAGATTTGGAGAATCAAGGAAAATGGCTTCGAAACTCCAAGGAAGTTTTTATCCAAAATTTTTCTTCCCTAAATTTTACATGTCTTTTAAATTCTTTTTGTCTGATTCATTTCTTTTTGATACTGCTAAAATGGATTTGAGGTCAAATCTTTTTTAAAAGAGAGGGAATAATGCGCCTCAGATCATAGACCCGGGCCGGGATGATGCGACCATAGCTAAGTCAGATGATTCTTCAACAAAGGACAAACCAGGATGGATTAATGGCGAGCATACTGATCTAAAACTAGCTGTTGGACTTGTACTCCTATCAGGCAATAAATTGGCTTCGGGAAAATCAGCAGCCTTTCCGCATCTGCTGTGCGACCCTACAATCCATCAGTTCTCCATCGGAATTTGACATCCATTACCTTACCGGTCGAGTGATCCTTATTAGGGTGTATCAAAGTGGTATCAGAGACACTCAACCGATACTATCTATTATCTTCTCATCATTCATTTTCTAAACACTTCATCTTCTACTTTCTATCTCAAGTCCGGGACACTACCTTACCTATCGCCATTCTTCTATAAATAGAAAAGAAAAGAAAAGAACAAAAAAGCAAAGAACAAAAAAAGAAAAAGAAGGATTAAAAAAAATGATTTATTTGGCTAGGTGGTGGAAGAGAAATTCTGTTGGCTGAGGAGAAAGCCAGCCTTGGAGTGGTTAATACGGATTTCAAAATCAAATCTCTTATCTTTCTATCTTGTGTTTCATCCTTTGTTGCTTGGAGATTCCATTGGGTTACTTTGATTTGTTCTCTTAGAACATTGAGAAAAGACTCTTGAATGACCACTAAATTTCCGAGAGAAACACTTGTGTGGGTGAGATTAAGCACTTGAGAGTGTGAGGATTAATTTTATATGTTAACCCTTTTGTGTTAATAATTTTCAGGTTAAGATGTTTGCACTTCAAAGGAGAAGTAGCAACGAAAAATCCCAACAACAAGCTATCTTTAAATCTTCATCTCGAAATTTGTTGACTATTTTTGATGAGTTTGTTACTGTGCAGGAAAGGCCAACCCTAAGAGGACCACATAAGATGCCAAACAGAAGGTGCAAAGAGCATTTGGAAACGTCCAGAGATGAAGCTGATCAAAGGAGGCGTTTCCTTCAGTTTGATGCCAAAGAATTTTGTGATAACTTTGAGAAGGAGATGTTGAAAACCCTTATGGACGTCAGCAAGATCCAAAACAAGAGCACAACCACACGTGCACCTGTAGCTGAACCATCATTATTCATCAGTGAAAAATCCAAAGGTAAATCTGAAAGCAACCTTGAAGATCTAAAAGATTTTTTAGATTCTTTACCGATTTTTGATGAATATGATGAAGAGCTGATTGAAAGTTTTATCATTTGTGAAGATGAATGTGATCTTCCTTCTCCAAAATCTGATTTTATGTTTGAAGATGAAGAGACTAATGGACTAACCTGTTTTGAACCGGAGCATCCATGTAGTCTTGTTATATTTTCACAGGATTTTGAGGAAGAGTCATTCGACTACTCACATCAAGGACTGCTTCCTTGCACTAGGAGAACCATGGAAGATGATCTAGGTCCCATCTTTGATGAGGAAGACGAACCTGGTCAATTTTCTTAAGCGGAAGCACCAAGCGTAACATCCATCATCATGGAGAACAACCTTTGCTTTGATCTCATCACAACTCTTACGCCTTTGTCCACAGACATTCAAGAGCACTGTGAAAAACTTGATTTGGTTAATTTTTTCCCTGAAATGTTTGTTAAGATCAGTTTTGAAGATTGGAAATGTTTTGGATTTGACAAAGTTAAAGAATTTTGTGTTTCAAACTCTATTTTTGAAAACATGGTTAACCCTTTTCAAGTGTTTGAACCTGATAAACTTTCTGATCAAAAATGTTTTCAAATTGGCAATGACATCAATTCTAATCGTGTTTTGAGTTTAGATCAGTTTTTCAAACATAGCAAGAGTTTTGATCATCTTGAAAAGTCATTAGAGCTTGGTTTTTTGTGCTAGAAAATCGTTTGATTCATTTGTCTTCAAAGAAAATGGCTTTGATCTGAGTTCTTATTAACATGAACCGATCACTGGTGATTTGTTTGCATCCACTTGTGACTTGGACGAACTCATGATATTAATTGTGCTGATTTAATCATATGTTTGATATTAATTTTAACTATGTTACATTTAATTATTTAGTTTAATATATTTAATTAAAATTATCTCAAAATTAACGAGTTTTCTTTTTGCGGTTTGGACGGAAAAAAAAAAAGGTTTTTCGGTTTTAGCGAGAAAACACATTTTTCGGTTTTGGCGAAAAAACAAGATTTTTTGGTTATGGAGGGAAAACGAGATTTTTCGGTTTTGGCGGAAAACTACAAATTTCCGGTTTTGGCGAGAAAATATGTTTTTGCGGTTTTGGCGGAAAAAGACATTTTTGGCGGGAAAACGTGTTTTTTGCGGTTTTGGAGGGAAACAAGTTTTTGCGATTTTCGCGGGAAAACGACATTTTTTGGTTTAGGCGAGAAAACAAAATCTTTCGTTATTGGCGGAAAAACGCGTTTTTGCGGTTTTGGCGGTAAAACATGTTTTTATGGTTTTGGCGGGAAAACACGTTTTTGCGGTTTTGGCGGAAAAATGTGTTTTTTCGGTTTTGGCGGGAAAATGTGTTTTTGCGAATGTGACGGGAAAACGCGTTTTTGCTGTTTTGGCGGAAAAACACGTTTTTGACGGGAAAACATGTTTTTGGCGGAAAATACGTTTTTTGCGGTTTTGCGGGAGAACGAGATTTTTCGGTTTTGGCGGGAAAACCAGATTTTTCGGTTTTGGCTGGAATACAAGATTTACGGTTTTAGCGGGAAAACACATTTTTTTTTGTTTTGGCGGGAAAACACGTTTTTGCAATTTTGGCGGAAAAACGTGTTTTTGTGTTTTGGCGGAAAAATGTGTTTTGGGGTGTTGGCGTGAAAACATGTTTTTTTGTGATTTTGGCATGCAAACACATTTTTCGGTTTTTGCAATTTTGACGGGAAAACACATTTTTGCAATTTTGGCGGGAAATGCGTTTTAGGATTTCGGCGCGAAAAAATAGTTTTTAGGTTTTCGCGGAAAAACGTGTTTTTATAGTTTTGTCAGTTTTCGTATGTGACAAAAATGATATTATGTTTAGGTTTGTAATTTATGAATTACATTAGGGGTATAATAGACATTATACCATTTTGAATGAACCATCTCCATTCAAATGATCCAAATTGGTTCAGCTAAATGAACATTAAAATTAAGCCTAAATTTCCAAAAGTCATCCGGATGATCTATCTGAATGAGTTGCACTTTTAGTGCCTAAACAAACAAAACTCTCATCTTCATCCAGATGACTCATCTAGATGGAGAAAGAAACGAGCCCATTAACTTGTGGCTGAATGAGCTAAGTGACACTGAAGATGGAGTTAGTTTAGTTCCTTGGCGAAATAGGCCTTTTTCAACCCAAGGAAAATTTTGTATCAAATTCAGTTTGAGTATGTTTTACACCAAATTCGGCCAGGCCTTTGCTGATGGTCTTCTGGCCATATGCATCAAGAAATATCAACAAGAGGAGTCAAAGTCGTGGTCAGGCCTAGGAGGATTCAACAACACACTTATTTCTGGTCAAAATTCTTAGTCTTTGTTTGTGTTTTCTAAGTTTCTAGTTTTTTACAATTTCTTTATGTCTTTCTTTGACAATTGTTACTATAAATATGTAACACATCTTATGAAATAAGACAATTGATTTTCTTCTTATTTTTGAGTTTATACTCTTTGTTCTTTGCTTAGAACATTCCTTATTTCTTGGTGTGGTTAGCTCCAAGAAAACTTCTCTTTCCTGTTGGACTTGTGCGTCATATCAAGCAACGGATCGAGACTGCCCTTTTGTTGGACATGTGCGTCATATCAGGCAACAAATTGGCTTCAGGAATTTCAGCAGCCTTTCCGCATCTGCTGTGCGACCCTACAATCCATCAGTTCTCCATCGGAATTCATATCCATTACCTTACCGGTCGAGTGTATTATAGAGTCATATCCGGTGCACGACCGTGATGGTGAAGGCTTTCGTGTGAATGCAGTTTCTGCTGTGTGGTTTGCGTGCAACAACCGTACTCTGTTTCATGGTGGTATGTCTATGACATAACCGTGGACTTTGTCGCCTGTTGCTCCATCTATCCCCTCTCAGTTTGTCGCCGCTTTTGATGCCTTCAGCGCCGTTGTGCAGTGTGGTGTTTCTATCTCTCCGGCTCATCAGGTAATGGTTCAGATCTCCCTCTGTGTTTTTGTGTTGATGAGGCATTATGGAGCTGCCTCTGGTTCTCGGTTATGGCACGAGGCGGTTAGTTCGTATCTCCTTTGGGTCATTGGAGTGATCTCTCTCCGTGGGAGACTCGTGTGAGGATTGCTCTTCCCAGCACCTCTGTGATTCGCTTAGATTACTTTGGTAGGCCGGTCTTCGGTCCGTATGTAGGAAGGATGATCGTCATAAGGATGTGGTCCTCACCATTCCCAGTTTTCAGCTATGGCTCGCAATTATTTCTGAAGATGAGTCAATTGCGTGGATTTTAAATATTTATTGGCATCCCAGAAGGCGCTCTACAGGTTTTTTGGAGCGGTTTGATGAGTGAAGCTCTAGGGACTTGGGTCCTCCTCTACCGGTGGTTGTGTGAGGCTCGAGTTGCAACGACTAGGATGGCAAAGCTGTGTGTGGATGGAAGTCAATCATTTGGAGTAGCGCTGCGGGGAAGCCAATTTCTACCAAAGTGTGGTCTCATGGGTTATCAAAGCCTTTCTTCTCGTGCGGCAATGCTTCCTGTGTCAAGTTTTGGCTCCTTCCAAGCAATAAAATCTTTTGTTAATAATGTTATGTCCCTTGTTCAGTTGGGTCTGCTTGTCTTTCTCTCTTGTGTTGCTTTAAATTTATTTTTATTTTTTTCCGCTAATTGTGTTCTGTGTAACTTCTGGCAAAAAAAATTGTATAAAATTTAACATTTACACCAAAAAAAAAAATTTAACGATTAGAAACTTTTTTTTTGTGGTCCAACTATGCCATATGGCGCAATTTTATTGGGAAAATGTTCGGCAATGCAGATGATTCTTTTATAAAAAAAAAAAAAAATTAGTATAAGATTTAAATGCTTGTTTGCATAGGTAGTGCAGATTTATTTTTTATTTTTATTATTATTATTATTTTGGCTCAACTTCAACTTTCATTAACCAAAGTAGTACATGATTTTTACTACAAAGGGTTCAACAACAATTACAGAAAAAATGATCTAGTATCACCCAGGAACACATAGATGGATCTTACGCTACCCAATCGAGACTTTGTTGTAATTCTACCCATTAACTACAAGCATTCCCCACGACCTGAAAAATACTATCTCTTAAATCCCTAAATTCGACAACACAGGTGAAAACGGAATGTCCAAAGATAAACTAAAACTAATCAAAGGTTTAACCAAGCATTAGTCGCCTAAAGATATGCGTGCATGACTCGGACCAATTCTTCAACACCAAAATGGTGCAACCTTTGACTAGATTCAGCATCACTGGACTTGACCGTCTCACTTCTTCGCCGGAAAGACAGCACATGCCCGTACTGATAAATTCAGACCTGACAAACAGAAAAACGAAACCGGAACAGCATACCCTAACTTCAAATGCGTGAGACATTACCACCGGACGAACCACAGAGCCGCCGCCGGTGCTGGGATGTACGGCCTCGCCGTGTACGAACCGTGAAGCTTCCTCCACCGGTTGACTACTCCGGCGGCGTTGAACTTCACCATGAAAGTTCACGGACAGCTAAACGAAGGAACAATCAGAGATACTAAGAACATTTTCTTGTATTAATAGAAACCTTTTAAACAATCCTCCTAGATCTGCTTAATCCGAATTATTCTCAGTCTCACACGACTAGAGACGGACCAGTTTCTATCCAACTTAAACAGAAGCACAAGCTGCACTAACACGTTACTCGTCTTCTTCAAGCTATCAAGAACAACCTCTTGCTCTAGCTTTTTTCTCTTTAAACGGCCAACCTAAATCTACCCAAAGTAATTAGGTTATATACCCATATCAAAATATCTTATTTCCTAATATTGCGATAAGTCCAAATCTACCAGAGATCATAATTGCTTCACGCCAAAGTTATCTCTTGGAGCCAATGGGTGATCGGCACGTCATCACTTCGTAACGACCTTCTAATGGAACGTAATACTCCCGTTAGCTCGCGTAACACTTCTTCTGTTCCTTGAACCGTCATGCTCATTCACTTGAGCTTACATTCTCCTCCTTTTTGTCTGAATGTGACAACCTACGCATCCTGCAAACAGAGACACTCACAGACAAGCATCCACAAAAGCAATGACCAGCGGATCATAGAGATGACCAGCAATCTGGAGAACTCATAATGAATCAAAGACACCTTCATATTAATAACTGCAAACGAAGTTCATCTAGCATAGTCAACACACATAGTCAAAGTCTTTAGATATCATAATGAGATATAGATAATGAAACATGACACAACTACACTCAGAAGACATTATGGTCATTCAGAGTCGTCTTCTGCATCACCATCATCTCCAGTCTCGTCTTCGTCTTCTGCATCAAGACCCGGATGAGTCACGTACTCCGCATAGTCTCCCCTTGCGTAGGTGCACATTAAGATAAAAACATCTGTTAGTCAAGTTGTGAGTGAAGGAACTACATTTTGATTACTCCCTTACACCTCAAGCGAATACGAATAGACTTGAGACTCGCAATGGTGCGAGTGATATCCTCCTCTAGACTAGCAGGTCTCGAGTCAGCTCCATCACCACGGGCTGCCTTGATGTCTTTAACAACTGGTTTCGGAAGCCCGATGAATTCATCATCACGCGTTTCAACAGGTAAGGTCAATTTGCTACGCTGAAAGAGGATAACTTGTTGAATCAAGGTAGGGAACCCGATACGCAACTTCTTCTTTTTCTTGGTGTTTTCTGCCATGGCCATGATCTGATTGTATATCAGCTTTCCAAAGTCAAAACCATGATGATGATGGAGCATATAGACAAAGCGAAGCCTCTCCTGATTCATGGATGTGTAGTTCATAGTGGGAATCCAGTTTGAACAAACCAGTTCGTACAGAACCTGATTCGTAGCAGAGAGATACTTTGAGCTCATATTTTCCCAACGCCTTATTCTGCCATCAGTGAGGAATCCACATACTTCATCCATGCCTTCATCCATCCAGTTAGGGTCCTCCTCAAACCCAGGAATGCAATAGAGTGCATTAATAAGACTGGGTGAGAATTCTACTATCGAGCCTCTGACATACACAGCTACACCATCATCTCGTTCCTCAGCTTCAAAAAGTTTAGCAAGGAACTCTCTTACCACATTCGGCTTATACGGATCAATGTCGGTGAGAGTGTGAATCAAACCTGCTCCTGTAACAACCCGTCGGATATCAGCAAGGTTCTCATCAGTGAGAGAGAGATATTGCTGATTGACAAACTTCCTTCCGCGAAGATCTTGATACCGCTCAGTCGCTGCCATCGAGATGAATCTTCCGGTTAATGGTCTCCTGGTAGACGGTTACATCAACTCAGGGTAGCATTGAGCTTTGGTTTGAAAAACACTCTGACTCTCCTCATATCTTTGCTCTTTGGAGCGATTCTCAGCTGTGTCGAGTGGAACTGGAGGTTCGTCAGGAGCATCATCATCGAACAGTTCATCATATGAGAGAGATTCAACTTCTTGCTCCGGTGGAGGTGGAGTGACAGCGCGCGTGTCATGACGAAGAAGTCTCTTTTGTGAGTGAGCTTGCGATCCTGAAGAATCTCCGCGAGAGTTCCTCAGAGCTGAGTTAGAGCCATAGAGGGGATCGATTACAACATCTTTCAGCATCAAGAGCCGTGAGCTTCTCCTAGTTGGTTGCATGTCGCGTATGAGGGAGATCAAGAGAAGTGTGTCGGTCAAGAGAAGTGGGGAGTGGCTCTAGATGTCAGCTGGTTCCTCTATAAGTCATAATCAGAAACCCTACACACTCTAGGCCCGTTAAACAACACACAAAAGTCGGGCCCAAACAAAATTGCCCAAATTCAAATTAAAACAAAATGAAGTTCTTGCATGTCAAAATGTATCAACGCATGTCTCAACACCACTTACAAACCGTGAGAGAGAGAGAGAGAGTATGTGAGCTTGAATATTGAATCTCTGAGAGCAATGCAGCAACCGTAACAACCACTACTTTGTACAATTCGCTGTAAGGCATACTCAATATGCCTTTTGTGTCCAGAAGAGAGCTACAGAGATTGCTTCTCACTTGTACCAAGTCACAAATCAGTTTTTAAAAGAAATCATGAGCACAACCCGTCTGTAGCTATTTCTCAGCCGAGTAGCTGTCACGGACAAGATCCTTCCAAGCGTCTTACTTGCACCTTAACCCCTACAGCATGGTCTTTTGTATGGTCTGGAAACACAGATTAGACATCTTGTGTGTCTGTTCCTTCAACATGCCAGACCAAATAACACACATATTTTTTTTATATTAAGAGAAGTCAATGAGAACAACTCAAGTCTGTAGCTATTTCTCAGCCGAGTAGCTGTCACAGACCATATCACACAATTCTTTATTGGAGTTCGCCTGAGTTTGTTTGTCAGCTCAACTGATTGAGATAGACATCAGTCATAGAGTTAAGATGGGGTTACACCTCACTCCAAGCCAAGCTACTTCGAAGAGTCAACATCAACCCAGCCTCGTCAGGACAGTGATCGAAATCAGATCATGACTGTTGTGACACCCACTTCTAAATCGAGTATCCATCATCTCAGGCCTTGATTATTTTTATTTTTTTTTACTTTTCTCATCTTCTTTTATCACTCAGTCTCTGCTGTGTTTCCTTATTCAATCCAGACAGTGATCAATGCTTAGACTAAGAATGTTGCAGCATCCTTTTCCAAGATGAGTGTCTTTCACAAGTGAATCAAACGACCATGCTGCTATGAGGATAGGATCAGTAAGCTGCTCAGTTAGACTTGTTGACTCAAGGTTTTGAGGGTGGTGACATATCGACAAGGGTACTACATATATACAGCAGCTCTCTTCTTCTGACAGGACTTACTCAGAGGTTCACGATTCTTAAAGCCTTTCGAAGGCCCAAGAAGGTGTTGTAATCCAAAGGTTTGGTTAATAGATCTGCCAATTGTCTTTCAGATGATACATGCTCCAGGATCACAATTTTCATCTCGACTAACTCACTCACAAAGTGATGTTGAATATCAACATGTTTTGTTTGCGAATGCTGAACTGGATTTTTAGACAAGTTTATAGCACTCATATTATCACAATGAACAAGCATAGAACTAGTGATAGTACCGTAATCAACAAGCATCTGTCTCATCCATAGAAGTTGTGTGCAACAGCTTCCTAGATCTATGTACTCTGCCTCAGCTGTGGACAGAGAGACACAATTTTGTTTTTTGCTGTGCCATGACACCAAATTTTTCCCGAGGAAGAAACAACCGCCTGACGTGCTATGTCTATCATCCAAGAAACCTGCCCAATCTGCATCCCAGAAACCTGCAAGCCTCTCATTAGTTTCAAAGGTATAATGAAGACCGAAATCCAGAGTACCTTTCACATATTTTATTATGCGTTTTACTGCATTCATGTGAGACTCTTTAGGTTGAGCATGATAGCGAGCACAAATTCCAACACTCAAGCAGAGGTCTGGTCTACTTGCAGTAAGGTAGAGAAGACTCCCAATCATGGCTCGATACAGTTTCTCATCGACTGGCTTCCCTTGATCATCCCGTGACAGTTTTGTGGTATTACTCATTGGAGTTCTAGGAATCTTTCTGGTCTGCATTCCAAACCGCTTGATGAGATTCTTGGCATATGTGCTTTTTGACACTGTAATCCCATCGTTAAGTTGTTTGATTTGCAGTCCTAGGAAGTAACTCAGCTCACCAACCATGCTCATCTCAAATTCCTTTGTCATAGTTCTCACGAAATCATCAACCATTGACTTGGATGTCCCTCCAAAGATAATTTTCATCAATATACACTTGAATGATCAGGATATCACTTCCATTCTCTCCAATGAATAAGGTTTTGTCAACCCCTCCTCTCTGAAATCCAGCCTTAAAAAGAAATTCAGTTAGTCTTTCATACCAGGCTCTTGGCGCTTGTTTGAGTCCATAGAGAGCTTTCTTGAGGCGGTAAACATGATCCGGATAGTGTGGATCCTCAAATCCTTTAGGTTGTGTTACATACACTTCTTCTTGTAACACACCGTTAAGAAATGCATTCTTCACATCCATTTGAAACAGTTTGATGCGCAAGTTGCATGCCATCCCAAATAGCAGTCGGATTGATTCAAGTCTAGCCACAGGTGCAAATGTTTCATCGAAATCCACACCTTCAATTTGAGAGTATCCTTGTCCGACAAGTCTTGATTTGTTACGAACCACATTGCCCTCTTCGTCTGTCTTGTTCTAGTGAATCCTTTTGGTTCCTATGATGTTTACATTCTCAGGTCTTGGAACTAATTCCCTCACTTGCAGACGTTCAAATTGCTCCAGCTCTTGATGCATTGACTCTGTCAAGAACTCATCGGCTAAGGCTTCCTGAATATTCTTAGGTTCAATAAGTGACACAAAGCACTCAACCTCATTCGTTTGAACTCTGAAACATGCCAATTAAACCATTTCCTTGAAATTAATCTGCTTCTTTCGCGTGACTCTCTCATCGAACACTCCACCAATGACATCCGCAGGTGAGTGGTTCTTGTGAACTCGTCCTTGATCAAGATTGATTGTTACTCCAGATTCCTCATCATCGTCCTCAGAGTTATCTTTGATATTTGCTTCATTTGGGAGTGAGGAACTTGGTGCATCACATTCAATTCTCTGAGTCACTCTAGACTGGTAGAACCCAATATTGTCATCAAATACCACATTCACATTGTCTCCAATGAATTTTGTTCGTTGGTTGTAGACTCTGTAGGCTGAACTGTTTGTTGAATATCCCGAAAACATCCCAACATCATTTCTTGCTTCGAATTTTCCAAGATGATCCTTATCATTGAGAATGTAGCATAGACAACCAAACACATGCATGTGGCTCAAGTTTGGAGGCTATCTCATAGGGTGTCGTCTTCGATTTAGGTTTGACATAGACTCGGTTTATTACGTAGCATGTTGTGGCAATAGCCTCTGCCCAAAACCCTGATGGTACACTGTTGCCACACAACATTGCTCTTGCCATCTCTTGCAACGTTCTGTTCTTTCTCTCAACTACTCCATTCATCTGAGGAGTTCTTGGTGCAGCATATTGGTGTCGTATACCTTGACTTTGACAGAACTGATCAAACAACTCATTTTGAAACTCACCTCCATGATCACTTTTGATTTGAATGATTCCGCCTTTTTCTTGTTTGAGTTGCAAAGCTAGGATTCTAAAGCTCTCAAGTGCATCTGACTTGTTACGCAGAAAGTCTACCCAAGTGTATCTGGAAAAATCATCAACCAAGACAAAAATGTATTTCTTACCAGCAATGCTTTCAGGTGTGATTGGACCCATAAGATCCATGTGAACCAACTCAAGCATACGTTTTGACCTGATCTCAGCAATCTGTTTGTGTTGCACCTTGACTTGTTTCCCTTGACAGCACGCCCCACAGATTGTATCAGTTTGTTTTTCCAAGTCAGGAACTACTCGAACCACTTCAGCATTGACCAGCCTAGTCAGGCCATTAGTGTTCATATGACCGAGCTTCTTATGCCAGAGATCGAGCTTAGATTCCCTTGCTGTGAGACTCATATGTGATGGCTTCCACATGTAGCAGTTATTACCATACCGAACTCTGTATACAATAATGTTCCCTTTTTCATCAATTGCTCGGCATTCCTTTTTGTTAAAGATCACTTCCAATCCTTCATCACACAGTTGGCTCACACTAATGAGGTTCGCTTTCAGTCCATCTACATAGTACACATTGACAAGCCGCGGCATGTCATCTCTTTCAGTTACTCCAATACTACGAATCTTGCCTTGTCCACCATCACCAAATGTTACTTTTCCTCCTTTAACTGGTTCGAGTTTTTCAAGATGCTCTTCAGTTCCTGTCATATGTCGTGAGCAACCACTATCAAAGTACCAAGGATGATCAGCCTGACTGGTAGATTCATCGCTGGTGTATGCAATGTTGCTTATGACTTCAGTGTCTTCTTGAAAGCATGTCAGATTGCACACGATGTGTGGTTCATCCTCAGTTATCGACTCATCCTCCTTGGTGTGTTGAGTCTTTTGTGATCGTTCCTTGTAGTTCGGATAAAAGTCTCTCTTTGCAATCCACACATGACCATATGTAGAAGGTTCTACGAAACACAAATTCAGCCTCCATGCTCGCTCATACTGACGCTGGCGGAAGTAGGAGAAACGAACACCATGACCAATTCTACCACAAAAATGACATCCATTAATTCGCTTTCTCGTAACTTGCTGGTTAGTTCGAACTCTTTGAACACACGGTGCAGTTTCTTGGAGTTTCGTTACTTCCTTTTCCTTAATTGCCTCTTTTACAAAGATAACTTTTTCACTTACTTCAGCCGACTTGGAGGTGGATCCTCTGTATCCAAGACCTGTGCTGATGCTCGGACACGGTCCCAATGTGAGAAGATGGTCAAGTGTTGAAGTTCCGGTAGTAAGCATGTGTACTCTCTTGTTGTTTTCAGTAAGTTGACTTTCTAGTAGTTTGCTCTTGTCGATTTCTTGAACCAACAATTCACTCAAGTGCTTGAACTTTTCTTCAAATTGTTTGTGAATTCGTTCTTGTTCAGTCATAGCTCTCTTCAAGGCAAGAACTTCTTGATCAGATTCCTTCACACCTGATGATGTTGTCTGTTGAACAGTAGGTTGTTCAAGCTCAAGAATGTTTACATGAGCTTTCAGCATGGCTTTTTCTTTAAGAAGTTGTAAGTTCTCCTGACTCAGTTCAGTAAACTTGTCGAACAAGTCTTTATATTCAGTTTGAAGATCTTGATCTCCATTGTCATCGTCTATCTCGTCTTCTGAGTCAATGGTTTTCTGAATCTTCTTATCATCTTCGTGGCTGATCAATGCCATGAAGTTCAGATGCAGTTCTTCTCCATCACTGTCATTGTCAGATTCAGTATCGCTGAAGCACACGAGAGACTTATCCTTTTTAAAGGTGTTTGGACACTCACTCCTGTTATGGCCCATCCCCTTGCACTCAATGCATTTTAATTCTCTTCTTTTAGCTAGAGGGCATTCATTACGAAAATGTCCAAATCCATCACATTCATGACATTGGAGTTCCTTCTTCTTAGAGTTCCTAGATGAGTCTTGTCTTGAGTATTGAGAATTTCCTCTATCTGAATCATTCCTCTGAAATCTTCCACCAGATCGACTTCCACCTTTCTCCATTCGTTTAATAAACTTGTTGAAGTTACGAGCCATAAGTCCCATATTTTCTTCAATCTTAGCAACTATGTCCTCATCTTTAGATTCACCAGAGAATGCAATACTCTTCTGATCATTTTCAGCACGGTTGATGGTTTGTAAGTCACGAACCTTCAGAATTCCAAACAGTTGATCAAACTTCATATCATCAGTGTCTACAGCGATCTCTAAAACAGCTTTGTATGCCTCAAACCTGGGTGGTAGGCATCTCAGCAGTTTCTTCACCATATCCTTTTCTTCATATTTCTTACCTAGTACTGATGCCTCACTTGTTAGTTCACTGATCTTAGATATGAACTCATCAATTGGCTCATCATCTCCCATCTTCAGATTCTCGAATCATGAAGCCAAGTGATCAATCCTCGTTCTTCTTACAGCAGTGTTTCCCTCAAAGTGATTGATTAGGGTGTCCCATGATGCTTTGGCTGATTTGTAACCTTGGATTATCTTAAACTGTTCCAAGTCCACAGATGAGAAGATAACGGTCAGGGCTTTTGAGTTAAACTTAGATGCAGCTTTCTCGTCGTCAGTCCAGCTGACTTTAGGTTTGAGACCAATGGGCTTGTCCTCTTTCACAACAGTGGGTGCAGTCCACCCATCCTCTACTGCAGTCCATGCATCTTCATGAACTCACCTGATTATGTGCTGCATTCTCACCTTCCAATGCCCGAAATTGCAGCTGTCGAGCATGATGGGCTTCTCAACCTGTTAGTAGTAAGTAATTAATACCACCGAGGTTTCCTGCTCTGATATCAAATGAAAGTTCACGGACAGCTAAACGAAGGAACAATCAGAGATACCAAGAACACTTTCTTGTATTAATAGAAACCTTTTAAACAATCCTCCTAGATCTGCTTAATCCGAATTATTCTTAGTCACACACGACTAGAGACGGACCAGTTTCTATCGAACTTAAACAGAAGCGCGAGCTGCACTAACACGTTACTCGTCTTCTTCAAGCTATCAAGAACAACCTCTTGCTCTAGCTTTTTTCTCTTTAAACGGCCAACCTAAATCTACCCAAGGTAATTAGGTTATATACCCATATCACAATATCTTATTTCCTAATATTGCGATAAGTCCAAATCTACCAGAGATCTTCTTTGCTTCACGCCAAAGTTATCTCCTGGAGCCAATGGGTGATCGACACGTCATCATTGGAGTTCGCCTGAGTTTGTTTGTCAGCTCAACTGATTGAGATAGACATCAGTCATAGAGTTAAGATGGGGTTACACCTCACTCCAAGCCAAGCTACTTCGAAGAGTCAACATCAACCCAGCCTCGTCAGGACAGTGATCGAAATCAGATCATGACTGTTGTGACACCCACTTCTAAATCGAGTATCCATCATCTCAGGCCTTGATTATTTTTATTTTTTTTTACTTTTCTCATCTTCTTTTATCACTCAGTCTCTGCTGTGTTTCCTTATTCAATCCAGACAGTGATCAATGCTTAGACTAAGAATGTTGCAGCATCCTTTTCCAAGATGAGTGTCTTTCACAAGTGAATCAAACGACCATGCTGCTATGAGGATAGGATCAGTAAGCTGCTCAGTTAGACTTGTTGACTCAAGGTTTTGAGGGTGGTGACATATCGACAAGGGTACTACATATATACAGCAGCTCTCTTCTTCTGACAGGACTTACTCAGAGGTTCACGATTCTTAAAGCCTTTCGAAGGCCCAAGAAGGTGTTGTAATCCAAAGGTTTGGTTAATAGATCTGCCAATTGTCTTTCAGATGATACATGCTCCAGGATCACAATTTTCATCTCGACTAACTCACTCACAAAGTGATGTTGAATATCAACATGTTTTGTTTGCGAATGCTGAACTGGATTTTTAGACAAGTTTATAGCACTCATATTATCACAATGAACAAGCATAGAACTAGTGATAGTACCGTAATCAACAAGCATCTGTCTCATCCATAGAAGTTGTGTGCAACAGCTTCCTAGATCTATGTACTCTGCCTCAGCTGTGGACAGAGAGACACAATTTTGTTTTTTGCTGTGCCATGACACCAAATTTTTCCCGAGGAAGAAACAACCGCCTGACGTGCTATGTCTATCATCCAAGAAACCTGCCCAATCTGCATCCCAGAAACCTGCAAGCCTCTCATTAGTTTCAAAGGTATAATGAAGACCGAAATCCAGAGTACCTTTCACATATTTTATTATGCGTTTTACTGCATTCATGTGAGACTCTTTAGGTTGAGCATGATAGCGAGCACAAATTCCAACACTCAAGCAGAGGTCTGGTCTACTTGCAGTAAGGTAGAGAAGACTCCCAATCATGGCTCGATACAGTTTCTCATCGACTGGCTTCCCTTGATCATCCCGTGACAGTTTTGTGGTATTACTCATTGGAGTTCTAGGAATCTTTCTGGTCTGCATTCCAAACCGCTTGATGAGATTCTTGGCATATGTGCTTTGTGACACTGTAATCCCATCGTTAAGTTGTTTGATTTGCAGTCCTAGGAAGTAACTCAGCTCACCAACCATGCTCATCTCAAATTCCTTTGTCATAGTTCTCACGAAATCATCAACCATTGACTTGGATGTCCCTCCAAAGATAATTTTCATCAACATACACTTGAATGATCAGGATATCACTTCCATTCTCTCCAATGAATAAGGTTTTGTCAACCCCTCCTCTCTGAAATCCAGCCTTAAAAAGAAATTCAGTTAGTCTTTCATACCAGGCTCTTGGCGCTTGTTTGAGTCCATAGAGAGCTTTCTTGAGGCGGTAAACATGATCCGGATAGTGTGGATCCTCAAATCCTTTAGGTTGTGTTACATACACTTCTTCTTGTAACACACCGTTAAGAAATGCATTCTTCACATCCATTTGAAACAGTTTGATGCGCAAGTTGCATGCCATCCCAAATAGCAGTCGGATTGATTCAAGTCTAGCCACAGGTGCAAATGTTTCATCGAAATCCACACCTTCAATTTGAGAGTATCCTTGTCCGACAAGTCTTGATTTGTTACGAACCACATTGCCCTCTTCGTCTGTCTTGTTCTAGTGAATCCTTTTGGTTCCTATGATGTTTACATTCTCAGGTCTTGGAACTAATTCCCTCACTTGCAGACGTTCAAATTGCTCCAGCTCTTGATGCATTGACTCTGTCAAGAACTCATCGGCTAAGGCTTCCTGAATATTCTTAGGTTCAATAAGTGACACAAAGCACTCAACCTCATTCGTTTGAACTCTGAAACATGCCAATTAAACCATTTCCTTGAAATTAATCTGCTTCTTTCGCGTGACTCTCTCATCGAACACTCCACCAATGACATCCGCAGGTGAGTGGTTCTTGTGAACTCGTCCTTGATCAAGATTGATTGTTACTCCAGATTCCTCATCATCGTCCTCAGAGTTATCTTTGATATTTGCTTCATTTGGGAGTGAGGAACTTGGTGCATCACATTCAATTCTCTGAGTCACTCTAGACTGGTAGAACCCAATATTGTCATCAAATACCACATTCACATTGTCTCCAATGAATTTTGTTCGTTGGTTGTAGACTCTGTAGGCTGAACTGTTTGTTGAATATCCCGAAAACATCCCAACATCATTTCTTGCTTCGAATTTTCCAAGATGATCCTTATCATTGAGAATGTAGCATAGACAACCAAACACATGCATGTGGCTCAAGTTTGGAGGCTATCTCATAGGGTGTCGTCTTCGATTTAGGTTTGACATAGACTCGGTTTATTACGTAGCATGTTGTGGCAATAGCCTCTGCCCAAAACCCTGATGGTACACTGTTGCCACACAACATTGCTCTTGCCATCTCTTGCAACGTTCTGTTCTTTCTCTCAACTACTCCATTCATCTGAGGAGTTCTTGGTGCAGCATATTGGTGTCGTATACCTTGACTTTGACAGAACTGATCAAACAACTCATTTTGAAACTCACCTCCATGATCACTTTTGATTTGAATGATTCCGCCTTTTTCTTGTTTGAGTTGCAAAGCTAGGATTCTAAAGCTCTCAAGTGCATCTGACTTGTTACGCAGAAAGTCTACCCAAGTGTATCTGGAAAAATCATCAACCAAGACAAAAATGTATTTCTTACCAGCAATGCTTTCAGGTGTGATTGGACCCATAAGATCCATGTGAACCAACTCAAGCATACGTTTTGACCTGATCTCAGCAATCTGTTTGTGTTGCACCTTGACTTGTTTCCCTTGACAGCACGCCCCACAGATTGTATCAGTTTGTTTTTCCAAGTCAGGAACTACTCGAACCACTTCAGCATTGACCAGCCTAGTCAGGCCATTAGTGTTCATATGACCGAGCTTCTTATGCCAGAGATCGAGCTTAGATTCCCTTGCTGTGAGACTCATATGTGATGGCTTCCACATGTAGCAGTTATTACCATACCGAACTCTGTATACAATAATGTTCCCTTTTTCATCAATTGCTCGGCATTCCTTTTTGTTAAAGATCACTTCCAATCCTTCATCACACAGTTGGCTCACACTAATGAGGTTCGCTTTCAGTCCATCTACATAGTACACATTGACAAGCCGCGGCATGTCATCTCTTTCAGTTACTCCAATACTACGAATCTTGCCTTGTCCACCATCACCAAATGTTACTTTTCCTCCTTTAACTGGTTCGAGTTTTTCAAGATGCTCTTCAGTTCCTGTCATATGTCGTGAGCAACCACTATCAAAGTACCAAGGATGATCAGCCTGACTGGTAGATTCATCGCTGGTGTATGCAATGTTGCTTATGACTTCAGTGTCTTCTTGAAAGCATGTCAGATTGCACACGATGTGTGGTTCATCCTCAGTTATCGACTCATCCTCCTTGGTGTGTTGAGTCTTTTGTGATCGTTCCTTGTAGTTCGGATAAAAGTCTCTCTTTGCAATCCACACATGACCATATGTAGAAGGTTCTACGAAACACAAATTCAGCCTCCATGCTCGCTCATACTGACGCTGGCGGAAGTAGGAGAAACGAACACCATGACCAATTCTACCACAAAAATGACATCCATTAATTCGCTTTCTCGTAACTTGCTGGTTAGTTCGAACTCTTTGAACACACGGTGCAGTTTCTTGGAGTTTCGTTACTTCCTTTTCCTTAATTGCCTCTTTTACAAAGATAACTTTTTCACTTACTTCAGCCGACTTGGAGGTGGATCCTCTGTATCCAAGACCTGTGCTGATGCTCGGACACGGTCCCAATGTGAGAAGATGGTCAAGTGTTGAAGTTCCGGTAGTAAGCATGTGTACTCTCTTGTTGTTTTCAGTAAGTTGACTTTCTAGTAGTTTGCTCTTGTCGATTTCTTGAACCAACAATTCACTCAAGTGCTTGAACTTTTCTTCAAATTGTTTGTGAATTCGTTCTTGTTCAGTCATAGCTCTCTTCAAGGCAAGAACTTCTTGATCAGATTCCTTCACACCTGATGATGTTGTCTGTTGAACAGTAGGTTGTTCAAGCTCAAGAATGTTTACATGAGCTTTCAGCATGGCTTTTTCTTTAAGAAGTTGTAAGTTCTCCTGACTCAGTTCAGTAAACTTGTCGAACAAGTCTTTATATTCAGTTTGAAGATCTTGATCTCCATTGTCATCGTCTATCTCGTCTTCTGAGTCAATGGTTTTCTGAATCTTCTTATCATCTTCGTGGCTGATCAATGCCATGAAGTTCAGATGCAGTTCTTCTCCATCACTGTCATTGTCAGATTCAGTATCGCTGAAGCACACGAGAGACTTATCCTTTTTAAAGGTGTTTGGACACTCACTCCTGTTATGGCCCATCCCCTTGCACTCAATGCATTTTAATTCTCTTCTTTTAGCTAGAGGGCATTCATTACGAAAATGTCCAAATCCATCACATTCATGACATTGGAGTTCCTTCTTCTTAGAGTTCCTAGATGAGTCTTGTCTTGAGTATTGAGAATTTCCTCTATCTGAATCATTCCTCTGAAATCTTCCACCAGATCGACTTCCACCTTTCTCCATTCGTTTAATAAACTTGTTGAAGTTACGAGCCATAAGTCCCATATTTTCTTCAATCTTAGCAACTATGTCCTCATCTTTAGATTCACCAGAGAATGCAATACTCTTCTGATCATTTTCAGCACGGTTGATGGTTTGTAAGTCACGAACCTTCAGAATTCCAAACAGTTGATCAAACTTCATATCATCAGTGTCTACAGCGATCTCTAAAACAGCTTTGTATGCCTCAAACCTGGGTGGTAGGCATCTCAGCAGTTTCTTCACCATATCCTTTTCTTCATATTTCTTACCTAGTACTGATGCCTCACTTGTTAGTTCACTGATCTTAGATATGAACTCATCAATTGGCTCATCATCTCCCATCTTCAGATTCTCGAATCATGAAGCCAAGTGATCAATCCTCGTTCTTCTTACAGCAGTGTTTCCCTCAAAGTGATTGATTAGGGTGTCCCATGATGCTTTGGCTGATTTGTAACCTTGGATTATCTTAAACTGTTCCAAGTCCACAGATGAGAAGATAACGGTCAGGGCTTTTGAGTTAAACTTAGATGCAGCTTTCTCGTCGTCAGTCCAGCTGACTTTAGGTTTGAGACCAATGGGCTTGTCCTCTTTCACAACAGTGGGTGCAGTCCACCCATCCTCTACTGCAGTCCATGCATCTTCATGAACTCACCTGATTATGTGCTGCATTCTCACCTTCCAATGCCCGAAATTGCAGCTGTCGAGCATGATGGGCTTCTCAACCTGTTAGTAGTAAGTAATTAATACCACCGAGGTTTCCTGCTCTGATATCAAATGAAAGTTCACGGACAGCTAAACGAAGGAACAATCAGAGATACCAAGAACACTTTCTTGTATTAATAGAAACCTTTTAAACAATCCTCCTAGATCTGCTTAATCCGAATTATTCTTAGTCACACACGACTAGAGACGGACCAGTTTCTATCGAACTTAAACAGAAGCGCGAGCTGCACTAACACGTTACTCGTCTTCTTCAAGCTATCAAGAACAACCTCTTGCTCTAGCTTTTTTCTCTTTAAACGGCCAACCTAAATCTACCCAAGGTAATTAGGTTATATACCCATATCACAATATCTTATTTCCTAATATTGCGATAAGTCCAAATCTACCAGAGATCTTCTTTGCTTCACGCCAAAGTTATCTCCTGGAGCCAATGGGTGATCGACACGTCATCATTGGAGTTCGCCTGAGTTTGTTTGTCAGCTCAACTGATTGAGATAGACATCAGTCATAGAGTTAAGATGGGGTTACACCTCACTCCAAGCCAAGCTACTTCGAAGAGTCAACATCAACCCAGCCTCGTCAGGACAGTGATCGAAATCAGATCATGACTGTTGTGACACCCACTTCTAAATCGAGTATCCATCATCTCAGGCCTTGATTATTTTTATTTTTTTTTACTTTTCTCATCTTCTTTTATCACTCAGTCTCTGCTGTGTTTCCTTATTCAATCCAGACAGTGATCAATGCTTAGACTAAGAATGTTGCAGCATCCTTTTCCAAGATGAGTGTCTTTCACAAGTGAATCAAACGACCATGCTGCTATGAGGATAGGATCAGTAAGCTGCTCAGTTAGACTTGTTGACTCAAGGTTTTGAGGGTGGTGACATATCGACAAGGGTACTACATATATACAGCAGCTCTCTTCTTCTGACAGGACTTACTCAGAGGTTCACGATTCTTAAAGCCTTTCGAAGGCCCAAGAAGGTGTTGTAATCCAAAGGTTTGGTTAATAGATCTGCCAATTGTCTTTCAGATGATACATGCTCCAGGATCACAATTTTCATCTCGACTAACTCACTCACAAAGTGATGTTGAATATCAACATGTTTTGTTTGCGAATGCTGAACTGGATTTTTAGACAAGTTTATAGCACTCATATTATCACAATGAACAAGCATAGAACTAGTGATAGTACCGTAATCAACAAGCATCTGTCTCATCCATAGAAGTTGTGTGCAACAGCTTCCTAGATCTATGTACTCTGCCTCAGCTGTGGACAGAGAGACACAATTTTGTTTTTTGCTGTGCCATGACACCAAATTTTTCCCGAGGAAGAAACAACCGCCTGACGTGCTATGTCTATCATCCAAGAAACCTGCCCAATCTGCATCCCAGAAACCTGCAAGCCTCTCATTAGTTTCAAAGGTATAATGAAGACCGAAATCCAGAGTACCTTTCACATATTTTATTATGCGTTTTACTGCATTCATGTGAGACTCTTTAGATTGAGCATGATAGCGAGCACAAATTCCAACACTCAAGCAGAGGTCTGGTCTACTTGCAGTAAGGTAGAGAAGACTCCCAATCATGGCTCGATACAGTTTCTCATCGACTGGCTTCCCTTGATCATCCCGTGACAGTTTTGTGGTATTACTCATTGGAGTTCTAGGAATCTTTCTGGTCTGCATTCCAAACCGCTTGATGAGATTCTTGGCATATGTGCTTTGTGACACTGTAATCCCATCGTTAAGTTGTTTGATTTGCAGTCCTAGGAAGTAACTCAGCTCACCAACCATGCTCATCTCAAATTCCTTTGTCATAGTTCTCACGAAATCATCAACCATTGACTTGGATGTCCCTCCAAAGATAATTTTCATCAACATACACTTGAATGATCAGGATATCACTTCCATTCTCTCCAATGAATAAGGTTTTGTCAACCCCTCCTCTCTGAAATCCAGCCTTAAAAAGAAATTCAGTTAGTCTTTCATACCAGGCTCTTGGCGCTTGTTTGAGTCCATAGAGAGCTTTCTTGAGGCGGTAAACATGATCCGGATAGTGTGGATCCTCAAATCCTTTAGGTTGTGTTACATACACTTCTTCTTGTAACACACCGTTAAGAAATGCATTCTTCACATCCATTTGAAACAGTTTGATGCGCAAGTTGCATGCCATCCCAAATAGCAGTCGGATTGATTCAAGTCTAGCCACAGGTGCAAATGTTTCATCGAAATCCACACCTTCAATTTGAGAGTATCCTTGTCCGACAAGTCTTGATTTGTTACGAACCACATTGCCCTCTTCGTCTGTCTTGTTCTAGTGAATCCTTTTGGTTCCTATGATGTTTACATTCTCAGGTCTTGGAACTAATTCCCTCACTTGCAGACGTTCAAATTGCTCCAGCTCTTGATGCATTGACTCTGTCAAGAACTCATCGGCTAAGGCTTCCTGAATATTCTTAGGTTCAATAAGTGACACAAAGCACTCAACCTCATTCGTTTGAACTCTGAAACATGCCAATTAAACCATTTCCTTGAAATTAATCTGCTTCTTTCGCGTGACTCTCTCATCGAACACTCCACCAATGACATCCGCAGGTGAGTGGTTCTTGTGAACTCGTCCTTAATCAAGATTGATTGTTACTCCAGATTCCTCATCATCGTCCTCAGAGTTATCTTTGATATTTGCTTCATTTGGGAGTGAGGAACTTGGTGCATCACATTCAATTCTCTGAGTCACTCTAGACTGGTAGAACCCAATATTGTCATCAAATACCACATTCACATTGTCTCCAATGAATTTTGTTCGTTGGTTGTAGACTCTGTAGGCTGAACTGTTTGTTGAATATCCCGAAAACATCCCAACATCATTTCTTGCTTCGAATTTTCCAAGATGATCCTTATCATTGAGAATGTAGCATAGACAACCAAACACATGCATGTGGCTCAAGTTTGGAGGCTATCTCATAGGGTGTCGTCTTCGATTTAGGTTTGACATAGACTCGGTTTATTACGTAGCATGTTGTGGCAATAGCCTCTGCCCAAAACCCTGATGGTACACTGTTGCCACACAACATTGCTCTTGCCATCTCTTGCAACGTTCTGTTCTTTCTCTCAACTACTCCATTCATCTGAGGAGTTCTTGGTGCAGCATATTGGTGTCGTATACCTTGACTTTGACAGAACTGATCAAACAACTCATTTTGAAACTCACCTCCATGATCACTTTTGATTTGAATGATTCCGCCTTTTTCTTGTTTGAGTTGCAAAGCTAGGATTCTAAAGCTCTCAAGTGCATCTGACTTGTTACGCAGAAAGTCTACCCAAGTGTATCTGGAAAAATCATCAACCAAGACAAAAATGTATTTCTTACCAGCAATGCTTTCAGGTGTGATTGGACCCATAAGATCCATGTGAACCAACTCAAGCATACGTTTTGACCTGATCTCAGCAATCTGTTTGTGTTGCACCTTGACTTGTTTCCCTTGACAGCACGCCCCACAGATTGTATCAGTTTGTTTTTCCAAGTCAGGAACTACTCGAACCACTTCAGCATTGACCAGCCTAGTCAGGCCATTAGTGTTCATATGACCGAGCTTCTTATGCCAGAGATCGAGCTTAGATTCCCTTGCTGTGAGACTCATATGTGATGGCTTCCACATGTAGCAGTTATTACCATACCGAACTCTGTATACAATAATGTTCCCTTTTTCATCAATTGCTCGGCATTCCTTTTTGTTAAAGATCACTTCCAATCCTTCATCACACAGTTGGCTCACACTAATGAGGTTCGCTTTCAGTCCATCTACATAGTACACATTGACAAGCCGCGGCATGTCATCTCTTTCAGTTACTCCAATACTACGAATCTTGCCTTGTCCACCATCACCAAATGTTACTTTTCCTCCTTTAACTGGTTCGAGTTTTTCAAGATGCTCTTCAGTTCCTGTCATATGTCGTGAGCAACCACTATCAAAGTACCAAGGATGATCAGCCTGACTGGTAGATTCATCGCTGGTGTATGCAATGTTGCTTATGACTTCAGTGTCTTCTTGAAAGCATGTCAGATTGCACACGATGTGTGGTTCATCCTCAGTTATCGACTCATCCTCCTTGGTGTGTTGAGTCTTTTGTGATCGTTCCTTGTAGTTCGGATAAAAGTCTCTCTTTGCAATCCACACATGACCATATGTAGAAGGTTCTACGAAACACAAATTCAGCCTCCATGCTCGCTCATACTGACGCTGGCGGAAGTAGGAGAAACGAACACCATGACCAATTCTACCACAAAAATGACATCCATTAATTCGCTTTCTCGTAACTTGCTGGTTAGTTCGAACTCTTTGAACACACGGTGCAGTTTCTTGGAGTTTCGTTACTTCCTTTTCCTTAATTGCCTCTTTTACAAAGATAACTTTTTCACTTACTTCAGCCGACTTGGAGGTGGATCCTCTGTATCCAAGACCTGTGCTGATGCTCGGACACGGTCCCAATGTGAGAAGATGGTCAAGTGTTGAAGTTCCGGTAGTAAGCATGTGTACTCTCTTGTTGTTTTCAGTAAGTTGACTTTCTAGTAGTTTGCTCTTGTCGATTTCTTGAACCAACAATTCACTCAAGTGCTTGAACTTTTCTTCAAATTGTTTGTGAATTCGTTCTTGTTCAGTCATAGCTCTCTTCAAGGCAAGAACTTCTTGATCAGATTCCTTCACACCTGATGATGTTGTCTGTTGAACAGTAGGTTGTTCAAGCTCAAGAATGTTTACATGAGCTTTCAGCATGGCTTTTTCTTTAAGAAGTTGTAAGTTCTCCTGACTCAGTTCAGTAAACTTGTCGAACAAGTCTTTATATTCAGTTTGAAGATCTTGATCTCCATTGTCATCGTCTATCTCGTCTTCTGAGTCAATGGTTTTCTGAATCTTCTTATCATCTTCGTGGCTGATCAATGCCATGAAGTTCAGATGCAGTTCTTCTCCATCACTGTCATTGTCAGATTCAGTATCGCTGAAGCACACGAGAGACTTATCCTTTTTAAAGGTGTTTGGACACTCACTCCTGTTATGGCCCATCCCCTTGCACTCAATGCATTTTAATTCTCTTCTTTTAGCTAGAGGGCATTCATTACGAAAATGTCCAAATCCATCACATTCATGACATTGGAGTTCCTTCTTCTTAGAGTTCCTAGATGAGTCTTGTCTTGAGTATTGAGAATTTCCTCTATCTGAATCATTCCTCTGAAATCTTCCACCAGATCGACTTCCACCTTTCTCCATTCGTTTAATAAACTTGTTGAAGTTACGAGCCATAAGTCCCATATTTTCTTCAATCTTAGCAACTATGTCCTCATCTTTAGATTCACCAGAGAATGCAATACTCTTCTGATCATTTTCAGCACGGTTGATGGTTTGTAAGTCACGAACCTTCAGAATTCCAAACAGTTGATCAAACTTCATATCATCAGTGTCTACAGCGATCTCTAAAACAGCTTTGTATGCCTCAAACCTGGGTGGTAGGCATCTCAGCAGTTTCTTCACCATATCCTTTTCTTCATATTTCTTACCTAGTACTGATGCCTCACTTGTTAGTTCACTGATCTTAGATATGAACTCATCAATTGGCTCATCATCTCCCATCTTCAGATTCTCGAATCATGAAGCCAAGTGATCAATCCTCGTTCTTCTTACAGCAGTGTTTCCCTCAAAGTGATTGATTAGGGTGTCCCATGATGCTTTGGCTGATTTGTAACCTTGGATTATCTTAAACTGTTCCAAGTCCACAGATGAGAAGATAACGGTCAGGGCTTTTGAGTTAAACTTAGATGCAGCTTTCTCGTCGTCAGTCCAGCTGACTTTAGGTTTGAGACCAATGGGCTTGTCCTCTTTCACAACAGTGGGTGCAGTCCACCCATCCTCTACTGCAGTCCATGCATCTTCATGAACTCACCTGATTATGTGCTGCATTCTCACCTTCCAATGCCCGAAATTGCAGCTGTCGAGCATGATGGGCTTCTCAACCTGTTAGTAGTAAGTAATTAATACCACCGAGGTTTCCTGCTCTGATATCAAATGAAAGTTCACGGACAGCTAAACGAAGGAACAATCAGAGATACCAAGAACACTTTCTTGTATTAATAGAAACCTTTTAAACAATCCTCCTAGATCTGCTTAATCCGAATTATTCTTAGTCACACACGACTAGAGACGGACCAGTTTCTATCGAACTTAAACAGAAGCGCGAGCTGCACTAACACGTTACTCGTCTTCTTCAAGCTATCAAGAACAACCTCTTGCTCTAGCTTTTTTCTCTTTAAACGGCCAACCTAAATCTACCCAAGGTAATTAGGTTATATACCCATATCACAATATCTTATTTCCTAATATTGCGATAAGTCCAAATCTACCAGAGATCTTCTTTGCTTCACGCCAAAGTTATCTCCTGGAGCCAATGGGTGATCGACACGTCATCACTTCATAACGACCTTCTAACGGAACGTAATACTCCCGTTATCTCGCGTAACACTTCTTCTGTTCCTTGAACCTTCATGCTCATTCACTTGAGCTTACACACCAGACGTTGCCTGTGAGAACCGGATAAGCCAAACCATCTTCTGCCGCTTATTCAGATGCTTCCCCACTTCTGTCACTACCCAGTGGGGTAGATCTGAGTCCGAGAAGGGCTCCCACTGAGTCACGTGCCGTTGTCACAGAGTCCACACCAATAGATATGAAAGATTGAAAACTAGATCCGGCGGTCACTCCAATCCTAAAAGTCGACCTCACTCTTATCAGTCACGTCACAGTCTCGACTTTTTTCCAGGGCCACCGTCGCGACTCCTTTGACCTCCACAGTCTCGGGTGAAGAAACGTTGAAAACCAGAATCAAGGACATATCAACCAGACTTAGAGCAGATGAGAGAAGAGGCAAATGAAAAAGGAAGGGGGAAGAAGGGACTGCCCTAGGGATCGGCACGACACCGGACCGGAGAGAGAGAGAGTTTCGAGGGTTTTTTTTTATTTTAATCCCCACCGAGTAATACAATCTCATTTATTTTATAAATAAACTTAAAAAAATTATATCAAAATGCATGATCTTTTATGATCTATAAATAGAGACGATTTCTGTTTCATTTAGATAAAAAAAACATAATTTTCATTATAATCAACTATTCGGTGTTTTAAACTTTTTTTTAAATAGATCCCAATCAGAAATAAAAAAAAAATTATTAAAAATTATGTTATCTTATATTTGTCGACAATTATATTTAAGTTAGTTACAATCAAAATATATTAGTAAGTACTTATTATATGGTAAAAGATAAAAATATGAATTAAAATTTCATGTGTTAAATTTTATGAAACAAAAATATTGTAGATGTTAAAAATGAAGTGGGGTTGGATGATTAGGTAGAAAGAAAGATGATATCAATTGTTTTTTTACATCAAATAGCTGTTCTATTACTCAAACTTGAAGTGATCTAGAAAACGAAATCGAAATATAATACCAAACATTATAAAATTCACTACAGAATGATGAGTAGTTCTAGCTAGAAAATCAGAAATTGTATTTTTCGTCCGTGGAACTTATGAAATCTTGAATGATTGGAATCAACTTTAAAAAAATTTATCTGTTAAATCCAAACCGGGAATCAATTCCCAATAACCAATCAAACCGAAAATCAATTGAACAAAGCAAACCAAACCGGCTTGACTCATTGAGTCGACTCGGCCGAGTCACCGAGTTACCAGCGAGTTGACCGGTGAGTCACTGATGACCGGTCGTCGACAGCGGCCAACGACGGTGGCAGCTTACTGGAAATCACCGGCAGCGGCGATGAGGCGGCGGCTTCCTGGCGGCAAACAGACGGTGGTCGGCTGCGGTGGCTCCAGTGAACGTACGGCGGAGACGGTGGCGCATGAGATTCACGCGCGAATCTTTCTCCTGCGCGTGGGGGCGCGTCACGGTGGCTCTCCGGCTGAAACTCCTGCCCCGGACTCGTCTTGACGTCACGACACACTGGTGGCCTTGAAATCTTGAGAAACCCAATGGTTAGGGAGATATCGACGATTTAGTAAACGGCCAACACTTAATCAATCGGAAAAGGCAGTTCGCTGATTACCTAGGGCGTGAGACGGCGGCGGCTTGACGGATCTGATCTCAGTCGACGGTGGCTGAGACAGTTCACCAATATCTCTCTCTGACGGCTCAAAATCTGCAGAGGTTCGACGCCTTAGACTTTTTCTGAATAAACTAATAGGCTAGCTCTGTTTAAATAGGAATCACCTAGGTTTTCCTGAAAATTGATTGGGCCTTGCTGGTTTTGCGGAATTGGGTCGTTACAATTCTCCCCCACCTATGGAGAATTCGTCCCCGAATTCGGCTCCTGAACCGACTGTCCAATACTGTCCTGAAAAAGCTCTGGATAATCAATCCTCATCTGAGTCTCGGCCTCCCAGGTTTCCTCCTGGATCTCATCTCTCTCCCAACGAACTTTAACCAAACTGGTCATCATCCCCTGAACAGCTTTCACTTGCCGATCAATAATCTCAACTGGCTGACAATGTGCAGACAAATTTTTCTCAAGATCAATGGGTGGCTGCTGCAAAATGAGCTCTGGCTCTCTCACAACATTCCTCAAAACTGACACATGGAACACATCGTGGAATTCTGAGAACTCTGCTGATAACCGCAATCTGTAAGCCACTGCTCCAATTCGCTCCACAATGGGTTACGGTCCCATATATCTTGGTTTAAGCTTCTTTAGTTCTGAGTCTTAGATCCTCCTTGGAATGTCCTCATTTTCAGGTATAATAAGTCTCCTACCTGAAACTCCAAGTCCTTACGGCGCTTATTTGCATAGCTCTTCTGACGGTCATGGGCTTCCTTATGCCGAGTCTTGAGCATCTCTACGTGCTCTACAATCTCCTGAACCATTTTTGGTTCTAAGTCTCGTCGCTCCCACATTTCTGTAAAAACAACGTGGTGTACGACAAGGCCTACCATAAAGCGCCTCATACGGTGCCATCTCAATACTCGAATGATAGTTGTTGTTGTAGGAAAACTCTGCTAGAGGCAAATACTTTCCCTAGCTTTCTTCCCAATCCAGGACGCAAGCCCTAAGCATATCCTCTAGTGTCTGAATAGTCCTCTCTGACTGTCCATCTGTCTGCGGATGATAGGCTATACTCATATGAAATTTTGTCCCAACAGCCTTCTGAAATGCTCTCCAAAATATAGATGTGAACTTGGTATCCCGATCTGATACAATAAAGACAGGAACTCCATGCAACCTCACAGTATTTTTAAGGTAAATCTGCGCCAACTGATCAGCTCCGTTTGTTTTCTTGATTGCTATGTAATGAGCAGATTTGGTAAGTCTATCCCAGACCACCCAAATAGCATTCCTCCCACCAAAGGTTATCGAAAGTCCAATCACAAAATCCATAGTCACCATGTCTCATTTCCACTCTGGCAACGGGAGGTTCTGCAATAACCCGCTAGGCACTTGATGCTCAGCCTTAACCATCAGACATGTCTGACACTGTGATTCAAATGTAGCATCATCTTTCTTTATACCAGGCCAGTGATAGTAGCGCTTCAAATCTCTGTACATCTTGGTATTTCCCGGGTGGATCGAAAAACGCGAATTATGTGCTTGCTGTAAAATCTCCTTCCTTAACAGCTTATCACCTGGCACACAGACTCGGTTCCGGTACATGTACATCCTTCTCAAAGCTGTATGATATCCAATACTCTCTATCTCAATCTGCTTAACCAAAGCATCATCACTATCCTGATATATGTGTATCCTCCATAATAAATCTGCATGCTTCAATGCTTCAAGACCAACAGTCTCTGTGGGAACCGAAATTCACACTGTCGATTTCCGTTTAAATAAGGAAACTAGGAAAACCCTAATTTCCCAGAGGACCCGGATATCTGTTAATTACCACACGTCAAGCAATCAAAACACGAGAATAACAACGATAAAAATAAGAAATCGAAAAGAGAGCAAAGTAGATCTTTATTCCGAATCTGCGTATGAGCGTTACAATAAGGTATAAGCCTGGGCTCGAGAGCTGTCGGCGAGATTCCTAGTTCTAGCAACCCTAAGACGGCTAAACCTAATTGAGTCGCAGCTCGAAATAACAAAAACGGAAAATTGCCTAAATTGCTTTAAGTGCTAAGTTTGCTCTGCCAAAAGTTCTTTTTTCTTGCTCCTCTCCTAGGACTCCTTATATACTAGCTCCAAGGTCGGTTTACGCTTTTACTCTTCTGCCCTTAAGCCGTCATAGCATAAAAATGGAGATATTCCATTTTTCCCGATCTTCACAACTATCTTCAAAACTTCCGTATTTATCCGCGGAAACTTGACATTTATCCTTCCTCGTGGGCCAAGCGTGAACCATGCTGTGGTTTACGGGCTTTTGGTTAGGAAAATCGTAGGATGGGCCTCGAGTCGTGTTTTAGGTCCCTTTGGGCCATCTTCCGACTCGACACGTTTACTACGAATTTTCCGCGGTTTCTAATCTGCGAAGTTTAATCGACGAATTAGAATAGCGGGAAACATGGACTGAGCTTGCTACGGTCTTCGGGAGATAGCATTCGAAGGTTTGACAAGAATGCAAGGACTGGTGTCGTATCGATGTTCGGAAAGGTTCAATCGCTATACAGCGACCGAACTTTGGCTCGAGCCCGGTCGCTACGTAGCGACCGAGCTTTGGCTTGAGCTCGGTCGCTACGTAGCGACCGAGCGGGACGATCGCTCGGTCGCTACGTAGCGACCGAGCTTTCGCTCGAGCTCGGTCGCTACGTAGCGACCGAGCTTGGCTGAGCTCGGTCGCTACGTAGCGACCGAGCGGGACGAGCGCTCGGTCACTACGTAGCGACCGAGCTTGGTTCAGGTTTGGTTGCTGCATAGCGATCGGACGGCGTGTATGCGTGGTGACCGAGCTTGGTTTGTTCGGTTTGAATCCCAAAGGATACTTCTTCGTAAAAACTTCGTATTGGTTATTTTTACGAAAATTACTTCTCTCCTTTTACTATCTCTTTTGGAAATACGATCTCCGAGGATTTTCGGGTGGTAATTCCGTCGTAACCGTTTTTGACCCCAACACTCTCCCTCTGCGGTAACTGCACACAATCTGACACTAGCAAGTGTCCCAGTCAGCTCCTAATCTCCTTGGTTCCTGAAACATCGTTCCTGCGTCTACTCAAGGCATCTGCCACCTGATTGGCCTTACCTGGATGATACGTAATATCCAGGTTGTAGTCTGCTAACAACTCTATCCATCTGCGCTGTCTCAGATTTGGGTCCGCCTGAGTAAATAGGTACCTCAGACTCTGGTGGTCTGTGAGGATCTGGACTTTCTCTCCATACAAATATGACCTCCATATCTTTAGCGCAAAAACAACTGCTGCTAACTCCAAATCATGAGAAGGGTAGTTGACCCCGTGAGGCCTCAAATGACGTGATGCATACACAATAACATGACCATCATGCATCAATACACAACCCAAACCATTACCTGACGCATCTGTATAAACCTCAAAAGGTACCCCCGGTCTCGGTAGTACCAACACTGGCCTATCTGTCAACCTTTGTTTCAGCTCAGTAAAACTCTCCATACAAGCATCTGTCCAATCAAATTTGGTGTATTTGCCTGTTAACCGTGTCATTGGTTTCGCGATACTGGCAAAATCCTTCACAAACTTTCTGTAGTATCCTGCTAACCCCAGAAAGCTGCGAATCTCGGTGGAGCTCTTAGGTGTAGGCCACTCTGATATTGCAGTAATCTTCTCCGGATCTACTGCAACTCCTGCCTCTGAAATCACGTGACCCAAAAATCCAATCTTCCTCTGCCAGAAGCTACACTTACTCAGCTTAGCAAACAGCTGATGCTCCCTCAGCTTATCCAACACAATCCGCAAATGCTCTGCATGCTCCTCTCTTATCCGAGAATACATCAAGATATCGTCGATGAAAACAATCACACACTTATCCAAGTGCTCGCGAAACACATCATTCATAAGCTTCATGAATGCTGCAGGTGCACTCGTCAACCCAAATGGCATCACCACAAATTCATAATGTCCATAACGGGTACAGAAAGCCGTCTTCCGCATGTCCTCATCAGCAATCGCAATCTGGTGGTAACCCGATGCCAAGTCAATTTTTAAAAACCATGAAGCTCCCTGCAACTGATCCAATAACTCATCGATACAGGGAGGCGGATACTTATTCTTGATGGTCACCTTGTTCAAACCTTTGTAGTCGATACAAAGTCTGAAACACCCATCTTTCTTCTTCACAAACAATACCGGCGCTCCCCACAGTGAAGTACTAGGCCTAATGAAACCGTTACTCAATAACTCCTCCAACTGCATTTTCAGTTCAGCCATCTATGCTGGTGCTAAACGGTATGGAGCCCGCGAAACCGGTGTCGTCCCTGGTTCCAACTAAATATTGAGAACATCTCCTCTGGCTGGTGGTGTCCCCTTTAAGGCTTCAAATACATCCCAAAATTCTGCAGCCACTGGAATATCCTGCAACTCAGGATGTCCCTCATCCTTAACCATCGAAATAGTCCCCATAAATCCTTCTGCTCTTCTCTCCAATAAATCCTCAGCATGCAACATGGAAGTAACAGAAATTCCCCGGTAAGCCTGGAGGCACTGGAATGTGATCTTCCCATCTCCTTTAGGAATATTAACTTTCGCCCGCATGCAATCTAGCACCACTCGATGCCGTGACAGTCAATCCATCCCAAGTATGACATCATAGTAATCCAACTCCATCTCTCCTAGGTCTCCTATGAAATAGACTCCTCCCAGTAGGACTGGTACATTTTGATGAATGTCAGTGGTCCCCAATCTCTCAGTATCGGCTGTCTGAATCTGCTTAACCTTCGGCTCAAAGACACCTCGAAAAGGCCAAGACTTAGCCAAACGCGAACTCACGAAGCTGTGAGAAGCTCCCGTGTCGAATAGAGTGTGAGCTACCTCACCTCCAACAGAAACCGATCCTACACACAATTTTCTTTTCAAACTACACATGATAACCACCAAAACACAAATACTAAAAACGTACGAGCATAATAAAGATACATATCGGCTATCGGCCAGCTCCATTGGCCTCTCCTAGAGCATAAACACGCGGAGTGATGGCTTGAGGCTTAGCCCCAGGCCTTTTAGTCGGGCAAAACCTAGAGATATGGCCAAACTGGCCACAAGTGAAGCACGCTCCTTGTGTGTATGCTGCAGCTGGTGCTGCCTGCGCTTCCTGTGCTACTGGTGCTGTCTGTGCTGCTGATGCTGCTGGTGCTGCTCCCCGCGCACCAAATGGCCTACTCCGACAATCTCTACTTTTATGTCCCATCTTCCCACAGTTGAATCACTTGATGCACTCCCCAAAATGATGGCGACGGCACTTCTCGCAACTAGGTGCTCTTAACTTTTCCCATGTTCACTTTTGTGGCTCTGTAGTCCTTCCCGTCTTAGGTGGAGCCTTAGAGTACTTCTGCTCATCTGCAATACATGCCTCTTGCACAACAGCCTTCTCTACCAAATCGTCCAAACTGGTTTAAGTAACCATACCGCACCTGCCACGGAGATCGACTCACATACCATCCAAGAACCTCATGATCAAGTCCTCTGCATCAAAATTATTACCAGCTAACAAGCGGAGTTGGCAAAACTCCCGCTCGTAGTCCCTGACACTCCTAGTACCCTGCCTCAGATGCTCAAAAGCATTCTTCTTCTGGTTCAACGCTTCTCTGGGAAAGTACTTCTTGTCAAATTCAACAAGGAAATCCGCATACGTCATGTCACCATCACGATTCGATCGCACTCCATTCCACCATACTAATGCATCTTCACGGAGATACAACTCTGCGATGTTAAGGCAAAGGCGCAACGGACAATTGATAGTCTGCAGACACGAAGCCAGCCTATGCTTCCAATTATAGGCGGCTACAGGGTCTACTGTTCCCCCAAAAGTCTCCAAAATCACAGTTTTCGTCTGCCTCATCACTCGCATAAGCGTCCAATCAACCTCGGGAACTGTCCCTGGGAGGACAGGTGGTGGTGGTGGAGCCTGAAAAACCCCTGGAACATGCTGGATAAGGGGCTGCTGCTGTCCCTGAACCTGAACTGGTGGAACCGGCTGAATAGGGGGCTGTCGATGCCCCTGAGCCTGAACTGGCGGAACCTGCTGACCCTGCTGAGCTGCAGCCATCTGCCTAACCACTTCATGTGCAGCTACTCTAGCAGCCTCCTGGACAGCTTGCTGAACTGCCTCTTGTGTGGCCTGTCTGGCAGCATCCTGCACTATCTGCCTAAGGGCATCCTGATCGATCAGTGGAACTGGTGGCAGCACATGCTCATCTCCACCCTCTCGAGAAGCACTAGCGGTCTGAGTGCGAACAACTCTCTTACGCGGCGGCATCTGAAAGAAATAGCAACTCAATTAACTTCTGCCGAAACCGAACACCAACGATTCAAGACATAATGCCAAACAGAAAGGTGCTATTTACTTTTATTTTTAAAATCCCCATATTCCCATAAAATTTTTAAAAATCGTCTAAAACCGATTAAAAATCAAGTCCCACAAATCGCCATCCCGGGTCAGAGCCGGGACGGAACCCCGCTCTTATACCAAATTGTAAAACCCGTATTTTCCAAAATAACTTAAATAAATAAAAAGTCTGAAATCTCAATTTATTACTTCTGAAAGTCGACTCCAAAGCCATAAATTCAATAAATAGCCATAAATCCAAATAACATAATAAATCTCGAAAATATCGGTAAAAGCATAAAACCGCAAGCCTGAAAAAAAAGGAAATAACACTCCGAAAGCACCAGTTCGATAGCAATCACTCCTACTCGTCAGTCTCACCTGAAAGGGGAAGGAATAGGAGGGGTGAGTAACAGGGGAGTTACTCCGTGAGGTATAGGATGCTAAACACGCAAACCACTGACTTGAGTAAATAGAACTCCCACTATGGAAGTTTAGCTTTAACATGAACACACACGACGCCTAGCGCATCACACAAACACAAACAATGCAATGATAGCATATAGATAGTCTATACACCCCGCATCTCCTCATATGGATATATAATATGTAGCATCGCTAGTATAGTCTGTCTCTGAACCCCCACCCTCTCAAGTAGCATCCATGGTACAAACATCTCTGCACCACATGCCCGCACCAGTAGCATTGCAAGTCCAGACGTCTCCGAACTCATGCCCGCACAATCAAAGTAACGTTGCTAAGCTAGTGATGTGATTGATACTCCCAGGATAAAGCATACACATTTATATTTATGCATAAATGAGGTCAGTACAGGGGTATGCCAAGAGCTATTGGTAGTGTTGTGATGTGTATTGTATGTTGCTAAGCTAGTGTGTAGTACACTGAAACATTCTAAGGTTAGTATTGATTCACTACAATTTATACTTTGCATAGATTGGTTATACTTATTTAAATTCTTTGAGTCCTCGCCGTTTTCAAACATTGTCCAGAGACTATTCTATGTTTTCTTAGAGGACAAGCAGAAGAATAAGTATGGGGGAGTTGATATACTATGGATTTGATCAATTTTTATATCATAGTATATGTTTTATTCAAAGTCTTTATGTTATGTTTTAGAGTATTTTGGAGTCTTTTCAGGAATTTACGCCCACAGGACAAGGCTGGAGCTATTGGATCATTTTGGAGCTTTAGAGAAACTATTCTGAGATATTGGAGACAGAATCAATTCGAAGGACTAACTGTCGATCGACACTATCCTTTAGTGTTGCTCGATAACCCATTTTACCCACGACTTAATGAAAATCCAAGAATTGCAGTTTTGGCCCTGAAGTTTGGTGTATTTGTATAAAACCCCAGAATGTGTTTTTAAACCATATATTATGTTTGCTAGTCATTATTGATGGCAGCACTGAATATTACTAATATACCTAGGAAATTGGAGCTTTGGAGAGAGAGATCTGAACTTCATCAGAGAAGATCTTGAACTCCTTTAGTTCTTATTTACTTTATCTATGTTGTTTATTCAGATTTCAATTATGTCTTTCATAATAATGTCTGGGTAACTTTACTGTTAGACTTAGGTTTCTTCAATGATTGTTCTATTATTTTTTAATTGTGATTTGCTAGGGAAATCAACCAGTTTTTTTTTTTAATTTAGGTTTAGTTTAATGCTTTGATTAGGATTGATAACCCTAACCTTAAATCTTAGGATAATTGATGCAAGCGAAAGCCTGGTCTTTTACCAGAACCTAAAACCTGAATAGTCTAAACAACTAGGCAAGCGAGAATGAACCTAGGTGGTTAGAGAACATATCAACCCGCACGATAATACTTTCTTAACTGTAGTGTCGATCGAGACCATTTCGGTATCGATCGGCACTCATCTCAGACTTGCCCGCGAGAGTAGTCATCTCCTATTTAAGAATTTATACTTCAGTAAGAACTGACTATTTATATATTGAGTTTCAGTTCAGAACTAATTCCATTGAATTTCGATAGTTAACGACAATTGCATCCTTAGACAATCTAATTGTTCTCAAATGTCTAGCTTTTCATCATCAATTGAAACTACAAACAAACTGCTATCTATTGTTTAATAATTGGAACTTTTAATTCTGTCGTTCTAGATTTATATCAAGAACTAATAAATTTATTGAGTAATCCAAGAGTCTATGTGGATTTGATCCTTAAGTACTACAATAGAACCTCTTATTTGAGAGAGTAGCTTAATTTTAATTTGAGCATATCATGGATACTTTTGCATTAGACTTTGAGTTCTAGGATTGTCAACCTAAGTAATCTATGTGGGAACCGAAATTTGCACTGTCGGTTTCCGTTTAAATAAGGAAACTAGGAAAACCCTAATTTCCCAGAGGTCCCGGATCTCTGCGAGAGCCAACGACAAGTGACCAAATATATGTGGAAATCGTGAAAAGATAACAAACGAGTTTAGAGAAAACAGTAGATCTTATTTCGAATCTGCGTAAGAGCGTTGCGATCATTACAAGAGATCATAAAAGCTTTGGCCGCAAAGGCTGTCAGCGAGTTACCTAGTTCTAGCAGCCTAAAAGCTCAAACCTAGTTGAGTCGCAGCTCGAGAACAAAAGACGAAAAAGATATATAAAAGGTTTTTGATTGATTTCGGACTGATCCTTGTTAAAGGCTGCCTCCGTACCCCTTTCGAGGATCAAGCCGAACGTAGTTCAATTGATAGAGCTGGACAAGAGATCGAACTGCCTGGGCGAGTTCGTCTAGTAATTGAGTGCCAGTCATAGAAACCGAACTTGTCGAGAATAAAGCCTAAAGTTTCTAAGTGCAGAGAATTCCGAATCTAAAAAGTTCTCCTCCCTTGCTCCTCGCCCAGGACTCCTTATATACTAGCTCCAAGGTCGGGTTACGCTTTTACTCTTCTGCCCTTAAGCCGTCATAGCATAAAAATGGAGATATTCCATTTTTCCCGATCTTCACAATTATCTTCAAAACTCCCGTATTTATCCGCGGAAACTTGACATTTATCCTTCCTTGTGGACCAAGGGTAAACCAGGCTGTGGTTTTGCAGGCTTTTGGTTAGGAAAATCATAGGATGGGCCTCGAGTCGTGTTTTAGATCCGTTTGGGCCGTCTTCCGACTCGACACGTTTACTACGAGTTTTCCGCGGTTTCTAATCCGCGAAGTTTGATCGATGAATTAGAATGGCGGGAAACATGGACTGAGCTTGCTACGGTCTTCGGGAGATAGCATTCGAAGGTTTTGACGAGAATGCAAGAACTGGTGTCGTATTGACGTTCGGAAAGGTTCAATCGCTACACAGCGACCGAACTTTGGCTCGAGCCCGGTCGCTTCGTAGCGACCGAGCGGGTAGAGTAGCGACCGAGCTTGGCTGAGCTCGGTCGCTATGTAGCGACCGAGCGGGATGATCGCTTGGTCGCTACGTAGCGACCGAGCTTTGGCTCGAGCACGGTCGCTACGTAGCGACCGAGCTTGGCTGAGCTCGGTCGCTACGTAGCGACCGAGCGGGACGATCGCTCGGTCGCTACGTAGCGACCGAGCTGTGTGCATGCTTGGTCGCCGCGTATCGATCGAGCTTGGCTTGTCCGCGGTCTGATTTCCATACTCGAGCCTGTCCGCGGCCGATTTGGATACATGTCCGTTGCCTTCGGACAATCGGTATTTAGTGGTTCGATTGAGATTTGGACAATATTTTACTGCAAGGCTGTTCGTAAAGATATCTTTACGAAGATTACTTTTCGTAAAAACGGTTATGCTGATTTTTACGGACTTTCAGACATTGATTCCGTCGTGACCGATTTGGACCCCAACAGTTAGCCCCCCAGCTCGTTAGAATCATGAGCTTCTAGCGTGAGGTTCTAGCGAGTGGCTTGGCAAGTTAGGCAAGTTAGGTGAGTTAGGCGGAATTAATGGTTGAAAAGGTCTGTGGTAAGTGATCTTCTCGCTCTCCTAAAAGTAGAAAACGCGATAAGATTGGGGATGCGCCTGATGACGGCTGCCTACGTACCCTTGTTGAAGGGATCAAGCCTTTCGTAGTTCATCTTGGAGTTAAGGTTCTTATGACTAGTTTTCCAGCAGGACCTTTATAGTCTAGTTTTTATGTAGCGGTTATAAGGCGTGTTGCTGCCGATGGCATTTTGTATGGGTGTAGAGGGAAGACTACGAGTTGTCGTCTCGTAATCTAACTCTGTGTGAATTGCCATATCCATAATCTGTTTCGAGAGTTTTCCGCAGTGTGTAAACTTGCGGGATTTTCTGAAGACGTTCGAATATTGGCAAAGAGACAAATTTTGGGATCTCGTATCAGGGTGTTTGATACTATGCCTAGAGATGTTAGAGACCAGTGCGCTGGGTTTAGGGCAAGACCTAGGTTTACTTTCGGTTTAAGGATTGTGTGGTGACTGGCCGGCTATCATTTTTCCTGTTGCGATTTCTTCCTGATTCGTATCGATTTAAAGTCCGCGATAGGTTCTCGGCTTATACGAGTTGTTTGATACGAATCGAGCATCTCTCCGGAGACCGGAAGTGCTGGACCAAAATTTCGGATTTCTTTTATAGCGCTATTATCCTTGTGTCGGATGTAAGAGAGTCATCTTCGTGAGATGGCTATGTCTGTTTAGGACGTTGAGAGTTTGTTGTGATCAGCAACAAACTTAATGGTAAAAAAATACCGTTTCGAGTCTTCGCGAAGAATATTTTTCGAGAAGATGTTAGTGCGTATGACTGTTTGGTCTTCCATGACGGTGTTTTTATCGAGGAAGGAAATTTCGTCGAAGAACTAATCTTCAGGCGTCTGCGACGTCTCGCGATGCTGAAGATTTGTTATTCTTTCGTATGCCACGTTTCGTGCTTGAAATGTTCGCGGGCTTGAAGATATTTTGCGATGTTGCAAGGGTTTAGTCTTGGCCATGCGTTTGAAAAACGTTCTTGTTTGACTACGGATGTTCGTAGCAAAATTGTTGTTCCTGTTTGGATGCTAATAGTTTTATTTGCGATCGAGGAATTATGACTGAGGTGTTGTGTAAATTTATCCATGGGAACAAGCGTTTTCCTTCATAGTGCTTTGTGAAGTGTTGGCCTTCCGAGATGTATTTCGTGCATTTTTTAGGATGTTTCGTATAGCTCTAGAAGCTTTGTTACGAATTTTTCCTTACATGCCGCGTATTATGGTTAAAACGTTGCGGGCTTAAAGTGAATTGTGGAGCGTATTGAACTTGGTCAATTTCCGAAAAGTTTAGATTTTCCGTTAACCGTTTGGTTGTTAGGACTTAGTTTCGTTACGAAGAATTTATCATATGATTTCCGACTGTGGGCTATACGATAATTTATCATATCATATAACCGATTTTACGAAGGTCGAAAATCAGTGATATGTACACATATGTCAAAGTAGCATTGTTTCTGCGGGTTTTACGAGAAACGTTCCCGCTGTGATTTTGATCTTAGGTGAAAGTTGCTTGGAGTTACTCATGGAGTATTACCGAAGTTTATTTCAATACGATCTAGTCGCAGAACGTTTTTCATAGGTTTTTCGAGAGGATTCTCATGACACATTCGTTTCTTGAACGAATTGGTCAACCAGAGGTGGATCTAGCTAACCATCGGGAGGAAAGTGCTCCTTTTAATGTGCACGATGCTACATATATTCTCGAGTTTTCTTTGTCGCAAATGTTTTCGATGCTTTTCCGTGACTTACTTGGTACAACGAAACTGAAAGAAATGCTTTGGTGATTGAAGATTTCTCGTAGAAATTTTTAAAACAAAACTGGCTTTCTGAAACCGGAAAAGGCTTCAATACTTTGGCTAATCGTCGAGTTTCAGTTTGATATTGGTACAAGTTTTCTGTATGCATGATTGCGATAAGAAATGATGTATAGTTTTTGAGATTACGTTCATGATCGTCTGGATATGTTGCTAGCGTTTTAGACGAATATTAAGATTGTCGTTTGCCTATTCTTGACGATTTGCAGAAGTTTTTTGAAGGTTGGGAGTATACGAGTATAGTATACGTACCTACTCCCCCGTCTTTTTTTTTTACGAAAGAAAACGATTGAACCGATACTTTGAAGGGTTGTGTACGTTTCCTCTTCTGATGTTTGGAATGATCGATAATTCGGGACGATTTATAGACGACGCTTGGACTGTGATTTGGTTGTTTCCACGTTGACGACTTGGGATATGTCGGTTCCGAGAAAATTGCCAGAATCGAATCGGTTTTAAGATGACGTTCATGTCTCTAACTTTTTCTCTCTTTAGGAAGCGAGCTTGATATGTGTGGCGATCGTTTCTCGACTTTCGGAGAGTTTAGATCGGTTTGCAAGATCTGGATGAACAATTATGGAACAATATACCGAGACAGGAAAAATCGCTTAAAACTTAGTTCGCTAGACTATCCGCCTAGGTTTTACGTTCCCTAAAGTTCTATGGCAGCGTCAAAGTAATTTCCTACGAAAATTCCAAGTCTGATTTCAAAAATTTCAAGTCGGAAATACCTTAGTTCTCTCGAAGATGCAGTTTTGTTTCTTCTCAGTTTTGCTTGCTCATTTCCCTTTCCTCTTCTCGTGTATGTTCGCCATTTCCGATATTGGTGTTTATCCTTTGAAACTTGATATTTATCTTCCGAACTTTACTGTTATCTTCTCCTTAGATAAGACGTCGATTTTTGTAAAAAGGTTCAACGTAATCGTATAGTTAAGGCGGCTAAGATGTTGAGTTAACCGTTGCCGTTTTATACGATTAATCTGAATCCATGCGAGAAAACAAGTCTTTGAGGTTTTTTTTTATATCATAAAGTCTCAATGGTAACTTCAATCGAGGCGAAACAAGAGACGTTTCGATCGAGATTCGAAAGTGAACGCAAAGATGGAGGTAGGGCGAGCAGGAACAAGCCAAGGAGTTTAAGATGAGTTTTACTTGTTTTTGTCGTAAAATCTCAACGGAAACTCCGATTGAGACGAAACGAAAAGCGTTTCGATGAGGATTCAAAGGAAAACGCAAAGAAGGACTCCTTTGAGACCTTACAGGTCGCTACGTAGCGACTGACAGGTCGCTATGAAGCGAGTGGAAGCAAACCGAGAAGAGTCTTACTTGTTTTCGTCGTAAAATCTCAACGGAAACTCCGATTGAGACGAAACGAAAAGCGTTTCGACGAGGATTCAAAAGACAACCTAAAGGAGGACCTTTCTGGGGACTTACAGGTCGCTACGTAGCGACTGACAGTCTGACAGGTCGCTACGTAGCGAATGGAAGCAAGCCGAGAGGCATCCTACTTGTTTTCGTCATAAAATCTCAATGGAAACTCCGATTGAGACGAAACGAAAAGCGTTTCGATGAGGATTCAAAAGACAACCCAAAGGAGGACCTTTCTGAGGCCTTACAGGTCGCTATGTAGCGACTGACAGTCTGACAGTTCGCTACGTAGCGAGTGGAAGCAAGCCGAGAAGAGTCCTACTTGTTTTCGTCGTAAAATCTCAACGGAAACTCTGATTGAGACGAAACGAAAAGCGTTTCGACGAGGATTCAAAAGAGAACCCAAAGGAGGACCTTTCTGAGGCGTTACAGGTCGCTACGTAGCGACTGCCAGTCTGACAGGTCGCTACGTAGCGAGTGGAAGCAAGCCGAGAAGAGTCCTACTTGTTTTCGTCGTAAAATCTCAACGGAAATTCCGATTGAGACGAAACGAAAAGCGTTTCGATGAGGATTCAAAAGAGAACCCAAAGGAGGACCTTTCTGAGGCCTTACTGGTCGCTACGCAGCGACTGACAGTCTGACAGGTCGCTACGTAGCGAGTGGAAGCAAGCCGAGAAGAGTCCTACTTGTTTTCGTCGTAAAATCTCAACGGAAACTCCGATTGAGACGAAACGAAAAGCGTTTCGACGAGGATTCAAAAGAGAACCCAGAGGAGGATCTTTCTGAGGCCTTACAGGTCGCTATGTAGCGAGTGTAGAGTTGGCTTGAGCTCGGTCACTATGTAGCGACCGAGCAGTGTGCGCGCTCGGTCGCTATGTAGGGACCGAGCAGTGTGCGTGCTCCGTCGCTACGTAGCGACCGAGCAGTGTGCGTGCTCGGTCGCTACGTAGTGACCGAGCAGTGTGCGTGCTCGGTCGCTACGTAGCGACCAAGCAGCGTGTGCGTGCTTGGTCGCTACGTAGCGACCGAGCAGTGTGTATGCTCGGTCGCTACGTAGCGACCGAGCTGTGTAATCGTTTTGTTGTGTTTCCTTTTTCCGCGATTAACCTAGGGGTTTTTCAGCGGTTTTTGGGAGAACAAGTTTTATCCTTCCGAAATGTTTTCGGAAAACGTGTTTTGGTAAAACCCTTACGCATCGAGATTTATTTTGTTCGGTAATAAGCCAAACTTACGGGGTTTGATAAGATTTATCGTTTCCCTTTATGTTTAGAAAGAGAAATCGCGGGCATGTTTTAGTTCTCTTCCTGTGGCGGATGGTCGCGACTAAGTTTTCGATTTTGTTGAACAATGCGGCGTTTGCGTAAGCGTTAACCATAGGAGCAGTCAGTGCTGCGAGTTTGTCCTTCATATATCCAGACATCCTTTCAATCAAGCGTTTTGTGGCCATGAGTAAGAGTAATCCGTTACCCCCCCCCCCCCCCCTCCTTCTAGCGCAAAACTGTGGGAACCGAAATTTGCACTGTCGGTTTCCGTTTAAATAAGGAAACTAGGAAAACCCTAATTTCCCAGAGGTCCCGGATCTCTGCGAGAGCCAACGACAAGTGACCAAATATATGTGGAAATCGTGAAAGGATAACAAACGAGTTTAGAGAAAACAGTAGATCTTATTTCGAATCTGCGTAAGAGCGTTGCGATCATTACAAGAGATCATAAAAGCTTTGGCCGCAAAGGCTGTCAGCGAGTTACCTAGTTCTAGCAGCCTAAAAGCTCAAACCTAGTTGAGTCGCAGCTCGATAACAAAAGACGAAAAAGATATATAAAAGGTTTTTGATTGATTTCGGACTGAACCTTGTTAAAGGCTGCCTACGTACCCCTTTCGAGGATCAAGCCGAACGTAGTTCAATTGATAGAGCTGGACAAGAGATCGAACTGCCTGGGCGAGTTCGTCTAGTAATTGAGTGCCAGTCATAGAATCCGAACTTGTCGAGAATAAAGCCTAAAGTTTCTAAGTGCAGAGAATTCCGAATCTAAAAAGTTCTCCTCCCTTGCTCCTCGCCTAGGACTTCTTATATACTAGCTCCAAGGTTGGTTTACGGTTTTACTCTTCTGCCCTCAAGCCGTCATAGCATAAAAATGGAGATATTCCATTTTTCCCGATCTTCACAATTATCTTCAAAACTCCCGTATTTATCCGCGGAAACTTGACATTTATCCTTCCTTGTAGACCAAGCGTAAACCAGGCTGTGGTTTACGGGCTTTTGGTTAGGAAAATCATAGGATGGGCCTCGAGTCATGTTTTAGGTCCCTTTGGGCCGTCTTCCGACTCGACACGTTTACTACGAGTTTTCCGCGGTTTCTAATCCGTGAAGTTTGATCGATGAATTAGAATGGCGGGAAACATGGACTGAGCTTGCTACGGTCTTCGGGAGATAGCATTCGAAGGTTTTGACGAGAATGCAAGAACTGGTGTCGTATTGACGTTCGGAAAGGTTCAATCGCTACACAGCGACCGAACTTTGGCTCGAGCCCGGTCGCTTCGTAGCGACCGAGCGGGACGAGCACTCGGTCGCTACATAGCGACCGAGCTTGGCTGAGCTCGGTCGCTACGTAGCGACTGAGCGGGACGATCGCTACGTAGCGACCAAGCTTTGGCTCGAGCTCGGTCGCTACGTAGCGACCGAGCGGGATGATCGCTAGGTCGCTATGTAGCGACCGAGCGGGACGATCGCTCGGTCGCTACGTAGCGACCGAGAGGGACGATCGCTCGGTCGCTAAGTAGCGACCGAGCTTGGCTCGGGCTCGGTCGCTACATAGCGACCGAGCGAGACGGATGCTCGGTCGCTACGTAGCGACCGAGCGAGACGGACGCTCGGTCGCTACGTAGCGACCGAGCTTGGCTCGAGCTCGGTCGCTACGTAGCGACCGAGCGGGACGAACGCTCGGTCGCTACGTAGCGACCGAGCGAGATGGATGCTCGGTCGCTACGTAGCGACCGAGCTGTGTGCATGCTTGGTCGCCGCGTATCGATCGAGCTTGGCTTGTCCGCGGTCTGATTTCCATACTCGAGCTTGTCCGCGGCCGATTTGGATACATGTCCGTTGCCTTCGGAAAATCGGTATTTAGTGGTTCGATTGAGATTTGGACGATATTTTACTGCAAGGCTGTTCGTAAAGATATCTTTACGAAGATTACGTTTCGTAAAAACGGTTATGCTGATTTTTACGGACTTTCAGACATTGATTCCGTCGTGACCGATTTTGACCCCAACAATCTATATCATTATAATCTAGACTACCTGAAACCCTAGATCTAATTCTTTCTCATATTGTTAACAAGTTCAAATCAATCAACTGAACAATTGCTTGTTCACCATGCTTTCATTGTTTACTACTTTTAAACTATTTGCGTAGCTTAATCACAATTGCTTTAGATCTATTGTGTGCCCTAGCTTCTTGTGGATTTGATCCCTAACTACTACAACTGAACCTCTTATTTGAGAGAGTAAAAGTTACTCCTTAGGGTAATTTGAGTAATATCACATACACAAACCCTTAGCTTTTATATCTCTATAATCCTGATTGCATGGACCCTAGATTTAGCTATTTGTTCCCATTTCTTACAATCAACCAATCAATTTGCTTTAGTTGTTCTACAATATTTACTGGTTAAAAATATGTTTGTCTAGCCTAATCATTAACTGCATTGAGTTTATTGTGTGCCCACGCTCCATGTGGATTTGATCACTAAGTACTACAACTGAACCTCTTATTTGGGATAGTAAAGTTTCTCATAGGGTAATTTGAGTGATATCAAATTTAGCACCATTTCCGGGGAGCATTGGATCGCCTTCAGACTTAACTTGTTCAATTTTTTCTAGGTTATCTTTTTAAGTTTTCTCATAAAAAAATTTCTTGACTTTTCAGGGGTATGCCCAGTAGTACCAAAAGCAACAAGGAGAAATCGCTGATATTCTTAACTCTGCACGTTTGGAACGTTCAATCCGCAAAGATAGACGCTCAAGATCAAGCGACAACAACTCAACACCGTCAACCGATACCTGTGAGCGGCCGATGACCAACACTTCTATTAGAACATCGATCGACAACAACCCGCGAGCAGATCGACAACAACCCGCGAGCAGACATGGTAGCGACTCTAGTGCTGATTCAGGTTGAGGATGGAAACCTCCATGACCAAGAGGGTCATCTTCGTAATGCAGCATGTCTGATGTTAGATGATGAGGGGGCTGTAATCCATGATCCATAAGAAGTTAATCCAAAACCTGCTAATCCAGATAATGCTACAGCCAATGCTAAGGGTGTAGCTGAGGAGAATGTTCAGGTCCCTTGTGGGAACCAAAATTCGCACTGTTGATTTTAGTTATCGGATCAAAGGAAAAAAAATCATACTTTCCTTGAGCTTCGGATTCTCCGCGAGAGCCGACGACAAGTAATCAAATATACGCGGAAAATATGAAAAGACAACAAAACGAATTTATTGAAAAAGTAGATCTTTATTCTGAATTTGCGTATGAGCATTCAATATACAAAAACGTACAGGAAGCTTGTGTGGAAACAGAATTACAAATGAAATCGAATAACACATGCACTAAAACCTAACTAAGTTTGCTAGCATAACCACCTATGTCAAGAAAAACCTATGTGAGCCGCAACTCGTTTAGCAATAGACGAAAAAGATGAAAAATGTTTTAATGATTTCAGACTGGACCTTATGAAAAGCTGACTATGTACCCCTTTCGAAGATCAAGCCGAACGTAGTTCAATTTGTAGAGTTTGAACAAGAAATCGAACTGCCTTTGCGAGTTCGTCTAGTAATTGGGATGAAAGACATAGAAAACTAGGCATGTTTTGGATGTGCTTAGAGAGTTCTAAGTCTAAAAAATCGTCCCTTTCTTTCTTTGCCTTGGATGTGCTTATATATGCCTCCGGAGTAGGCCATCTTTCCTTATCTCTTCGCAGAAGTTTTCCTTATCTTTTCGATCTTCATGTTAATCTTCGAAAGTTTAACATTTATTTTTTTCCTTTTAACTTTTGTTGAAACTGAATAGACTGCATTGATGTTTGGTCAATTCCTGTTTTGAACCATAAGTGGGCTTTCACCATGTTTTAGGCCGTTTCGGGCTGTTTTATGACTTATGCGTTTTTACGGTTATTATCGGGAAACTCTTCGATTTGTTTAACATCCAATTTCTATTTAGTTGGTCTTATGAACAAAACCAGATCAATTCTCTAACTCGAGGATTTGATGGTGTTGAGTTAACCTATATTGTTTTGACTTTTGTCTTGAACTTTAATGAAGAAAACAAGCAACGTAAACTCCGATTGGGACAAACAAAAGACATTTTGATCGAGACTCGAATGAGAACAAGACAAAGTAGCTAAGGGCAACATAGGAGAGGCATGACCGCTTTGTGGCGACAAGATAGAGACACGGTCTCCCGAGGGCGAAGAGAGAGATCCATGGTCACCCGAGGGCGAAGAGAGAGAGCCGTAGTCGCCCGAGAGCGACGAGAGAGAGAAAGAGAGGCGTGGTCGCCCGAGGACGAGGAGAGAAAGAGATATGGTCGCAATGAGGCTACGAGGTGAGGAAGAGTGGTCTCGTCTCTTGGCAAGATGGTCAGTATGTGTTCTTATTTTTTATTGTTTCGTGTACTTTTGGAACCATTTCGTTTGTTTTACGAGATCTTTTCCGTAAACATTTTTTGAAATTTTTTTTACAGAAGATTATACTATGATGTTTTTTCCGCAGAAACTTTCCGAGTTTTGTTTGATGGAAGATTATTTCGTAAAACTCGTCATTTATCGTAAAATCCTTCCACAAGAATGTTTTTCCGATTTTTCATGCTGGGATAGAAATTCTTTTTATTCCGGATGAAATATACAAAGTTTGTTCTTGTATCCTTATGCAAATTGGTTTGGCTTATGTCGTATAGTTTCTTTGATATTTCTTTAGCCATTGGTTTCGCCAAGACCGATTTTGATCCCAACACCCCCTAGCTCATATGATCTTACGTGTAATTTCTTATGAGGTAGTGATTGGTGTACTAGGTGGAATTGATGGCGAAAAAAATTCCGTTGGCGAAATCAGTTTTTTTTTTATTTGGGCTGCGCCTTAGGAAGGTTACCGACGTACCCTCGTTGAAGGCATCAAGCCTTTCGTAGTTCGTCATGGATTTAAAGTTCTTACGACCTATTTTCCAGTGGGACCTTCACGGCCTATTTATGTGTTGTGCGGAGATTTTTGAGCATGTTACTGTCGATGGCATCTTATAATGAACCTTTTCGGCCTCGAGACGAGCCTTGTAGGCTGTTTGTTTTGGATTTATTAGGTTGTGGGTTATCTCCTTTTAAAAACATATATAGTAGCCAGACGCGGAGATGAGAGAAAGAGTGTGAGTTGTCATCTCATTTCTAACACTCAGCGAATTGTCATACTTGTCGTTGTGTAAGATTGAATACTCGAAATCTTTTAGTTCGCGGAGTCTCATAAATGTACAAATATAAGCGAAGGGACATAGTTCGGAATCTCGTATCTGTCTGTTGATATTATGACTTGAGATGTATAAGACCAGTGTGTTGGGCTTAGGGCAAGACCTAGGATTACTATCGGTTTAGGATTTCGGTGACTGTTTCGGCTTAAATCACCCGTTGCGGTTTTGACCTGATTTTGTCTCAATATTGAAGTCTACAAAATTTTCTCGGCTTATGTCTTGCTGCGACAAAGCAAGATTTCTTATAGATATTCATTCGGGTTTTCTTGGATTAAACACGTGCATCGATCGGGAACCGAGCATCTCTCCAAACACAATTTTGAAGTCGTCTGGAAGTGCTGACTAAAATTTCAGATTTCTTTTATAGCTCGCTATTATCCTTGTGTCAGATGTCTGAGAGTCTATCTCTATGGCGGGGAGATGGCTAGTCTGTTGAGGGCGTTTGACTTCGTTTGTTGTGATCAGCAACAAACGGAATTGTAAGTTTATTGTTTGAGTTTGAGCCTCCGTGAAGGATGTGTGTTTGAGAATTTGTTAGTGCGTATGACTGTTTGAGTTTCCGAGATACAACTTTCATCTAGGAAAACATTTTATGTCGAAATCTGGTTCTTCGAGTGTCTGCAAAGTCTCGCTGCACTCTAGACTGGATTTTTCTTTCAAGTAAAAAAATTACGTTATGAGAACATGTTAGAGAAGTTTTTCGCGTTTGGCGTGAAGGACTCGCTTGACCTTGTGGCCAAGGAATACTTCGGTTTGTTTGAGGAGGTTTTGCAGCTGAAGTTTGTTCGAAGATAAATTTTCTTTTGTATTCTATTTCTAATTCAAATATTTGCGGGCTTGGAGATGTTTTGCGGTGTCGCAAGTGTTTTGTTTTAACCTTACGAAAAATAAACGTTTTGGTTTGTTTGCGGATGTTCCCAACCAAAACTGTTGTTCCTTTTCGGATGTTAAATTTTTTTATTTGTGATCGAGGAATTAGGACCAAGGGGTCGCGTAAAATTGTTTCTGGGAAGAAGCATCTTCCTTCACTGTTCTTTGTGAAGAGTTGGCATTCCGAGATTTATTTCGTATATTTTTAAGGATGTTTTGTAAAGCTCCAGGAATTTTGTTACGAAATTTCCTTATAGGCCGTGTGAATTATGGAGCATATGGAACTTAGTCGATAAATTCAAATTTTTCCGTGAACCGTTATGCCTGAGTTTTGTTATGAAGAATTTATTGTAAGATTTATGTTTCTAGATTATACAATAATTATTTGTGTAATCGCGGATTGTCGTTTACCTGTTAAGCGATGGCGGTGGTTGCTCAAATATTTTGGCTTGGCATGAAGGTTGTCTTCGCAAAGGACATTCTTGGTTAAGAATTAGACCATGGCCCTTTCTTGTTAACATTAAGGTCAAGTTAGTTTAGAATTTTCCTTAAAGGGGATTTTGAATTCAGGTTCGGGCATTTAATGGAAGACATAATTGGCTGAGGGGGAAAGAGTGTTCGTCAAGATTAATAGGCCAAATATGTTGGATTTTTCCACCCTAGGTTTCTGTTATACGATGAATGTTTCGTCAAATTCTTTCTTTAGTCGTATGAAAATTGTTTCATTTTTGGTCTGGGGAACACGAAACATAAGAGGCTTGATACAGAAACCGTGAGGAGTCAGTTGTGCGAAGTGAAAGGCAGAAGCCGGTGAGACGCAGGGCTAAAGAAAGAGATCTGTTACATCGTAGTGCGAAAAGATAAAGTTTAGATTGGTAGTCCAAAGTCGGATCGTAAAACTTCGTTTTTTTCTACACAAAATTATCTACAACAGTTCTTCGAATAACCTGTTATGTTTATTTCTGAAAGTTGCTTTGTATGACTTGATTTGACTATACGAAAGATTTTTCGTGAAAGTTTTGCGTGAAGGGCTTGTCATAGAAGTAAATGAAGAGGGTTTCTCGCATATTACTCGTGATGTTTGCGAGCGAGGATTAGGTTCTCCTCATTCGCGTTTTTTATTGCAAAGTCATTTTGGGTGACCGGTTTAATGAAGATAGTTAATCAGCATTATGTATGGAGTTGTCAAAGTAGCGATTTTTCCGCTGATTTCACAAGAAACGTTTCCGCTTTGATTTAAATGTTGGGGGACAGTTACTTGGAGTTACTCATGGAGTTGTACCGAAGTCTATTTCGTTACGATCTAGTCATGGAACGTTTTTGTAGGTTTTTGAGAGGTTTTCTCATGACATATTCATTTCTTGAGCGGAACGAATCAGTCAACCAGCGGTAGGTCTAGTCAATTAGCGGGGAGAAAGCGTTCCCTTTGTTGTGCTCGCTGCTACTTTTGTTCTCAATTTTGTTCTGTCGCAAATGTTTTTTGATGCTTTTCCATGACTCACTTGGTTCAACGGAAACTGGGAGAAATGCTTTGTTGTTTGAAGATTTATTGTATAATTTTTTACTCTCATACGAAACTCGTTTTACTAAGGGGAAAAGGTCTTCATGACATTGGCCAATCGTCGTCTTATCAGTCCGATCTTGATACAGGTTGTCTAAACGCATCTGTGGGATTCTCGAAACAATATTTCAATGGTTTAGGAATGCCGCTAGCGTTAAGAGAACTCTTAGATTGCCCTTTGCCTTATGGGCGATTTTGAAGGATCATTGCATTGCCTATGTCTTTTTATGCCTAATGATGTAAAGTTTCCTTTGTCGAAAGGGTTTTCTTGATGTTTGAGGCAAAAAAAAATTTTAGGTATGGAAGTATAAAAGTGTAGTATAGGTACCTACTCCCTTCTCTCTTTTTTTACAAAACAGAACGGCTGAACCGATATTTTGAAGGGTTGTGTAAGTTTTCAGGTCGGCGACTTGGATTGAGTTGTTTTAAGACAACTGCTAGGAAGAAGTCAGTTTTAAGACGATGTTCGTGTCTCTAGTTTTTTTTGGTTTTTTAGGAAGCGAGCTGAGTATGCTTGTGGCTATCGTTCTCAGGTTTTTCGAGAGATTAGATCGGTTTACAAGATCTGCCTGAATAGTTAAAGACAGTAGGACGAGACTGGAAAATCGTCTAAGATTTAGTTTGCTAGACTATCTACCTAGATTGTGAGTTCTGTAAAGTCTATGGCAGTTTCCCAGGCATTTTTAATTCTTTGTAGTTTCCTATATAAATATCTAGCCTGATTTCAAAAATTTCGAACTCCGGCATACCTTAGTTTTCTCGGAGATTCGAGTTTGCCTCTCTCCATTTTGCTTCCTCGTTTCCCCTTACGGAAAGCAAGAATATTGATCCTTCCTGAATTTCCCTACATTCCTGGCTGTGTTTAGGCTGAACACTGTCTTGCCGTTTTGGTTAGTTGATCCATATTCAGAATATGGATTCCAGTTTTCGTTTCGTTGGTTTTACGAAAACGAATAAACATCTCATCGAGGACATTTTGGCATTTTAGAATTAGCCAAAGGCGATAAGAAGATGCCAGGGGCGATCAGGAAGACTCGTTGGGCGATCGGGAAGAATGAGGCTTTGGTGAAGGGTCACGGGCGATGAGGCAGAAAAGAGAGGATGGTGAGACTGTGGGGAGAGGCTGATAGGCGAAGTTCAATAATCACCGCTGCTTGATCTATTTCCTTCCCCGGGAGTCTTTTTGTATCATCTTGTTTTACTTCACGAAGGTTTCCGATTTTGTTTTCCTATGAAGGTTGTATCATAAAATATTGTCGTATTAAATTTTACGAAAACTTTTTTGTAAAATGTTGATGGGTTTAATTTTTGGAAAGTTGTTCCATAAGATGTTGTCGAGCTTAATTTTATGAAAGTTGTTTCGTAAACTGTTGTCAAGTTTAATCTTATGAAAGTTGTTCCGAAAAATGTCACGTAGTCTAATTTTATGAAAATTGTTTGTTAATATGTCAGTGAGCTTAATTTTACGAAAGTTATGTCTTAAAATGTTTTCGAGTTTGTCTATACGAGAAATGTTTTTTGGCTGTTCCGAAAATTTAGTTTCCGAGTTTTATATCACAAACTATAGCTGCGATGAGCTTCATTATCGCGACCAAACTAATCAGAAATTTTCTCGTTTCCATAGGATTGATATGAGAAAGTTTCAAGAAGTTTTTTCAAAGTAAGCTTAGGTGACAAACGTCGAGAATTTCTGAATATGTTACATAGAAGTGACACTTGCTTTTTTTACGAAATCTTAGGTAAAAAGAAAACGTTTTAGCGGTGCGGGATACGATCTCCCGTTTTTCTTTGTTTAGTCTACGTCAGCCATTTTAGGTTTTGAGTGATTTTATAGAAGTACAGCCATGGTGGATTGTCAACATGGTGTGCTGTGCTTCTACTTCCGTGAGTAATCTAGAGTTGCTCCACGACTTCGGTAAGTGGAGCGAGTTTTGTTTCTCCTAAGACTTTTACCAAAGTTAATTGGAAGGAGTACATCGGTGACTTATGTACCCAATTTGCTGTGCTTCCTTTTTCTACGAATAATCTAGGATTTGTCTGCGATTTCGGGGAGAGAAAGTTTTAAGTTTCCGAAACGATTTCGGATAAAATCTTTTGGTCGAACCCCTTACGTATTGAAATCTCTCCAACTCGGTAATGAGACGAACTTTCCGGGGTTTGATAGAATTTATCGTTGCCCTTTCTGCTTAGACAAAGAGATCGCGAACTCGTTTTGGTGCTCTTCTTGTGGCGAAAGGTTGCGGCTAGGTTTTCGATTTTGTCGAGCGTTGTGGCGTTAGCGTTGGCCATAGGAGCAGTCGCTTCTGGAGTTGTTTTACCAACGTTGTTGCGAGCTGCGGGTTTGTCTTTTATATTTCCAGACTTTGTTTTGATAAAGCCTTTTGCGGACGTGAGTTAAAGTAATCCGCCCCATCTCCTTCTAGCGCCCAACTCTGGGAACCGAAATTCGCATCGGCAATTTTAGTAAATGGAGGAAAGCAAAGAAAATCCTATGTAGAGAAAAACCTATGTCAGCTGCAACTCACTTAGCAATGGACGAAAATGATGAAAAAGGTTTTAAAGATTCTGGCTAGACCTTATGAAAGGCTGCCTACGTACCCCTTTCGAGGATCAAGCCGAACGTAGTTCAATTTTCTGAGTTTGACCAAGAGATCGAACTGCCTTTGCCAGTTCATCTAGTAATTCAGGTCCAGACATAGAAAACTAGGAATGTCGAGAATAATGCCTAAATTTCCTTAGTGCAGAGAGTTCTAAGTCTAAAAAATCGTTCCTTTCTTCCTTTGCCTTGGATGCGCTTATATATGCCTCCTGAGTCGGCCATCTTTTCATGAAACTGAATAGACCATCATTTCTGTTGGGTCAATTCTTGTTTTGAACCATAAGTGGGCTTTCGTCATATTTTAGGCCGTTTTAGGCGGTCTTGTTAATTATGCGTTTTTTCTATATCGTTGGTCTTACGAACTGAACCAGATCAATTCACTAAGTCGAGGATACGATGGTTTTGAGTAAAACATATATCGTCTTGACCTTGGACTTGAACTTTTTCGAGAAAACATGCGTTACTTGTTTTCTTCGTAATATCTCAACGAAAACTCTGATTGGGACGAAATGAAAGACATTTCGATAGAGACTCGGAGGAGAATAAAATGAAGGAGCTAAGGGCGATGTGGGAGAGGCTTGATCTCCTTGTAGCGATGAGTGAGAGCCATGGTCACCCGAGGGAGAAGAGAGAGAGACATGGTCACCCGAGGGAGACGAGAGAAAGCTGTGGTCGCCCGAGGGAGATAAGAGAGAGCCGTGTTCTCCCTCGGGCGACAAGAGTGAGAGAGCGCGAAGGCGACGAGAGAAACAGACGTGGTCGCCACGAGGCGACGAGGCGAGGAAGAGTGGTCTCGTCTCTTGGCGAGATGGTCAATGTGTGTTCTCTTTGTTGATTGATTCATGTAATTTTGGAACAATTTTGTTTGCCTTACGAGGGCTTTTCCGTAAACGTTTTCTGAAAGTTATTTTACGGAAGATTACCTAATATATTACTATGATGTTTTTTTGACGGAAGATTGTTTTGTAAAACTCGTTATTTATCGCAAAAACCATCCACAAGAACCTTTTTCGATATTTTCATTCTTGGATATAAATTTTATTTATTCCTTGTCCATGATGAAATATATCAAGTTCGTTCTTGCCTCCTTATGCAAATTGGTTTGGCTTATGCCGTATATTTTCTTTGGTAGTTCCAGCATGTTTGCTTAAGCCACAATTTCTCGGAGGATTTTAGTCGTTTATTTTGCCAAGACTGATTTTGACCCCAACACCTCTCGACCTAAAACTTTGGCTGACTAGAACCGTCCAGATCAATATTATGCCAATAGATCTTTAATTCATCCTCCTACTTTCCAGAGGAATGATTTCGAGCTGAAGCCTGCATACTTCACATTAGTGGGACAAACACCTTTCCATGGTCTCCCACAAAGCATCCTATGGACCATCTAAAGCGGTTTGAGGATATTAATGCGAATGTTATCCCTGACGACTATCTTTTTTGCAAGCTCTTCAAGTACTCAAATTCTAGAGATGCTTCGCACTGGCTTAAGCAGTCTCAACTACGATCTCTTACATCCTGGAGATATATCAAGAACAAATTCCTGCGTAATTTCTTTGATGATGTACGTGCTGAGGACTTGAGGAGAAGGACTGCTACAATGACACACACTACAAGAAAAATGGGTTTTAATAGCAGATCGGGATAGCGTTTTTTTCGATTGTGCTATTGTTGACATATCTCTTACTTTTAGATAGCGTTTGCGAAAATACAAACGCTATGTTAGGTTGGTCCGATTTTAATTTCTCCAAAACACTTTTCGGACATTGTATACATAGCACTTTTAGTTTTGAAACGCTATGCATACCTAAAGCGAAAAAAATAATTGATTTTCCCTCTCGTACTTGTTTCACTTTTCCTCTTACTATATTTTACATAACACTTAAGGTGAAAAATGCTATAATAGCATATGTTTAATAGACATCTATTTAATAGCACATAATTAAAAATGCTATATTTGTCTTTTTAAATCCCTAAACCGTAAATGAATTTTTAAACCCTAAACTTTAAACATATACTTTAAACTCAGATATTAAGTATATAGTCAAAAACTATTTCTGTTTCATAAATTTAATCTCAATCTCAATACCCCAAACTTTTAACTCTCAAACCCTGGGTTCAAACCCTATACTCAAACCTTTAAACCCTTAAACTAATTTCATTTACTATAATTCTTTTATTTAAAATCTTTAAACTAATTTAAGATTACAGTTTAAAAATTAATCTCAAATCTCAATACCCAAAACTTTTGATCCTCAAATTCTATTATATTTTAAATTTTAATTTCATGTTTAATTTTTAGGACCATTGATTGAATTTGATCTAGTGGCAACAATCATTATTTGACTTTTGAATCTCTAAACCCTAAACTTTAAACACAAACTTTAAACTATAATACTATAAACTTTATAATACATGAAAACTTAAACTTCAGATCTTAGATATAAAACTAAAAAAATTGAATATTTTTGAAATTATCAAATCATATAATTTTTTTATCAAATCAGTTTTTAATCATATAACCACAAAATTCAAATGCCAAACTTAAATCCTCTAGTTCATAAACTTTAAACTATATTTCATATATCCAAATTCTAAACCTTAATTTTAAATTTCAAACTTAAATTCTCTAGTTCATAAAGTTTAAACTATATTTCATATATCCAAATATAAATCACAAAATCATAAATTTTAAACGTTTTCTTAAAATAATTTTTATTTTCAAAAATATATCATAAATATTTTTATACTAAAGACACAAAATAAAATAGAAAACAATGTTATTAAGAAAAATAGGAATCAAATACAAAAATTTGATTGGTCAACACAAACTGGCCAATCACATACAAGGACAGAGATCATGCTTTATGTAATCACAACCATTGATTAAACTTTTTGAAGGGTCCAGATTATTCCTACTTCTTCTCCTCTCTCTCTCTCTCTGTCGCTTTTGTTTTCAGATCCAAAAATTTTGTAAGTCTAGACTCACAAAACTCATCTTCTTTCTCTCTGCATCTTCAGTTTTTGTAAGTCACAGACTCATTGTCACCATCCTCTCTGTCGCTCAGTATCCTTATCCTTACAGATAATGGAGGTCGTGAGACAACAACAGAGGAGGAGCATCCCATCTACTCTATTCTCTCTCTCTCTGAACCGTGATGCCTCCTCTCGGTCCTGTGACGAAGTGACGCCTTCTCTCTGTTGTTGTTTACTTGATTAATTTTTTTTGGTTTGTAAGAAGGTTTCAGAGAAAGACTATAGCAATAGCGTAAGCTTGGAGAATCAGAGCAAGGTGGGAGAAGACAGAGCAACGGCGTCGGAGAAGACCGAGCAGCGGCGTCGAGGAAGACAGAGCAGAGGCGGCGTTGGGGTAGACAGAGATGGTCGCGAGCAGAGATGGTGGTGCGGCGGGTGAGGACTGGAAGATGAAGAAAGCAACAAAGGTCATGGCTTGATAAGACGACGAAGATCATGGAAGAACACGACAACGAAGGTGGTGGTGCGACGGGTGAGGGTTGGAAGATGAAGAAACGACGAAGGTGGTGGGGTTGGGGTGGCGCTTAGTTAGTACTAATTAGGTTAAAGCTTGGTTTAGTTAGTAATTAGGTTAAAGTTTTTGGTTTATTATTTAATTAGATTTTTTTTTTGTAATCCAATTTTGCTACAGATCAATATTAATTAAGAAATTTTAAATATCTGAATTAATTTTAAATTTTAATTATGCTTTTATTTTTAAATTATTAACTGAAACATAATTCTAAAATAAATAATTAACAAAATATAATTTACAATATATAGCAGAAACAAATTGCTATAGTAGTTTTAACAATAACAAATCAAAAACGCTGTTAATAAAATAAATAATAGCATTAAAGACATGCTATTAAAATTTATTTAATTGCATATTGAAAAGCGCTATCGTAGCGGAAGAAAAAATAGCAACGCTAAAAACCGCTATGTAATGTCATTTACCTATTATGACGGGCGATGATACATCGCTTCAAAAACCGCTATTGTATCGTTACATAGCGTTATTCGTCCGCTATAAAAATGCATTTTTCTTGTAGTGACATGAGCCTACAAAATATTTCAGAAGCTCTTGGATCAGATTCAATTCATATCCGAGAAACTGTCCCCACCATTGATTCATTGAGGTACAGCTGCTTAGTACCTTCTTTGGAGGCATCGCTTTGGCATACCAGATGGATCTAGACACAACTAGTGAAGGAAACTACAACACTGGGAATCAAGAAGAGGTTGTGATACTTATTGAGAACTTTGCATCTAGCACTAGCACCAAAAACACCAATTTCGAGAGGAGGAAATTGGCTACTATTGGAAATGAGCAGATGGATGATGTTCAGGCCAAACTTGATAGTGTTCACAAGCTTCTCAAGAAACATATTAGCTTTGATGAGGAAGTAGAGGATATATATGTCGACAGTGACAAAGGCGACAAGGAGGATGTAAACTTCATTAGTAGAACTGGTTTTAAGAATTAGAGGTCTGGGAATCAGAGTGGAAACAGAAACTTCTATGGCAATGGATAGAGAAATAACTACAACCAGATTACACATCACCAAAAACACTACAACAACAAAGCTTATGAGAGTTTTTCTTACCAGAATCAACAAGCACAGACTCAGGAAGGGAAGATTGAAAGGATGCTTGATCATGTTCTTGAGGGCCGGTAAAAGCTGTCAGTGGATTTCAATGGGAAGATAGATGTTGTTTACACCAACCTGAACACTAAGAAGCTTTAAGCACACATGTGAAGAAGTTGGAGACTCAGGTGGTTCAGACAAGAGAAGCTGTTAAGAGGCAGGAAGCCTTTATCAAAAAAAAGGAGAGGAAGCACTGAAACACCAAGTGAATGCCACCATAGATGATGATTTCTGGCAAGTGGTTAAGCAGGAGAAATTTCAAGGGGGCAGCGAAGTTGAGAGCTCCATGAGTTTTGGTAGTTCACACTGGTCTCGATCAACACCACTCGAGGATCACCGACCCACGCCATCAGACGAGCATTGACCGACATCACTTATTCATCATCGATCGACAGTAAGTACGTAGTCAGCTGGATCATGCGAGACAGTGACGATCATGAAAACGATGAGTTCGCGGCTCGACACCACTATCCCCCAAATCCATACCGTGTTACAACAGAGAACATAGTTTGCCAGAAACAGTCTTTCACCGATCAACATCATCAGTCAGGAGACGATCGACAACATTTCTCTAGCAGCGAGCCTTTCACATATCGAGTGGGACTACCAAGCATCGATGTAGCTCGACTTTATGCAAGAGGAAACCCATCTAAACCTTCAAAGACATCAATTCCATAATCTGAGGATGCAGCAGAGCCTATGATCATATACCAAGCTACTGAGGGACAAATTTTGAGGAGAAGAATAGAAAAGGTTCTTGAGCATCTAAGGAGAGGATCTAATAGGAAGGAGATGTATAGATTCACAAATATGGTACTAAGGATCAAAGTGGACAAGCCATTCGATGAGACTTATTTCACACACAGACTCTGTATGTTTTTCAGAGAAACCAAGGAGACAGAAAAGGATATTAAGTGCATCTTCCATCAGATCAGAAAGAAGATGAAGCATAGGGTTACACTGAAGAAGAAGAAGAGTGATCCTGGGAAGTTTGTAGTTCCCTGCTTGATTGGAGGTATCGGCTGCCCTTGTGCACTCTACGATAATGGTTCTTCATTCAGTATCATGCCTAGGGTAATGGCAGATCAGCTAAGTCTGCAAATAGAGCCCTCTGAGAATTCACACTTTTGTGGATTTTTCTATGGTGAATTCAGGAGGAATCATCAGAAACATTTAAGTGAAAATTGGCAATGCCCTATTTCGAATGGACTTTCATGTGATGGATATCAAGATACAGGGGTCAATTTTGAAATTACTATAAGTTAAAGGGGTCATTTAGCTAAAATTTAGAAGACTTATCTAATTTTTAAAGAATAATACAAGTAAAATTTATTTTATAAAAAGTTCACCTGGTTCAATTGACCATGTGCCAACACTGTGGCTCCGCCACTGCTTGGGAGAGCCTTTATAGCTACTGTAGGATCAGTCAGCAACATCCAGACTAATCAGTGGTGCCTAACCCTACTGTCTACTATTATCCAGTGAGAGTTGTCAAAGGACACACGCCCTACATTGAGATAGGAGATGATCAATGGCTTATTGCAGTTTATTACTCTGATTATGGCGCATAACATGAATCAGACGGGGAAGCATCGATCGACACTAAGCATGAGGCATGCGGTCCAGAATTTCCAGAATACTGAGAGAGCCTTGTGATTTCAACTGTTACGCCCACAAGGATAAAGATCCGTGTAGTGCAGCCTGATGAGTATGGACTCTACAGAGATGAAGATGGCAATGCACATGCACCGTATGGAAGGATCATCAACATTTATATGGAAGATATAGAAGCAATACTAGAGATGGCAGATAAATCAGGAGGGAAGTATTTGAATTTACTATAGTATGAGGTGAGTTGATATACCATGGATTTTTTCAGTTTATTTGCCATGGTATATAACCTTTTTAGACTCTACTTATCTTTGGAGTCTATTTTAGAGTCTATACAGGTCCAGATATGTTTTGGAGCAATGTGGTGATTATCGAGCATTTTTGGAGCTAAAGATAGAAGATACTCGTAGCTGTTCGGATAGATTGTCGATCATAAAACATCTCTTGGTGTCAATCGACCGCAATGCGTGAGTCGGGCCGACTTAAGTCCAAAGATCCACATAATTACAAGACTACCCCTTGCCGACTTTTACCTAATATTTATGTGCTCTGCCATTGTATTGGGCAACACACGCTTTCTTATTTTCTAATTTTCCATCATATAATTTTTAGTGTTTTCAGTAGATTTGGAGAGAAGATCCAAGACTCTTTCATAGCTTGTATTGGAACTTCATTGATTTCTTAACCTTGCTCTATTTTATGTATTTTATTCAGACTACTCCAATGTTTTGTTTTACTATGTCTGAGTAGTTTCCCATTATTAGATTTAGGGTTATGAAGGATTAGCCAAAACTAAAGAATTGCGAGGGTGATAAAAGATATCAATCATTAGAATTGCTATTAATGCTTGTGTTCTAAAGTAGATAACTAGAACTCTGATCTTAGAATTGTAGACAAGTACAATGGTAGGGTTTTCATCTGAATTGATTCTCTTGAGCAAGGTTGCTTGAAACATGCGACTGCTGGTCTAGGAAGTTTAGTGAACCTATCGAATAGGACTTTAATCTCGATTTAAGGAAGTGTCGATCGAATTGATACCACTCAAATTACCCTAAGGAGTGTTACTCTCATCAAAAGAGGTTCAGATGTAGTATTTAAGGATCGAATCCACAAGGAGCTAGGGAACAATTAAATCTAGTGTTTATTAATTCTAAGAGTTGTAAATGTTTAAATGAAATAGCAATAGTAACAAGCGAAGTAAATAGTAAATGTAACTTGGTTGGAAATGATATTAGATGCAGGGCCACTATTCAGGTGTTGGAGATTATAATATCTATAGATGCCTATTTGTTGCATGCATGATATGTTAGAGCTCAACCGCTTAACTCAGTGATCAGCTGTCGCATGTTTCACTGGTTAACATGCTAGATCTCGTGTCTTAATGGTTAGTATGTTGACAACGAAAGAGTGTCGATCGATGGTCCTATAGGGACGTCGACCGATACACCTTTGCCTAAGTCGACCGATAGTCAGTTGAGGACATCGATCGACGGGTTCTAGCCAGCCCTATGCGCGAGTATGATATGCCCTATTAAGATACTAAATTGGCAGTTAGCCCTCTCTAGCAGTCCTAATATGATAGATAGATGTCAGGATGGGATAACAAGGGTGCTTGAGTATGCAATCCTATGATCATGTTCTAGTTAGCAAGGCTAAAACAAGCAATGAATACAAATATATCATGAATATCACAACAAGGCAGATATATACTTTGGGGCTAATCCCACAAACCTATCTGAACCTTGGATCTAATAAATGAACTACTCAGACATAGCAAAGCAATTCATAACAATGAAGAAATGGAAATTCATAGTATAGATGAAAATAAATGAAAACAAGGAGTTCCAATCACAAGTGATCTTCTCTCCAAAACTCTCTCTTCTCTCTCAAAGTAAAACTGTAACAAAAAGCTATTTTTGCCGTCAAAACACTTAGGCAGTATATAATCTACTAGGTTAAAAACTCGTCAGGGCATTTTCGTAATTTGGCTTGGACTTGGGCTCAAGTCCGCTGAATCCAAAATAGCGCGTGTCCTCTGTCTCGACATCGATCGATGGTACTTGTGTACATCGATCAATATTAATCTTCCTTTGTCGAGGCATCTCTTGGTGTCGATCGACAGCACTGATGCACATCGATCGATTGTTCTTCCTCTCGTCGACCTCTACATGGTCAGCTCGGATGAAATGTCTTTTAAGCTCCAAAATACTCCAAAGTCATAGCTTTACTCCAAAATGCACCTGAACCTTAAAACATACCTAGAAGAGTAGAAAACATAGATATATATATAGTAAAACACCTATATACCATGGATGAAAACGGGTCAAATCCAAGGTATATCAACTCCCCCAGACTTACCCTTTTGCTTGTCCTCAAGCAAAACATACAGGCAGTCTCTCTGAAAGAGGTTTGAAAATATTAGGGACTACAGATTAAGGCATAGAAATCTTTTCCTCAACAATTTTGCAACCACATCTAAAAAGTGTTAATCACAGAAGCACACTATGCAATATCCTATCTTAACAACCATTTCTAACATAACACAACTAATCAATTCACGTCTGACATCCCCTCTACTGACTTCATTTCTTAGCATAAATATAAAGTGAATGCTTTACCTTGGGTGTATCGATCATAGGATGCAAGGATTTCAGACAAGTATCTGGAGCTGCAGGTAAAAGTTAGTTCCTAATTTCTCTCTCTCTCTAATTTTCTCTCTTGAGTCAAAGTCTGGTTTCATTGCAGGATCAGTGACCAAGATTGGACAGGCTTCCATGAATCAAAACTTAATGGTGGTTGCCACCAAGCTCTGTTCACTTCTTTTTGACCTATATCCAAGAGTTCTTTGCGAAAGCGAGCCTTGAAGATTGTGGCCTCCAAGTCCCGTTTCGAACTCTTTTATTGGAGTATTTATGAATCAAGCCTTAATGCTTTTAGCCACCAAGTCCTGTTCAGACTCATCCTAAGTAAACAATAGATTTTTTTTTTTATGTAAATCACTAACTATTCTAGGTTCAAAATTTAGAGAGAGAAAATGTGATAAATAATCTACACAAGGCATTACCCTCCAGACCTGTCTGAAGAATCCGATCCCATGTATACCAAGCCCCCAAGACAAGCGGTTATGTCAGGTTCAGTGTTGGAAATCATCTTTGGTTACTTCATACGGTCAAGGCAAGTGTGTAGTTGATAGGTTGATCTGCTTTAGCATCTATAGTGCTATCTCCAGTTAGTAAATCTAAAATGGTGCTAAAGATTGGTTAGATATTCAAGTTTAAATCAATATAAGATTATAATCCCATTTTCAATAGCTAAGCATAATTTATTAAAATTCTTTTTATATAAGAATAAAATAAATTATATATCAGTAAATCTCCATCCAGACTTAAATTACACTGTCCCAGTGTAACTCAGCGAGAGTTATGATTGAATAATTCATGATGTACGAAATGTAATAAGTAAGGAAGAAACATCTGACCGGATTAGATATTGATCGATGGAAAAATGTTACATTGATCGTCGTGTGGTTGTCTATGTCGAGCGATGTCGATGTCTCGTCGACGGTCGATATTAAGGTCCTCCTACTTGGGTCTCCTAAATCTGAAAGAAATAAAACGAAGGTAAATAAATGCAAGCTAATAAAACAAAAATACCTAATAGTGGGTTGCCTCCCACTCAGCGCTTGGTTATAGTCATTTAGCTTGACTGTGGTAGTGATTGGCTATTTGGTGGATAAACAGCTGCTTGTTGGGAAACAAGCATCCACGTCATCTCTGGACATTCTGGACCAAGATGCAATGAAACTTCTTCTGGCCTCATCATTTCTTGTCCATTTGTCATCCATCTTTTCAAGTACATTAGAGATGTTTTGTAGCCTATCTTGAACGTTGTCAATGCTGACTTGGTGCCAGCCTATCTTGTCATAGGCGTATGCTGAAAGTTCTTTCAGTTCCTCGTGCATTGACTCATCGTCTTGTGTATCAGCTGCACGACGGCTGGTGTAGACTCAGCGTCGATCGATGCGATTAAGTGTTCGTCGGTCAATCTCGGCGACTTACCATCGAGCGATTTCGCTCGCTTCCTGTCGATCGATGCTGATATCTGGTGTTGGGCTGCGAGTTGCATCTGAATGGCTTTGACTTCTTTCTGTAGCCATTCTGTGTGGCTGTCTAGTCCACTGATTCTGTTGTCGAATGGAACGTAGATGTCATCGCAACGTTTGTCAAGTAATTCCTCCATGGTGCATATGGCAGTGTAGATCTTGGATGTGATCTTGTCAACCTCTGCTGCTGTGTAGGGAAGTAACTCCACAGGATTCTTGCCATCGATCCAAGGCCCTTGTAGCCTGTCGATCGAAGATGAGTTTGCCTGCAAAAAGTTTTGATTAGTAATTTTATCAATATTCCTTTGGGCATGAAGTATCTGACTAGACAATTTGTTTAAATCTAGCATGACTGGTGATACGAAGCGGTCATGCATGATTTCGTAAGCCTGCAGCCTACTATCCATGGCTGAGATCTTAGCATCGAGCGATGTGATGGTACACACATCGATCAACGTTTCTGGTTGTTGATCCTTCTTGTGAATGGTGTCCAAATCTTGCTGTAGTAGCTCGATTTTAGTGCTCAGCCAGTCCACGTTGGTGTTGAGAGGGTAGCACACGTCGTTTATCCTCGTGTTGATGTATGAGACTTCCCATTCATCCTTGTGTTCTGCTGAACATTGCGGTTCTGCAGGGATCTGGGCTGTAGGAAGACTGGCGTCGATCGATGGTGCATGTGGTGCGTCGATCGATGCTGAGGTCGTGGCTTCCTTCTCAATTTGATGTCGTAAACTCTCCATTACTGTCCTCATTTCTACCATACATCTGAAAAGCTCATTGTAGCCTCTATCTAAAGGTTGATGTGTATCTTCTACCAATGATTTGAGCTCCTCTCCCAGTCTTTCCTGAGCTCCACAAATACCAGTCACCATCTCGTTGATTTCATCTTTGGTGTAGTGTTCTGGTGCCAGTCTTGTGAGTGTGAAGGAAATGGCATGTTCTGGAAGACAGATGTGGCTCTCTTCAAAAAGAGATGCTTTTTCCAGTATTTTCCTGATGTCGTCCTGTGTGAAGGTATCATCTCACCAGCTACGCCTCGTGCGTGTCCACACTCATCTCTGTAGACTCCATACTCGTCCCTTCGTTCCCAAGTGAACTTTCTGGCTCCATACATGTCAAAAGCGCGGTTTCCAAATTCATAATGTCTGTCGATCGACGTCGGGTCATCCTTATCGATCGACGTTGGTGTTACCCTGTCGATCGTTGTCTGAGGTGTCCTGTCGATCGATGCTTGACCTTTTGGTTGGCATGATAGATCTGGATTGATTTCTGTTGTGGCGACTCCTACGTGTTTGTTTGGATCGGTTTGAATGACGTCTAGAGTGCCACGTTTTGCTGTGAGAATAGGTTGTCAGGTCCATTGGCCACTTGAAGGATATCTGCTTTGTCCTCTCTAGACACATGTAAGATCCTTCCATCTATTGCACGTGCGTTGCCATCTGGGTCCCTGAAAATACCAAATTCATGAGGTGTTAGAAAATCATAATCAATGTTTGCATTATCATTCAATTTAGAAATAGAAAGATTAGGTTTAAGAGTAGTATTGATCGATGTTGATACAGATGCATCGATCGAGGGCAGAATAACTTCTGCAGAACTTGTGTTCTGGAGATGATTGCTCTTCATGGATTTTCCTGTTGATGTAGACGGAAGAGTGTTCATCTTTTCTGATTGTGTGTCTGCTCTGGTGTGTGGAGGTGGTTTTAGGGGTGCAAAACGTTTTAAAGAGGTATCTATAAACCTAGTTAGAGAGGGAATATTCTCCTGCTCCTGAATTTTCGCTGCGGCGCTAATATCGGTCGATGTTCCTGTATGAGTGTCGATCGATGTGAGCGGTTGTTTTGCTGGACGAGGGTGGGTATCGACCGATGTGTAGTGCACTTCGTCGAGCGATGTTGGAAACGTGGTGGTGAACTTTTGTCTTTCAAATCTTTCATCCTGCAAAGACATTTCTATTGCACGTTATTTCCAATAATCCTCATCATATTCCTCTGTATGTTCCTCGTTAGGTGAAGTAATTACAGTGTCAACTGCAAAACTTTCATGGAAACCACTGTGTGCCCAACTGCCTATGGAATAATCATCACGTCCTCTCTTGCTTGGAGGTTGGAAGGCAAAGTGTGGGTAACAATGATTAGGTGGAGCGAAATGGTCAACCGGCTGATCAACGTCGAGCGACGTGTTGTTGCGGTCATCGGTTATTGTTGACTCATTTGAATCGATCGATGGAAAAGTGGGAGTGTCGATCGATTCCGAGTACTCAGATTCGTACTCTGCTCCACAATGGCATGCGCCAATGAAGCCAAGTTCTTTCCCGTAATCCATAGTATTAATAACCTTTCTCTTAGGTTGGATAGGGTCGTAGTGTATGTTGGGGTCTATCAGCGGCAGACACAATTTGTTTTTGTTCATGTCACATACAGCTCCTACTGTAGCTAGGAAAGATCTTCCAAGCAGAAGTGAAGAGTTCCAGTTAAGCTTGATTTCTAGGATATGAAAATCTACCGGGACTAGGGCATTGCGAATCTGTACCTCCAGATCTCTTATGATACCTCCTGATCGTTTTTCTGAAAGATCCACGAAGGTGAAGGATTCTGTTGAAGGTTCGATGGTCAAACCAAGATGGTCTGCCATGATCCTAGGGAGGATACTAACTGATGCTCCTGTGTCACACATTGAATGGGGAAATTCAACACCCTTGACTATGCATGGTATTGCAAACTTCTTAGGATCACTCTTCTTCGACAATGTGATCCTGTGTTTCATCTTCTCTCTGACTTGATGAAACATTCTCCTAATGTCCTCCTCAGTTACCTTTGTTTCTCTGAAGAACATCCACAACTGGTGTGTGAAGTAAGCTTCATCAAAAGCTTTTTTGATTGGTATTCTGTGGATTCTCTTAGTGAAACCATCCATCTCCTTATCGTTAGCTTCCCTCCTTAGGTTCTTAGGAATTTTCTCCTTTCTTTTCCTTAACCTTCTCCCTTCAGTTTCCTGATCTTCTTGAACTAGTTCTGGTGAACTATTTAAAGGGTTTGGTTTTGGTTCGGGTGGGTTAGCTAATGGTTTCGGTGGTGGTCTGAGTGCGTTGATATAGTCATTATCGATTGAGGGTAACCGCACTCGGTATGTCAGAGGTGCCTGTCGATCGATGGGAGGTGTACTGTGACGATCGACGTCGGACTCACTTTGTCGATCGATGGTTGGATCAACCGATCGATCGATTTTATCATAGAAAGGGGAGGGTGGGCGAGGATGCTTAGCTGTGAATTCCTCATGAGTTAGAATTCGAACTGCATTGCATTCAGTCGATTTAGCGGACGGTGTCTATCGATGACTGGAGTAATCCGTCCATCGATCTTCGTCATGGTATGTCTATCGACGCGAGTTCATAGACATCGGTCGACACCATTGGGATCCGCCGAGACTCATGGAGCTTTCGATTTCGAAGTCTCCTTCCTCAAGCTTTTCATGCGTCACCACTTGCCAGAAATCATCATCAATGATGGCATTTACGTGGTGTTTTCCTTTATCAGCTCATGCCTCTCTAGCGAAAGCTTCTTGCCTCTTTATAGTCTCGCCAGTCTGAATTACTTGCGTTTCAAGTTTTCTCACCTGAGTCCCTAAGGTCTCGATTTTGGTGTTCAGATTGTTGTAGGCGGAGTCTATTTTACCGTTGAAATCCACGGTGATTTGTTATTGTCCCAACAGTACTCGATCAAGCATTTCTTGAATCTGGGGTGGTGGATTTTGGTAGTAGGAGTTCGAGTAGCTTTTGCTATTGTTGAAGGGTTTTTGAAATTGTGAACTCTGGTTACTTCTTTGACCATTTCCAAAGAAGTTTCTGTTTCCGCCCTGGTTTCCAAATTTCTGGAATCCGGTACCTCCGATGTAGTTCACATTTTCTTCTCCTTTCGTATCTACTACTTCTCCTTCAGCTAAACAGACTTGCTTCCTAAGAAGCTCGGGCACCACATCTAACTTAGCTCTTACTTCGTCCATCTGTTCCTTCCCGATAGAGGCTACAGACTTCTTCCGTTCAGAGTCAGTGTTTTTGGTGCTGCTGCTGTTAGCAAGGTTTTCGATAAGTCTCACAGCTTCCAACGGATTCCGAGTAGTGAATTTTCCTTCACTCGCCGTATCAACAGCCATTTGATACTGTAAGGCGAGACCTCGGAAGAAAGTGCTTAGCAGCTGCACTTCGTTAAATCCGTGGTGTGGACAGTCTCGCTGGAAGAACCTAAATCTAATCCACGCATCTTTGAAGGACTATCCAGCCTCCTGCGAGAATGTGGAAATTTTGTTCCGAAGTTCTTCAGCGTGCGCCTCATCTAAGAAGTGTCGTAAGAAAGCATTCTTGATGTCGGCCCAGGATGTTAAGGATCCTGTGGGTAGGAGAAGGGAAGGGAGGTAGGTTTTCTAAACATCCAATGTGGGACAAAGTAAAAAGAGAGAATTAGACTTTAATTTTTAATAAAGGCCAAACTGGCCCACCAGAAAAATCTGAGTCGTTACAATTCTTCCCCACTAAGAAGGAATTCGTCCCCGAATTCAAATCCTGAGCCGAGAAAAGGAATAAGATGTCTTCAACATGACTTAACTTTGTTATAAAGACGCTTGTTCGCTGTAGACACTCCAAACTATGTGGTCCTCCCATATCAAATAAGGTGAAATCTCTCATACTCAGCCGCTACTGATCTTAAGCACAACTTTTTTTTTTAAACACATGATAACCGCAAAAGACAACATGCACAAACGTAAACTACCAAAGTGAAAAGATACATACCATCAGCCGGCTCAACTCTCTCGTTGCCTCTTGCAGCAAATACTCGTGGTGCGATAGCCTGGCGCTTAGCTGGTGATGGATTCTCTACACGTCCCCCCCCTCGGGCAATCCCTGAAAATGTGACCAGGCTGGCCACAGCCATAACACTTCTTTGAAGCCGCTGCTAGTGTCGTTGGTGCTGTAACCTGTCCGGTACCAGTACCATCCACTTTTGTAAATCGACAATACTTGGCCACATGACCTAACCGCCCACATGCAAAACACATGACGCAATCTCCAAAATGGTAGCAATGGCAGCGTTCACAACTGGGTGTTCCTGACTGATCCCCTGCCATGTTCGGTGACCCTGAAGTTCTTTCAGTCTTAGGTTGGGCCTTAGAGTACTTCTGCTCCTCTGCAATACATGCCTCCTGCACAGCAGCCTTCTCTACCAGATCCTCCAAGCTCGTGTAAGTAACCATACTGCACCTGCCGCGAAGATCAACTCGCATCCCATCTAAGAATCTCCTGATCAAGTCCTCCGCATCAAAATTATTACCAGCAAACAAGCGGAGTTGGCAAAACTCCCGCTCATACTCTCTGACACTCCTAGTACCCTGCCTCAGATGCTCAAAAGCATTCTTCTTCTGGTGCAATGCTTCTCTAGGAAAATACTTCTTGTCGAACGCAATGAGGAAATCCTCATAAGTCATATCGCCATCACGCATCGATTGCACTCCATCCCACCATACTAATGCATCCCCACGCAGATACAACTCTGCGATATTAAGGCAAAGGCGCAACGGACAATTGATAGTCTGCAGACACGTAGCTAATCTATGCTTCCAATTATAAGCTTGAAAAGGGTCTACTGTTCCTCCAAAATTCTCCAAATCCACAGTTTTCATCTGTTTCATCACCTGCATAAGCGTCTCATCAACCTCATGAACCTGCTGAATAGGGGGTTGCTGCTGCCCCTGAACCTGAACTGGTGGAACCGGCGGAATAGGGGGCTGCTGATGCCCCTGAACCTGAACTGGCGGAACCTGCTGAGCTGCAGCCATCTGCCTAACCACTTCCTGTGCAGCTACTCTAGCAGCCTCCTGGACAGCTTGCTGAACTGCCTCATGTGCAGCCTGTCTGGCAGCATCCTGCACCATCTGCCTAAGGGCATCCTGATCAATCGGTGGAACCGGTGGCGGCACATTCTCATCTCCACCCTCTCGTGAAGCACTAGCGGACTGAGTGCGAACAACTCTTTTACGCGGCGGCATCTGAAAGGAAAAAGCACCTCAATAAACTTCTGCCGAAACCGAACACCAACGATTCTAGACACAATACCAAACAGAAAGGTGCTATTTACTTTTATTTTTAAAATCCCCATAGTCCCAAAATATTTTAAAAATTGTCTAAAACCGATTAAAAACCGAGTCGAAACCACGTCCCAACAAATCGCCATCCCGGGTCAGAGCCGGGACGGAACCCCGCTCTGATACCAAATTGTAACACCCGTATTTTCCAAAATAAAATAAAGAAATATAAAGTCCGAAATCTCCATTTATTACTTCTCTAAAGTCAACTCCAAAGTCGTAAATCCAGATAATATAATAAAACCTGAAAATATCGATAAAATCATAAAAACCGCAAGTCTGAAAATTAAAGAGATAAAACTCCCAAAGCACCAATCCGATAGTAATCACTCCTGCCCGTCGGTCTCACCTGAAAGGGGGAAGAAAGAGGGGTGAGTAACAGGGGAGTTACTCCGTGAGGTATGGGATGCTAAACCACAAACCACTGACTCAGTACATAGCACTACGACTATGTAGGCCTAGCTCTAGCATGAAACAAACACGGTGTCTAATACACCACATAAAACATCAAATGCGCTGTTAGTGCATAACTAGATCACACACCCCGCATTCTCCTTATACGGATATAAATATATAACTCTATGCGCCGCTAGTACAAGAGTCCATCCTTGTACCCCGCAATCACCTATGCGCCGCTAGTACAAACGTCTTTGTACCCCGCAATCCCTCATACAATGCGCCGCTAGCATAGACGTCCATATGCCCCGCAATCTCCATACAATGCGCCGCTAACACAAACGTCTTTGTGTCCCGCAATCTCCATACAATGCACCGTTAGCACAACATCTTTGTGCCCCGCAATCTCATAACAGACTTATGTATATACATATATAAATAACAGTTTAATTCATTCAATTCAGTCAACCGTTGAATCCTCTATTATCCTTTTTCTGGTTTAACAATCAATGGTAATAATAAACAAACAAGACTCTCAAACAGACTCAATTCACAGAGACGGATCATGTTTCGAACTAAACTTTTCATAATAGTAGTACTAAACTAGCTCGGGATTTAATGGGATAGCCCTCACCTTAGCCACAGGCTGAAATGAACAACGGAAGATGCGGTCAGCGGAGGTCAACTGCAACACGAGAATCAACGACTTAAGCTCAGCTTCTCTTGAAATAAGTTTCCTAAAATGGAAACTTTCCTAAAATGAAACCTCTCCTAAAATAGAAACTTTCCTAAAATAGCAACTTTCCTAAAATGGCAACTATCCTAAAATAGAAACTTTCCTAATATAACTTATTTCCTAAATTAGAAACTTTCCTAAAATATTCCTATAACTAGAAATAAGGAGGCAACAAACTTACTAGAAAACCCGCCGGAAGCTCGTCTAGAAATCTCACCGGAAGCTCGTCCAGAAATCTCGCCGGAAGCTCACCCGGAAATCCCACCGGAAAATTCACTAGTGACTGGTCGTCGAATAATTCAACAACAACTCGTCACACGCAAAAAAATACTTTGACTTGATGAGAATTAAAGAGAAAGGGTGGAGTTTCTTATATAGGAGAAGGGAAGGGAGGTATGTTTTCTAAACATCAAATGTGGGACAAAGTAAAAAGAGAAAATTAGACTTAAATTTTTAATAAAGGCCAAACTGGCCCACCAAAAAAATCTGGGTCGTTACAATCAGTGACAGATGTATAAGAGAAAAAGCCCTCGTTAACAGTCTCCAAAGTTTTAAGCACTTATCAAGATTGACAAAAGAAAAGCACTTATCAAAGCACCCAGACCTTTAAAAACTCAGGGCAACCGTCGGACAAATAGTCATCTAGTGTCATTTGGTTGTTTTCCAACACATCACCCGAAGTAAATAGAACAATCAGATAGTCAATGATTTTACTCCCGAAAAAGAGCTGCAATGTACGAAGTGCGGTCTCTTCCTCTTGTGAAATCCGACCCGACAAAGATAAAACTAACACCACAGCATGTAACCCTTCTTCCGCAAGAACAAGGCAATTAACGATTTCCTTACTGATAAACTCAGCGGACACGGCCAGATCGAACAGACCTGTAAACAATAGAAAGTCCTGACTTTGATGAACTGCTACAGTATAAATATTTTTAATTATCAAAGTTTCAAATATATGAAATCTAGCCGTTGTTATGCAAAGGCATGTATTGATTTATCACTTTTCTTTTTGGAAAATTGCCAAAAATATCACATTCATATTATTATTTTGCATGTTTAAGGAGGAAAAAAAACACTTATAACCATATGGTTAACTATTTACTATTTAGATTTATGGTTTAAAGTTAAAGACTGGGATATGATTTTTAGAACGTGAAATTTATTTTAATAAATATATAAATAAATATTTTTTAAAAAATATAAAAACTTTCAAAAATAATTTCAAAAATAATTTTCGATTTTCAAAAAAGAAATTTCAAAAAGAATTTCAAAAAAGTTTTTTATAAAAAAATTTGAATTTTAAAAAGTATAATTCGAAAAACATTTTTTTTATTTTTTATCTTTTTAAAAATAATTATTTATTATATATAGAGAGAGAACAAAAGTATAAGAGTCTTTTGTTTTTTAATAAAAAAATATATTTTTGAAAATATTCCTTTAGTAATGGAAACATGAATAAATGGTACATAAAAGTGGTAAACATGAAAATTACTATTTTTTTGGTCAACAAAAATATCATACCATGTTTTTACTTGTAGCACAAAATATGCAACTAAATATTCACAAAATCGTGGCAATTCGTTTATATAAAATCTTAAACGGCTTAATATATAGCCTAGGTATTCATCAACTTTTCAAATGGTTTACCTGGTTGGTACTTTCATGGATCTTAATTATCTTCCCTTCTCTTTTATTTTGCTAGAATAAAAAAACAGAGAGTTCTTTTTTTGGGGCCCTGTGCACTATGCCTGGGACGGATCGGGTATCCGGATAATTTTATGATATCCGGATCCGGATCTTTATCCGGCGGATCCATAATTTTACTGTTCTTATCCGGATCTGGGGTTCACGGATATCCGGGTGTCGGATATCCTTCTAAAAATTTTAATATCCGGCGGATATCCGGATCCGGATTTGGATCAATTAAATCAATAAAAAATAATATTAATATATATAAAATATTAACAATAATTAAAAAAATTAAAAAATATATAATTTTTTTAATTATTTCTATGTATAATATTACAAAATTTACATAAAATTTATATATACTATTATAAAAATGAAAATGTATTAAATAAAATTAGTTTTTATATATAGATATTACTATTTTTGAAATAGTTATTAATAAAATTTACAGATCCGGATATCCGGACTAAAAAATTAAGATATCCGGATCCGGATTCGGCTTTGACGGATCCAACATTTTATTATCCGGATCCGGATTCGGCTTCTCCGAATATCTGAATTTTCGGATCGGATCTCGGATCGAATTTGGATTTCGGATAAAAGTCTCAGGCCTACTGTGCACCCACAATAATATTTAAAATTCTTTTTTTGTTAAAGAAAACATTAAAAACTTGTAGGATTAGATGGTAAATGTTATCCTCTGCACCCATGAAAAATCCAAGTTATGCTATATTTTTTTCTATTATGCATAGTGCACCCATGAAATAAATCGCCTAGATTCGCCCTTGAGTATAACTGTACGTCAATTAACTTATTTCTAATGGCCAATATCATAATATAAAAAAAAAATTCAATAATTGTAATATTCTATGAATCCATGTCACTGCCACATTTCTAACTTTAGAAAAAGTTTTCAACACAAATAAGGGATGCGTAGAGATCCAAGTTTTCTTACCAAATGTAATACTTAAAGATCCTCAAGAACGCCCAGACTTATACTAGTTTTGGAGTTTTCTCTTAACTAAATTTTTTAAAATATCTTGTGTCTGAATATTTTGGATGTTCCAGAGTCTTACATGGGGTAAGGAAACTGGATCCGGTTTCGCGGCTTCAGTATTTGAAAAATTACAAAAGCAACTGAAAATATGTTTTTCTCATTATAAAATAATTAAGTGTATAATCTCTTTCCTTTTTTTTTTGAACAACAAGTGTAAAATCGTACGACGCAGGTGCGGTCTACAATTGAAAGGTTTTTTTTTTTTTTTGTGTTGGAAATGGGCTTAAATACAATTGAAAATTTTAAGCGATTACATACCAAGAGTGTCAATCACATTGATTATTGGCGTTGTTGGAACTCTAAATGTCTGACATTTTTGTGTAACACCTACTGCTCGATAGTATGACTTGAACGTAGGTTTTCCTATGATGGAATTAGCAGTGGCGCTTTTTCCGTTTCCAGTACGACCTACCAGAACTATGTTTTTGACTGGCTCTGGCGCTGAAGGTAACTTCCAATTGTCAGTTTTCTGTTCATCCCCAGCCATCTGAAAAGAAGAAATCTTTTTGGTTAGAAATCGGTAAACTTTTAATCTTTGCATGGAGCTAATAAGCGATATTAGCAAAAACAACCATAATAAATTATTGTTTAAACGGTGTTTCAAAAAAAAAAAATTATTCTTTAAACTACCCATCAGATCCTAAGATCTCAAGGAAAAAAAACCAAAGTTATTTTCCTGAGTTGGGCTAAAAGATAAGAAGGGTTGGAAAGTTCAAACTGTTGATAATATCTCCGTTAATTCAAAGAGCAGTACTGTTACGTATACATAATCAATCGAAAGATATTGAAAACTAAACTAGCACAGGATAGAAACTCACTAGCTTTCTAAAACTTTCTCTGTACTGGACAAATAGAGAGAGTAGATCGTACACAGACAACAAACTCAGAATGTTAAGACAAGTTAGTAGATGATATTGCTGAAGTTTAAATAGGAGATGGCTTGCCCGACTATTTGTGCAACCAAAGCACTATGGTATTTAATATATGTTAGTGGAAACTACTTTTATTTTAATTATCCGCCATTTGTGTTTTGTTGTGATATTGTAATAGCATAATAGTTTTTTATTATTATATATGAGTTGAAAACTACTTTTATTTTTCAACTATTTATGTTTCGTTGCGACATTGAATACCGTAAATTTTATTATTATAAGAATCGGAAACGGTAAACGAATAAGTGACGACTTTGAGTTTTGAGACGACTTTTGGTTTTGGAGTTTGACACTTTCGCTAGCTACCTTGGAACACAAATTCAATGATTGCTTGGCTTAAGGTACTAGCTGAATAAGTCACCGTGGGATGAACTTGACCCCTTAAACCACAGCTAAAGGCTCCATGGACTAAAACTATAATTTTTTTTTCTAAAAGGATTAGTAAACCTAATTGCTTTTTACGAAATCCTTTTTCAATATAAACATAGCTTTTTAAATAAAACTATGAATTATCGACTATACGCACAAATTATTTTCCTAATATGCAGTAGAAAACTTTAATCCATGCGAAAGTCATCCTAGCCATGTCAACCCTACTATCCAAGCAACGAATTCCAGCTTCAAAACCGGATCAATTCCTGCCTCTAGACCAATTTGGGCTTGGGGCCATATAAGATCATGTCAATCCTGCTATACAAGCCTAAGGACGGAGAAGTACTGGTACTCCACCTGAGAGAACAGGAGCACACAGAGACCATCATCCTGGTACGAAAAAGTTAGCCATCCATCAGTCATAGAAGCCGAGAAGTTGTAGATACACTTGATGGTTCATCCGATCATGGTGGTAGTACCTTTATTTTGAAAAAAATATTTCTCCATAAGCCAGAGGTACAAGGACAATTGACGAGGTATAGCAGAGGAGCTCGCCAACATCCAAGAACCTTCATGTGTCAAAAGGATCTATCCCAGAACCTTCGGTCCCAAGAGGATAAATTCCGCAACCTCCGAGTTTCACGAGGATAAATCTCACAACCTCCGTGTTTAAAAAGGATAAAGCCTACAATTTCGGATTTAAGAAGGATATATCCCAGAACTTTTGAGTTCCAAAAGGGACCATGTGTCCCACAAAACATCTTGTACCAGTAAGCTGTCCTATAGAGCTTGAAGATATTCTGAAAGGCTCCACAAAAGGCAACGAGTGCAGTCCCGACTATGGTCCACATCCAATCGACATCGAGAGCGGTCCACCTCCATAGGACATAGTGCAATGCCTTAATACAGTCTGCGGGTTTGAGATAGCAGAATAAGAATTCACCTCCGTGTCATAAAACATAATTCCTTATAACCTTCGTGTTCACAAGGAAAAAATCCAAAGATCCACCGAGATTAGGGCAATAATTCCTCAAAACATATGGGTTCCCAAGGATAAATCAACAGGTATTATAGGATCAGAACACAAAGCCCTTCGAAACGGTAGATTCCGAAGAAGAATAACATGAAATTTTGTATTCCTACGCGACGTACATCGATAAATCAGGGTAATACGACGAAGAATCAGCTTCCACGCCTCAACAAAGGATCTCGTTCTTCATTAAAAGGAAAAGAGAAGACACATAGTCTTCACCCGCCTGCTACCTAGTATATAACTTCTCCTACCTATATTTAGGGTACGGCCCCAAGAGACTAAGCTGGAATACTCCCCGCTCACTGTAGCATATCGACAAGTTTACCATCTGTTCCAGCGATGTGTCCTCTAGAACAGATGACTCCTATTGACTACAAAGCCACGTGCCCACCAGGCAATGTGCCCACCAGGTCACGTGCCCATCTAGGCTACGCACCTTCATTAATATGAACTACAAATGGCTTGATCTCTCACTGAAGGGTACGTAGGCAATTCTCATTGAAAGATTCAGCTATAAATCCAAACACCTTCCATGGTTCCACAACAGAGAGCCCATATATACCTTTAGAAGCAAGAACCATTAATTATGGAGCAAGAACACCATGCGGTCTTCACTATAGACAGTCAGCTCCTTACGTAACGACTCATATCTCCTGCTGCTACCAAGTTATTCACGACATATACTGGCCCATACCCATATGGTAATATTCTAGAAGCATGATCTCATGGATTATAAACAATCGAGGCAGTAGAATGCACTACAACGACACGTCTATTTCTCCATATCATTCCTTAGAGCTGAGCACGAATCGCTTACACAAAAAAAAACTAACACTAAGTATTCTATATCATTATAATCCTGATTACCTGAAACCCATGATATAATTCTTTCTCATAACAACTTCAAATCAATCAACTGAACAATTGCTTGTTCACTTTGCTTTTATTGTTTACTGCTTCTTAAAACTATTTGCGTAGCTTAACCATAACTGCTTTAGATCCATCCCAAAGTTGAGAAGTGATATGAGCAGGACTGAACCAGTCGCTGACCTTGCGCATGAAGAGCTAGCAGAGAGTGACAGTGAAGAGGAGCTGGATGAGCTAAACACTACACTTGGACAAGAGGAGCTGGATGGGAGTGTTACTGGAGCTGACTTAGGATCTCAACCCAAACACAAGGCTGGATCAGACTTAACTTTCTCAACCCATTCTACACAAGACCAAGACCCATTCTATTTCTCCAATGGGCAAATAACCAGATCAAAGACAAGACAATTGAAGGAAGCAATTCTCGGATTGGTTTACATCAAACCAATCTCGACATCTGAAGAAAACCAAGTCAAAGAAGCCATAAAGTTATTCAATTATTCAATCTTCAAAATAACATAGATTTTTACCTAAGATATTTTCAAAAACTACAAGTCTTTAGGGACTCTTTGTATTCCTTTCTTTCTACATAAACTCTCTGCAAGATCTGAATAAAATCAATCTCTTTTGTTATCAAAATTCTCTCTAAAACTTGTGATTCCTTTGTTTAGTTTTTGGACATTGAATTTGGCTAGAAAAGTGATCTTCCTTAAGCCTTGATCTTGTTCACTAGTGGGGCTGCCTCTCACGGACTAAGATCATCCCAACCAGTGCTTGATCATTCCGCATATCATCACTGAAATCATCTCTACCATCGACCACCAATCCCCTTTCTATCAAATCATCAATCGATCATCATACCATCAGTGTTAGTAACCTGATCCATCACCATCAAAAGCAGATCATTCATATCCTCAAAAGCATCCTAGGGTTGATTCTTGACCAGGGATGTATTAAGTGATATCAGAGCAGATTTGAAGGCTCTTGATCTAGGGTTGGATTCTACCTTTTCAAATTCTTCTCTGTTTTGGGGGTTTTATTTGTCAGATCTATTTCCAATTTGCTTTCTCTTTTTTTTTTGATTATTTCAAATCTCTGTTCTTCTGGGTTTTGATTTTGTTTTCTCAATTTTCTGGGTTTCAATTTCAAAATCTCTATTTGTTGGGTTTGATTACATGTTCCTATGATCATACCTAAGGTTTTTGTTGGAGGAAACAGTCATGAACATTTTCTCTCATGGGTTAAAAACATAGACAACTTCATTGACAAGGATCAAGTACCTTCATGGGAGAAGCTACGCCTTGCTATCAGTCTATTGCAGGGAGAGGCTAAAGAATGGTGGAGAGCAGAGGAAGAAGCACGCTGGTATGATGAAGAACCGATCTACACTTGGGAGGAGCTTAAAGAAATCATGGGTTCTAAGTATGTCCCAATTCTCAGTGGGAGGAGACTGAATACAATTTTGACTTGGGAGAGTCTAATCTGCCATACCCATCACAAGAGGTTCCATTGTCAACGTTTTCAGCTAAAAAGGAAGGAGAAATGCAACTTTGTGTGTTCATGTACCTGATCAAACCAAGAGAAAAGAGGAAGTGCTTGAAGATTCATCTACTGCTGCAGAATTGGTGTATGCTTTGGTTGATCAAGGTGAAAGTGTCAGAACTCTAACTTGTGAATCTTTGATCAGACCTTTACCATACTTTCAGTTCAACTGTGTGGAGTACTTGAGGGCTGTTAGAGGATTGCAACATGTTGTTTTTCAACCAGGAGGAATCTTGTGTGTATTTGAAGGGAGTAACAATATTTTGGGTCCGAAAACAGCTACGTTCAAGCTTAACTTGGGAGATTTATTCTCTTTTGTAGATCATGATGGGTGGAGAGATCTTTTCAAAATGAAAGTGATCCGATTCAATGACAAGAGAGTGGATTTAGTAAGCAACACGTTCTTCACTAGTTCCATAGCTGATCAGAACATGATGAGAAGAGCAAAACATGATCTTGATGTCGTTAAAGAGAGTCCAAAGCTGAAGAATGAGTGTGGGGATCTAGGAAGTCTTCCTCCTAACCATATGGAGCTTAGTTGTCAGTTTATGAGGAGATATGGTCAAGGAAAACATGCTGATACATCCAAGATGTTGCTGAGACAAGAAGAAGGATTGCAATGCCTTGTGTTTGACCTAGGAGAGAGACAAGAAGAAGGACTGCAATGCTTTATGTTTGACCCTGGAAAGATTCATTATGTGATGACACATCTGAATTCCAGAACAGGTACCTTGAAGTTATATGATCATGGTTCTATCATTCTACAGGGCTTGGATTTGAGATCAAATCCTTTCAAAGGAGAAGGGGATGATGCAACCATGGCTGAGCTACAAGTTAACATGGAAGAAGAAGGACTTAGTGAGTGGATGCAACTCTTTGGAAGCAGTATCATGTGGATGCATCTTGGTGGATGCCGCACATATGGATAAACCTGAATGGATGCAACCATGAAGTAAAGATTAAAAAAACTCCATAATAAGTCAAGGTCATGGGAGGCCAAGGGGCAGCCCAAGTTTCAGTCAAAAACATTAATTCAGTCAAGTCTTTTCCTGCAATTTTTATGTCTTGGTTTTAGCTATGTTTTTTTCAGTTTCTACAACTTGTAAGACTATAAAAAGGCCTAAGTAGCCACGAATAAAGGAATTCACTATTTTTATTAAAATTTTCTCTCAAATCTGTGAATCCCTTGTTCTTCTTTGAACATTGATTGCTAAACAGTTCATTCTCTAATTGCAAAACTTGCCTTTGATCACAACAGAGTTCATTCTCTTGATCTTCGACTCATTTGTATAAGATCTGATCAATCCATAGATCATTTCTGAAGTTCATCCCATCAAACCATCTATCAGCAACGAAATCATCCCATTTTCACTCTAAAACCATATGATCTTCCTTCAAAAGAATCAGGGACATTGAATTTCCTTATCAGGGATTCATTAAGAAGTCAAAGAATCTATCTCGTCTTTGTTTGAAGCCTGCTCGCTCATCCTCTCTCCGAGATGAAACAGCTGAGAGATTGCTTGCATGTCAATAAAAAGACGTACTAATATCTATAAAAAAAGAGGAGAGAAGGAAGTACTTTACCCGAAGTAGATCGCTTTGCAGAGAATGGACGACTTCAGATGGTTCACATTCAGCTAAAGAGGTGGGGGTCGAAGGAAACACCTTGGTGTTGAGATTGGCCAACACCTTAGCTTGATCATCTGAAGACAAAGGAGAAGCTTTGGGAAGAGACCCTGAAACTTTGGACTTCTTCTTCAACAAGGAAAGAGCCGGATCAGCTACATCCTTACGCTTGCTACATGTGCCGCTCTTGATGAACTGGACACCACCATCATCTCCGCCAGAGACAGCACGCTTAGAGGCTGCTTTCTTCGCCGAGTGTTCTTCCAAAGCCCTCTTATACGCCGTCAACGCATCTTCTCATGTAGATCCCGACATATTACTTGAAGATAATCCACGATCAGATTAAAATCACCATGAAAAAGTGAGGGGAAAGAAATCAGAAGCTTACCCCAAATGCTGCAACGCTCCAAGACCTCGTTGCTCACAAGGAAAGGATTCTAGCGCCGTTCGGTAGGAAGCCTTAGAACTCGTTCGATCATCTTCTTTCCCAGTTTCCCAATGACGAATACATGCGAGAATATTATGCTAAAGGAACAAACATGTTTAGAATCATAATTCAAGAAACTTGAAAACTATGACTTCTACGACCTACCAGCTAAATGTCAAACAATTGAAAAGCCTGGGATAGTCAAAAAGGCAAATTTCTCAGTCAAACGATTGTCAAAGACCGGATGACATTTCCTATTTCCCTTTGGGATTCATGAACTGGAGGGTTGCTGTAGCAGAGAGATGAAATACGAGAACAGAACTTCATCAACTCCCAATACGATGTCCTCGAGCTAACCAAGATTCTTGATCGCTATGAGGGTCCTCCATTATGGAGGATTAAGCTGGCCCGACGAGATTCCATGCATCTCCGACACCTTTGCGATTAGCGAGGGAACCCGATCTTGGAAACCCGATTCAAAGAAAACCTCGTAAACCAGAACTTACTCAACACCAACGTTTGGAACTCTCTCGAAGTGACCGGGGAACTGGATGACAAGACGTCGTACAGACAGAATCTCTGCCTCCATCCGTCGATATCCTCCAGCCCTATTATCGAAACAGTGCCCACCTTTGGAGATTCGTCCACGGTGACTATTGGACTTAAGTTCTTGGGCTCCAAAATAGTAACTGGTCTCTGGCTCTTAACCTCTGCCATCAAATCCATGGAAGAACCGGAAGAACCCGTAGATCTGGGCGGACTAACTTCAACCTTACTCCTCGATCAATCTCTACTACCTATGGAGGAAGAGTCTAGAAGGCGGCCCGATTTATCTCCCATCCTAGAAATAAGAAATTACAGATCTAAGGAAATCCGGTGAAAAGAAAAAATGCCGGAAAAACCCTAGTTAGCGAGAGAGAGAGAAGTGAGAAGGTTACCTGTTTAACGACTAGAAAATCTGAAAAAGATGCTGAGAGAAGGAGTCGCCAAGGATCTTCAAGAGATAGAAGAAAGGAAACTAGAAGATTTGCAAATCCTAAAGAGCATTGTTGGGGTCAAAATCGGTCACGACGGAATCACTGTCTAGAAATTGCATTTCTGTATGGAACCAAACAAGCAGTCCAAGTCGTTTGTTCGGACCTTTTGAAGTGCAGAACTGCACAGACGCGTGTGGGAACCGAAATCTGCACTGTCGATTTCCGTTAAAATTAGGAAAGTAAAGAAACCCTAACTTTCCCAGAGGTCCCATATTCTCTACGAGAGCCAACGACAAGTAACCAAATAAATGCGGAAAATATGTAAAGACAATAAAGCGAGTTTTGAAAGAGTTGATCTTATTTCGAATCCGCGTAAGAGCGTTGCAATCATTACAAAAGATTACAAAAGCTTCGGCCGCAAGAGCTGTCAGCGAGTTCCCTAGTTTTAACGACCAAAAACCTTAAACCTAGTGGAGTCGCAGCTCGATAACAACAAACGAAAAAAATATGAAAAAGGTTTTGATTTGATTTCAGACTGAATCTTATGAAAGGCTGCCTATGTACCCCTTTCACGGATCAAGCCGAACGTAGTTCGAATGAAAGAGTAGAAAAAGAGATAGAACTGCCTGGGCCAGTTTGTCAGTAATCGGGTGTCAGTCATAGAAACAGAGCTTGTCGAGAATAATGCCTAAAAGTTTCTAAGTGCAGTGAGTTCTAAGTCTGAAAGAATTGTCCTGATATACTCCTCCAAGGTCGGTTTTAGCTTTTCCCTTCCTGCCCTTAAGCCGTCTTAAGCGAAAAAGGGAGATATTCCATTTTTTCTGATCTTTATGTTTATCCACGGAAACTTAACATTTTTTCTGCGGAAACTTATCTTTATATTTGTTTTTATCAAATAAAAACATAAACCGCCATAGTATCTATGAGCTCATTCTTAAAGAATCGTATGTGGGATTGTAGTCGCATTTTAGAACTCGTTGGACTGTCTTTCGACATGAAACGTTTGTTACGATTTTCTTTTCGACAAAAACAAGTTCTCGCGGTTTTTATCTTTAAGTTCCAACGGTAACTTTGATCGAAATAATGTGAGAAATGACATGGCTGCGGTACATGGGAGCTAGCATTGAGGAACAGACGAGAATGCATCGATTTGGGTCGTACCCGTTGATCGATGTCCGAGACAGTTCGGTCGCTACGTAGCGACCTGGTCCGCGCTGGATCGGTCGCTACGTAGTGACCGAACGAAAGCTTTGGTCGGTCGCTACATAGTGACGGACCAAATGGCTTGGTCGGTCGCTACGTAGCGACCGACCGAATGGCTTGGTCGGTCGCTACGTAGGGAACGACCGAATGGCTTGGTCGGTCGCTACCAAGCGACCAACCGAGTGGCTTGGTCGGTTGCTATGTAGCGACAGACCAAGTGGCTTGGTTGGTCACTACGTAGCAACCGGCTCGTTCGCGGACCTGTCGCTACGTAGCGACCTTGTTTGGATCCTTTTCTGACATTTTATGAACGTGTTCTTGGACTATAGGTGTTTTGTTTCGATGAATCTACCGAGACTACTGCAAGATTTCACCGCCAAGTTCTTCGTAATGATTTCTTTACGGATATTATTTTTTTGTAAAAGCGTTCATGCTGATTTTTACGGATATTTGGATGTTAACTTCCCCGTGTCCGTTTTTGACCCCAACAATAGGTTTTTCGTTCTTTCTTGACTTTTTTTTTTGTTTTTATTGCGGGAAATATTTTCCGGGGACTTTTAGACATTGATTCCATCGTGACCGATTTTGCCCCCAACAGTTAGCCCCCCAGCTCGTTTGAACCATGAGCTTCTAGCGTGAGGTTTTAGCGAATGGCTTGGCAAGTTAGGCAAGGTAATGGTTAAAAATCTCTATGGTAAGTGGTCTTCTCGCTTTTGTAAGAGTGGAACGCGATAATATTGGGGATGCGCCTTATAACGGCTACCTACGTACCCTTGTTGATGGGATCAAGCCTTTCGTAGTTTGTTTTGGAGTTAAGGTTCTTATGACCTGTTTTCCAGCGAGACCTTTACGGTCTAGTTTATATGTAGAAGTTATCAGGCATGTTGCTGCCGATGGCATTTTATATAGGTGTAGGGGGAAGACTACGAGTTGTCATCTCGTAATCTAACTATGTGTGAACTGCTATATCCGTGATCTCGTTTTGAGAGTTTTCTGCAGTGTGTACACTTGCGGGATTTCGGAAGACGCTCAAATATTGGCCAAGAGACAAATTTTGGGATCTCGTATTAGGGTGGTTGATACTATGCCTAGAGATTTTAGAGACCATTGTGTTGGGTTTAGGGCAAGACCTAGGTCTAATCACGACTTTAGGGGGTGCGATGACTACTTCGACGTTCGTTCCCTGTATCGTTTTGACCTGATTCTATCCAACTTTAAAGTCCGCGATATGTTCTTGGCTTACGTGACTTGTATGGTAGGAATCCAGCATCTCTTCGAGGACAATTTTTAAGTCTCCTGAAAGTGCTGACCAAAATTTTGGATTTTTTATATAGCGTTATTACCCTTGTGTCGGGTGTAGGAGAGCTATCTTTACGAGATGGCTAAATCTATTTAGGACGTTAAGAGTTTGTTGTGGTCAGCGACAAACTTATTGTAAGATAATACCGTTTTTGAGTCTTCGCGAAGAATACGTGTTTGAGAAGATGTTAGTATGTATGACTGTTTGTCGAAAAAATGGTTCTTCAGGCGTCTGCGACGTCTCGTAATGCTAAAGATTTATTTTTTCTTTCGTATGCCGCGTTTCGTGCTTGAAATGTTTGTGGGCTTGAAGATGTTTCGCGATATTGCAAGGGTTTAGTCTTAGCACTGCGTTTGAGAAACATTCTGGTTTGTCTACAGATGTTCACAGCCAAAATTGTAGTTCCTGTTTGGATGCTAATAATTTGATTTGCGATCGAGGAATTAGGACTGAGGGGTCACGTAAATTTGTCCATGGGAAGAAGCGTTTTTCTTCATAGTGCTTTCTGAAGTGTTGGCCTTACGAGATCTATTTCGTGCATTTTTGAGGATGTTTCGTATAGCTCTAGAAGCTTTGTTACAAATTTTTCCTTACATGTCGTGTATTATGGGTAAAACATAGCGGGCTTAAAGTGAATTGTGGAATGTATCGAACTTGGTCGATTGTCGACAAGTTATGGTTTTCCGTTAACTGTTTGGTTGTTAGGACTGAGTTTCGTTACGGAGAATTTATCATATGATTTCCGACTGTGGGCTATACAATAATTATTCTCTTAATAGTCCCACGACGTTTTTAGACAAATCGTAGAGTGTCGTTTAGCCGTTAAGTGATGGAGCGATGGTTTCTCAAATAGTTTGGCTTGGCGTAAAGGATGTGTTCACTCAGATAGCCAAGGATGTTATAGGTGAAAGATTAGACCATGGTACTTTAACATTTAAGGTCATGTTAGTTTATGATCGTCCTTAAAGGGGATGGCAAATTCTGGTTTGGACCTTTACTGGAAGGCGTGATTGACCGAGGGCCAAAGAGCGCTTGTCGAGATTGATAGGCCAAGTTTGCAAGAGTTATCCGTGTTAAGATGGCTGATACTCATAGAAAACGATTCTATGTTTTAGGTTTCAGTTATACGATGAATGTCGTATAATGTTACCTATAGTCTTATGAAAATTGATTCGTTTTTGTCTTAGGAAGACGTAGCCTAAGAGGTTTGATATAGAACCAGTGCGGAGTCAGTTGTGGGACAATTGCCTGCTCGGATGTGACCGAGGGGAACGAAACGCAGAAGCCAGTGAGCCGCATGGCTAAAATATGAGATCTATTAAATCATAATGCGAAGAGATCTCTCTTTAGATTGGTCATCCAAAGTCAGATTTTACAGCTTTGTGTTTGCTATACAAAATATACTTCTTCGTAAAACCAGTTATGTTTACTTTCAAAAGTTCCTTCGTAAGACTTGGTCTGATTGTACGAAGGATTTTTCGTGTAAGTAATGGGGACCGGTTTTACGAAGATTGTAAATCGGTGATATGTATACACATGTCAAAGTAGTGTTGTTTATGCGGGTTTTACGAGAAACGTTTTTGTTGTGATTTCGATCTTAGGTGAAAGTTGCTTGAAGTTACTCGTGGAGTGTTACCGAACTTTATTTCACTATGATCTAGTCGCAGAACGTTTCTCATTGGTTTTTTTAGAGGATTCTCGTGACACATTCGTTTCTGGAACAAATTGGTCAACCAGAGGTAGATCTAGCCAACGATCGGGAAGAAAGTGTTCCTTGTAATGTGCTCAATGCTACATTTATTCTCGAGTTTTCTTCATCACAAATGTTCTCGATGATTTTCTGTGAATCACTTGGTTCAACGGAAACTGAAAGAAATGCTTTGATGCTTGGAGATTTCTCATAGAAGTTTTTATATTCAAGACTTTGGCTAATCGTCGACTTTCAGTTTAAATATTGGTGCAGGTTTTCTATACGCATGATTGCGACAAGAAATGTTGTATAGTCTTTTGAGATATGTTCATGATCGTCTGGATATGTTGCTTTAAGACAATTGCTAAAAACGAATCAGTTTTAAGACGACGTTCGTGTCTCTAGTTCTTTCTTTCTTTAGGAAGTGATCTGAATATGCGTGGCGATCTTTTATCGAGTTTCCGTGAGTTTACATCGGTGATATCACTCAAATTACCCTAAGGAGTGATTTATACTCTCTCAAATAAGAGGTCGAGTTGTAGTTTTTAGGGATCGAATTCATAGGGAGCTAGGGAACCAATTAGATCTAATAGTTTATGATTAAGCTAGGATAATAGTTTATAAAGCAGTAAATATAGATAGCAAAGCAGTAAAGAGTAAAAAAGTTGAACAAGACTATTGTTCAGCTTGGCAGGGAGTTGTTAACAATACGTAGAAATAGCTAGATTCTAGGGATTTATCAATCAAGAGATTCAAAACTACAATTCAAGGATGCTAAAGGTTTATAAATTCAATTCTAGAACTTGATTTTAATAAGCAAGTAATCCAGCCCTAACATGCAATTACTAATCAGATGCCTAAGTCTTTGTCCCGGCTGTCGCACGCGAACAAGGAGTGAGCATCGATCGATGCTATCGATGCTATGGCCTGAGCGTCGATCGATACTACCTCAGACAAGCATTAACGACCTAATCGTTTATGTTCAACTAGATTCCTTGAACAACTATCGTATACGCCTAGGTATCTAATCCAGCAGAGCTCGGGTTCCGTTAATGGATGGTACTTTCGTGCCTCTCAATTGTCCTATGATTCTAGGTTCAAGCAATTAGTCACACTGTCGTGCTTTTCTAACTACTCTAGATCCTAGTTTTACAAATCACCCTGGTGTAGAGGTCTATAGATAACCTAGCAATCCAAATTGATTATCAGTTTGACATTAAGCTCATGAAATCCCTAAACCTAACAAGAGAATTACTCAGACATGGAAGCAATAATAGAAATCATAGTCTGAATAATAATATAAAAGAAATCAACGATAAAACCAATGGAGTTCCAAGAGGACTCTCAAGGAGTTCCTCTATTCTCTCCTAACTAAGAACAATGAATAAAATAATGCGTAGCCGTCAACAATGGCTTAGAAATAACATAAATAGGATTTCTGGTCGTCCAAGAGTATTCTGGTAATTTGGGGTTACTTCTGGGCTTCAGTCGATTTTCAAATATGCTTGGCCCACATTTTGGGATCCCTGTCGATCGATATGCACAGTGCTACATCGATCGACATACGTTCCTTTTCTTGACAGCTTTCTCTCGCGAGGAAGACTGACCACTCCTCAGTAAAACGGGCATAACTTCTGCTACAGGATACTGATTGACCTCAAACCGGTGGAATTGGAAAGATAACTAAAAGCTATATCTTGTGTCAGTAGATTAGCTCAATCTAACGGTCGGAAGGTCTCCATCTGTAGCTAGACATCTGACACGTCTGTGCAGTTCTGCACCTCAAAAGACTCCAAAATCACCATATTTCTCCAGAACGTACCTGAACCTGTAAATACTCTAAATAGACTCTATATAGTAGTAAATATATATTAAAACACTTATAGACCATGGTTAAAAGTGGATAAAATCCATGGTCTATCAATCGGTTTGCAAGATCTGCCTGAATAGTCATGGAACAATATACCGGGACAGGAAAATTCGCCTAAGACTTAGTTCGCTAGACCATCCACCTAGGTTTTAAGTTCTCTAAAGTTCTATGGCAGTCTCAAAGGCGTTTCTATTTCTTATTAATTTCCTACGAAAATTCCAAGCATAATTTCAAGTCGGAAATACCTTAGTTCTCTCGAAGATTAGGGTTAGCCTCTTCTCCGTTTTGCTTGCTCATTTTCCCTTACTCTTTTCGTGTCTGTCTGCCCATTTTAAATAGAAAGAATATTGATTCTTCCTGGACTTCTCTGCTTTCCTGGCCGTGTTTAGGCTGCTGCCAATATTTGCAGTTTTCGTGATCCATGTTTCAATCTTAGTATCATTGGATTTACGAAAATGAATGAGCATCTCGTAGAAAACTTTTTTAGCATTTAGGAATTGCCAGGGATGATCAAGAGGTGCCATGGATGATCAGGAGGTGCCAAGGATGACCAGGAAGATTTGTCAGGTGATGAGATTTTGGCGACAGATCGAGGCGCGAGAGGAAGGATGGTGAGACAGTATAGAGAGGCGGATTGGCGAATTTTGATTCTCGGATTTCTCTCCATCTCTTTCCTTATCCGAGATTCTCTTTCTACGATTGTTGTTGGATTTTCGAAGGTTGTCAAATGTTGCCAACTTTAGTTTTACGAAAGTTTTTTCGAAAAATAATATCGAGTTTAATTTTATGAAAGCCATTCCGCAAAATGTTATCGATTTTAATTTTACGAAAGTTGTTTCATAAAAGGTTGTCGTGCTTAATTTTTGCAAAGGTTATTTCGCATGATGTTGTCGAGCATAATTTTACGAGATTTGTTCTGTAAAGAAGTTTTCAAGTTTTGGTTGTACGAGATCCGTGGCGTGGTTAATTAGTGCTAGGTGCATTAGTAAGACCAAATGGCATGACAAGCCACTCATAAAATCCTAGTTTTTGTATTAAATGCAGTCTTCCACTCATCACATTCTTTCATTCTAATTTGGTGATAGCCACTTTTCAAATCAATCTTACAGAACACTGACGAACTATGCAACTCATCTAGCATGTCATCAAGCTTAGGGATGGGATGCCTATAATTTACCGTAATGTTGTTGATGGCACAGCAATCCACACACATGCGCCAAGAGCCGTCCTTTTTGGGCACAAGGAGGACAGGCACAGCACAAGCACTAAGGCTCTCCCGGATGTAACCTTTCTCCAAAAGGTCTCCAATCTGTTTCTGAAGTTCCTTGGTCTCCACCGGATTGGTTCGATAGGCTGGCCGGTTTGATAGAGATGCACTTGGAACAAAATCGATCTGATCTTCTATGCCTCGCACCGGTGGAAATCCTTTGTGATTCTCATCTGGAAAAACATCAGAAAAGTCCTGCAAAACATCTAGCAGATCACTTGGAATTTCCGGTGCAGAGTCAGAAGAAGATGATGCCATAAGAGATTCTTTATACACAAGTATAAGAAATGGCTTTTGAGAGTAAAGAGATCTTCTGACTTGACTTTGTTTGATGAAGAAGTTTGAATTTCTGTGAGATGACTCAAGTTTGTCCGGTTTAGACTCTTGTTTGCGATTCTTCTTAAGTTGGACCTGACCTTGGTGAACTTCCAATGGTGACAAAGGCACCAGTGTGATCTTCTTTACTTTATGGTCAAAGGAGTGTCGGTTTGTGAAGCCATCATGCACGGCTCTCTTATCAAACTGCCATGGACGGCCCAGAAGGACATGACAAGCCTCCATAGAAAGAACAGTGAAAACAACCTCATCCTCATATCGTCCAATGCTAAGAGGGATCGTAACTTTCTCCTTTACGTACTGTTCACCGGTTTCATCCAGCCATTCCGACCTGAAAGGTTGAGAAAGAGGTCGAGTAGCCAGCCTAAGTTTCCTGACAAGAGTATCACTAGCAACATTAGTACAACTCCCACCATCAATGATCAAAGAACAAATTTTTTTAGAGATTAAAAAACGAGAATGAAAGAGATTCTCCCTTTGTTCTATTTCATTAGTTTTGGGTTGAACACTCAAGGAACATCTAGTAACAAGTAGTGGTACATGAGCTGGGTAGTCAAAGCTGTCTTCCTCATCAAAGATCGGCTCAGAATCAGTATCAAAGGTCGGGCCAAAATTGTTGTCCGTGGGGCCGTCTGTCTCGTCGAAGATGGGATTGTCCCAAGCCTTCCTAGCAACGTGTAATGGCCCATAATGTGGGTAGTCTAAAGACTCGGCTTCCTCATCAAAGATAGGACCATGATCTTCCTTGTCCTCCTGCTCGTCCTCGGACTCAACCTCTCCATTCTCCATGAGAATCATCACTCTTTGGTTCAGACATATGTTCGCATAGTGTCCTAGACCTTGACACTTGAAGCATCTAATGTCTCTTGCACGGCTAGGGTTCTCAATAGCTTTTCCTTTGTCAACACGAGCAGGGACATCAGTCTTAAAAGTTGTATTTGTTGTGGAAGAAGACTTACCTTTCTCTTGATAACTTGACTTAGGAGCGAAAGACGGTTTAGGAGCAAAGGCCAGCTTTAAGTAGCTCTTCCTTTTGACCTGTTGTTCAATCAGGATGGCTTTGTGCAACATTTGTTCCACGGTTCCATACTCTTGAAGCTCCATACGGTCTTGGATGTTTCGGTTGAGGCCAGAAAACCTAGCCATAGTAGCATCCATGGGCTCGTCTACATCGGCCTTAATCATCAAAGTTTCCATCTCATGGTGGTAGTCTTCCACGGACTTGGTGCCTTGAAGCAAACGTCTGAGTTTCTGGTGGAGGTCTCGGTGATAATGGGCAGGAACAAATCATCTCCTCATCATCATGGAAAGCTCGTCCCATGTTTCAATCAGTCTTTCACCTGTTCTCCACCTGTGGGTCACAACTTGATCATACCAATTAATAGCATAGCCAGAGAATTCAGTAACAGCTAGTCTAACTTTCTTAAGTTCAGAAAAGTTTTGACAATCAAAGACATGTTCAATTTTTCTTTCCCATTCAAGAAAAACATCGGGATCATTTTGACCCTCAAAAGGTAGAATTTTCAGTTTCAATCCTCCTAAGCTATCATCAGTACGTCCATTTCTAGCAAAAGGATTGGTATCACCTGGTTCCTCGTTTCTGTGACCTTTCCTAGGTCGATTTATTGATCGGATGTCGTCCTCATAAGAGTCCTCCTCTCGGATCTCATCATCAGACCAGTTTGGCCTCCTTGGGCGATCTCTTCTGGCTCCGGTTCGAGGACGCGGCTGTTGATTGTTCTGGATCTCGTCTAGCCTTAGATGGATCTGCACAAGACCTGTGTTCATAAGGTTAGTAAAAGACTCATTCAAGGCTCGCATCTGCAAGTTAGATAAACCGACCATTGAGTTTCCGGGTCGGCTCCTTTCGTCGACACGAAAAGTTAGATCAAAACTCACACTATCAAGTGTTTGATCTCGCCCACACACGTGTTTCTCTCAGATTTTTGGTGATCACTCAAAAAGCCTTATACTCAAGGTTCTAAGAGATCTAATTAAGGAATCCCAAGGGACAAACTTCAAGCAAACAAGGGAATTTTTTTTTTTTGTAAGATAGATAGAAAAGAGAAAATTTTTGGTTTTGCAATCCGTTTAGACCACCTCAAAGGCTGGATTTCTCCTCAGCCATCAGGCTTTCTCTTCCACCACCAATCCACAAATCAAACTCTTTGAAACCTATTTTTTTTTTAAATCGTAGATCTTTTTTTAATATATTTTTTCTAGTGGATGGTAATGAGGGCCCAGATTTAAGATATAAAGAAGAAGAAGAAACGTTTATGAAATGGGAGATGAGAAGATGAATAGAGAATACCGGAAGAGTGGCTCTGATACCACTTTGATACGCCTTAGAAAGGATCACTCAACCGGGTTGGAAAATATATGAACTCCAAAGGAGAACTGATGGAACGATGGGTCGCACAAAGGTTGCGGCGTGGCCTTTGATATTCCCAAACCAGATTGTTGCCAGATGTGATGCACCGGTCCAACAAAGAGGCGATCTTGAAACGTTGCTTGATATGACTCACAAGACCAACGGACAAAGGCGTTTGCTTGGAGCTAACCACACCAAGGAAACTAGTAACGTTGTAAACAAAGAACAAAGAGTAAAGACTCAAAAGTCAAAAGAAAATGGAATGATTTTATTATGAAAAGTGTTTACATATTTATACTACTTGAGGAATAGAAAAAAAGACTTAAGAATGTATTAAAGACAAACTTAGTAAATCGAATCTGGATGAGAAATTTAAAGACAATGTATTAAAACTCTTGGATCTCAGATCTGGTCAAAGAGACTCTTCGGCTAACGTCCAGGTTCATCTGAACCAAGTGGTTCCTTCACGGTTAGGAGCAGGACGGATGCGGCGCGATCCGGGCAGTCTGTTGGGTAAGGCTCATGCGCCAACTTGATTCCAGCACGACCCAAGTCTTTGGACAGTTGAAGAATCCGTGCTTTAGAGAAATTTTGATCATCAAAGTTCAGGAACTGATCATACTGGCTGGCTGATCCATCAGTACGTTCGTCGGGACACTCGGCTCGGATCAGACAGACCAAAAGGGAAAGACTATGGTATGTCTCGGGTTCTTCTCGATAAAAGTGAGTTCTGGCTTGACCATCAGTCTTGGCTTGGCGAGTGGTGCGGGGAAGACGGGCTTTGGTTCGGTCGGTTCGATCATCTGGACGTGGTTCCAGCCTTAGCTCCTTTCTGGAGTTACGCGGGTCGATCCGGTACATAGCTCTGTCAATCTGTCTGGTACGGTCGGTTGCGCGAACCTCGGTTGGAATGATCTGATCGTCCTTGTTAGGGGATTTTTGTGTAGGCTCTTTGTGAGTACCACGGAACGATGAATGAGCTGGTGAACCTTGTGGTCTAGTGAACGTTTCAGAATACTTCGTGAGGATTTAAGGATGTTTGAAGAGAATAACAAGAGAATAGGCTTGAAGAGATGTATTACTAGATAAATAGGCAAGAACAAGAGAGGTTACAATGATTTTTGAATAACCCTAGTTCTAGCCGTCTAACTCTAGTCTCTAAGCCTTGGAGAAGTCGATCACTTGCTTGAGGGCTGTTGTAGCTCTTATATAGTCGTCTAGAAGTCGGTTTCATTAGGTTAAACTCTTCCATATTCGGAAATATGGACGGTTTTTCCATTTCTTGGAAGGAAGCAGGGTCCAGGGACCGAGCTTAAGGTTCCCTCCGGCGGGGACCCGGGGTACTAATTTACCAGGGATCCGGGGATCTGAGTCCTGCCTGGAGGCTGGGGGAAATAATACCGGGATATTTTTCCCCAACAGTTTGCCCCTTATTTCTTGACTTTGTCATTGAAGTGGGGAATAACCTGTGCACTCAAGTCAACCGGGGTTGCTCGTTCTCAGCAGGCTCCCTTCAGGCATGACCCTGTTCCGATGACCTTGTTAGCCTAGGTTCCACTCAAGTCGGAACTCATTCTGAACCTAGGTAAGGACCCGTCCCTTCGCGTCCAGTCGATATCTGATAGTAGTTTCTTCTATCTTCCTGGAGATGACAAGGCTGGAGCTTTGTCGTGCGGTTCAAGCGCGGGTCGGAGATTTGGCTGGTAACCGGCTCCTCATCACCCCTCGATTTTTCGGGAGAGGCCCCTTGGTTTTGGAGAAAATTTGAGGGTGCTCCGTCTTTGAAAGTGAAAATATCCTTGTTGAAAGAAACTCGGGCTTTTGGAAGCTGAGATCTTTGAATCGGGGAGATAGTAAAGAGATCTTCAAGGTCCCTGCCCTCTGGTCCGAAGTTTAGGCGGGAAAAGGGGCGAGCTTAGCGACATCGTCACGAGATTAGAATCAACGCGTGGCTTTTCCTTCTGACGCGTGTAAGAAACTTCTAGGGTTTTTCAGCTCTATCTCTTCATTTCTTCCTCCCATTTTTCTTTAGTTTCCTTTTCTCTCCTTTCCGAAGATCTCTAGCAATCTCCATATCCCAACTTCTTGGCTCTCTTTCCGTTGGTAATTCCTTTCTTCTTTCTCGTTTATTCTCTAGATTCTTTCTACCCTCTGCTTCTCAGATGGGAACTGAGTCGGGTCCAGATTCTTCTTCCATAGGTAGTAGAGTTAGATCTAACAGGTTGAGGATTGTTCCAACGGAATCCATGGATTTTTCCGATTCTTCTCTGGATCTGACCGCTGCTGCAAACAATCCTAAGGCCCTCGTCACCAGGAACACTTCGCCGGCGGAGGGTAGCCAGTATCCCCCGATTGGTCCTCCTTCGGTAATAGCGGCGGAGGAAGTGGCAGTCTGGAGGAAGAAATACAATCTGCCCGATGATGTCGTCATCCGAGTACCTGAGCCAGGCGAGGTGGTCTCATATTTTGGCGTAGATTAAGTACCTGTATATGAGGGTTATTTTGCTTTAGGCTTCAGGGATCACGTTCCTTATCTGATAGCTAAAATATCCGAAACCCTAAGAATTTCTCCAGCTCAGCTGAATCCTCCGTCTTGGAGGACTTTGATAGCCCTGCAGAATTTAGGCGATCTTTACGGGTTTGTGATTGGAGTGGCTGAAGTCTTGATTTCGTACTCCGTTGTTCCTTTGAATAGTGAAAAGTGGAGGTATCATCTGCATCCTCGAAGCAAGGAGCCTCCGGTCAGGGAGGTTCCAAAGAAAGAAAGGAAAAAGCTTCTGGCTTTTGAGGTAAATTGGACTGAGAAGTTTGCCTTCTCGCATCTTCCTGGCTTTTCAGCTACTTGGCATTTATAGGGTAGGCTAGTAGTAGGAGTCAAGAGAGTTAATTTTGATGATGTTATACTAACGGTCTTATGTTCTTGATGCAGATTTGCCTCACGTTGATTACTCTTCAGGGAGGGACACCATCGAGCAGGTGTCGAAGCTTCCTCTCGAGTGTCGTCAGGTTTCCTTTCTTGTGAGCGAAGCGGCACTGAAGCGTTGTAGCGTCTGGGGTAAGCTTCCTACTTCTCTTTATATGTCTTCTTGTAGTCGCTGTTCTGACTCAATTTGCTTTTGTGTGCTAGGTGAGATGTGAGGATCTAAGGGTGACGAGGCTTTGGCAGAGTACAAGAAAGCTCTTGAGGTGATGTCCGCAAATAAAGGTGCCCCTAAGCGAGCTATCTCCACCGAGGATGACGAAATGCAGTTCATCGGGAGCAACAAGTGTCGCGCAGGTGCTGCTGCAGCTCCTTCCTCCTCCAAGAAGAAATCTAAACTGTCGGGTTCTTCTCCCCAGGATTCTCGCTCTGCTTCTTACGATTGGGCCACAGTGCTGAACAATCTCAATACAAAGGTGTTTCCTTCTTCTCCGGTGCTTTTGGCGTCGGAAAAGGACTCCTCTACGGCCATCAAGTCACTTCAGGGTGACTTGCTTGAGGTAATGCTTTTGAGATTTTCTGATTTCTCTAGTTCTGTCTGTTGATCAGATCTTGTTTGTAGGTGGCATCCCAATTGTATCATCTCGGGGAGAGGATGGAGTCTGCGGTTTCCACAAAGGTGAAAATGGACAACCTGACTTCCCAACTACGCAAGGAGAAGGACGTTGTCCTGGCCAAGGACAGGGAGATTAAGGAGTTGATGTTTAAGGTGAAGAATCAAGAGGAAGCAGGGGAATTGGCGGCTGTGGAGAATGCCTCCTTGAGGAGCCAGCTGAAAGAAAGGGAGGAGGAGCTGATCGACCTGAAGGATACCGCTGCGACCTTTGATCTTGATATGACCATAGCCGTGAATGGTGCCAAGGTCGTGGCCCGCTGGGAGCTAATACGGGAGTGGCTTAGTGGTCAGACCGACGCCTGGGATCCGGTGACTACTCTGGAGCAGTACAAGATGGTGAAGATCACCGAAGCCAAGTTCTTGGGGCTTTCGCCTCCTTCTTTCGAGCATGAGCCTAAGATTCCTGGAGGTGCAGAGATGAAGAGGCTAGAACCTTCTGCCGATGATCCGCCTCCCAACTGATATCTATCTTTATTACATGTATCCCCGCGAAGGGGTTTATTTTGTCACTGCCCTCGGCGAGGGCAGAAAACTCTAAATCAGGCCTTCGTGCCTTTATTTTCTTGTTTTGAACAATGGCCCTGCTGTGGCCTTTTATGCATTCTGGATTTGCTTTTTCCTTCTTTTGAGATCTTTATATGATGTTTAGATGACCTCCGGGTCTTGAATCACTTTCAGAGAGTTGGGCGTTGATCCGACTGTTTGGTAAGCCCTTATCGAATTTCGAGCCTTATTAGGCTTTAGACGATTGTCGAAGGACTCAGGGATCCTGGGTGTCTAGGTTCCTTAGAACCTCTAGACATTAAAATGACCGGACCTCATAGGTCTTGTAAGATTAGATCTCTTTTGGGACACTTAGGATCGCTTAGAGAGTACAAATGACGTTGGGATCCGGAGGTACCATTTTAAGAACCCGTAGATTCTGGACCCTGAGGTCTTGAATTGGACTCATGGTCCTTGGACCCTGAGGTTTAGGGAATCCGTAGGTTCCTGACCTTTAAATCCTATCTGAGCCCGGAATTCTCAGAATCCGGAATTAAGTTATAAAGATAACCGATAGGTTCCTGACCCTGAGGTCTTGTTTTAGACTCATGGTCTTTGGACCCTGAGGTCTTCTTAAAGATTGATACCCGTGGGTTTCGTCTTTGAATTGGAGTTGGGCCCGAGCATTATAAAGAACTTGGAGGTTTACTTTTTCCAGGTCCTGAAGAAATTTGTTCAAGATCCAAAGACTTCATGGGGACCCGAAAGTTCTCGATAACCCTGGGGCATTCGGTTTGTATTTTAAAGGGACCGTATGGTGCCACCCTAGGTGAGGCCTCTACCGGTACCTGTGGGGATTTTGTATTCTACTGCTCGGAAGCTAGTCACTATCGAGTTCCCGTGCTGCACTCTGCTTTCTGTAGAAAGCCACTATCAGTCTTAGAGGGTGTTGGTGTGGGTGAAAACCCAAGTGCCAGACTTACGCTGTTTTCCACGTCTGGAGAAACATGATATTTTTAGGGTGCTCCCGGACTTTTTCACTTGCTCAGTGGCAATTATACCTCGTATCCTCTGTGTTAATTTAGCACTTAGCGTTTTAACACATGCACCTTTCACTTTTTTGGTATTTTAGTTTGGGACCCCGATATGCCTGAGGCTATACAAGGGTTTTAGGTAGTATTGACGGCATACTCGGGCTTGCGCGGACCCATTCCTACCTTATGTCTCATACCCGTTTTGTTTTTGTGTGGTCGTACCACTTATCATTGAGGGTTGGCCAGGATCGGTGGTCTCTTTGACCTGATCCAGCTCGTTTGCCCCTTTAAGAATTATGGTATTCGTACTCTCTCATAGTCGGAACTATTTTATTATATACGCTATGTCCGTAGACTTTCAGCGTACATAAGAGTAGAAAAACATAATGCTTAAATAAAAGATAGAATAATTATATAGAAATCATGGTCCGGAGACCGTACAAAATATCAGCTTGCGAGATACCCCGGTGGTTAGGCCATGTTTTACCTCTTATTGCTGCATGACCCGTGGGGTTCGATTTGCTTTTGAGACAAATGTCTTCGCTGGAGGGTTCCTTCATCCTCTGTAGGGTTCTGCATCTTTTTGAATCTAGGGACCTTGTTTGGGAGTTGTTTCATGCCCCAGCCTTTGCGGATCTCTGTGTTGTTGACGTTCGGGGGCCACTGTCTCCTATCGATCGAGGTTTTCAGTGCTTCCATGAAGCATGTAGTCACATTCATCCACTGGAGAAAATGTGTTCAGAGGTCTCCTATCTCCGTCTGGTGCCTGCTGGGAACTCTCTGCCGAGGGGGTTTTGTCGAGGTGTTCGTGCCCCGCTTGTTTATCTGTGAAATCGCCGGTTGATAACTGTTGAAGCTTCTGGCTATCTTATCTATGTGAGGCGGAGGACGAGGGTCCTGTGGGGACCAGACTCTATGAGCAGGTGCAACCTTGCAGGTAGCAATCGTGTCCGAGCCAAAGCTCGGTCGCTACGTAACGACCAAGCGTCCGTTCCGCTCGGTCGCTACGAAGCGACCGAGCTCGAGCCAAAGCTCGGTCGCTACATAGCGACCGAAGGTCCGTTCCGCTCGGTCGCTACGTAGCGACCGAGCGTCCGTTCCGCTCGGTCGCTACGTAGCGACCGAGCTCGAGCCAATGCTCGGTCGCTACGTAGCGCCAGAGCATCCGTCCCGCTCGGTCGATACGTAGCGTCCGTCCCGCTCGGTTGATACGTAGCGTCCGTCCCGCTTGGTCGATACGTAGCGACTGAGCTCTTCCGAAACGTCGATACGACACCAGTCCACGCATTCTCGTCAAACCTTCAATACTATCTCCCGAAGACCGTAGCGAGCTCGGTTCATGTTTTCCGTTATTCTAAATCATCGATCAAACTTTGTGGATTTAAACCGCGGAAAGTTCGTTCTTTATCGAAAGAAGTTGCAGTAAACGCTTCAAGTCGGAAGACGGCCCAAAGGGACCTAAAACACAACTCGAGGCCCATCCTACGATTTCTTAACCAAAAGCCCGTAAACCGTAGCACGGTTTATGCTTGGCCTGCAAAGAAAGATAAATGTCAAGTTTCCGCGGATAAATACGAAATTTTGAGGATAATTACAAAGATCGGGAAAATGGAATATCTCCATTTTATGCTATGACGGCTTAAGGGTAGAAGAGTAAAAGCGTAAACCGACCTTGGAGCGAGTATATAAGGAGTCCTAGGCGAGAGGCTTGGAGAGAGACTTTTTTCAGAGAAAATTTAGCACTTAGAGCAATTTAGGCAATTTTCCGTTTTTGTTATTTCGAGCTGCGACTCAATTAGGTTTAGCCATCTCAGGGTTGCTAGAACTAGGAATCTCGCCGACAGCTCTCGAGCCCCGGCTTATACCTTGTTGTTAACGCTCATACGCAGATTCGGAATAAGATCTACTTTGCTCTCTTTTCGATTTCTTATTTTTTATCATTGTTATTCTCGTGTTCTGATTGCTTGACGTGTGGTATTAGCAGATATCCGGGTCCTCTGGGAAATTAGGGTTTTCCTAGTTTCCTTATTTAAACGGAAATCGACAGTGCAAATTTCGGTTCCCACAGCATCAAAGACTTCAGCGTCATGCCTAAGTTCGCATATCTCCTCCTCCTTATCCTCTATCCGTCGCCGCAAGGAAACATCCTCCGCTTCCAGACGTTCCATTTCCTCATCCAAATCCTGCACTCTGAGCTTCCAAGCCTGTATTTCCTCATCCTTGGCCAGGATAGCGTCATTCTCTTCACGAAGCCGGATAGCCAACGGATCCCTTTCAACCTTAGTAGCGCTTCTGTTTTTCATCCTCCCCTTAAGGTGGAACAATTGAGATGCTTCAGCTCTGAGCTAAATAAGAAAGGAGTCACTAGAGCAATAGGAAGATTATTACCTGGAGAACATCACCTTGAAGGGAGCAGACACCCTTTGAGGTATCCTCATTCAAACTAGCCAGAGCCTTAGAGCACCTCCGAGAGGCGGAAAGGGAAGGCTTTAAAACAGAGGCTCTAGACCTCTTCTTAGCAGACAAAGGAGCCACAATAGGAGCTGCTTGGCGCTTACCACTCCATGTAAACTGAATATTACTGCCTCCAGCAGGAACTACCCGATGAATCACAGCCTTCCTCGCAGCCATCACCTCGAGAGCTTTCTTATACTCCTCCAACGCCTCCGCACCCCTAGGGTCCGATATCACGCCTGAGGGACAAGAATCATTCAACAAACAACGAGAAGGAAACGGGGAAGTTACAGATATGAAGCTTACCCCTGATACTACACCGATCTAATGCCTCTTCACTCACAAGAAACGAAATCTCACGGCGATCAACAGGAAGCCCCAGCAACTGCTCAATTATGTGCCTCCCTGAAGAGAAATCCGTGCGAAAAATATCTATGGAAGGAAAAATGAAGAAGGTTAATATTATAAAAGTCGACAAGAAATGCGATACTCTGCGCGACTCACCAGCTGTTGCGCCAAGTTAAAGAAAATCCTGGAAGAGACATAAAAGCAAACTTCGATGCCCAGTTCCCTTCAAAAACCGGATGATGCTTTTTCTCCGACCTCGATAGCTCCTGAACTGGGAGCATCCAGCCGCGAGGATGCAGATGATATCTATGTTCTCCACCATTTAGAGGAGAAACTGAGTAACAATACAGAACCTCGGCGACCCCAACAACTAAACCTTCGAGGTCACCAAGATTTTGCATAGCTTTCAAAATGCCCCAGGCGGGAGGATTCAGCTGTCCCGGAGAGATATTCATCGCTTTCGAAACTTCGGCAATCAAAGAAGGAATTTGATCCCTGAAACCTGATTCAAAAAAGTTTTCATAGACCGGGACTTCACCTGCCCTGAAATCCGAAACCGTGTCGAAAGGACCGGGAATTTGGATAACAAGATTCTCGGAGAAATGGAACTTCTCTCTCCAAAACGCAACCTCCTCTACTCCTATCTCCGATACCGGACCCACCAGCAAAGATCCACCTACTTCCGGAAGTGGCGAGGTCTCCCCAATGGCTGCGTTCTTGAACTCTTCTATTTCGGCTGACAGGCCCAGAAAAGATCCCGAGCAGTTCATCGATTCGCAAACTTCGTCTCCAATCTTGCGTCGAGAGAGAACCCTGAGCCAATCGATGATGAGCCGGAGGCAAAATCAGGCTCGCTTTTCATCTTGAGACTAAAAATCTAGGTTTACTGCGTGAAGAGCTTTGAAAAGGAAACTCAAAAGTCCAAATAAAAAAGGGAAAAAGCCTTAGGGTTGACACGTGTTAGAAGAGTCTGATCGCGAGGGAAAACAATCTCAAGATTCAATAAGGAATCTTTTCTTAAAGACCCGAGGGAACGACGAGGGACCTGTTACCAGCCGAACCTCCCTATCTTCTTCAAAACCGTGCGTGAATCACGCGACGAAGCTCCAGCCCTATCATCTCCGGGGAGATAGCCGAAATTACTATCAGATATCGACTGAACACGAAGGGACCGGTTCTTACCTAGGTTCAGAATGAGTTTCGACTTGAGTGGAACCTAGGTTAACAAGATCATCGGAACAGGGTCGTGCCTAAAGAGAGCCTGCTGAGAATGAGCAACTCCGGTTGACTTGAGTGCACAGGTTATTCTCCGACTTCGATGACAAAGTCGAGAAATAAGGGGCAAACTGTTGGGGAAAAATATCCCGGTATTATTTCACCCAGCCTCCAGGCAGGACTCAGATCACCGGATCCCTGATAAATGGGTACCCCGGGTCCCCACCAGAGGGAACCCTGGGCTCGATCCCTGGACCCTACTCCCTTCCAAGAAATAGAAAACTTCCGACAAGGAGAACCTTCCATATTTCTGAATATGGAAGAGTTTAACCTAATGAAACCGACTTCTAGACGACTATATAAGAGCGACAACATCCCTCAAGCAAGGGATGGACTTCTCCAAGGCTTAGACACTAGGGTTAGACGGCTAGAATTAGGGTTCTTATAAAACATCTTGTAACGATACCTTGTTCTTGCCTATTCATCTAATAATACGTCTCTTCAAGCCTATTTTATTATCATTCTCTTTAAATGTCCTAAAACCCTTACTAAATAACCACAAACACTCGAGGTTTACCAGCTTATCCATCGTTCTGTGGTACTCTAAATGAGCCTACACAAAAATCCCCTAACATGTACCTCGCGGTATCTGAGGACACTGTGAGTGCTGTCCTGGTACGAGAAGAAGGAAATAAGCAACTGTCGGTCTATTATGTCAGGAAGTCCCTTCTAGACGCAGAAACCCGCTATAGCCACATGGAGAAGCTGGCTCTAGCTTTGGTAGTAGCAGCTCGGAAGCTTCGACCCTACTTTCAAGCTCATCAATTCATAGTGGTAACTTCGTTTGCCATCAAGATTGTTGGGGAAAAAATACTCAGGTATTAAATTCCTCCAGACCCCAGGCAAGACACCGGCCTCTGGGTCCCCGCTAGGAGGCACCCTAATTCCCCGCTACAGAGTACTCAGGGTCCGTCCCTGGGACCGCCCCCCTTCCCCTGGGAAAAGGAAAGCTTCCAATAAGGAGAACCTTCCAATAAGGAGAACCTTCCATATTTCCGAATATGGAAGAGTTTAACTACTCCGAACCGACTAAGGCCCGCCTTAAGAAGACTATATAAAGGGAACCTAAAACCTAAAGCAAGAGATCGACACTTCGAGACTTAGAGATTAGAGCTAGACGGCTAGAACTAGGGTACTTACTCAAAATAGTTGTAGTTCCAGCTCGTTGATCTATTAAAACATCTCTTTCTTCTTTCTTACTTGCAAATCAATACAATTACCAGGCTTGTCCATCGTTCCGTTGTACTCACAAAGATCTTATACAAAAATCCCCTAACAGTTTGGCGCTAGAAGGAGGGGAGTAATCTATACTACGTGAGAATGGCGGTGGACGAGCAAGATGAGCTACCCGAACCTACCCAAAGAGAAGTCGAGCTCCAGAGGCAAATCAATGGTCTATAGAGTCAAGTAACTGAGTTGCATAAAACTCGGGAGGAGACCAATCCCGAGCTCTCCTCGGAATTCCAGAGTTTGAAGGAGAAACACAACCAACACTCCAAGAAACTGGAGCAGAGCGCCGAGAAGCTCAGCCAGCTCGAATTGGGGAATCTTAACCTCCGTGACGAGAACCAAGCCCCCAACACGGCGTGTAATAACCCTCTTTAAAGAATAAAACGCAGACAAGGAAAAATCTTGTAACAGCCGAGAAAATTACTCAAGTAAGTGGAAGTCGGATTGATCTTTTCCCGTGGATGTTTGTGGATCCCAAGGTACATAAGAAAAATTTAGAAAGTCTTAGAATAGTTTCCATCTGAAGAAATAAATTCGTCAGAAAGTTTAGTGGATTGAAAATGCTCGCGGTTCGGCCTAGAACGTCCTAGTCGGACGAGAAAATTAATCGAAAATTTATTATAAGGCCTTAAGATAGGAATGACCTTAGAGTTATTTTAGAAATGTTTTGGTCTAAGAAATCTAGGTTTTTGTCAAGGAGAAACATTTCCGCCAGCTCGGATAAGCTTATAACACGTTCGGGATTTAAATACGGCCCAATCGTGCCCATCTACGATGTGTTAAGCATATCCGGAAGCTTCTGGAGGATGCAGCTGATTGTCTACCTCCTTAAGCAGCTAGATATGTGTTACTCCTTTACTGGAGAATCCTCCAAGCAGCTCTTGGTTATGTCCTATTGGTTGAATTGGTGGCTGGCCACAAAACTTGTTTTAATTGGACAGATTTGTGGCTGCACACCAATCTCTCTCCAATTGGTTGCATGGGGCACCCAGGACCGCTCCTGCTTGTAACCCACGACCTATGCCTTCTCCTGAGCTCATTCTCCAGCCTATAAATAGCAGACCACCCCCTTAGTCATTTCTCATGCTTAGAACCCTAACCATAGCAGCTCGAAAAAGTCAAAACCCTAAGGTAAAATATTTTTGTCTTAAGCTTTTTTTTTTATGTAGATTTTGTTTTTTTTTTCTTAGTTAGAACTTGGATAGCCTTTCTTACCCTACCCTCCCTGTATTTAGATATCTAAAGCTCTAGAGTTTTCCGATAAAAGTTTAAAGTGAAGCCGACCGCGAGATAGAAGCGTTTCCAGTCTAAAACTTTCATCTAAGTGTTGAGGTGAGTCTCGGTTATGGGTTATGATTGTTGTGTGTGCGACTAGCGCCTGCAAAACAAGAGTATTGGTTGATGAATTGCTAGGTTGCGAGTTTAGATATATAATGATATGATAATGATTGATGTTTGTGAAAGATATTGAGTTATATCGTCAGGCCTCGGCTCGAGGGGTATAACATGATTGTGATACATTGATGTTGTGTTGCATATACTTATGTCATTGCATTATATTGTTTGGGCCTCGGCTCAGATAATATAACATGTTTGATCATATCTTAACGGAGAAACCCGTAAATCCACAGAATTGATCCGTGAGAGTCTGACACTCGGGTGGAGTGTCGTGAGAGTCATTGGTGTCCACTTGAGGCCCGTGCCTTGTCTGGGGCCTTACCAAAATTAGTTCCGGGCAGGACGCGAAGACACGTGTGATAGGGTTAGCTACCCTCGACCGTGTAGCTGCATGACGATGCGGCAAGTGTGTTATCCGGGCCATCGGCTTTTTAGACTTTGTGTTTAGAGTCAATGGGCGCAAGAAGGGATGTTTTATGGACTTCGTATCGAGATAGGAACCAATGGCGAGAGACAGTCCTCGATGATCGATAATGATCTAACCACTCGTGAAGAGTGGATGCTTGTTTACATGATTGCTTTATTTTTGCATTGCATATTTCTTAATATAATTGTCGTTGTTGCTTAATGTTTGATGCATAAAGGAGGGATAAATAATTGTTAGGAAACCCGACTCACTGAGCAAAATAGTTGCTCATTAGACTCTTTGTTTTGCAGGTAACCCGTAGTAGTAGGTTCCATTTGGGATCGGAGGAGCACAAAGCTGTTGGTGTAGATTTGCTACCTTTTGCAAACATGTACGTTTTGTAATATGTAAGATATGGTTTTGAACTTCGGCCGAGCATGTATAAAGTTTTGATGTGGTTGAACTTAAAGTATATGAATAAGAAAAGGTTTGTGAAATGCTTGGATTCCATATGATACTAGTTCTAGTCCGGGACGAACTAACTAATGGTTTCAAACTCGGGTTGCAAAGCCTTAACTTGGAATCGCTAGAAAACCCGTTCTTGGACATATGATCTTGGGATTTCGGATCTGATTGGTGCATGGCAAACTAATTAACTTTTACTTATACCGGATCGGTGGTGTTACATCGAAGGTGGTATCAGAGCATGGTTCACTTTGCTCACTTGGGAACCTGTTTTCAATAATTTATCAAGTCAAAGGTGTCGCAAAAGGTAGAATAGGAAACCAACATGCTCCTTTGTTAGATAAGTTGGGATTAGTACTTACCCTGGGTTGTACTGCAGTATGTTTCCAAGGCATACAAGGAGTGAGGAGCCAATGATGACATCACCAAGATATGGACAACGTAATTCTGAAAACCGCAGAGTCTATTCAAACCTTGAGGTAACAGATGATTCTGCGATAGCACAAGGAAATAACCATTGCTATGAACACGAACATGAGTCGACCGGGAGAAATCCGACGGATTCACATATGGGCTATGAGCAAGAAGAACGATATGAGGATCTGAGGGAAAGGAATCAAGCACCTGATATGTATGGATCAAGGCAGGATTATGCAACAATACATAATCCAAGGCGGAATGAATCTGAGTTCATGCACTGGGAAAGGATGCCCGAGCCACGTTTTAGGCAAGAACAGAGGACAGCTGGGAGTTCTGATCCTCCTATAATATTAGTACAAGGCTTGCTAGATAGACTTGATCATATAACCGGTGAATCATCAGAGCGAAGACCATCCTCCCCTCCTGATTACCTGAAGATGGTCACGTTAATGAAGAAATTTGGAACCGTTAGATATCCTGGAGGAACAGATCCCTTCAAAGCGTCAACATTGCTGAGGAATTTGGAGAAAAACTTTCGGGCCATCCACTGCCCTGATAATTTCAAAAAGGATGTGGCAATATACTACTTGACCAAAGATGCTTATGATTGGTGGGATAACGTGGAAGAATACTATATGGGAAGAGAGATCGACTGGGAAGATTTTAAAACGAAATTTGAACGGAAATACTTCCCACCTGAAGCAAAAGACTGGCTGGAGATTCAATTCTTGGAGTTAACTCAAGGCAACGAGAAAGTCAGGGAGTATGAGGCAGAGTTTACAAAGCTAAGGAAATATTCTCCTTATGGAGCAAGGAATGAAGGTTCACTAATTCAAAGGTTTATAAGAGGATTGCGAGCGGATTTGGCTAGCCGACTGCAAGTAGTGAAGTTTCATAGCCTTTATGAATTGGCAGAGATAGCAGTAATGTTGAAGAAGGTATGGAAAAGGAGCAAGCCATGATGAAGCATGCAGAGCCATCTCGCAGAACTGAAGGGCTAAGAGTACGAAGAATGAATAATAAAGGACAATTTAATCTAGGGAGAGGCCGAGGAAGAAGGAATGACAGACGGTTTACGAATAGCCCAGATTTGTGTTACACTTGTGGTTGTACAGAACATTTTTCTAGCAGTTGTCCTTATAGTCAGGGAAGAAAAGCCCATGATTATATTACTTGCTTCTCGTGTGGTGAGAAAGGGCATTGTGCCAACAGTTGTCCCCATAAGAGACAAGTTACGCTTCCAGCACCACCCACTAGACTATCGATTGAACCAGCCCCGAAGCGACAGGCAGTTGGAAAGCAAGTGAATGCTTTAGAGTTAGGAAAACCCAAACCACAACAGCCCCATCAGGGCCCGATCACAGGTAAGTAGGGTTTTAACTCATTGCTTGTTTGTGTGAATTTGATGCATGAAATATAAAATGTGAAATAAATATTGTTTAGGAACATTGTGTGTTGGTGGAGTTTATGTGCATATTCTCTTCGACTCGGGTGCCACACATAGCTTTGTGATACCCAAGGTAGTGTCGAGTTTTAAGGGAACCTTTACTAGAGTAAAGGTAGGTGTTTCAGTTAGAACCCCTGGGAACCATAACCTTCGTGCCGATAGTTGTGTACTTGGGATTCCAATCTATGTGGGATCAACGGTATATCCGGCATACCTGCTAGTTGTTCCTTTAGGACAACACGAAGTGATTTTGGGCATGGACTGGCTGTCGAGATACTACGCACAGTTGGATTGTGGTCGAGGAAGAATTACACTTGAAGAAAGAGGACAACCATCAACGACATACTATGGAATATGTCCAAGTGCTGGAGTGTCACTTGTATCTGCCTTAAGAGTTGAGAAAGATTTGATCGAGGGCGAGGTATATCTTGTAACTCTAACTACCCTTGGAGGAGAATTGAATGAAGGGACAAAGTTGGAAGAGATAGCAGTAGTAAAGGAATACCAAGATGTATTCCAGCCATTGGAAGGATTGCCCCCACCACGAAGTGATCCTTTCACCATTACATTAGAGCCGGGAGCAGCCCAATAGCTAAGGCACCTTATCGAATGGCTCCAGCTGAGCTTTCTGAATTAAAGAAGCAGGTGGAAGATTTGATAGAAAAAGGATTTATCAGACCGAGTTCTTCACCATGGGGAGCACCAGTCTTATTTGTAAAGAAGAAAGACGGTACCATGCGGTTATGCATCGATTATAGAGGGATTAACAATGTTACAGTAAAGGACAAGTATCCCTTGCCAAGGATCGATGAATTGTTAGATCAGCTTCATGGGGCAAGCTGGTTCTCAAAGATAGATTTGGCATCGGGATATCATCAAATCCCAATATCAGAGTCCGATATCATGAAGACGGCTTGTAGGACCCGGTATGGCCACTATGAATTTATGGTAATGCCTTTTGGTCTTACTAATGCGCCGGCTGCTTTCATGCGCTTGATGAATGATATATTTTGTGATTACTTGGATAAATTTGTAATCATCTTTATTGATGATATACTTATTTATTCCAAGAGTAAAGAGGAACATGCAGAGCACCTCCAAAAGGTGTTAGAACGATTAAGAAGCCATAAGTTGTTCGCCAAGTTTAGTAAATGTAGTTTCTGGAAAAGGGAGATTGGATTCCTTGGTCATCGAGTGTCAGAGAAGGGAGTTGCAGTAGATCCTGAAAAGGTTAAAGTAGTTAAGGACTGGCCACGCCCTACCAGCTCTACCGAGGTTCGAAGCTTTCTAGGATTGGCTGGGTTTTATCGAAAGTTTGTGAAGAACTTTACCATCATGGCCAAACCCTTGACGAGGCTGACTGGGAAAGATATATCATTTGAATGGGATAAGAAAGAGGAAAAGGCTTTTACACAATTAAAGGAAGCTTTGACGACAGCACCTATTCTTGTATTACCTACTCCAGGAAGACCTTACACATTATACACTGATGCTTCTCGAGTAGGACTGGGTTGTGTACTGATGCAGGATGAAAAGGTCATCGCCTATGGTTCAAGATAGTTAAGGAAGAACGAGGAGAATTACCCCACCCACGATCTAGAGATGGCCGTAGTGGTATTTGCTTTAAAAATATGGAGATCCTATTTTATGGCGAGACGATTCAAATCTTTACTGATCACAAAAGTCTTAAGTATCTTTTTACTCAGCCAGATTTGAATTTGAGACAAAGGAGGTGGATGGAGTTTATCATGGATTATGACTTACAAATCCAATATCACCCATGAAAGGGGAATGTGGTAGCAGATGCACTGAGTCAGAGGATAAGTGATACAGCTATTGAAGGACTTAGAAGCCTTAGACGCAGAATTCAAGATGATTGGTCTTTCAGCCATAGAAGGTGAGGGCGGCGAGCCATTGGGATTGCGAGCAGTGAATCAAGCAAACCTCCTGCAAAGAATTCAAGAAAAGCAGAAGGAAGATGTGAAGCTAAAGAAGATTATAAAAGAACTTGAAGAATCAGGCGGAAGAAATGATAGTGGTTATCATTTGGCTGATGACAGAACCCTCCTACTGAACGGAAGGATAACCGTACCTGTAGGAAAGGAGTTACGAGAAGAGATCTTAAGAATCGCACACTACTCAATATTATGTATTCATCCTGGAAGCACCAAGATGTACCAGGATATACGTCGATACTATCACTGGCCAGGAATCAAACAATCAGGTGCTAAGTGGGTAGCTCAGTGCCAGACCTGCCAACAAATCAAGGCTGACCATCAAGTGCCGGGTGGATTATTGCAAAGCCTACCAATCCCAGAATGGAAGTGGGAGTCAGTGGCTATGGATTTTGTAACGGGACTACCTCGAGCACCAGGAAGAGGGAATGATACTATATGGGTGGTGGTAGACCGACTAACTAAGACTGCTCATTTTCTACCCATTAGAATTATTGACAAGGTAGAAGTACTGGCAGAAGTTTATTCAAAGGAGATAGTACGATTACACGGAGTTCCTGCCAACATAGTATATGATCGTGATCCAAGATTTACGGCTCAATTCTGGAGAGCTTTCCAGCAAGTATTGGGGACTGATCTTCATATGAGTGCGGCGTTTCACCCTGAAACTGACGGGCAGACGGAGCGAACAATCAGAACCTTGGAAGATTTGCTAAGGATGTGTGTTTTAGACTGGTCAGGTACATGGGAACAATACTTACCTTTGGTAGAGTTCTCTTATAGCAACAGTTACCATGCAAGTATTGGAATGTCCCCATATGAGGCATTATATGGACGACCTTGCCGCACACCACTGTGTTGGGCTGAAGTTGGAGAAAGACATATGTTAGGACCAGATGTAGTAGATGAATCAATAGAAAAGATAAAGATTGTCCGGGAGAATATGAAGAAAGCTCAAGACAGGCAGAAGAAGTATGCCGATCAGAATAGACGAGAAGTAATATTTCAAGTTGGTGATTGGGTATATTTGAAGGTGGCTGCACAGAAAGGGAGAGATAGATTCGGAAAAGTGGGAAAGTTAGCCACTCGATATATAGGACCATACCGAGTGATGCAACGGGTTGGAGAAGTAGCCTATCAGTTAGAGTTACCATCAGATATGGCACTTCACCCAGTTTTCCATGTCTCAATGTTAAGAAGGCATATACGAGATCCTACCGAAGTAGAGCCGCAACGAGTTGAAAACCTTCGTTCCAACCTCACTTACCCTGAAGGACCAGTTCGAATCGGAGAAAGACGAATAAGAAAACTGAAGAATCGAGAGAATCCTCAAGTGCAAGTATTTTGGGGAAAACAGCGTCGAGTAATTGTGACATGGGAAGATGAAGAGAGGTTTAGAACAACTCATCCTGAACTGTTTATGGAAGATGATGAAGATCAGATGGGTGGAGCATCAAACCACTAAGAATTCGGGACGAGTTCTATTAAGAGGGGAAGAATGTAATAACCCTCTTTAAAGAGTAAAACGCAGACAAGAAAAAATCTTGTAACAGCCGAGAAAATTACTCAAGTAAGTGGAAGTCTGATTGATCTTTTCCCGTGGATGTTTGTGGATCCCAAGGGACATAAGAAAAATTTAAAAAGTCTTAGAATAGTTTTCCATCTGAAGAAATAAATTCTTCAGGAAGTTTAGTGGATTGAAAATGCTCGCGGTTCGGCCTAGAACGTCCTAGTCGGACGAGAAAATTAATCGAAAATATATTATAAGGCCTTAAGATAGGAATGATCTTAGAGTTATTTTAGAAATGTTTTGGTCTAAGAAATCTAGGTTTTTGTCAAGGAGAAACATTTCCGCCAGCTCGGATAAGCTTATAACACGTTCGAGATTTAAATACGGTCCATTCGGGCTCATCTACGATGTGTTAAACATATCCGAAAGCTTCTGGAGGATGCAGCTGCTTGTCTACCTCCTTAAGCAGCTAGACATGTGTTACTCCTTTACTGGAGAATCCTCCAAGCAGCTCTTGCTTATGTCCTATTGGTTGAATTGGTGGCTGGCCACAAAACTTGTTTTAATTGGACAAATTTGTGGCTGCACACCAATCTCTCTCCAATTGGTTGCATGGAGCACTCAGGACAGCTCCTGCTTGTAACGCACGACCTATACCTTCTCCTGAGCTCATTCTCCAGCCTATAAATAGCAGACCACCCCCTTAGTAATTTTTCATGCTTAGAACCCTAACCATAGCAGCTCGAAAAAAGTCAAAACCCTAAGGTAAAATGTTTTTGTCTTTAGCTTTCTTTTATTTTGATTATGTTTGTTTTTTTTTTCTTAGTTAGAACTTGGATAGCGTTTCTTACCGTACCCTTCCTGTATTTAGATTTCTAAAGCTCTAGAGTTTTCCGATAAAAGTTTAAAGTGAAGCCGACCGCGAGATAGAAGCGTTTCCAGTCCAAAACTTTCATCTAAGTGTTGAGGTGAGTCTCGGTTATGGGTTATGATTGTTGTGTGTGCGACTAGTGCCTGCAAAACAAGAGTATTGGTTGATGCATTGCTAGGTTGCGCGTTTAGATATTTAATGATATGATAATGATTGATGTTTGTGAAAGATATTGAGTTATATCGTCGGGCCTCGGCTGGAGGGGTATAACATGATTGTGATACATTGATGTTGTGTTGCATATACTTATGTCATTGCATTATATTGTTTGGGCCTCGGCTCAGATAATATTACATGTTTGATCATATCTTAACAGGGAAACTCGTAAATCCACGAACTTGATCCGTGAGAGTCCGACACTTGGGTGGAGTGTCGTGAGAGTCATTGGTGTCCACTCGAGGCCCGTGCCTTGTCCGGGGCCTTACCAAAATTAGTTCCGGGCAGGACGCGAAGACACGTGTGATAGGGTTAGCTACCCTCGACCGTGTAGCTGCATGACGATGCGGCAAGTGTGTTATCCGGGCCATCGGCTTTTTAGAATTTGTATCTAGAGTCAATGGGCGCAAGAAGGGATGTGCTATGGACTTCGTATCGAGATAGGAACCAATGGCGAGAGGCAGTACTCGATGATCGATAATGATCTAACCACTCGTGAAGAGTGGATGCTTGTTTACATGATTGCTTTATTTTTGCATTGCATATTTCTTAATATAATTGATCCTTGTTGCTTAATGTTTGATGCATAATGGGGGGATAAATAATTGTTAGGAAACCCGACTCACTGAGCAAAATAGTTGCTCATTAGACTCTTTGTTTTGCAGGTAACCCGTAGTAGTAGGTTCCATTTGGGATCGGAGGAGCACAAAGCTGTTGGTGTAGATTTGCTATCTTTTGCAAATATGTACGTTTTGTAATATGTAAGATATGGTTTTGAACCTCGCCGAGCATGTATAAAGTTTTTATGTGGTTGAACTTAAAGTATATGAATAAGAAAAGGTTTGTGAAATGCTTGGATTCCATATGATACTAGTCCTAGTCCGGGACGAACTAACTAATGGTTTCAAACTCGGGTTGCAAAGCCTTAACTTGGAATCGCTAGGAAACCCGTTCTTGGACATATGATCTTGGGATTTCGGATCTGAACCGGGAACCTCGGGTCAATGTTGGGGTCAAAATCGGTCACGACGGAATCAATGTCTGTAAGTCCGTAAAAATCAGCATAAACGTTTTTACGAAAAGTAATCTTCGTAAAGATATCTTTACGAAGAGCCTTGCAGTAAAATATCGTCCAAATCTCAATCGAACCACTAAATACCGATTGTCCGAAGGCAACGGACATGTATCCAAATAGGCTGCGGACAAACTCAAGTATGGAAATCAGACCGCGGACAAGCCAAGCTCGATCGATACGCGGCGACCAAGCTTGCACACAGCTCGGTCGCTACGTAGCGACCGAGCGTCCGTCCCGCTCGGTCGCTACGTAGCGACCGAGCTCGAGCCAAGCTTGGTCGCTACGTAGCGACCGAGCCCGAGCCATCTCGCTCGGTCGCTACGCAGCGACCAAGCCTGAGCTCGTCTCGCTCGGTCGCTACTTAGCGACCGAGCACGAGCCAAGCTCGGTCGCTACGTAGCGACCGGGCTCGAGCCAAAGTTCGGTCGCTGCATAGTGACCGAGCTCTTCCGAACATCGGTACGACATCAGTACATGCATTCTCGTCAAACCTTCAAATGTTATCTCCCGAAGACCGTAGCGAGCTCAGTCTATGTTTTCCGCTATTCTAAATCATCGATCAAACTTCGCGGATTTGAAACCGCGGAAAGTTCTTTCTTTGTCGAAAGAAATCGTAGTAAACGCTTCGAGTCGGAAGACGGCCCAAAGGGACCTAAAACACGATTCGAGGCCCATCCTGCGATTTCTTAACCAAAAGCCCGTAAACCACAGCACGGTTTACGCTTGGTCCACAAGGAAGGATAAATGTCAAGTTTCCGCGGATAAAAACGGAAGTTTTGAAGATAATTGTGAAAATCGGAAAAAATGGAATATCTCCATTTTTATGCTATGACGGCTTAAGGGCAGAAGAGTAAAAGCGTAAATCGACCTTGGAGCTAGTATATAAGGAGTCCTTGGCGAGGAGCATGAAAAAATTTTTGAGACTGGGAATTCTCTGCACTTAGAAACTTTAGGCTTTATTCTCGACAAGTTCGGTTTCTATGACTGGCACTCAATTACTAGACGAACTCGCCCAGGCAGTTCGATCTCTTGTCCAGCTCTATCAATTGAACTACGTTCGGCTTGATCCTCGAAAGGGGTACGTAGGCTGCCTTTAACAAGGTTCAGTCCGAAATCAATCAAAAACCTTTTATGTCCCTTTTTTCGTCTTTTGTTATCGAGCTGCGACTCAACTAGGTTTGAGCTTTTAGGCCGCTAGAACTAAGTAACTCGCTGACAGCCTTTGCGGCCAAAGCTCTTATGATCTCTTGTAATGATCGCAACGCTCTTACGCGGACTCGAAATAAGATCTACTGTTTTCTCTAAACTCGTTTGTTATCTTTTCATAATTTCCGCATATATTCGGTCACTTGTCGTTGGCTCTCGCAGAGATCCGGGACCTCTGGGAAATTAGGATTTTCCTAGTTTCCTTATTTAAACGGAAATCGACAGTGCGAATTTCGGTTCCCACAGTCAAATGTTTGAGCACGTGGTAGTAGTATCTTCGATCTGGTTAGAGTTCTTTAGTTCGTTCTGCATGTTCTTGTTTGATTGGTGCATGGCAAACTAATTAACTTTTACTTATACCGGATCGTGGGTGTTACACGGCGAGTAACAAGAAGCGTTGATTCTAGGCTCAGGTCCGCCCTATGCGAATCTCCCACCTACGCCGTCAGGAGGAGACGCGTCAACGCGCGAGAAGGCTAAGGACGCCCAGACCTACGATGTGGAAGATAGCGAATCTGAGCTGGAACCCGATAAGGAAGCACCTGATGGAGCAACGAAAGCGGAGCAACGGAAATCGCTTACCTGGAACAGATGTTTTCCAAGAGGCTCGATGCCATGCAGTCCATGGTAGAGAGGCTCCCGGGAGTAGCTCCCCCCATCCGGAAGAGAAACCTCGACTCTTATGCCGATACTCCTTTCACAGATGAGATCACCTTATGCCCAGAAAGTTCTCCTTCCCCAGCTTAAAAGCGTATGACGGCACCACTGATCCGGACGACCACGTCGCCCAATACAAACAAAGGATGCTCTCCGTAGTACTCCTAAAGGGGTCGCGCGAAGCTACCATGTGCAAAGGGTTCGGCTCCACCCTCATCAGACCCGCTCTACAATGGTATATGAACCTACCCTCCAGGTCCATAGCCTCCTTCGCGGTTCTCAGCGATAAATTCGTGGAAGAATTCCCCAGCAGCAGGGACATGGAGAAAACGTCTGATGGCCTCTACAAAATCCTCCTGCACCGGGCGGAACCCCTATGAGGCTACATAACCCACTTCAATCAAGAGAACGTGGCTATTCCCGAATACAGCATCCCCACTGCTATCTCTGCCTTCAAGAGAGGCCTGCTCCCCGATGGAGACCTCTATAAGGAGTTAACCAAATACCAGTGCAAAACTAAGGAATACGTCCTATCTCGAGCCTGGGCGCATGTAAAATGGGAGGAAGATGTCGCTAGCCGCGCTAAGGCGCGACAAAAACAAGATCCTAAGATGATAAGACCAGACCAAACCGAGCAAGACGAGACACCCTCTCAAAGACCAGCCAGGGACTCCAAAAATCGAAACCGGGACAAATACCAGAACCGGCCGATCGAGAAGGCATAAGGGATGGCAGTGTCCACGTGGCCAGACATCTCTCACCTCTCCGTCTCAAGGCCGCAGCTGATCAATGTTCTTAGGCAGATGGGCCAACAGGTCAAGTGGCCTCAGAAGATGAAAGCACCCGACTCCTTCCGGAACCCTGGTTTCTGGTGCGACCTCCACCGAGACCACGGTCACAAATCGGAGGACTGCGTCACACTAAAGATCAAGGTCAACGAGCTTCTTAAGAAAGGAGACCTCAGGGAGTTCCTTTCCGAGAAGGCCAAGATCCACTAAGCGAGGCGACAATGGGAAAGCCCACTGAAGCTGCTCCCATCTCACCGCCCGATGGGACGAGTGATTCTTGTCATATCGGGCGGTTCGGAGATCAGAGGCATAAGCCATCGAGCCGCGAAGAACAGCACCTCGAACGCTAAGCACGGCCTAGAGGCAGCGTAGCCAAAACGCCTGCTCCTAGGCACGGACCAAATAAGTTTCACGGCCAAGGAGCAGGAGAAAGTTCTCACTCCGCATCACGACGCTCTGGTCATATCGCTCACTGTAGCGAACTGTCTGGTGAAAAGGATACTGGTCGATAATGGAAGCTCCGGCAACATCATCTTCCTGGCCGCATACAAGAACCTGGGGCTGGAGGAAAGCGCTCTAACTCGGAGGATAACCCAACTTATAGGGTTCAGCATGAAGTCTAACAAACCGCCGGAGAGGGGACCCTCCCCGTATACGCCGAAGTAATCAACATTTTAACCAAGTTCCTTATTGTTGACTGCGACTCGTCCTACAATATGATCCTAGGACGGTCCTGGATTCACGGCATGGGAGCCGTCCCCTCGACTCTTCACCAGATGGTGAAATTCCCTACACCCTGGGGCATAAAGGCGATCAGAGGGGATCAGGAGTATTCCTGCTCCTGCTACCAGACTACACTGAAGGGAAAGACCAAGGTCTTATAGCAATTACAGAGTAAGCCTCTGGTCATCACACCAAGGAACCGAAGGTAGAGAAAATAGATGACGTGCCATTAACCTAAGGAGATCAGACCCGACATCTCAAGATCGGCTCCAAGCTGACTGAAGGATTGAGGAGAAGACTGATAGACTTTGTCAGGTATAATTCCAACTGCTTCGCTTGGTCCCACGCAGATATGCCTGGGATCGATCCGGAAATCATCATGCACAACCTGCGGGTGGATCCCCTACATCAACCCGGTAGACAAAAGAGAAGGAAATTTTCTCCCGAAAGAGACGCAATCATCAAGGATGATGTCAAAAGCCTGCTCGGTGCGGGGTTCATTCGGAGGTGAAATATCCGGAATGGCTAGCCAACGTCATTGTGGTCAAGAAAAAGAACAGGAAGTGGAGAGTTTGCATCGACTTCATGTGATTCCATCTCCTAGAACCGTGAAGGAGGTCCAAAGACTAACCGGGAGAATGGAAGCCCTCTACAGATTCATCTCCAGATTATCAGACAAGCCTCATGCCTTTTTCGAAGCCCTTAAGAATCCAAGGACTTCCAATGGACTGATAAATGCAAGTCTACCCTCAGTGAGCTCAAGGTTTACCTGACTACACCTCCTCTTTATTCAAAACCATTGAACGATGAAACCTTGCTCCTGTACCTCGCGGTATTTGAGCACGATGAAACCTTGCTCCTGTCCTGGTACGAGAAGAAGGAAATAAGCAACTGCCGGTCTCTTATGTCAGCAAGTCCCTTCTAGACGCAGAAATCCGCTATAGCCACCTGGAGAAGTTGGCTCTAGCTTTGGTAGTATCAGCTCGGAAGCTTCGACCCTATTTTCAAGCTCATCAAATCATAGTGGTAACTTTGTTTGCCATCAAGATTGGTGGAGAAAAATACTCAGGTATTAAATTCCTCCAGAACCCAGGCAGGACACCGGCCTCTGGATCCCCGCTAGGAGGCACCCTGATTTCCCGCTACGGAGTACTACCTTCCATATTTCCGAATATGAAAGAGTTTAAGCTACTCCAAACCGACTAAGACCCGCCTTAAGAAGACTATATAAAGGGAACCTAAACCCTAAAGCAAGGGTGTTAGGGAAAAATACCCCGATATCATTTCCTCCAGCCTCCAGGCAGGACCCAGACCCTCGGGTCTCCAATTAGGGAACGCTCTGAGTCCCCGCTAGAAGGAACCCCGAGCTCGGTCCCTGGAACCGAGCTCCCTTCCAAGAAATGGAAAACTTCCAACAAGGAAAACCTTCCATATTTCCGAATATGGAAAAGTTTAACCTAATGAAACCGACTCCTAGACGACTATATAAGAGCTACTAAAACCCTAAAGCAAGGGATTGTCTTTTTGAGACTAGGGTTTCTTGCTCAATACGTTGTAATATCTTCTAGTTAGATCTAATAAACGCTTATTCAAGTCATAATCTCTTTTACTACTCCAAAATCTATACTAAATATCAGCTCATCCATCGTTCTATAGTACTCACAAAGAGCCTGAACAAAAATTCCGTAACAGTTTGGCGCTAGAAGGAGGGGAGTAATCTAACTACGTGACGATGACGGTGGGTGAGCAAGACGGCCTGCGAGGCCAAATCACCGACATACACCGAACTCAAGGAACTACCAGAGAAATTCCAACCTCTCTTCAGAAATCCAGAGCCTGAAGGAAAAACTTGACGAACACTCCAAACAGTTGGAGGTAAGTGCCGAGAAGCTCAGCCAGCTACAGTCAGAGAACACTGCCCTCCGGGACCAGAATCAAACCCTCAAAGTGGCAGGTAACAAGAAGCGTCGCTTCAACACCCGGGTTCGACCTATGGGAAATCTAAACACGCCCAGCACCGGAGAAGGTACCACCGACGCACCTCCTGCACCTGGGGTAGCTGGGCAACAAGGGAACGGACCAAGAATCTTCAAATCCATGATCTGGAGGAGAGTGATTCCGAGCGAGAACCCGAGAAGGAAGAACCCGAGAAAGCAGCAACAGAATCCTCCATAACCGCCAACCTAGAGCAGATGTTCTCTAGGAGATTTGATGCCATGCAATTCATGGTAGAACGCCTACCAGGAGTAGCTCCCCCAATCCGAGGGAGCAACCCTGATTCCTACGCGGATACCTCTTTTGTGGAAAAGCTTGCCTCGGTTGAGATGCCTAGAAAGTTCTCCTTTCCCAGCATCAAGATGTATGACGGTACTGGCAACCCCGACGATCACATCACGCAGTACAAGCAAAGGATGTTGGCGGTTGCACTCCGTAAGGAGTCCCGCGAAGCCATAATGTGCAAAGGGTTGGTTCCACTCTAATCGGACCTGCCTTGCAATGGTACATCAATCTCCCTACCAGGTCCATATCTTCCTTCGCAGGCCTGAGCGACAAATTTGTGGAGAAATTTGCAAGCAATAGGAGCCTGGAGAAGACTTCAGATGGTCTCTACGAGATCCTCCAGCATCGAGTGGAACCCCTGCGAGATTACATATCCCGCTTCAACCAGGAGAAAGTGGCGGTCCCCGAATGCAGCATCCCTACTGCGATCTCTGTCTTCAAGAGAGGTCTACTTCCAGATGGGTGCTATACAAAGAGCTGACCATGTATCCTTGCAAGACCATGTAAGATGTGTTGTCCCGAGCCTGGGCGCAGGTGAAATGGGAGGAAGATGTTGCTAGCCGCGCCAAGGCTCAGCCAAAGCAGGACCAAAGGTCAGCCCGATCAGATCGAGGAGACCGAGATGAAAGATCCTCCCAAAGGGGATCTTTGGACTCTGGTAGTAGAAATAGGGGCAGGTTCCAGTACCGGCCGCAAGAAAAGGAAGAAGGGATGTCCATTGATATACCTTGGATTTGACCCGTTTTCATCCATGGTATATAGGTGTTTTACTATATATATATATCTATGTATATATATACTCTTCTACTCTTCTAGGTATGTTTTCAGGTTCAGGTGCATTTCGGAGTAAAGCTATGACTTTGGAGCATTTTGGAGCTTAAAGGACATTTCACCCGAGCTGACCACGTAGAGATCGACGAGAGGAAGACCAATCGATCGATGCGCATCAGTGCTGACGATCGATGCGCATCAGTGCTGACGATCGATACCAGGAGATGCCTCGACAAATTGATTAATATCGATCGATGTACACAAGTACCATTGATCGATGTCGAGACATCAGACACGCGACATTTTGGATTCAGCAGACTTAAAACCCAAGGCCGAGCCAAATTACGAAAATGCCCTGACGAGTTTTTAGCCTAGTAGATTATATACTGCCTAAGTGTTTTGACAGCAAAAAAGACCTTTTTGTTACAAGTTTTACTTTGAGAGAAGAGAGAGTTTTGGGAGAGAAGATCACTTGTGATTGGAACTCCTTGTTATCATTTCTTTTCATCTATACTATGAGTTTCTATTTCTTCATTGTTATGAATTGCTTTGCTATGTCTGAGTAGTTCAATTATTAGATCCAGGGTTCAGATAGGTTTGTGGTATTAGCCCCAAACTATAGATCTGCCTTGTTGTGATATTCATGATAGATTTGTATTCATTGCTTGTTTTAGCCTTGTAACTAGAACTTGATCATAGGATTGCATATTCAAGCACCCTTGTTATCCCATCCTGACATCTATCTATCATATTAGGACTGATAGAGAGGGCTAACCGCCAATTTAGTATCTTAGTAGGGCATTTCATACTCGCGCATAGGCCTGGCTAGAACCAGTCGATCGATGTCCTCAACTGTCTATCGATTGACGTTGGCAAAGGTTTATCGGTCGACGTCCCAATAGGACCATCGATCGACACTCTTTCGTTGTCGACATACTAACTGTTGAGACACGAGATCTAGCCTGTTAACCAGTGAAATATGCGACAGCTGATCTTGAGTTAAGCGGTTGAGCTCTAATATATCATGCATGCAAAAAATAGGCATCTATAGGTATTATAATCTCCAACACTTGAATAGTGGCCCTGCATTTAATATCATTTCCAACCAAGTTACATTTACTAGTTATTTCGCTTGTTACTATTGCTATTTCATTTAAACATTTACAACTCTTAGAATTAATAAACACTAGATTTAATTGTTCCCTAGCTCCTTGTGGATTCGATCCCTAAGTACTACATCTGAACCTCTTTTGATGAGAGTAACACTCCTTAGGGTAATTTGAGTGGTATCAAATTTGGCGCCGTTGCCGGGGAGCTTTGATCGCCATTAGATTTAGTTTTATTGATTCTTATTCTTTTCTCTACCCCCTTTCTAATAATCTTTTTCTTGTCTTTTAAGGTGCATGCCCAGCGGTACCAGAAGCAACAAGGAGAAAGACTTGCTGTTCTCACACGATCCTGTTCATTTGGAACGCACCATCCGTAGAGGTCAACGTTCAACATCGCTCGACGCAACAACATCGTCGTCGATCGATACGCACAATCAACCGTCGACCGAAAACAGACCTTCATCGTCGATCGATCCCAATCGTTCAACAACGATCGATACTACACCACGTACGTCGATCGATACCGTGTCGTCAAAAATGGTAAACATTATTATTCTAACACAGGACGAGAACGGAAACCTGTATGACCAGGACGGTCATCTGCGTAATGCAACAGGTCAGAAAATAGACGCTCAGGGGACTGTAATCCCTGATGCTAATGCTACAGGAGCTGCTCAACCTGTAGATGAGGACGCTCGATCGAAACCACTGGCCGACTACAATCGCCCAGATGAGTACTATTCCAACAGATCAGCTATTCGACTTCCGGAGATCCAGAAGAAGAATTTCGAGCTGAAGCCTCAATACTACACTCTCGTGTCGCAGATACTCTACTCTAGGTTACCGCACGAGCATCCTATGGACCATCTGGAACAGTTCGAAGATCTAATCGCTGCTATTCGGATGGAAGGAGTCCCCGAAGACTACCTGCTGTGCAAGCTCTTCAGATAAACGCTGAATGGAGAAGCGATGCACTGGCTTAGGCAGCAACCCACAGGATCTTTAACATCCTGGGCCGACATCAAGAATGCTTTCTTACGAAACTTCTCTAACGAGGCGCTCGCTGAAGAACTTCGGAATAAAATTTCCACATTCTCGCAGGAGGCTGGAGAGTCCTTCAAAGATGCGTGGAATAGATTTAGGTTCTTCCAGCGAGACTGTCCACACCACGGATTTAATGAAGTGCAGCTGTTAAGCACTTTCTTCTGAGGTCTCGCCTTACAGTATCAAATGGCTCTTGATACGGCGAGTGAAGGAAACTTCACTACTCGGAATCCGTTGGAAGCTGTGAGACTTATCGAAAACGTTGCTAACAACAGCAGCACCAAAAACACTGACTCTGGACGGTAGAAGTCTGTAGCCTCTATCGGGAAGGAACAGATGGACGAAGTAAGAGCTAAGTTAGATGTGGTGCACGAACTTCTTAGGAAGCAAGTCTGTTCAGCTGAAGGAGAAATAGCAGATACGGAAGGAGAAGAAAATGTGAACTACATCGGAGGTACCGGATTCCAAAAATTTGGAAACTAGGGCGGAAACATAAACTTCTTTGGAAATGGTCATAGAAGTAACCAAAGTTCACAATTTCAAAAACCCTTCAACAACAGCAAAAGCTACTCGAATTCCTACTACCAAAATCCACCACCCCTGACTCAGGAAAGCAAGATTGAAGAGATGCTTGATCGAGTACTGTTGGGACAACAACAAATTACCATTGATTTTAATGGTAAAATAGACTCCACTTACAACAATCTGAACACCAAAATCGAGACCTTAGGGACTCAGGTGAGAAAACTTAATACGCAAGTAATTCAGACGGGCGAGACTATAAAAAGGCAAGAAGCTTTCGCTAGAGAGGCAGGAGCCGACAAAGGGAAACACCACGTAAATGTCATCATAGATGATGATTTCTGGCAAGTGGTGAGATATGAAAAGCTTGAGGAAGGAGAATTAGAAATCGAAAGCTCCATGAGTCTCGGCGGATCCCAATGGTGTCGACCAATGTCGATGAACTCGCATCGATCGACAGACCATGACGAAGATCGATGGACGGATTACTCCAGTCATCGATTGATGTCGTCCGCTAAATCGACTGATTGCAATGCAGTTCGAATTCTAACTCATGAAGAATTCATAGCTAAGCATCCTCACCCACCCTCCCCTTTCTATGATAAAATCGATCGACCGGTTGAGTCAACCATCGATCGACAGAGTGAGTCCGACGTCGATCGTCACAACACACCTCCCATCGATCGACAGGCACCTCTGACATACCGAGTGCGGTTACCCTCAATCGATAATGATTATATCAACGCATTCAGACCACCACCTAAACCATTAGCTACCCCACTCGAACCAAAACCTAACCCTTTAAATAGTTCAGCAGAACCAGTTCAAGAAGAACAAGAAACTGAAGGGAGAAAGTTAAAGAAAAGAAAGGAGAAGATTCCTAAGAACCTTAAGAGGGAAGCTAACCATAAAGAGATAGATGGTTTCACTAAAAGAATCCTCAGAATCCCAATCGAAAAAGCTTTTGATAAAGCTTACTTCACACACCGGTTGTGGATGTTCTTCAGAGAAACAAGGATAACTGAGGAGGACATTAGGAGAATGTTTCATCAAGTCAGAGAGAAGATGAAACACATGATCACATTGACGAAGAAGAGTGATCCTGGAAAGTTTGCAATACCATGCGTAGTCAGGGGTGTTGAATTTCCCTATTCAATGTATGACACAGGAGCATCAGTTAGTATCCTCCCTAGGATCATGGCAGACCAGCTTGGTTTGACCATCGAACCTTCAACAGAGTCCTTCACATTCGTGGATCTTTCAGAAAAACGATAAGGAGGTATCATAAGAGATCTGGAGGTACAGATTGGTAATGCCCTTGTCCCTGTAGATTTTCATGTCCTAGACATCGAGCTTAACTAGAACTCTTCACTTCTGCTTGGAAGATCTTTCTTGGCTACAGTAGGAGAAGTATGTGACATGAACAAAAACAAATTGTGTATGACGCTGATAGACCCCAACATCCACTACGACCCCATCCGACCAAAGAGAAAGATTATTAATTCTGTGGATTACGTGAAAGAACTTGGCTTCATTGGCGCATGCCATTGTGGAGCAGAGTATGAATCGGAGTACGAAACAGAGTACTCGGAATCGATCGACACCCCAACCTTTCCATCGATCGATTCCAATAAGTCAACTGTGACCGATGACCGCAACAACACGTCAATCGATGTAAAGGAGTCGGTTGACCATTTTGCTCCACCTAATCATTGTTACCCACACTTTTCCTTCCAACCTCCAAGCAAGAGAGGACGTGATGATTATTCCATAGGCAGTTGGGCAGACAGTGGTTTCCATGAAAGTTTTGCAGTTGACGCTGTAATTACTTCAACTAACGAGGAACATACAGAGGAATACGATGAGGATTATTGGAAAGAACGTGCAATAGAGATGTCTTTGCAGGATGAAAGATTTGAAACACATAAGTTCACCAACACATTTCCAACATCGATCGCCGAAGTGCATTGCACATCAGTCGATACCCACCCTCGTCCAGCAAAACAACCGCTCACATCAATCGACACTCATACAGGAACATCGATCGATATTCGCGCTGCAGCGAAAATTAAGGAGCAGGAGAATATTCCCTCTCCAACTAGGTTTAGAGATACCTATATAAAACGTTTTGCACCCCCGAAACCACCTCCACACACCAGAGCAGACACACAAGCAAAAAAGATGAACACTCTTCCATCTACATCAACAGGAAAATCCATGAAGAGCAATCATCTCAAGAACACAAGTTCTGTAGAAATTACTCTGCCATCGATCGATGCATCTGTATCTACATCGATCAATACTACTCTAAACCCTAATCTTTCTATTTCTAAATTGACTAATAATGCAAACATTGATTACGGTTTTCTAACACCTGATGAATTTGGTATTTTCAGGGACCCAGATGGCAACGCACGTGCAATGGATGGAAGGATTTTACAATTGTCCAGAGAGGACATAGCAGATATCTTTCAAGTAGCCAATGGACCTGAAAACCTATTCTCACAGCAACGTGGCACTCCAGATGTCATTCAAACAGATCCAAACAATCACGTAGGAGTCGCCACAACAGAAATCAATCCAGATCTATCACGCCAACCAAAAGGGCAAGCATCGATCGACGGGACAACCGAAGCATCGATCGACAGGGTAACACCAACGTCGATCGATAAGGATCACCCGACGTCGATCGATAGACGTTATGAATTTGGAAACCGCGCTTTTGACATGTACGGAGCCAAAAAGTTCACTTGGGAACGAAGGGACGAGTATGGAGTCTACAGAGATGAGTGTGGACACGTACGAGGCGTAGCTGGTGAGATGATACCTGTCACAAAGGACGACATCAGGAAATTACTGGAAAGAGCATCTCTTTTTGAAGAAAGCCACATCTGTCTTCCAGAACATGCCACTTCCTTCACACTCACAAGACTGGCACCAGAACTCTACACCAAAGATGAAATCAATGAGATGGTGTTTGGTATTTGTGGAGCTCAGGAAAAACTGGGAGAGGAGCTCAAATCATTAGTAGAAGATACACATCAACCTTTGGATAGAGGCTACAATGAGCTTTTCAGAAGTATGGCAGAAATGAGAACAAAAATTGAGAGTTTACGTCAGCAACTTGAGAAGGAAGCAACGACCTCAACATCGATCGACGCACCAAATGCACCATCGATCGATGTCAGTCTTCCTACAGCCCAGATCCCTGCAGAACCGCACTGTTCAGCACAAAACAAGGATGAATGGGAAGTCTCATACATCGACACAAGGATAAACGACGTGTACTACCCTCTCAACAACAACGGGGACTGGCTGAGCACTAAAATCGAGCTACTACAGCAAGATCTGGATACCATTCGCAAGAAGGACCAACAACCAGCCACATCGATCGACATGTGTACCTTCACATCCCTCGACGCTAAGGTCTCAGCCATGAATGAGAGGCAGAGACTTACGAGGACATGCATGACCGCTTTATATCACCAGTCATGATAGATTTAAACAAATTGTCTAGTCAATTACTTCATGCCCAAAGGGATATTGATAACTTACTAATCAAAATTTTTTACAGGCAAAATCAGCATCGATCGACAGGCTACGAGGGCCCTGGATCGATGGCACGAATCCTGAGGAGTTACTTCCCTACACAGCAGCAAAAGTTCATGAGATCACATCCAAGATTTACACTGTTATAGACAACATGGAGGAACGACTTGACAGACGCTGAGATGACATCTACTTTCCATTCGACAACTAAATCAGTGGACTAGACAGCCACGCATAATGGATACAGAAAGAAATCAAAGCTATTAAGAGGCAACTCGCAGCTCAACACCAGATATCAGCATAGATCGACAGGAAGCGAGCGAAATCGCTCGATGGTAAGTCGCCGAGATCGACCGACGCACAAATGATCGCATCGATCGACGCCGAGTCTACACCAGCCGGCGAGCAGCTGATACACAAGACGATAGAGTCAATGCAAAAGGAACTGACAGAACTTTCAGCATACGCCTATGACAACATAGGCTGGCACAAGGTCAGCATTGACAACGTTCAAGATAGGCTACAACACATCTCCAATGTACTTGAGAAGATGGATGACAAATGGACAAGAAATGATGAGGCCACAAGAAGCTTCATTGCACCTTTGTCCAGAATGTGCAGAGATGAAGTTGATGCTTGTTTCCCAACAAGCAGCTGTTTCTCCACCAAATAGCCAATCACTACCACAGTCAAGCTAAACGACTATAACCAAGCGCTGAGTGGGAGGCAACCCACTATTAGGTATTTTTGTTTGGTTTTATTAGCTAGCATTTATTTACTTTCGTTTTATTTCTTTCAGATTTAGGAGACTCAAGTAGGAGGACCTGCATATCGACCGCCGACGAGACGTCGACATCGCTCGACATGGACAATCACACGACGATCGATGTAACATATTCCCATCGATCGATATCTAATCCGGTCAGATGTATCTTCCCTACTTGTTACATTTCGTACATCATGAATTATTCATCATAACTCCGGCTGAGTTACACTGGGACAGTGTAATTTAAGTCTAGGGAGAGATTTACTGATAAAATTTATTTTATTCTTATATAAAAGGAATTTTAATAATGCTTAGCTATTGAAAATAAGGACTATAATCTTATATTGATTTAAACTTGAATATCTAACCAATCTCTAGCACCATTTTAGATTTACTGATTGAAGATAGCACTATAGATGCTAAAGCAGATCAACCTATCAACTACACACTTGCCTTGAAACGTATGAAGCAACCAAAGCTGATTTCCAACACTAAATCTGACATAACCGCTTGTCTTGGGGCTTGGTATACATGGGATCGGATTCTTCAGACAAGTCTGGAAGGTAACGCCTGGTGTAGATTATTTATCACATTTTCTCTCTCTAAATTTCGACCCTAGAATAGTTAGTATATTAAAAAAAAATAATAATAATAAAAATAAATAAATAAATAAAATAAATAAATATATAAGATCTATTGTTTACTTAGGATGAGTCTGAATAGGACTTGGTGGCTAAAACCATTAAGGCTTGATTCATAAAGACTCCAATAAAAGAGTTCGAAACGGGACTTGGAGGCGGCAATCTTCAATGCTCGCTTTCGCAAAGAACTCTTGGATATAGGTCAAAAAGAAGTGAACAGAGTTTGGTGGCAACCACCATTAAGTTTTGATTCATGGAAGCCTGTCCAATCTTGGTCACTGATCCTGCAATGGAAGCAGACTTTGACTCAAGAGAGAAAATTAGAGAGAGAGAAACTGGGAACTAACTTTTACCTGCAGATCCAGATACTTGTCTGAAATCCTTGCATCCTATGATCGATACTCCCAAGGTAAAGCATTCACTTTATATTTATGCTAAGAAATGAAGTCAGACGTGAATTAATGAGTTGTGTTATGTTAGAAATGGTTGCTAAGCTAGGATATTGCATAGTGTGCTTCTGTGATTAGGACCTTTTAAATGAGGTTGCAAAATTGTTGAGGGAAAGATTTCTTGCTTTAAAATCTTAAGTCCTTAATATTTTCAAACCTCTTTCAGAGAGACTGCCTGTATGTTTTGCTTGAGGACAAGCAAAAGGGTAAGTCTGGGGGAGTTGATATACCTTGGATTTGACCCGTTTTCATCCATGGTATATAGGTGTTTTACTATATATATATCTATGTATATATATACTCTTCTACTCTTCTAGGTTTGTTTTCAGGTTCAGATGTATTTCGGAGTAAAGCTATGACTTTGGAGCATTTTGGAGCTTAAGGGACATTTCACCCGAGATGACCACGTAGAGGTCGACGAGAGGAAGAACAATCGATCGATGCGCATCAGTGTTAACGATCGATACCAGGAGATGCCTCGACAAATGAAGATTAATATCGATCGATGTACACAAGTACCATCGATCGATGTCGAGACATCAGACATGCGACATTTTGGATTCAGCAGACTTAAAACCCAAGGCCGAGCCAAATTACGAAAATGCCCTGATGAGTTTTTAACCTAGTAGATTATATACTGCATAAGTGTTCTGACGGTAAAAAGACCTTTTTTGTTACAAGTTTTACTTTGAGAGAAGAGAGAGTTTTGGGAGAGAAGATCACTTGTGATTGGAACTCCTTGTTATCATTTCTTTTCATCTATACTATGAGTTTCTATTTCTTCATTGTTATGAATTGCTTTGCTATGTCTGAGTAGTTCAATTATTAGATCCAGGGTTCAGATAGGTTTGTGGGATTAGCCCAAAACTATAGATCTGCCTTGTTGTGATATTCATGATAGATTTGTATTCATTGCTTGTTTTAGCCTTGCTAACTAGAACTTGATCATAGGATTGCATATTCAAGCACCCTTGTTATCCCATCCTGACATCTATCTATCATATTAGGACTGCTAGAGAGGGCTAACCGCCAATTTAGTATCTTAGTAGGGCATTTCATACTCGCGCATAGGCCTGGCTAGAACCCGTCGATCGATGTACTCAACTGACTATCGATCGACGTTGGCAAAGGTGTATCGGTCGACGTCTCAATAGGACCATCGATCGACACTCTTTCGTTGTCGACATACTCACCGTTGAGACATGAGATCTAGCCAGTTAACCAGTGAAACATGCGACAGCTGATCACTGAGTTAAGCGGTTGAGCTCTAATATATCATGCATGCAACAAATAGGCATCTATAGGTATTATAATCTCCAACATCTGAATAGTGGCCCTGCATCTAATATCATTTCCAACCAAGTTACATTTACTAGTTACTTCGCTTGTTACTATTGCTATTTCATTTAAACATTTACAACTCTTAGAATTAATAAGCACTAGATTTAATTGTTCCCTAGCTCCTTGTGGATTCGATCCCTAAGTACTACATCTGAACCTCTTTTGATGAGAGTAACACTCCTTAGGGTAATTTGAGTGGTATCATATGTATCTACCTGGCCCAATATCTCCCATCTCTCAATATCAACACCATAGCTAGTCAACGCACAGAGACAGATGGACCAACAGGTTAAGTGGCCTCCAAAGATGAAAGCACCTTACTCATTCCGGAACCTGGGACGTTGGTTCGACTTCCATCGTGATCTTGGCCACAAAACCGAAGAATGCATCTCCCTGAGGATCGAGGTCAACGAACTACTCCAGAAAGGGCATGTCTAAGAATTCCTCTCAGAGAAAGCCAAGGCCCACCTCAGCAAAGAGACAGCAGGGAAATCCAAAGTAGCTGCACCAGGCTCACCACCTCGCCAAGATCGGGTGATCCATGTCATATCCGGAGGCTCAAGAACTAAGCGGAGTGAGCCACGCAGCCGCAAAGAAAAGCACCTGTAACGCTAAGCATGGTCTGGAAACGACCCAACCGAAGCGCCTACTTCTAGGCACCGACGAGATAAGCTTCACAGCTAAGGAGCAAGAGAAGATCCTAGCTCCCCACCAAGATGCTTTAGTTATCTCTCTCACCGTAGCAAACTGCTTGGTGAAAAGAATACTAGTAGACAACGGCAGCTCCAGCAACATTATCTTCCAGACGGTGTACCAAGATCTAGGGCTGGAGGAGAGCACCCTGATGCGCAAGGTAACCCCACTCATCGGGTTCAGCGGCGAGGTCAAGCAAACCGCCGGAGAGGTTATCCTCCCAGTATACGCTGAAGGGGTCAACATGTCTACAAAATTCCTGGTCGTAGATTGCCAATCAGCATATAACATGATCTTGGGACGACCCTGGATTCATGACATGGGAGCATTTCCTTCAACCCTTCATCAGATGGTGAAGTTCCCCACACCCTGGGACATCTGAATAATTAGGGGAGACCAGGAGAACTCTCGATCCTGCTACCAGACCACTCTGAAGGGGAAGACCAAGGTCTTATAGCAATTACAGAGAAGACCTCAGATCCCGCGAACCCAGGGATCAGAGGTCAATGATACAGGTAATTGGGGGTCGTTCTGGAGAAGGCGGACCCTGAATCATTCCAAGAACCGAGGGATCCCCAGAGAACATATGCCGTCCGCTCCGCATGGTCTCCTCTGAAGCCTTTCAAAGTTGCATTTGTTCGCAATACCTGGTCCTCGCAAGACCTTCGTCCCCCGCCTCACATAGACAAAATCACCGAGAACTTTATCAGATATCAGCCAGTGGTCTCGCGGATAAGAAAGTGGGGAACGAGTACTCCCAAAAGACCTCCTCAGAGGGTACATCGGGCGGATCTGGAGCAAAGGGTGTCTCGCAGACGCAGGATGGAGACACTTAGCCAGGAAGGAGACCTCCGAACCTGGTCGCTCCAGTGGATGAATGTGACTACACGTTTCATGGAAGTGCTGAAAACCTTCATCAACAGGAGACAGTGGTCCCCGAACACTAAGGGCTGGGGCATGAAACGAGTCTCGACCGCGGTCCCTAGATCCAATAAATAGGCAGAACCCTGCAGAAGAAGGAAGAACCCTCCAGCAAGGACGCTCGTCCCAAAAGCAAGTCAAACCCTGCGGATCACCTAGCAACAAGAGGTAAAACATGGCCTAACCATCAGGGTACCTCGCAAGCTGATATCTTGTACGGTTTTCGGACCACGATTTCTATTAATTATTTTATTTATTATTTAAGCATTATGTTTTCCTTCTCCTATGTACGCTGAAACTTCTCCGGACAAAGCTTATATAATAAAATAATTCCGACTATAAAAGAGTAGTAGGAATGCCATAATACTTAATGGGGCAAACGAGCTGGATCAGGTCCAAGAGACCTTCGATCCTGGCCAACCCTTAATGACAAGTGGTAGGACCACGCAAAAACAAAACGGGTATGAGACATAAGGTAGAAATGGGTCTGCGCAAGCCCGAGTATGTCGTCAATACTACCTAAAACCCCTGTATAGCCTCAGGCATATCGGGGTCCAAAACAAAAATACCAAAAATGTTAAAGTACATGTATATTAAAACGCTACGTGCTAGAATAATACAGGGGACGCGATGTATAATTTCCCTTGGGCAAGTGCAAAAGTCCGGGAGCACCTTATAATATCCTGCTTCTCCAGACGTGGAAGGCAGCAAAGCCTGGCACTTGGGTTTTCACCCACACCAGCACCCTCTAAGCCTGATAGTGGCTTTCTGCAGAAAGCAGCATGCACCTCGGGAACTCAATAGTGACCAGCTTCCGAGTGATAAAATGCGATACCCCAACATGTACCGTGAGTGGCCTCACTGAAGAACCCTAAGGAACAAACACTCAACCGGATTGGAAAGATATGAACTCGATCCGTAAGGAAAGAGAACTGATGGTATGAACGGTGACACAAAGGGTTGCGGATGACCCAATGATACTACCAGACTTCGATCGTTGCCGGATGTGACGCACCGGTCCAACAAAAGAAGGATCGAAACTTGGAGATAACCTCACCTAGAAACTAAGAAATGTTCTAACAAAGAACAAAGAGAGTAAAAACTCAAAAGAATGAAAGCAAAACGAAATTATTTTATTCAGATCTGATGGTTACATTATATAGAAGTTCTAGTCAAAAGACTTAAAGAAAAATGTGGGAAATCTAAACATAGAAAATGATAAAATTGACCAGATCTGGTCAAGGCACGAAATCACACTTTGACTAGCGAAAAACCCTTCAAATTCCGTCCAGGTTCATTGCTTCCTGAAGCATGTCCTGCGGACTGGGCCAGGACACAAGCAGGACAGTCCAAAGTAGCCAGTTTTGAAGTGTCACGGCCTATCTTGAGTTCCACTCGTCCGAATCCAAATCTGTCTCGACCGTTGCTCTTAAAATGCCAATCAGTACGGGAAATACGAGCTCCAGTTCGGTGAATTCGATCGTCTGGACATGGGTATTGATGAAGCCTCAAACTGGACATCCGGGCGGTACATGTGGTACTGTCCAGAAATGTATAGCAATGACCTAACTCAGGATCCGTGCGTCCGAATGCGATTCCGTCTCGACTGTTCTTCATCAAATGGAAAACAGGACGGTGTAGACAAAGTCCAGTACAGTGAAATCGATCATCTGGCCATGGTTCCAGCCAAAGCTCCCATCCGGATGCGTTTGGGACAGTCCGGTCAGTCTGGCCAGTATGGTGAAAATCATGAACCTCGGTTGAAAACTTCAGAACGTCCTGATCTTCATGCTGGTTCGGCTCCATGTACTGATCCGTGGACCGCGGTCTATCATTCCCTCTTTCTTCAAAAGGATTTGTCCTCAAATCCAATGTACATATATCAAAAAGAGATAAATCAGATACAAAGGAATTAAAATTCAAGGGAAATTCAGTAAATGAATAGAATGGACAGAAACTTCCTTGGAATTTTGAAGTCATTTTTATCAAGGAATTCCAATTACTTTGGCGTCCATTGGTGCTTTCTCTCCTTAGAAACTGATCATGCTTATCCTGTTTATTCAAAGCAACTAGAGAAACCACATCAAATCTGCCAAAGAAATAATCAAAGGGTTTCTCTATCCTTAAGACATCAAAATCAGGATCCAAGCCCTTAGGATAATCATCAAGGACGTGGGCAAGCATTAAGAAAGTAAGCTGGTTGCCAAAAACTGATTTATCAATCTCAAAATCAGGGCAAGGTGAGAAACTGTTATGGAAAGAAAGAGACAATGCCAAATTTGAAAAATTATCATCATGAACGAAATCAAAAGAATTCTTTGGCCTAAGCAATTTTAGTTCATGCTTTTTCCTACACCAAATCTCTTTCAAAGCACAGCTCAATGAAATCAATTCATGAAAAGGTTTGAGCAAAACGTTTTTCAACCAAGTAAGAATATGTTTTCTTTTTGAAATTCTCGGTTTCAAAACATTTTCATGAAGAGTAGAGGCAATCAACTCATAATCCTTACAGTGCTTTTGGTTTAGACAGGAGAATGACCGAGGAAACACCTTTTGTTCATGGAGGATCGGTTTTGGCTCAGGTCGATTCTTTCTGGGGCATGAATCTCCTTTAGAAATCTGGTACTCGCGGATAGATGGACTGAAGAACCTCCGGTTTGGAAAATTCATAACTTCTTCATCCGTGACGCTTTTCATGCGATTCCAAGCCTCAGTGAATCCTTGATGAGTTGGCTTTCTTGTAAAATTGGATTCAAGACAAAAGACCTTCGGACTGTTGATATATCCTTCTTGGACTGAACCTCTGTCGCTGGCACCAAGGTAGCCGGTTTGAACAACAAAGCTTCTCCAAATCTGAGGTTGTTGGGCACGGCCAATGCTTTCATTCAGAGGCTGAACCTGTCTTTCCTGGATACTCAAAACAAACACTAAAAGACCAGGATCAGATGTGCAAGATAAATATTTGTTCAAATCACAAATCAAGATATCTTTTCCAAGAACAAATTGCACATTTTTCAGCCTTTCAAGGTGCTCATCAAAGTAAATATTACAGACAAGAATTTTATCAAGATATGCAACAACAGTATTAATTTTCAAAATGGGCATATCCTTCCCAACATCTGAACACACAAGCTTAAGTTCAGTTTGAGAATCATTTATCAAAAGTTCAAGGCATTTCTCAAAGAATGTGTTGTAAACCAAAATATCATCAGAACTCAAGACAACACCATTATCACGAAATGATCTCAGAAAATGCCAAGTATTATCAATTTCAAAACTCAATAGATCAGGCTGCAAAACAGAATCACAAAATTCAAGATCACGAAAATCATTTTCAGTTTCAAGTGATTTCTGTTCCAGCAACTTCTGAATCAAAATTTCGTCCAAGGCATAAGAGGATGAAAACAATTCATCAGTGATCAGTACATGTCTAGAAGAACTCATATCAAAGCCATTTCCTTTGCAAACAAACGAATCAAGAGATTTTTCAGCACAAAAATCAGTTTGTAGCAAATCAAGATCAAATGGCCTTCCAAGAAGATGAAAACCTTTGTTATGTTCCAAGAACTGATCAAAGCTCAAAATAATTCCAGAAGTGATCCCATTGACATTTTGAAAACGTGATTGATCAAGACATTTATCAGGTTCAAAGATTTTTAAAGAATTAATCATGTTATCAAAAACAGATTTTGAAACAAAAAAATCTTTCATCTTGTCAAGACCAAAACGAATTACATCATCAGTACTGACTTTCATAAACATGTCAGGCAGAGAATTAAGAGAAGAAGGTTCCTCACAGTGCTCTTGAAGATCAGGAGGTAAAGGGGCAGGAGTTGTGCCGGGATCAAAGCATAGATAATTCTCCATAGCAATGGGTGTGATGCTTGTTGCTTCTTCATCAAAGACTGGACCAGGTTCATCCTCCTCATCAAAGATAAGACCTAGATCATCATCCAAACATATCCTAGTGTCAAGACACGGGCACTGATGTGGAAAATCCAGTGGCTCTTCCTCAAAAACCTGTGGAGACAAAACAAGACTACTCGGAAGCTCCGGTTGCAAAACAGTTAGTTCTACAATAGCTTGTTCATTATCAAGATTAAACTCATTTTCAAGAGAAGGAAGATCACAATCTTTTTCACAAAACATCAAGCTTTCAATTACCTCTTCATCAGATTCATCAAAAATGGGTAGAGAATCTGAAAAATCTTTAAGTTCTTCAAAATGGTTTTCAGATTCACCTTGGGCTTTCTTACTGATGAACAAGGATGGCTCAGCTACTGGGGCACGTGTGGATGTGCTCTTCTTTTGGCTCTTGTTGAAGTCCTTAAGGGCTTTGTCCACACCCTTCACAAAGTTATCACAAAATTGTTGGATATCAAACTGAAAATGTTGCCTTTTTGGATCAGCCACATCTTTGGAGGTATTGACATGCTCTTTGCTCCACCAAATTGGTTTTTCCTGCGCATCAACAAACTCATCAAAAGTATTCAAAGCATATTTAAAGGAGGTTTGAGAGACAGAAAGTCGTGGGTGTTTCTCCTTGTTACTTTTCCTTTGGAGACCAAACATCATAAACCTGAAAAATCTCAACACAAAAGTTAGTAGATAAAAACCTCACACTCTCAAGTGTTTGATCCTCACCCACACAAGTGTTTCTCTCAGATTTAGGTGATCACACACAATTTTCTACTCAATGTTCTGAGAGAACAAATCAAAGAATCCCAATGGGCAAATCCAAGCTAACAAGGGAATTTTCTCAAGATAGATAGATAAGAGATTTTTGATTTTTGAAATCCGTTTTAACCACCTCAAAGGCTAGATTTCTCCTCAGCCAGCAGGCTTTCTCTTCCACCACCAATCCCTAAATGAAACTTTCGATTTCTATTTTTTTTTTTTTTTATATGGTGGATGGTAATGAGGGGCCCGGATTTAAGAAAGGTAGAAGAAGAAGTTTTTATAAGAAAATGGAAGATGAGAAAGATGAATGAAATATACAATACCGGAAGAGTGGCTCTGATACCACTTGAAGAACCCTAAGGAACGAACACTCAACCGGATTGGAAAGATATGAACTCGATCCGTAAGGAAAGAGAACTGATGGTATGAACGGTGACACAAAGGGTTGCGGATGACCCAATGATACTACCAGACTTCGATCGTTGCCGGATGTGACGCACCGGTCCAACAAAAGAAGGATCGAAACTTGGAGATAACCTCACCAAGAAACTAAGAAATGTTCTAACAAAGAACAAAGAGAGTAAAAACTCAAAAGAATGAAAGGAAAAAAATGGCTGGCTCCGGAACTATTTACGAGTTGCGGAAGTGGATGTATATGCATAGAGATGCTCACGGGAGAGTGACGAAAGAATACCTTGTGGGGCTGGAGACATTTATGCATCAAGCAGATTCAACACCGCTCGCCCAAGAAAGTGGTAAGATGTTTTGTCCTTGTCGGAAATGCAACAATTCGAAACTGGCAAACCGTGAAAATGTTTGGAAGCATTTAATAAATAGAGGTTTCATGCCAAATTACTATATATGGTTTCAACATGGAGAAGGTTTTAATTATGATCAGAATGAAGCTAGTAGTATTAATAGCAATTTTCAGGAAGAACCGGTTGATCATCATTTGCATAATGAACATAGTTACCATCAGGAGAAGATGGTAGATTATGATAGGGTTCATGATATGGTAGCTGATGCATTCGTAGCTCATGATGAAGATCAAGAACCTAATATAGATGCAAAAATGTTTTACGAAATGTTAAACGCGGCGAATCAACCACTTTACAGTGGTTGTAGAGAAGGTCTCTCTAAATTATCGTTGGCTGCTAGAATGATGAATATTAAAACTGATCACAATCTACCTGAAAGTTGCATGAACGAATGGGCTGACTTGTTTAAAGAGTATTTTCTGGAAGACAATGTGTCTGCAGATTCTTATTATGAGATTCAGAAACTGGTTTATAGTCCTGGGTTGCCTTCAGAGATGATAGATGTTTGCATCGACAACTGCATGATCTATTGGGGAGATGATGAGAAGCTAGAAGAATGTCGATTCTGCAAGACGCCACGATTCAAGCCGCAAGGACGGGGACGTAATAGGGTACCGTACCAAAGGATGTGGTACCTACCAATTACAGACAGATTGAAAAGATTGTATCAATCAGAGCAGACTGCTGAGAAGATGAGATGGCATGCCGAGCATACTCAGACGGATGGTGAGATGACTCATCCATCAGATGCAAGAGCCTGGAAACATTTCAACAAAGTATATCCGGATTTCGCTAGCAATAGCCGCAATGTGTATCTCGGACTATGCACAGATGGATTTAGTCCGTTTGGAATGTCAGGGAGACAATATTCATTGTGGCCAGTCTTTCTTACACCATACAATCTGCCACCGGAGATGTGCATGCAACGGGAATTGCTATTCTTGACCATATTAATACCTGGTCCGAACCATCCAAAAAGGTCTCTGGATGTTTTCTTACAACCACTGATAAAAGAGTTGAAGGATTTGTGGTCAACATGGGTGAGGACGTATGACTGTTCAACGAAGATGAATTTTACGATGCGAGCGATGCTTTTGTGGATCATAAGTGATTTTCCTGCCTATGGGATGTTGTTTGGATGGACTACACATGGGAGATTAGCTTGTCCATATTGTAATGGAACGACAGATGCGTTTCAACTGAAGAATGGTAGGAAGACAAGTTGGTTTGATTGTCACCGTCGGTTTCTTCCCATTGGCCATCCTTACCGAAGAAACAAGAATTTGTTTAGGCACAAAAGGGCTGTGAGAGACACTCCTCCTCCATATCTAACTGGAGAACAAATTGAAGCGCAAATCGACTACTATGGGGCTAATGAAACAGTTCGTTGGGGTGGTAATTGGCATTTCCCTTGTAATATGTCTGATTCTTACGGTGTTCATCACAACTGGCACAAGAAGAGTATATTTTGGGAGTTGCCATATTGGAAGGATCTTCTTCTACGCCACAACCTCGATGTGATGCATATAGAGAAGAATTTCTTTGAGATCATCATGAATACAATATTGAATGTCCCAGGGAAGACAAAAGACAGCATAAAATCGAGGTTGGACTTGCCGGATATTTGCTCAAGAAGCGAGTTACACAATAAAAGCAATGGACAAGTTCCCGTTCCGATATTCAGATTGTCTTCAGAAAAAAAGTCGGTATTGTTCAACTGGGTGGCATCAGAAGTGAAGTTCCCCGATGGGTATGTTTCGAATCTCTCTAGATGTGTTGAAAATGGTCAAAAGTTCTCCGGGATGAAGAGTCATGATTGTCATGTCGTTATGCAACGACTACTGCCTTTTGCATTTGCGAAGCTACTTCCAACAAACGTACATGAAGCACTTGCAGGTACGTAATGTATTATATGACAATAATTTTATAACGGTCTATTTTGTAAAATAATATATGACTAACAATGTGTTTAATTGTTTTTGGAATATAAAAGGCATTGAAGCATTTTTCAGGGATCTTAGCACACGCACTCTTAAAGAAGAAGTTGTGGAACAGCTTCAGGAGAACATTCTCATCTTATTGTGCAACCTGGAGAAGATATTTCCTCCCGGTTTTTTTGACGTCATGGAGCATCTAGCTGTCCACCTTCCATATGAGGCATTGCTTCGTGGACCTGTACATTACGGATGGATGTATCAGTATGAGCAAGCCATGAAATATTTGAAGGGAAAAGCAAAGAACCTCGCCAAAGTTGAAGGTTCTATAATTGCTGGAAGTTTGACGGAAGAAGTTTCTCACTTCACATCGTACTACTTTGCGTCAAAAGTACGTACCCGGAGAAGAGCTCCAAGAAGATATGATGATGGTGGTGTTGCGCCAACATATGCAGTTGCTGGTGTTCCAGACATCTTTAGCCAGATTGGACGACTCGGTGGGAAGTCTAAAGAGGTTTGGTGGTCGAGTGAACAAGACGCTCATAGTGCACACACCTATATTCTACTCAATTGCGAGGATCTATTGATGCGTTATTTTGAAAGGTAACATATATATGGACACTTCGAAACACATCTAATTAAGTATAATAAGTTATATTAATTGGAAGAGATTCATTCCTATAAAATGTGATTTTACAGCCTATTTGTTTCTCAAGTCGAAGAAACATTTCCTGGTATATCCACAAGTGACGTAGACAAAAGGAAAGATCAACACTTCATAAAGTGGTTGCGAAATCAGGTATTAACTCAAACTCTTTTTTCGTACATGATCGGTATTTAAACATTCTCTTTACTTTTGCAGGTTGATTATGACGACGATGCAGATTATCCTAAGTTGTTACACGAAGTAATTCAATCTCCACTTGTAAAGGTCACCACATCACAGATGTATTTCACGCGAGGCTATACTTTTCACACATATGAGTATGGTAGACAGCGGGCGACCAGTAACTATGGAATATGTGTGAAAGGGGAAACATATTTCTACGGGATCTTGACGGAGATTATTGAAGTCGAATTTCCAGGGATACTAAAGCTGAAATGCGTCCTCTTCAAATGTGAATGGTTCGACCCCATCGTTAACAGAGGTGTTCGGTCTAACAAATTCGGTGTAGTTGATGTCAACGGTGGACGACGGTACACCAAATTCGAGCCTTTCATCTTAGCTTCACAAGCAGACCAAGTTAGCTTCCTTCCATACCCTCGGATGAGAGATTCGGGTATAAATTGGTTAGCAGTGATCAAAGTTACACCTCAAGGACGAATCATCAGTGGAGAAGAACCACCATTGCAAGAAGAACAGATAAATGAAGTCGAGGAACCTGAACAAGAAATTGATGACATCCTTCTCATTGATCCGCATAATCACGAGTACGAAGATCTTACCGATGATGCCACAGACGAAGCTGTTGAAGACGAGTTTATGAAAATGATGACATTTCTAGTGATGACGAGAATGTCGATGAATCCGATTGATGTATTTTCGATTTTGTGTAGTTTTTTTTGTGAATAAGGTAATGTGAGAGTTTGTTTTATGAATAAGGTAATGTGAGAGTTTGTTTTATGAATAAGGTAATGTGGGAGTTTGTTTTGTGAATAAGAAAATGTGGGAGTTTGTTTTATGAATAAGTAAAAGTGGGAATTGTGGTTTGGAATATATGAATTAGAAGATAAGGAATTGTGGTTTGGAACGAAAATAAAGATAGGGTTTGGAATATATGAAGTAGAAGATAAGGAATATGGGGTTTGGGGTTTCGGATTTTAGGGATTTAAACGTAATACTCGTTAATTCCTCGTATGTTGACGTCGAACTTACGACGAAATCCTCGTTTATTCCACGTTGTCAGATTCGTCGTAAAGGACTCGTTGAATAACGTGGAAATAACGACAAAATTAAAAAAATAAAGAAAGCGAAACCCGTTAATACCACGTAGGAGAGAATCGTCGTAAATACCACGTAAAGTAAATGATGAACGCGGCCCACTTTAATTCCACGTAGGACAGAATCGTCGTAAACACCTCGTAACATAAATCGTCGTAAATACCACGTAAAGTAAATGATGAACGATGCCCTCTATAATTCCACGTAGGACAGAATCGTCGTAAACACCACGTAACCAAAATCGTCGTAAACACCTCGTACTATAAAAACTAGAAAAAAAAAAGAAAAAGAAGAAATATACTGGATTTACATGTGGCAAGACTTCCAACAATTATATTACTTAAGTCTCACCAACATAAATTCCAATATCTTCTTCTCTTCCTTTTTTCTCAAATTTTTATAATTTGAATAGGATTGGATTTGGGAGTATGATGTGAGATAGGGTGTGATTTGGGAGTTTGGGTGTGGGTTGAGAAGGAGAGTTACGGGTATATTTATAGGGAAGCTTTCCTTGGTAATTCCACGTAAGCGAAATCGTCGTAACGTCCTCGTACCTTAAAAACACGGGCCTTTGTAATTCCTTGTAACTTCCTCGTATAATAAAACGCGGGCCTTTGTAATCTCTCGCTGTTTCGTCGTAAAAAAAAACACGGGCCTCTGTAATTCGTCGTAAAATTACGAGGAATTTGCGACGGTATGTAATCTTATATATACCCCCGAGCGCTCACTCTTTCTTTCCTCTCTACTTCCTCTCCACTTCCTCTCCACTTCATCCCTGTTTCGTTGCAATGGTAAGCCTCTCTAATTCCTCTCTAATTTGGTTAGTTTAGGTAGATTAGGTGGTTAGTATAGAGAATTTAGATAAGTTTACGGATCTTATGTTATTTAGTGTTGATTAGGTGGATAATGTTGGAAACTATACTGTTGACGAAAATTTAAAAAATTAATTTTTTTTCTCAGGTTCGAAAAGGTAGACTTACTGCCCATTACAGAGAGATGTTCGGTGAGCCGGGTAGTCGTTTAGACCTGTCGTCTTCTTCAGCTCCCAGTTCTTCGGGTCAGGAGACTGTCCCCAAGACTCAGTACATTCAGATAGTCTTTGGGTCTCCTTCTTCTAGTGCACCATCGGTTCCTCCTCCCCCGATGGCTCCTCCTCCTGTGCCTCCTCCGATGGCACCTCCGATGCCCGCCGAGATTCATCCCGATTTGATGGTGCCTCCGAGTGCTCCTTACTCGCAGTAAACTGTAGAGGACATTCTCCGTCTGCCAGGCAGAGAAGGTTTGCCAGTCATCGACCCCGACCGACCGGACGGAACTTTGTGGTATGTTTCATTATTTTTTTATTCGTATTAAATTCTTATATAACTTTAAAAAATAATTTATCTTTTAAATTTGTATTTTCCAGGTTTGGGATTGACGGATATCTTGCATCGGACGTAACCGACACGATGAAAGGTTACTTCTCCATGCCACATCCGAACTGGAGTAAGACGCCTCAGTACGTCAGAAAGACGTGGTTCAAAATTTACGCTGTAAGTTTCTATTAAGTAATTTTTTTTTTTAATTTTTTCATGATTTATATATATATATATCTTTCTGAAAAACTAATTATAAATTATTTTTTCCAACAGCAAAAATATAATTGGGCCTTGGGGATCACTGAGAGGGTGAGGAAGAAGTTTATCGCGAAGGCGAAAGTTCGCTTGTTGGACACAGTCTCCAACTGGAAGGGTGACTGGAACGTGAAGGGGTATGAGCGTGGCAAACCCGCTGAGCTCACCACGGATGTCTGGGATGGCCTCATCCGATATTGGCGTCTTCCTGATTCCATTAGAGTCGCCCAGTCTTGCTCTAACTCCCGTAACACAGTCGATGAGCACGGGAACGGGCCGATGCTTCACACTACGGGCCAAAAACCCCACGCCGGTGTCGGTTTGGAAATGGTAATTAAATATTCTAACAACTTTCTTAAATGTTATTTAGGCCAAAGAGAAGGGAGAATTCCCGTCTCTTATGCAACTTTACGAGAGGACCCACAAGAACAAGGTGGGCCGATTTATAGATGGCAAGTCCGAGCAAATCTACAACGATTTGGCTGCTTGGGTTGAAGAACGCCAGACCCAGCTGACCCAGCAGTCCACCGATGGATTACCCGTCACCTTATCCACACCTGAAGTGGTAAGCTTTACGATGAGGTAAATTTTCTAAAATTTTAATTTTTTTAATTATTCATTTAATTTAACTTTAAATTTTTACTAACAAAATTTATTTTTTGTTTAAGGTTGTCCCAAAAAAAAAGGGACGGACGTTGGGGATTGGTTTTGTCAACGATGTTCCGAGAGCGACATCGTCTTATGTTCAGCGACGGGATGATGAAGTCTCTCAGCTGCGTAGGGAGTCCGATGAGCTGCGTAGAGAGTCTGCTGAGCTGTGTCACGAGTTGAGCTCGACGCGATCTCGTATGGGTGGACTCGAGGGCTTCTTGGACGTTGTAGCAGCCACAAATCCGGAATGGGAGACCTTTTTGAGGACCATGCGACAACGAAATCCTATTCCAGGCGAGTCAACATCCGACACACATGCCGAGGCGGATGTAACGGCGAGGAGTGATGAATTCTATCGGGCGATTAACGACCCTTAGTTCTTTTTAATTTTGATTCTTGTATTATGAATTCAAAACTTATTTATATATAAAATATTGTGGTTTTGATTTTTTTAGAATTTTAATTTTATTAATAATTTAAATTATTTTTTTAATTATAATTTTTTATATTTCTGTAAAATATTGAAACGAAGTAAATTCGTAGCTAATTTTGCGACTTCTTTACGTGGAAGCTTAACGAGGTTTTTACGAGGAATTGTTTACAAGGAAATGACATGGAAAGTTCACGTGGTCTTTACGAGGAAAGCTATCAAGGTATTTACGTTTACTTTACGAGTATTTACTTTCGAGTTATTTACGTGGGTTTTACGAGGAACGTCTTTCATGGTATTTACGAGGAAATTTAGCGACGTCCTTACGTGGAATCTTTACGTGGTCTTTACGACGAAATATTCCTCTTCGCTTTTACGACGAAATTATTTCCTCGCTATGTTACGACGAATTAGCGAGGATATATGTGTTACGACAAACGTATAACGACGAAACGGGTTTCCTCGCTAATTCCTCGTAACACTGCTTTTACGACGAAGTCACGAGGAAAACTGCCCTCGTAAAACTTGTGTTTTCTTGTAGTGAACCATCAAAAATCCAAAGGACTTCCAGTGGACGAAAGAATGCGAATCCGCTCTCCATGAGCTAAAGGCATATCTCATTGTGGGAACCGAAATTCGAACTGTCGATTTCCGTTTAAATAAGGAAACTAGGAAAACCCTAATTTTCCAGAGGACCCAGATATCCACACGTCAAGCAATCAGAACACGAGAATAACAATGATAAAAAAATAAGAAATCGAAAAGAGAGCAAAGTAGATCTTATTCCGAATCTGCGTATGAGCGTTTACAACAAGGTATAAGCCTGGGCTCGAGAGCTGTCGGCAAGATTCCTAGTTCTAGCAACCCTAAGACGGCTAAACCTAATTGAGTCGCAGCTCGAAATAACAAAAACGGAAATTTGCCTAAATTGCTCTAAGTGCTAAGTTTGCTCTGAAAAAAGTCTCTCTCCATGCCTCTCGCCTAGGTCGGTTTACACTTTTACTCTTCTGCCCTTAAGCCGTCATAGCATAAAATGGAGATATTCCATTTTTTCGATCTTTGTAATTATCCTCAAAATTTCGTATTTATCCGCGAAAACTTGACATTTATCTTTCCTTGCGCGCCAAGCATAAACCGTGCTATGGTTTACGGGCTTTTGGTTAAGAAATCGTAGGATGGGCCTCTAGTCGTGTTATAGGTCCCTTTGGGCCGTCTTCCGACTCGAAGCGTTTACTGCAACTTCTTTCGATAAAGAACGAACTTTCCGCGGTTTAAATCCGTAAAGTTTGATCGATGATTTAGAATAACGGAAAACATGAACCGAGCTCGCCACGGTCTTCGGGAAATAGCATCGAAGGTTTGACGAGAATGCGTGGACTGGTGTCGTATCGACGTTTTGGAAGAGCTCGGTCGTTATGTAGCAATCGAGCGGAAAGGTTGCTCGGTCGCTATGTAGCAACCGAGCAGAACGGACACTAGGTCGCTACGTAGCGACCGAGCTTGGCCGCAGCGACCGAGCGGGACGGACGCTCGGTCGCTACGTAGCGACCGAGCTTTGGCTCGAGCTCGGTCGCTACGTAGCGACCGAGCAGAACAGACGCTCGGTCGCTACGTAACTACCGAGCTTGGCCGAGCTCGGTCGCTACGTAGCGATCGAGCGGAACGGACCTTCGGTTGCTACGTAGCGACCGAGCTTTGGCTCGAGCTCGGTCGCTACGTAGCGACCGAGCAGAACAGACGCTCGGTCGCTACATAGCGACCGAGCTTGGCCGAGCTCGGTCGCTGTGGAACGGACCTTCGGTCCCTACGGGCTCGGACCCGATTGCTACGTAGCGACCGGATAGCGTGCATGTGCGGTAGTTTCGCAATGACCGAGCTTGGTTTGTCCACTTTAAGCTTTGAAGGATACTTCTTCGTAAAAACTTCGTATTGGTTATTTTTTTACGAAAATCATATTTTTCTTATACTATCTTTTCGGAAATACGATTTCCGAGGGTTTTCGTGTGTTAATTCCGTTATTACCGTTTTTGACCCCAACACTCACCACTCCTCCTCTCCTATCCAAGCCACTACTCTGTGAGCTCATGCTGCCATATCTATCAGTCTCCGAACACGCCGTGAGAGCAGTCTTACACAATTTTAAACTTAGAATCATCACCTCTATAATATTGCAATTCACATCTAAGAAGTCCTAATCACAAAAGCACATTATACCATATCATAGCTTAGCAACCAAATTCACCTAGCTAACAACTTAGAAAATCTTGTCTGACATTCCCCTCTACCAACCTCATTTCTTAGCATAAATAAAAGTGCATGATTTACCTTGGGAGTATCGATCACATGATGCAAAGATTTTCAAACAGATATCTGGACCTGCAGGTAAACATTAATTCATATCCTCTCTCTCTACTAATTTTCTCTCTTAGTCAAAGTCTGCTTATATTTGCAAGATCATTGACCAAGATTGGACAGGCTTCCAAGAATCAAGACTTAATGGTGGTTGCACCCAAGTCCTGTTCACTTCTTTTTGACCTATATCCAGGATTATTTGTAAAGCAAGCTTTAATGGTTGTAGCCACCAAGTCTTGTTATAATCATTTACCTATTGAATTCTTATGAAGGAAACCTTAATGGTTGTAGCCACCAAGTCTTGTTTGAATCCCTTCCTAATAAATCAATAGATATGTATATATAATAATAAATTTTTTTTCGAAAATAGAGAGAGAGGGTGATAAATCTATATACACAAGGCTTTACCTTCCAGACTTGTTTGAAGAATCCGATCCCATGTATACCAAGCCCCAAGACAAGCAGTTGTGTCAAGTTTAGTGTTGGATGTCAGCTTTGGTTCCTTCAAACAATCTCAGCAAATGTAACATAGTTGACAGGTATCATTAGTATCTTTAGTACTATCTGCAATCAGTAAGTCTATAATAGTGCTAAAGAGTGGTTAGGTAACAAGGAAAAATCTAATAAGTTCATTATCCCCTTATTAAATCAATAAAAAGTGTATGTCTGAAAATATTTATAAAATTCATGAATAAACTAATATCAGTAAACCTCCCCCAGACTTAAACTACACTGTTCTCAGTGTAAACTCAGTCGGAGTTATGGTGATAATTAAATCATAATTTTGTAATGTAACAAGTTAGGACAAAATACCAGACCGGTATGTATGTCGACAGATGTAAGGATGTTGATATCGGTCGCGGCATGTGATATGTCGATCGATGTCGATACTTACGGCAATCGTCTACTCGGATTTTTTTTTTATAACCTGAAATAATTAAAAGCCAACATAAATAGTAGATTAATAAAAACCAAATAAATATTACCTAATAGTGGGTTGCCTCCCACTCAGCGCTTTGTTATAGTCATTTAGCTTGACTTTGGAGGTGATTGGGCTAGTAATGTTGAAAGCTGGTACTTTTTAGGAAACAAGTTTCCATCTCTTCTCTGCGCTTGTTGAACCATGTACCAGTGAAGTCTCGTAGTGCTTCATCTCCTCTGCGCCTTTTGTCCGTCATTATCGTAGTTGCATCTTCTATCTTCTGCAATCTATCTCCAAGACGCTCAAGATTGAACTGATGTCGCATAATTGTGGCGTATGTGTTAGCTGAGATCTCCTCCTCACGGTTGTGTGTGTTAGACATATCTGATGTCACCTTTTGTACTAGTCTCCCTCGGTTTGTAGCGACGTCGACCGATGTTTGTCTGTGAGTGTTCGTTGATTTATTGTTGCGTCTATCGATCGATGCTGATCCTTCTAGTCGACGAGCCATGTAACTCTGAATCTTCACTAATTCCCCTTGAATAGCTTCTATCTTGGAAGTCAAAGCACTAATGCTAAGATCCATTGGGAAATAGATGTCATCACATCTCCTATCAAGCCTCTCTTCTGTATTTTCCAGAGCTCTGTAGATCCCTTCTAACAACTGATCTATCTCTCCCCTGGTGTGAAAATCTGGTTGAGACTTCATCATATGTGAGTGTGGGGGGGGGGGTTTCGTCGACCGATGCTGGTAAGCGGTTGTCGATCGATGCGTGTAAGCGACTATCGATCGATGGGTGTAAGCGACTATCGATCGATGCTTGTCGATGTCTGTCGATCGATGTAGAGCGAGATACGTCGGTTGCATGCTGAATTATGGCTATGTCTTGCCTCATCTCTTCCATGCAAGTAGTAGCCAACTGATACTATCATTCAATGGATAGTAGACTCCATCAAGCTTCATCTGGAAGTCTTCTTTGTTCTTCTCCATTTCTCCGCAGATTCCATAGAACATCTCATTGATCTCGTTGTTGGTGTAGATCTCTGGTACAAGCTTGGTTTGTGTGAATGAGCTAGCATGTTCTGGAAGACATATGTAGATGTGCTCATCTGTCAAGCTCTTTCCAGAAGTCTTCTGATATCTTTGTTGTGAACGCGAATGGTGTGTCCATCTTCGTCTTTGGCTTACCCCTAACATCTCTGTAGATTCCATACTCATCCTTCTTTTCCCAGTAGAATTTCCTAGTACCAAAAGAATCAAAGGCTCTTCTGCCAAATTTAGGACGTCAACGTCGATCGATGGTCGAGTAGGGTGTCGAGACTTCTGTTTGAAGCGTTTATCTATGCAACCAGCTGTGTCATAGAACTCCTTTGTAACATTCTGCTGGTGTTCTGTAATAGTGTGTTGTTGCACGAAGAGGTTGTCTGCCCCGTTGGCTGTCTGAAGGATGTTAGTAATATCCTCTCGAGATACGTGCAGTTTACGTCCACCTATTGCTTTTACATAGCCATTTGGGTTCCTGAAAATACCAAATTCGTGAGGAGTTAGATACTGGTTATCAGATTTATCTTTTTCGTTTATAGTGGTTTTTGGTTTTGGACGGCTGTCGATCGATGTTGAAGGATGGATGTCGATCGATGAAGGAATAGCTTTGTCGATCGGATGGCTGAAATATGTTCTTTTCCAAGCATATTCTGTTCGTTTCTGATATGTTTCATCGCATATATGCATGTTAAGAAGTTACTCATAAGTGAAACCCTCATGAAGTTTATCAGATCCTTGATCATGGTATGTTGTCTCTACTGCGTAGCTCTCGTGATGGCGATCATCTACCCAAATTCCAGTTGAGTAATCTCCGTCATGGGTAGTGTCGACGTTAGTGTCAATCCATGGGTAGTAGGCGATGTCGGTCGATGCCTGAAGGTGGCTTGGTTGATGAGGTTGAGTGTCGATCGATGTTGAACCGTTCCTGTCGATCGATGGCGACTTCATTTTCCAAGAGGAATGATAGAGAAGTCTATCTTCCACGTCAAGAATCTCTCTTTGTTCTATGGCTCGTTCTTCCTCATAATCTTCCTCATACTCCTCTGTATGCATGTTGTGTGCTGCCATAGTGGGATTGTAATAATCGTTCTCCCATTCTTTTGGACTACTGTCGACCGATTCTTCCTTTGGTGTGTCGATCGATATCTGATGGGCACTGTCGATCGATGTTGCAGTGTGAGTTTCGATCGACGCCGAGTATTCTCTCTCATACTCAGCTCTATAGTGGCATGCTGCAATGATTCCTGGATCATTGATTCTTCTGGAGGTCGTCTGTGGGTTCTTGACTGGAATAAGGTTGTAGTAGACATGAGGATCTATGAGCGTTAGGCATAACTGGTTGGTTTGCAAGTTGCACACTGCTCCCACATTTGACAAGAAGGCACTCCCAAGTAATAGAGAAGAGTTTCAGTTCAGCTTGATGTCCAAGACATGGAAATCTACTAGAACTAAGGCATTACAATCTCCACCTCTAGGTCTCTCACAATTCCTCCTGAGTTTCTCTAGGAACAATCCACAAAAGTGAACAATTCCTTGGAAGGCTCCACCTGCAGACCCAGATGGTCTGTCATAATCCTAGGTAGGATGCTGACTGATGCTCATGTGTCGCCCAAGGCATGTGGAAATTCAATACCCTTCACCGTGCATGGTATTGCAAATTGCCCAGGATCATTCTTCTTCTTCAATGTAACCCTCTTCCTCATCTGCTCTCTAGCTTCACAGTACATTCTCCTAATGTCTTCTTCTATCTCTTTGGTTTCTCTGAAGAACATCCACAATATGTGAGTATAATAGGCATCCTCGAATGGCTTTTCTAAAGGAATCCTAAAAACTCTTTTTCGGAAACTTTCTTTTTCCTTTTCATTAGCCCCCCTCTTCAGATGTTTCGCCACTTTTTCGTTTCTTCTCCTTAGGGTTCTTCTCGTAGGAACCCTATCAACCTCCATAGGATCTACTCCATTATCTAAAGGTGTCCTAACGGCCTCTGGTGGGTGTGGGAACCGAAATTCGCACTGTCGATTTCCGTTTAAATAAGGAAACTAGGAAAACCCTAATTTCCCAGAGGACCCGGATATCTGCTAATTACCACACGTCAAGCCATCAGAACACCAGAATAACAACGATAAAGTATAAAAAATCGAAAAAGAAAGCAAAGAAGATCTTATTCTGAATTTGCGTATGAGCGTTTACAACAAGGTATAAGCCTAGGCTAGAGAGCTGTCGGCGAGATTCCTAGTTCTAGCAACCCTACGACGGCTAAACCTAATTGAGTCGCAGCTCGAAATAACAAAAAACGGAAAAATGCCTAAATAACTCTAAGTGCTAAGTTTGCTCTGAAAAAGTTCTCTCCCATGCTCCTCGCCTAGGACTCCTTATATACTAGCTCCAAGGTCGGTTTACGGTTTTACTCTTCTGCCCTTAAGCCGTCATAGCATAAAAATGGAGATATTCCATTTTTCCCGATCTTCACAATTATCTTCAAAACTTCCGTATTTATCCGCCGAAACTTGACATTTATCCTTCCTTGTGGACCAAGCGTAAACCGTGATGTGGTTTACGGGCTTTTGGTTAAGAAATTGTAAGATGGGCCTCGAGTCGTGTTTTATGTCCCTTTGGGCCGTCTTCCGACTCGACACGTTTACTACGATTTCTTTTGATAAAGAACGCACTTTCCGCGGTTTCTACTCCGCGAAGTTTGATCGATGATTTAGAATAGCGGAAAACATGGACTGAGCTTGCTACGGTCTTCGGGAGATAGCATTTGAAGGTTTGACGAGAATGCATGGACTGGTGTCGTATCGATGTTCGGAAGAGCTCGATCGCTACACAGCGACCAAACTTTGGCTTGAGTTCGGTCGCTACGTAGCGACCGGTCAGCGTGTATGTGCAGTAGTTACGCAACGACCGAGCTTGGTTCGTTTGCTTTGAATCTTCAAGGATACTTCTTCGTAAAAACTTCGTATTGGTTATTTTTTACGAAAATTATATCTTTCTTTTTACTATATCTTTCGGAAATATGATTTCCGAGGGTTTTCGGGTGATAATTCCGTCGTGACCGTTTTTGACCCCAACAGTTAGCCCCCCAGCCCGTTAGGACCATGCATCGCAGGGTCATAGCGTGCGGTTAGGCATGTTTGGCAAGTTAGGCGTGTTGGATGGAATTATTATCCGAAAGTCCAAGCTTGAATAGTAAATCCTCATACCTATAAGAAGTGAGGTAACTTGTTTCATAATTTTTTCACTTTCTTGTTTTCTCTAAGATCTTTCTTAAGAAAAACTTTCTTTCTTTCTCTCCACTCTTTTCCACTATTTTCTCAAGAGAATTAAAATGTCGAGCAAGAAAAAGATTGCGAAAAAGGGTCTTCATCCGCGAGTGCTTACGAAGAGCTCATCTTTCCGAAGATGGAGTTCGTGCATCACTCGGTACATCCCGCCGAGAATGAGGCATGGTGGGTTGCGCATTATGGTTTGATGACTCCTCCCAAAGAGAAGTCGTTCCCGGTCCTGAACCATCGTGCAGTCGAGAAAGAGGATCCAAGCAGGAGTACCGACGAGTTTCTCGCGATCATGCGATCGTTCTACCATATCCCGGATGCCGTGGAGTTTCGGGTTCCCCATCCCGGGGAGTGTGCTAACAGCCCCCCAGAGGGTTACTTCACTTGCTACGAGGCGTTCGTAGTGCGTTGTCGTTTGTGGTTCCCAATCCCCGAAATTCTCGTCCGAGTGTTGGACCGTTTCGAGGTTGCGATAAGCCAGTTAACTCCCTTCGCCATTCAGCATCTTATTGGGATCCTGATCCTGAGCTAGCATGGCCTTTCCCTTTCCGTCGATCATTTTGAAGCACTTTTGAGGCTTCAACTCGTCAAAGATACGGACAAGCATAGGCTGGTCCCTCGGAACTTTATGTCAGTGGTTAAGAAGTTCATTTCGAACTTCAACTCGTGGAAGAAGTATTTCTTCTTTGTTCATATAAACGCTGCGTCTGTCGAAGAGAGTTGCATTCCACTGTTCTGGAGGTTGCCGAACGATCGTCCCTTCATCAATCCTCTTGCTCCGTTCCCTGAGGACATCATTGCGGTGAGGGATCTTCTTAGGAACGGTCCCTTCTTCTGGACTTCCTTTACGCCGAAGAGGGTTCGGAAGGTACTGAGATTCGTGCACCCCGGTCCTGCTTCGGTCGCGGACACGGGAAGCGACTCCGAACCTTACGACCAGAATTTCGTTGTAGCTCCAGCAGCTGTGCCGGAGTCGAGCTCTTGGAAGGGAAAGGATATCGATCTTGGCGACATAGAATTTTCGATGGATGACTCTATGCTTCCAGGATGGGATCCAAACCTTGCTTACGGCGACGGGAGTGGCTCGAGCGAGGTCCCTATTCCGAATTTTGATTATTTCTTTGCTGGTCTGCCACCAGGTTTCGATGCTCCTCCACTTGCGAAAGAGTCGGCGAGGCCGAAAGTTGTCGCGGAAGGGTCCCGAATCATCAATAGGGTATGATTTTTTCGAAAATATTTGTGATTGCCTAGGTATTATTTTTTTTTGCTTATAATGCGTTAATCGGTTTCGCAGGGCCTCAACTTGCTTGGCTCGCCCATTGAAGCGAGCCATAGGGAAGCTATGGTCTATCGTTTTAAAGCGGAGAAAGCGGAACGAGATCTCGCTCGCGTGCAAGGCGAGATGTTGGAGCGAGAAGCGCAACTTACTCGTGATCATGCGCGGGCTGTCCGTAAGGCGGAAAGGAAAGGCAAAAGAGAAATCGTCGAGGCGATGAAGACTCGTGCCTCTCAATTCCAGGTTAAGTATGGGAACCTCAAGAATGCCTTTACCTCGGTGGGCGATTTCCGTGAGTGCCGCGGTTCAGTCGGAAGTCTTTGGAGGACGCAAGCCGATGACTATGTGTTCGAGAAGGAAATGAGCTTGATGAAGAGTGGCATGAACGAACGTGCCCACGCTGAGACGCTCATTCCTTCTATCGACGAGCGGATTCAAGGGTTCTGGGATTCCATCCCGGTTTCTCCTGATACCAAGGAGGTTCCGACCGGGTTGCCCGATGGTGGTGAGGAAGTGGATCATCCTGCGGATGCGTTCGGTGCTTCGTTGTCTGGGGACTTTGACTTTGGACTATGAGAGGTGGAATGGTTATCGACAGAAAGATGCTCGTCTTTCCGTTTTATGTTTGTGGCCGAGTGTGGCCTTTATTTCGAGAGATTTGTATGGGCCTGTTTTGGCTGTTTCTATTGCTTATCGGGACTGGCCGTTTGTGGCTTTGAATCCCTTACCGCTTTAGCAGTTTTATATATATGATGAATGTTTCATTTTGAGTTTTCCTGAGTAGGTTCGAAGTAAATATGAGTTGTCGTCTCATATTTAATTTCGATGAGATGTTCGATATGTTAGTTCGTTCGTGATTTTCGTAAAAAATTACTTATCTTTACGATTTTCGGGAACATTGAGATGCGAACGGAGAGACATTGTAATAACCCTCACGAGCAGATATAATTTTGGTCAAGAAAATTCTTTAAGATCAGTTTGAAGATTGATCGATCAGAATTTAAATAAAAATCGACACGGTGAATTAATCTCGACGGGGCTGTCTTTTGGTCGAAAAACCATCTCTTGATGGTTCTGGTCGAGTGTTAATTATTATCGTTGATTTTTATTCATGCTGGGTGAGTTTATTCAGAGCAGGACAAGATTCGAATGATGAAAAATATTTAGTCGAAACAGTCCGGAAAATATCGACAAAACTCTTAAAATTATTTCTGAACAGTAACATGCTTTGCACCTTCTAGCCTACTTGCTTCCTCAGTAATTAGGTCACATGACCTACACCTATTTGCTTGCCTGCTTGCTCATTAGAAGTCACATGCTGGTCACAAGCTACTTGCTTCAGCTGCTTGTAGCTTTCTTCATGGGAAGGAAAAGTTCAGCTGCTTGTGCTGCTTGGTGTGCTGAAGCATGTCACCAGCTGTCTAACCTCATCTTTGTCTTTTGTGGGAGCAAACCCTCATCTGAAGCAACTCCTTATGATATAAAATACCCTCTTCTCTCCTCTGGACGTTCATAACCTGCAAGAAAAACCAGAGAAAAATTCAGAGAGAAAGAGAGAAAGAAGAGAGAAAAATCTGTGAGAAAAGATTCATGAAAAATTCAGAAAAATATTCAGAGAAGAGGAGTGAGCATGGACAACTCTTTCTCACCATCCTGTGACTTTAATCAGTGAGTTTTGGAGTGTTTAAGAGCTGAAGATTTGGTGTCCTGAAGTTGAGAATCACCTATGTTCTTCAGCCTTTGATTTTGATCGGTAAGATGGTTGTGGATCAGTTTCTGTGAGAAGTTTTGTTGGTTTGCCTACACTGGAGATAAATTCTGAATAAATCCAACCATGTATTCTTGTGGTGTTGATCAGGTTAATTCGTGGTTAGCTTGAAGAGAGACAACCAGTCAAGTTTAATTAGTTAAGTAAAACCGGTATGCTTCAGCTTCTTGATTCAGCCATGTTTTGATGAGAAACAATTGATGTATGTTGGTTAACCTGTCAGGATCAGTTGTCTAAGGTCTTGTTCTCTTCAGTCTTGGTTGGTTTATGATTTAATCAGTCTCATAGAACCAGTAGACGAACTGTTAAGAATTATGGGAATTAAACAGAGCTGATTTGATCTTGTTTAGAACTGAATTGAGCTGAGTATGTTCTGATCTGATCTGAGCGGAGCTGTCTATGGTCTGAAATTGTCTTGAACTGATGTCGTCTGAGTATAACCGAGTTAAGCTGTTGGGAACTGATTAGAACCGGAGTTAGCTGAGCATGAACTAAGCTGATATGAACCGAGTTAAATTGTTAAAGCTTGAACCGAGCTGAACATGGTATCAATCTGTCTTGAACCGAACTGATATGAGAGAACTGAACTGAAATGTTATGAACTGAGTTCAGTTTCTTCTTGAACCAGACTACCGAACTTTATGTTCCAACTGTTATGTTTTGAATTCAGATGGCCAAGGAGAGTATTCGGATCAGCCGGATCCTTGTGATGGTTCTGAACCGAGAGTGATCCAAAAGTAAAGTGTGATTAGCTTGAGCTCGAGTCTAGTCTTCCTTAACCAATCTCATGGACTTAAAGGTGAGTCTAGATAGATGATGAATGAATTATGAATGAGTATGCATGATTGCATATTGAATATGGTTGATTAATTAAGGATTAATCATGGATTAATTAAGGAGTAATTATGGTTTGATTGATTAAGTATTATTCCTTAATCTATATTTATATATGAAGTATTTATCTAGTTTAAATACTTAAGAATAAGCAAGAATAATTCTTTGAGGTTATCCCGAGCCTTAGTACTTGTTCTCAAGTACTAATCTATAAGTATTCTATTAATAAGTGTGAATCATGTGAAGTCTTATTGTATACTCACTCTCCCGAAAGTCCCGCATTGCCGTGAATTGGTCCTGCGATATGGATCAAGGTCATGAAGACACGATGATGGGGTCGCACCCTGGAGGCCGTGTCACTGCATGCAGCGTTGGATGTTCTATCTTGGAATATCTGATGGAGATGATGGTTATATTTATTCCCCGTTAAGCTCGGTTAGCCTTGGTGGTTTTCCGGGTTTAGCATATATATATATATTAAGAGTATGAGTGATTGGCGGGTATCGTGGAGGTGATGTTTAAGATAGATTCACATGGATGGATTGAGAGGCCTTATATTAATTATGGAATATAATTCCACTGCATTCAAATAGTGTCGATTGCTCGGGATACTATTGATATGTGTTTGGGTGTGGGATTAGACTCACTGAGTAAACTAGTTACTCATGACTCATTTGATATTCAGGTAACCAGTAGGTGGGAGACCTTTACTCTAGGACGGGAAGGAACGGCATTAGCCAGCGGTAGTTTTATTATCCTTGCAAAGTCATTTTGATATATCTTATGAATAAGATTTGTAGACCGAAAACCTCGAGGTTAATTTATAACAAATTTTGTAAGATGATTTTAAATGATATATAAATAATGTTTTTTTTAAAAAAGTACGGGTTCCATATGATATTAGTCCTTGTCTGGACGAACTAACTATCAGGTATTGCTTTCTCGGGTTGAAAAGCCTAGAGTGGTATCCGATAGGAGCGTTGGTGTTCTTTGATTGTTGGTCTAAGGCGATCGGAAGTATTCTGAGAACCTCAGATCGACCATCGAGGAACATCGACCGTGTCATTTCCGGTCATCTATGATCGGGGGTGTCACAAAGGTGGTATCAGAGCATGGTTATACGATGCTAGAATGGGACTTGTTTCAAATGTTTTTCGAGTCAAAATGAGTCGCAAGGATAACTAGGATATGCTGGCTTGTTCCTTCATTTTAGGATAGATATTCATGGGTAGTTACCTAACAGTGATATTTCATAGTAGAAGCACCGAGACAAGCTTGAATGGATGGAGCGTACTTACCGAGGTTATTATCATCATGATCAAGTTTGCTACCCTCATGGTGGGGTTCACTACCTTCCTGCTAGAAGTCAATAACCTCATGCCTTCCTGCCGTTTTTCTGAGTTTTAGTGGGGATGCTAATACTTTAGAGAGATTTATGGGATATAATTGATACATCGAATACATCTCCGGACTCATGTGTTATCGATGTCAAGGTGGGTGTTGTTTGTGATCCGGTTCAGAGCGATTCGACTACACTTGATCACATAGATGAACTTATTATTCCGGTTTCTCAAGTCTAACCAGCTCATGCTAAGACGTACAAGCACCACAGCCATACAAGCATGATTTCTTAAGCATTTGTTTCAAGCTTAGCGTTGGAAGAAGAGATGGTTTGACTGTATTACAAGATGATGGAAGCACCAGAAGCATTCTGTTTGCAACGGAAAATCATGAAGCTTATGATGCAAAGAAGAAGAAGTTGGGACCATAAGATACTGAAGAAGGACTAAACCGTTAGAAGTATACTTTGGCTTGAGGCAGATTTGGGATCCAACACTCAGAGCAGAATATTCACGTGGCCGTTGTTCAGAGAATTACAAGAAGGATTTGGCAGCAAGCTATTTGGAGATGAACGCTATGAGTTGTTGGTCGAGAGTCAAGAGTTACTTCAGAGAGTTGAGTTCGAGTTGGACAGATTTCATGAGTTCAGGAAGTAGTATTTTCTACACAAGCATCGAGATACGTGGTCGAGTGAATTGGATTCATCGATTATGGTTTGGAGAATAAGCAAAAGATCATACGAAAAATCTTTGGGAACTTAGCCAAGAATTTTGGAGTAGATAAAAGACCATGGAGTTTCAAAGCTTCGAGGAGATGTTAGAGTATGACGTGAATGTTAAAGAAGCTATTATTGCTGAAGAGGTTAACCAAGTCATGCAGACCGTTTATTTTCCAACCGCTGCAGATCAAAGGTCAGTTTCAAGAAGTGAGTTAAGTAAGTCGTTGGGGATGATTTTGGGTGTACATTTCATCAGATCAAGATCGAGGACCTTGAGCCGTTATGGTTGTGACTAGCAAAGACAGAATGGTCGTGATTGTCAAAGTTTGGGAAATCCTGGAACGTTTGCATCATTCGCGCTTTGGTGGTTCTTGTGAAGAGTTAGGAATTTAGGTTACCCTTCCTCATGAAGTTACCCGATCTACGTTACCTATACCTAAGATAACACTTGTTGAACTAGTCCAATTTTCCTTACCGTTAGTCCACATCCAAGTGTTAGGCTATTTGGGTAGAGCCTACACTTTATAGTTGCCTGGACCGTCAAAACCTCTGAAAAGGTCCAATCACAGGTTTGCTTCTTATCCCATTGCGTGTTGTGTGCATTTTAAAAATTTATGAATGATTAAATAAATAAGTGAAGGAGTGATCAAGGTGTCGTATGAGACCTTGCCTATGGACGGAATTTTCCGCCCATATTGTGTTTGATGCGGGAACAACACATAGATGTAGTTCTCGGGTAGTGTCATTGTTTTAGGAAGGATTCACTTTAGTGAATTCAAGTACACTGTTCTTATTCGTGGAAGTACTGGCTGCCATTTAGAGTTATGGTATGCCTTCGTATCCCATCCCCATTCCTTAGTACTTCCATTAGAGCGGTTTGTTTCTATCTAGAGTGAGATTGGCTATCTAGTTATCGAGCTCAATTAGGATGTTGTTGAGGAAGGAAGTCTTTGAGAGAAGACCAGTTACCGTTGGCCTGCAATGGTATTCTACTAAGTGTTGGAGCCTCGCTCATATCAGTCTGGAGAGTTGGGAACCTTTTGGGAAATGGTGAAGTGGCGTATTCCATTATCATCATAATTGGGCGGAGAGAAAATAACAAGAAGCAGAGTATCGAGGACAGTTAGATAACTAGGGAACATGAAGCTATGTTTAAGAAAGTGGAAAATTTGTTGACATCCAAAAGTAACCCGTCAAGTATTCTGGTTGAACCTTGATTCGCTGCAATTGCCTAGGCATCTATCCAAGTGGTTCTAGCCAAATTCAAGTAGCAGTCAGAAGATTTGTTTGGAGAAAGGTTTTGTTCGACTTAGTTATTTTCTGTCGAGTGTACCCATGTCACTGGTAAAGAAGAAGAACCAGAGTTTGCGGTTATGTTCGAGTATAAAATCAAGGACGTGACCATCAGGGTCAAGTATCAAGTTCTGGAATTGAAGAATGGTTAAGATCGGTTGCAAGGCGTAGTTTTATTCCAAGGACGTTTGATGGACGCTTCACGTTGTAGTAAATATTTCTGCACGGAAATTGGAAGTTAGATCCCTTAGTCAGTAAATGGAACAAGGAGTTGTTGCATATTTACAAAAGATCGCTATCTACATAATGGTCGTACTCAATTTCAGTTATCGTGATTCGAAGTTCTGTGGATTGGCCGGTTACCATCAGAAGTTTGTTCAAGAGTTAGAAACCATATCCACCAATGAGTTGATCGACTGAGAATGGTGTTACCTTGGAATGGAGTAAAAGTATTGATGAAGTATGAAATTAGTTAGAGGAAGTATCTACGTCTATCAATATCTTAGACTTGCATGAGCCTAACCAGCCATATACTACTACATGGATGTATTATGTGTTGGTCCAGGTGAATGCTAATGCAAGACGATATGGTAATCATTTATGCATCAAGGGAGCTAAGGAAGCATAAGGAAAACTATTTGATGCACAAGTTGGGGTTGGTGGCAGTTCTGTTGCACATCAAATTTAGTGATCATTTCAATATGAGAAAAGGATGCAAGTTTTCACTGATCAAAGAAGCCTAAGGAAGATTGAAGAGTGCAAGGAAAAAGGTATAACCATAAGGCATATGGGGATGCTCAAGTTGTTAAGAGATCAGAAGATATATTAACAGAGAAAGTGTGAAGTCATCATACAAGAGTACTTCGTTGGTAAATCAAGTTTGGTATAGGCGGACTTGTTGATTCCTCAGTTACTAGACAGAAGAAGGAAATCAGAAAGTAATAGAACAAGACTTCGATATGCGAAATTTCAGTGAGATTGAGTCGTTCAGAAGTTTTTGAAGAGTATCTCAGATAGATAAGAAGGGTATGGAATACTGTAAGGGAAATCATTTCTGGAATAAGTGTGTTTGTGTGTATTTGAGAGTGGCACCCTTGGTCTGAATCATGTTAGCGTGATTGATCGTGCATGTTCTTGTTTGATTGTTGCACGGTTAATCAAGTTAACATTGACCAGACTGGAGATGTTACATTCACGTATGGCACATCACCTCACGTTCCAAATTTCATGTTGCTGTTATGGGAGAAAGCCAGATAAAAAAGGTTGAGAAGTGATAGTCTATAGATACAAGATTGTTAGAAAAAGTATGCAGACCGCAGTTGACAAGAGTTGTGCAGAGTAAAGAATTTGGTTATCTAGAAAGTGGCTGCTCATAAAAGAAAGGATCGGTTGGGAGAATCAAGGGATCAACCATGAGTTGTTTTGATATGGGCAGATTAAGATAAGGTCAGAGCTAATATCCAGAACTCCTTTCAGAGACTGTTCAGTAAAGAGTGTACAGTTACGTTTTCAGAATTCGGGGACGAATTCTTTTGAGGGGGGAAGAATGTAATAACCCTCACGAGCAGATATAATTTTGGTCAAGAAAATTCTTTAAGATCAGTTTGAAGATTGATCGATCAGAATTTAAATAAAAATCGACACGGTGAAATAATCTCGACGGGGTTGTCTTTTGGTCGAAAAACCATCTCTTGATGGTTCTGGTCGAGTGTTAATTATTATCGTTGATTTTTATTCATGCTGGGTGAGTTTATTCAGAGCAGGACAAGATTCGAATGATGAAAAATATTTAGTCGAAACAGTCCGGAAAATATCGACAAAACTCTTAAAATTATTTCTGAACAGTAACATGCTTTGCACCTTCTAGCCTACTTGCTTCCTCAGTAATTAGGTCACATGACCTACACCTATTTGCTTGCCTGCTTGCTCATTAGAAGTCACATGCTGGTCACAAGCTACTTGCTTCAGCTGCTTGTAGCTTTCTTCATGGGAAGGAAAAGTTCAGCTGCTTGTGCTGCTTGGTGTGCTGAAGCATGTCACCAGCTGGCTAACCTCATCTTTGTCTTTTGTGGGAGCAAACCCTCATCTGAAGCAACTCCTTATGATATAAAATACCCTCTTCTCTCCTCTGGACGTTCATAACCTGCAAGAAAAACCAGAGAAAAATTCAGAGAGAAAGAGAGAAAGAAGAGAGAAAAATCTGTGAGAAAAGATTCATGAAAAATTCAGAAAAATATTCAGAGAAGAGGAGTGAGCATGGACAACTCTTTCTCACCATCCTGTGACTTTAATCAGTGAGTTTTGGAGTGTTTAAGAGCTGAAGATTTGGTGTCCTGAAGTTGAGAATCACCTATGTTCTTCAGCCTTTGATTTTGATCGGTAAGATGGTTGTGGATCAGTTTCTGTGAGAAGTTTTGTTGGTTTGCCTACACTGGAGATAAATTCTGAATAAATCCAACCATGTATTCTTGTGGTGTTGATCAGGTTAATTCGTGGTTAGCTTGAAGAGAGACAACCAGTCAAGTTTAATTAGTTAAGTAAAACCGGTATGCTTCAGCTTCTTGATTCAGCCATGTTTTGATGAGAAACAATTGATGTATGTTGGTTAACCTGTCAGGATCAGTTGTCTAAGGTCTTGTTCTCTTCAGTCTTGGTTGGTTTATGATTTAATCAGTCTCATAGAACCAGTAGACGAACTGTTAAGAATTATGGGAATTAAACAGAACTGATTTGATCTTGTTTAGAACTGAATTGAGCTGAGTATGTTCTGATCTGATCTGAGCGGAGCTGTCTATGGTCTGAAATTGTCTTGAACTGATGTCGTCTGAGTATAACCGAGTTAAGCTGTTGGGAACTGATTAGAACCGGAGTTAGCTGAGCATGAACTAAGCTGATATGAACCGAGTTAAATTGTTAAAGCTTGAACCGAGCTGAACATGGTATCAATCTGTCTTGAACCGAACTGATATGAGAGAACTGAACTGAAATGTTATGAACTGAGTTGAGTCTCTTCTTGAACCAGACTACCGAACCTTATGTTCCAACTGTTATGTTTTGAATTCAGATGGCCAAGGAGAGTATTCGGATCAGCCGGATCCTTGTGATGGTTCTGAACCGAGAGTGATCCAAAAGTAAAGTGTGATTAGCTTGAGCTCGAGTCTAGTCTTCCTTAACCAATCTCATGGATTTAAAGGTGAGTCTAGATAGATGATGAATGAATTATGAATGAGTATGCATGATTGCATATTGAATATGGTTGATTAATTAAGGATTAATCATGGATTAATTAAGGAGTAATTATGGTTTGATTGATTAAGTATTATTCCTTAATCTATATTTATATATGAAGTATTTATCTAGTTTAAATACTTAAGAATAAGCAAGAATAATTCTTTGAGGTTATCCCGAGCCTTAGTACTTGTTCTCAAGTACTAATCTATAAGTATTCTATTAATAAGTGTGAATCATGTGAAGTCTTATTGTATACTCACTCTCCCGAAAGTCCCGCATTGCCGTGAATTGGTCCTGCGATATGGATCAAGGTCATGAAGACACGATGATGGGGTCGCACCCTGGAGGCCGTGTCACTGCATGCAGCGTTGGATGTTCTATCTTGGAATATCTGATGGAGATGATGGTTATATTTATTCCCCGTTAAGCTCGGTTAGCCTTGGTGGTTTTCCGGGTTTAGCATATATATATATATATATATTAAGAGTATGAGTGATTGGCGGGTATCGTGGAGGTGATGTTTAAGATAGATTCACATGGATGGATTGAGAGGCCTTATATTAATTATGGAATATAATTCCACTGCATTCAAATAGTGTCGATTGCTCGGGATACTATTGATATGTGTTTGGGTGTGGGATTAGACTCACTGAGTAAACTAGTTACTCATGACTCATTTGATATGCAGGTAACCAGTAGGTGGGTGACCTTTACTCTAGGACGGGAAGGAACGGCATTAGCCAGCGGTAGTTTTATTATCCTTGCAAAGTCATTTTGATATATCTTATGAATAAGATTTGTAGACCGAAAACCTCGAGGTTAATTTATAACAAATTTTGTAAGATGATTTTAAATGATATATAAATAATGTTTTTTTTTAAAAAGTACGGGTTCCATATGATATTAGTCCTTGTCCGGACGAACTAACTATCAGGTATTGCTTTCTCGGGTTGAAAAGCCTAGAGTGGTATCCGATAGGAGCGTTGGTGTTCTTTGATTGTTGGTCTAAGGCGATCAGAAGTATTCTGAGAACCTCAGATCGACCATCGAGGAACATCGACCGTGTCATTTCCGGTCATCTATGATCGGGGGTGTCACAGACATGGTTTAGGATCTCGTATCTTTTAGATAGCATGTCTTGAGATGTTGGAGACCAGAGCGTTGGGTTTAGGGCAAGACCTAGGTTTACTTTCGGTTAAGGTTTGTGCGGTGACTAGCCGGCTATCGTTTTTCCTGTTGCGATTTCTTCCTGACTAGTACCGATTTAAAGTCCGCGATATGTTCTCGGCTTATATGACTTGTATGGTACGAATCGAGCATCTTCTCAGAGTCAACTGGAAGTGCTAAACCAAAATTTTGGATTTTTGTTGTAGCGCGCTTTCGTCCTAGTGTTGGACGTTTTTGAAGATCAAAAGAGTGATCGAATTGCGTTTGTTTAAGACGGCTAACGTGTTCATCGGGGCCAATCGACGAACGGGGTGTAGGGTTTTTTGGTGATCGCGTTCGGACAATTTGTTAGTGTTATCCTCAAATTTTAACTTTTGCGACGTCTCGCAGTTGTTTCGGGGATTATACGTGTATCTTTGCGTGTTTGAAAGATGATAATTTTACGATTTTTGGGCCGGATGAGGCCGCAGACAAGAGTCTTAATGTTTTCAGGCGTGTCCTGAAAGTTTTTTGTGTTTAACTGAAGCGTAAACATTTTCGATAAAAAGGAGCAACGTAGATTGTAGTAAAAGTTTTTGAAGTTTCTAAAAACTCGATTACAATGATGAAGATTTTTCTAAGTGGTAGTATACGAGTATACGCACCCACTCCCCCCCCCCTTTTTAGAGAGGGGGATAGCTGAACTCGTCTTTTGACGAGCAGCCTACATACCCCTTTCGAAGATCAAGCCATCTCGTAGTTCTGTTTCATGCTGCGAGTGTTTTTACTCGGCGGTAGATGTCGCGATTTCCGCCTTGACCATGTCGATCGTGGCTGGGTTAACGCTATTTTCCGGATGTTCCGGTTGAATTGTAGTGTGGGCTTCGGACTCGTGTCGAGCTTCAACGTCCGATGCGTTTGCGTCGGTAGACGATTTTCATTAGTCTTTTCCTGGGGCGTTTTTGGCCGAAGATCGATCTATCTTCGTGCGTTTGCCGTTTGCAGTTGCAGAAGTCGTGATTTGCCTTAACTTGTGCTCTGCGAGGAAGCATAGCCGCGACTGTTTTTGGCATCCCCAGATAGCCGCGACTCCGCTTGGGGTTGGAAATTTGAGACCCAGATGGTAGGTCGACGGAACTGCTTGCATGGCGTTGAGCCATGGGGTTCCCATGATCATGTTGTAGATAGCGGGATGATCGACTACCGCGAATTCGACTATTTTCGTGATCTCCCTAGCCATGACCGGCAACTGGATCGATCCAAGAGTCATCGATACTTCGCCTGAAAAACCCGTGAGCGGTTTTGGCGTCGGAATTACTTCTTCGAGTTTGATGCTCATCCGCTCGAGGGTGTCGCGGAAGATTACGTTGACCGTGCTTCCCGTGTCGACGAGTACCCTTCCGACTTCTAAGTCTCGTATGACGAGATCTATGACGAGCGGGTCGCAGTGAGGTTGATCGATGCCGCAGGCTTCCTCATTTGTGAAGGTGATCGAGCAATTTTGGCCATCTCGGGGAGGAGACCATGTAGGCCAATTTGCACTCGACTCCACCTTCTGTTGATAAGCCTTGATGGCCGACACAGTATCGCCGCAGTATTGTGATCCTCCGATGATCATATTGACTCTGCGACGATTGTTATCGTTCCCCTTGTCGTCCGGTCTCCTTCCGCGTTTATCCCCAGGCTGGTTTCGTTGGGGGGATTTTTCAGCGGGCGGATTTCTGTCTGTCATTGGAGGGCGATCAGAATCGAGGATGTGGTCCTTGACGCTAGTTACTTCCGAGAGCTCTCCAGCGAGTAGGTTCGCGGCTAGTCTTGATCCCAAGACTTTGCAGTTGGTGGTGGAGTGTCCTAGGGACTGGTGGAACTCGCAGAAGGTGTTTTCGTCATACCCTTGATTACGAGTCCATGTGTTGCCCGTGGTCCGGCCCTGATCCGAATTGATCGCATAGTTATGCGGCCCTTGGAGATCTTCCCCCTCGTGATGAACGTACTTGTCGTCACGAGAGTTCTTCTTTCTCCCTTTCGGATCCACGTCCTTCGAGGATGGTCTTGCCGCCTTATGTTTTTGCGATAAGACTATAGTTTCTTCCTCAACTATTATGTAGTCCGTCGTTTTGTGGAGAGCGTCCTGGATCGTTCGCGGTTTGTCGAGAGTTATCTACTTTCAGAATTTCGACTTGTACCAGAGCGTCTTTCTCAGCGCGTCGATGGCCACTTTGTCGCTTATCCCGCTGTCCCTGGACATTATCAGCTTGAACCGACTGATAAACTCGCGGAGGGGTTCGTCTTCCCTCTGGGAGAGACTCCAGAGATCAACATCGGAAGTTTCTCTGTCTATGAATACAGAATATTGTTTGAGAAATTCCGATGCGAGCTGTCGGAAACTCCCGATGTTGTTGCGTCGAAGGCGCGCGAACCATGCGAGCACTGCTCCTTCCAGATTTTCAACGAACAGGCGGCAGTAACCGGCATCCTTTTCGCCGTCCTTCAGTCTAGCTCTTCCCATTGCAATGTGGAAAGCCTGAAGGTGCGCTTTTGGATCGGCCGTACCATCGTACTTTGGTACTTTGATTTTTCCCAGATCGGACACCCTCATGTCCGAAATGCGACTGGTAAAAGGGGTCTTCCGAGCTCCTTCCAGCAGTCGATCGATTTCGGGGGCAGCACTAGTAGCATGATGGATTTGAGACTTTACGGCCCTCACTTCCGCCGCAGTCATGGTGATGTAGTCGCGAAGATCGTGGATATTCGTTGTCTCGTCAGTAGATTTCCGAGCCTGTCGGCGTTTACTGCGAGTGAGCTTGGTTTGCCTTTCAGCCAGCTCCTCTTGTTCGTTCCAATAGGCAATTTCCTCTTCTTCCGTCATTGGTTTTTCGAACGGGGAGCCTTCCCGAGCAGATCGGCTCCTGGTCCTTCTCGGATGTCTGTCGATGTCCTCGTCGGTGTCGTTGGAGACATCGCTAGGATCCAGGTCAATGTGTTCGGCTTCGTTATCCTTCGAGTCCTTTGCAGGGGGCGGAAGACTTTCAGGGTTCCCCTTTTCGATGGGAGATTTCTCGCTAGGGTTTTGACCGAAAGGTCGTTCCCGTGCGACTCCAGATCTGTCGAGTGGGGTAGCGAAGTCGAGCCTCTTCCCGCGGATTTTGGTGGTTCTGCGGGGACGGATTGTCTGAGTCCTTGCCGTTAAGGTTTCAACCTGTTTGGTTAAGGTATTCACGAGCTTATCCTGTTCTTCCGACCTTTTCTCATAGGTGGCGAACATCTTTTTAAACTCCTTGAGCGTCGCGGCGTTGGCTTGCGCGTTGGCCGCGGATACGTCTCATGCTGGAGTGTGGAGATCGGTGTCGCTACCTCCGTTAAGAGGAGTTTGCACGTTATCCGCGTTGTTAGTTGACATGTCTGATTGAGAGTGATGTGGCTTTTGCGGGTTAGATTGATCTGTATCCCCCCTCCTTCTAGCGCCAAACTGTGGAAATGGATGAGGAAATGGAACGTCTGGAAGCGGAGGATGTTTCCTTGCGGCGACGGCTAGAGGATAAGGAGGAGGAGATATGCGAACTTAGGCATGACGCTGAAGTCTTTGATGCTGTGGGAACCGAAATTCGCACTGTCGATTTCCGTTTAAATAAGGAAACTAGGAAATCCCTAATTTCCCAGAGGACCCGGATATCTGCTAATTACCACACGTCAAGCAATCAGAACACGAGATTAACAACGATAAAGTATAAAAAATCAAAAAAAGAGAGCAAAGAAGATCTTATTCCGAATTTGCGTATGAGCGTTTACAACAAGGTATAAGCCTGGGCTCGAGAGCTGTCGGCGAGATTCCTAGTTCTAGTCGGAATAATTGAGTCGCAGCTCGAAATAACAAAAACGGAAAAATGCCTAAATTGCTCTAAGTGCTAAGTTTGCTCTGAAAAAGTTCTCTCCCATGCTCCTTGCCTAGGACTCCTTATATACTAGCTCCAAGGTCGGTTTACGCTTTTACTCTTCTGCCCTTAAGCTGTCATAGCATAAAAATGGAGATATTCCATTTTCCTGATCTTCACAATTAGCTTCAAAACTTCCGTATTTATCCGCGGAAACTTGACATTTATCCTTTCTTGTGGACCAAACGTAAACCGTGCTGTGGTTTACGGGCTTTTGGTTAAGATATCGTAAGATGGGCCTCGAGTCGTGTTTTAGGTCCCTTTGGGCCGTCTTCCGACTCGACACGTTTACTACGATTTCTTTTGATAAAGAACAAACTTTCCGCGGTTTCTACTCCGCGAAGTTTGATCGATGATTTAGAATAGCGGAAAACATGGACTGAGCTTGCTACGGTCTTTGGGAGATAGCATTTGAAGGTTTGACGAGAATGCATGGACTGGTGTCGTATCGATGTTCGGAAGAGCTCGATCGCTTCACAGCGACCGAACTTCGGCTCGAGCCCGGTCGCTACGTAGCGACCGAGCGGGACGAGCGCTCGGTTGCTATGTAGCGACCGAGCTTCGGCTCGAGCTCGATCGCTACGTAGCGACCGAGCGGGACGAGCGCTCGGTTGCTATGTAGCGACCGAGCTTGGCCGAGCTCGGTTGCTATGTAGCGACCGAGCTTGGCCGTGCTCGGTCGCTACGTAGCGACCGAGCTTTGACTCGAGCTCGGTCGCTACGTAGCGACCGAGCTTTGACTCGAGCTCGGTCGCTACGTAGCGACCGAGCTTTGGCTTGAGTTCGGTCGCTACGTAGTGACCGGTCAGCGTGTATGTGCGGTAGTTACGCAATGACCGAGCTTGGTTCGTTTGCTTTGAATATTCAAGGATACTTCTTCGTAAAAACTTCGTTTTGGTTATTTTTTGCGAAAATTATATCTTTCTTTTTACTATCTCTTTCGGAAATATGATTTCCGAGGGTTTTCGGGTGATAATTCCGTCGTGACCGTTTTTGACCCCAACAGTGGGTTGTCTGAAAGTTTGGGTTAGGGCCTGCGTGCATTAAGATGTGCAACATCTATCTTCGGCATCTGCACTAGGTACGTAATAGGTACAAAATGTAGAAGGTTATTTGGTGCGTTGCATCCCTCAGGATCTTCCGAAACATTTGTCATCTTTTCAGGTTGAGGAATTCTTGCCAAAAGTGCAGGGATTGCTTTGAAAGCCAACAGTTCTAAAAGGGAAACCATAACATGCTGGGTTTGCTGTTTGAGCCTCTCTCGCATGACCTCAAGGGATTTAGCCTTTGGTGAAGCAGATGCAGCTGCAGGCGGGGTCTATCTAGGCAAAGTCGTGAGAAATGCTTCTCTCCCCCAACTTTATTGAAGAAATGTTTCGGGGTCTTCAACCATTTTGACGTACGACAGCGTGACTCGCAGCTGTTTGTGAACACAGATTAGCAGGCCATCTACAAGAGTAATCAGAACCAGCAGCAAACGCTTCCACACATGTAACTCTGGCTCTGCAAGCATTTGAAGCACTTCTGGTACTCGCACGTCTAAATCTTCAGTTTCAAATAGATCTTTCCACATTTTCCCAACCCCTGATTCATCTTCAAACACAGTAAAAGCTGAAGATTCGATCGCAACGTTACCAACAATGGGGTCGCACTTTAGGCCTGTTATGTCACCGAATTCAAGGAGAGAGAATCCGAGGGGGTTATCTGCAAATAAGAATCACAGTTCATATTTGAGCAATGTTACAAGTTGACGGCTAACGAGGAAGTGTACGAGTTTCGCAGAGTTTAAACACCACGCGACTGGTAAGCGGAACAAAGAACCAAACTGACTTCCAAGCAGTTTCTCCAGTTCCGGCGTTCCTTTCAAAGACTTCACTATCGAGCCAATGACTGTTGCATTTGAATAAATGTTCATACGAGGTTTACTTGGATCGCAGTTCCGTGCGAACAGTCTAACCGAAAGCTGAGGCGGAGGTGGAGGCGAATGCGTCGTTTCAATAAACTCTGCTCCGGACGTCGATGTCGACATTTCCTGATCTGAGTTTTCCGGTTCTGTTCTTTTTTCTGCAATCGAATCAAAAAAACATGTTGCAAAAGATAGCAATTCGGGACTCACCGCGTTCCAAACTAAACATATAGTCTATAAAGGTATTTAACGATAAATGCAAATTGATCCGAAGCGAAGCTTATACCTGCATAACGAGACGTCGGGTTAGTAGGTTTTCTACTTTTACCCTTTCTTTCTGGTTTCGTTCCGGCTGATTGACTGCAAGTGACCCTTCTCCCCGCCGTCTGACTACACGATTGAGAAACCATGTCGGAAACTTGAAGGTCGATCCCCCAAAAAATTGAAGACAAATCAAAAACCCCTTTCACGTTCGAACTGGGTTTCGCAATTTAGTAACAGTTCTTAATTGGGGTTCTTTACAATTTGGACAAAATAGTTTCCATCTGTCTATTTATTGGGTACATTAGAGGCAAGTTTCTTTGGGCAAGTTTTGTTATTCACATTTTCACATTTTAGTTTTGGAAAAGTTTTATTCTTTTTTTTTGTAATGGCAGACCTTTAAATTGAATAATAATGACAACCCCTGTTTGACATTTCACATAAACCTCAAAGCAGATTTGCCCAATTTTCCAATTCAAACTCAAAGTTGCCCAAGTAGCCAATTACAAACTTAAAAGTTGCCCAATATGCGAATTTTTTCTAAGAACATTACCCTAACTCATATCTTTCATATGATGGAACATTATAAATAAGAATTAATTTCAAGACTTGTCCTTTACGTTACTAAGTGGTTTTAGTAATTGATATACCGTGGATTTGACCCATTTTCATATATGGTATATAAGTGTTTTACTATCTCTATATTATATATTCTATCATATTAGGTATGTTTTCAGGTTCAGGAGTATCTTGGAGTAAAGTGATGATTATGGAGCATTTAGGAGCTTAAAAGAGATTTCATCCGAGCTGACCATTAGAGGTCGATACGAAGAAGAAGAAATCGATCGATGTACATCCTGTACCATCGATCGATGTCGATACGTGGAACGCGCGACTTGGTTCCAGCCGACTTTAAACCCAAGGCTTCACCAAATTACAAGATTACCCCTGACGAGTTTTTGACCTCATAGTTATATACTTGCCTAAGTGTTAGGAGGCAAGAGAGAGTTTTAGAGCTTTGGCCACCATTGTATTTTTATTTTCAGCAGAGAGTTTTAGGAGAGAAAATCATAGAGAGATTTGTAATTGGAACTCCATTGATTCATCAATTCTATTCTATGCAGTTTTTATCTATATTTTGTGTCATGAATTGCTTAGCTATGTCTGAGTAGTTTACTTGTTAGATTCAGGGTTCAAATAGGTTAGAGGGATTAGCCCCAACTATGGATGTTAGGAATTGTATCCTACTTTGAACTTTAGAACAATATGAATCAAACGTATTTCTTATTTAATATCTCAAAGAAAGTCTCTCAATAACAATAATAGAGATCACAAGTATGATAACAAAACTAAGAACTCTAAGAACGTATTTGCTATGCTCTTGATCTCTCTCTATCCCTTTGTTAGTTGCTGTTTTATCGGATGATTGTAACCTTCACCTATGGCCTTCTTATATAGCAGATCACATATTCCTTTTCCTGTATGACTTTGTATATTTTCCTTTTGACTTTGAGAAACTATTAACCAACCTTTTCCAGAGAATAGGAAAACTAACGTTTCTTTGTTTTTGTGCAGGTTACTTGTTGTGCTGGAATGGGCTTAATGTGTTAAAGTTGAGGCCCACTTTACAAACTCCACCTGGCCCAGTTTTAACTCTTGTCTTCCTCCTTGTTTCCATCGACAAACGACGACGACCAAAACAAAAAAATTCTCAGCACCTCAATCTGATTCTCACCGACGAACCTCGAGATCGTGACGGCTCCCGCCGTTTCTCCGACGGATCTGTGGAGCTCGTACGCCGTTACTGCCTCACCACTCTTTCTCGCTTTGATTCCTTGTTGGTAGTCAAAAAAACATCCCCAAATCTTTAGCTCGATCTTCAGCAAACTCCCATAATCTAAGCACCGCCTCAGAATATTCATTTCTGGTAAGATCCTTCATCCTGAAAAAGCTCTCGATTTATTTTTCCTTGATGATTTTGAATCTCAAATTTCTTCTTGGTGGTGATAGTTGATTAATCTTCCTTGGAGAACCTCTCCAATTTGATTCATTTGAGTTTCTTGTGTTAACCTCCTCTTTAATGTCACAGCTAGAACTTCAGTGATCGCAACACACCACGTATGGAACGTTTCCGGCGACTCTCATGAGCTACCTCCGTTCTTAACAACAAACCCGTCTCCCTTCAGCTTCTCTGTAAAGTCTCTCACTTTACTTTAAGCTGTTTAAGATATGTTTATCTTGTCTGGTGATCTGTGTTCTCTTTTGCCAATGCAGATACTCGTCTCCCTTCAGCTACCACAACCGTTTAGGACGTTCTCTCAGGTATATCGTTTTCCGAAGTCTACTTTTCTTCATCGACTTCAATCATCCTTTACTAACTCTGTTTGATTTCCCTTAGCTTCTCCACCTTGAGCTAAGTACCATGTGCCTCGCTTCCATAATGTCCCTGCAGGTAACCTTTTGTTTCTCCAAAGCCTTCCCATTATCGCTTAAGAAATAATCCGAAGTTATTAACTCATTATTTCTTCCTTTTGTGAGACATCTTCAATAATGGAGTTACCTGCGACGTTCTTCGGTTTTTACTAGTTGATGTTGAGGAGATCACAGCAGAGATCGAACTTAGGCCCGGGTAAGGCTTTAGTTAGAAAATCTGCAGGATTCTTGTTAGTATGGATCTTAGATAGGTGAACCTTGCCTTCTGCTACAACGTCTCTTATGAAGTGGTATTTAGTGTCTATGTGTTTAGTTCTTTCGTGATGAACATGATTCTTCGCTAGGGCTATAGCGCTTTGTGAATCACAATGTATCTTAACACTTTCTTTTTCAAAACCAACTCTCCACATAGTCTTCTTAACCATATAGCTTCTTTCAAGGCTGCAGTAAGAGCCATGTAATCTGCTTCAGTCGTTGAAAGAGCTACCACGTCTTGTAGACTCGATTTCCAGCTAACCGTGTTTCCCCAAACTTGAAACATGAATCCTGTAACTGATCTTCTTCGGTCAAGGTCAGTAGCATAATCCAAGTCACAGAATCCTTGAATACTAAACTCTGAGTGCTTAGTAAACGTAAGATACCTTCTTGTAGCACCTTTAAGATATCGTAAAACCCATTTTGCTGCTAGCCAATGCTCTCTTCCCGGTTCTGACATGGAACAGCTAATGAGTCCAACTGCATAGCCTAAGTCAGGTCTTGAACCGACCATGGCGTACATTATACTTCCAACCGCGCTTGCATACGGTATGTCTGCCATGAAGCTTCCTTCTTCTTCCTTTTGATCTTTCGTAAGACTCTTCAGTTTAAATTGAGTTGAGGTAGGCATATTCACAGCCTTGGCTTCAGTCATATTGAATGATTTCAGAACCTTCTCTAAGTAGTTCTCTTGAGACAGTTTTAAAATTCCCTTCTTTCTGTCTCTTATGATGTCCATTCCTAAAATTCTTGAAGCTTTTCCAAAATCTTTCATCTCAAACTCTTTGCTTAAACTATATTTGACGCTTCTGATTTCTTGTTTATATCCCGAAGCTATGAGCATGTCGTCGACGTATAGAAGTAAGTACACGGCTTGTTCTGTGTTCACGTTTCTCATGTAAACACATGGATCTTCCTTGCTTCTTACAAACCGGTGGCTCTTCATGAAACAATCAAACTTGAGATTCCATTGCCTTGGAGATTGTTTCAATCCATACAAAGACTTCTTTAGTAAACAAACTTTATTTTCATCTCCTTTCTTTATGAATCCTTCTGGTTGATTCATTAAGATTCTTTCTTCCAAATCTCCATGAAGAAAAGCTGTTTTAACGTCCATCTGCTCCAGCTCATAATCTTTATTAACCACGAGATATAACATCAATCTGATTGACACATGCTTCACTACAGGTGAAAACACATCATTGTAGTCGATCCCCTCCTTTTGAGAAAATCCCTGCGCCACCAATCTGCCTTTATACCTTGGTTCTTCAACTCCGGGTATTCCAGGCTTTAACTTGAAGATCCATTTCCTTCCTATAACTTTTGCATTCTCGGGTTTTTTAATCAGTATCCATGTGCCAGCTCTTTGAAGAGAGTCCATCTCATCTCCGGTAGCGTTCTTCCAAAACTTGCTTTTCTTGCTCATCATAGCTTATGTAAATGACTTTGGCTCGTCGATTTCTATCTCTTCAGATGCGGCTAAAGCATAAGCTGCAAAATCAGTATCTTCATACCTAGAAGGAGATCTGATTTGTCTTCGCACTATGTCTCGTGCGAGCATATATCCTTCGATTTCGGTTTCTTCTTCTTCTGCGTTTTCATCTACTTCTTCAGGACTGGTTTCTTCTGAATTTTCTGATTCTTCAGTTTCGGAAACTCCACCTTGAACAGGTGACTTCTCTACATCTGCCGAACTAGGCCCTTCGATTAGAGGTTCTTTTAAAGTGACTCTTCTGATCCCTTTCTTACTTTCTTCATGTTCCTTTTTAGTTTCCGAGTGTTTAGGCAAATCTTCTTCATTAAACACCACATTCCTACTTCTGAGGCATTTGCCTTCCTCGGATAACCAAACACGGTATCCTTTAACTCCAAATGGATATCCCATGAAAATGCCTTTTAACGCTCTTGGACTTGTTTTCTCTTGGATCGTGTGGACATACGCTGAGCAGCCAAATCGCCTCAGATGGTTCAACTCATGTTTCTTTCCTGTCCACATCTCTTCAGGAAGTCAGTACTCTATGGCTGAGCTAGGAGATCGATTTATAATGTAGACAGCCGTTGATGCAGCTTCTACCCAGAAGTCTTGACCCAATCCTGCTTCTGCGAGCATACATCTTACCTTCTCCATGATCGGCCTATTCATCCTTTCTGACACACCGTTTGGTTGCGGTGTGTATGAACACGTCTTGTGCCTTTTGATACCTGAGTCTTTGCAAAGTTTGTCAAACTGTTTATTGCAAAACTCTAATCCATTATCTGTTCTAAGACACTTGATTTTCTTCCCAATCTGATTTTCTACGGCTTCCTTCCATTCTTTGAACTTGCTGAACGCCTCATCTTTGGACTTTAGAAAGTAAATCCAAACCTTTCGAGAATAATCCATCTATGAAGCTTATAAAATACTTGCACCCTCCTAGGCTATCAGGAGTTGACGGTGCGCCCCATAAATCAGAGTGTATGTATTCTAAAACCTCTTTCGAAGTGTGCTTGGCTGCATGGAAGCTTTGCTTGTGAGACTTTCCCAGAACGCAAGTCTCACAGAATTCCAATTTATCGACTTCTTTGTTGGACAAGTATGCTTCCTTACAAGCACATTTAAGTTCTTTAAACTCATGTGCGCTAGCCGGGAGAGCCAAATCTTCGTCATGTCCACATCCGCTCGTGTCACATCAGCCTCCCCTTTCATAACTGTTCATAGCCGGGAGTGCCAAATCTTCGTCATCTCTTTCCCATCTTTGAAGAAACGTATTAACAAGTCTTCTCCTTTGTATTTGCAACCTGCTCGTTCTAGCATCTCGTAGGATATTAGATTCATGCTCATACTAGGCATATATCTTACATTTGTAAGAATAACCACGGTTCCGTCGGGTCTCACGATCCTAATCTTGCCAATACCTTTGACGTTGCAGTGAGTGTTGTTTGCCATTAGAACTTTGCCTCCTTGAAATTCTACTAGGTCAAACAGAACATCTTTGTTGGGTGTGATATGGAAAGAACAACCAGAATCCATGACACATTCAGAACCGGTGTCGTCTGTACTAACCGTTAGTACAAGTGGCTGATTAGGTCCTTCAGCTACATTAGCAGCTCTATGCGTTTTTTTCTCTGGACATTCCCGCTTCCAATGTCCTTCCTTCCCACATATCCAGCAACCTTTGTTGTTTTTGTCATATCTAGATTTTGATTTGGATCGTCCGTTCCTGCTCTTCGATCTGCCTTTCCTATTCCGGTTTCCACCCTTGTTTGATGATCTTCCCCTATCTTCCACGTATAACCCTTCATCTTTTGACTTTGAAAGCTTTCCACTTTCTAGTAACTCTCAATCCTTAGACCTTGCGGCTCCTGTCACTTCATTATTCTTGAGAGTGTCCCTGTCGTATTTGAGAGTTTCCTTAAGATGATCATACATACGAGGCATTGAGTTTAGTAACAGAATAGCTTGAACTTCTTCTGAGACATCCACATTCAAGTTATTTAGATCTGCTACCAACTTTAGGAAATCATCAACGTTTGCGTCTATGCCCTTAGAATCATTCATCTTGAACGTGTAGAATTTATGTTGCAAGTAGATACGATTTGGCAAAGACGTCTCCGTGTACAGTGTGTTCAACACAGTCCACATTGCTGCAGCTGTATCACAATGGCTGATCTTTCTTAAGACTTGATTTCCTACGTTTAGGACAATTAGGTCTTTAGCTTTCTCCGATTTCTTAAGCTTTTCTGGATCAATCTCTGAACCCGTAGTTTCTTCTCTTGCGTTCTTCGTTTCCCCTTATGATTCCTCCTTGGTAGTAGGTGAATCCATCAGAAGTGTCTCATCAGTTAGGATGTCTTTTAGCCCTAGAACCCCAAAGTGAGCCATCATACGAACTTTCCACAGCGAGAAGTCTCATGTTCCTTCGAACCGGTCCACCTCGATCCTCGTCTTAGTCATTATGTTTAAAGCACCTTGCAATCAAACCTGGATTGCTCTGATACCACTTGTTAGGAATTGAATCCTACTTTGTGCTATAGAACAATATGAATCAAACGTATTTCTTATTTAATATCTCAAAGAAAGTCTCTCAATAACAATAATAGAGATCACAAGTATGATAACAAAACTAAGAACTCTAAGAACTTATTTGCTATGCTCTTGATCTCTCTCTATCCCTTTCTTAGTTGCTGTTTTATCGGATGATTGTAACCTTCACTTACGGCCTTCTTATATAGCAGATCACCTATTCCTTTTCCTGTAGACTTTGTATATTTTCCTTTTGACTTTAAGAAACTATTAACCGACAATTTCTAGAGAATAGGAAAACTAACGTTTCTTTGTTTTTGTGCAGGTTACATGTTGTGCTGGAATGGGCTTGAAGTGTTAAAGTTGAGGCCCACTTTACAATAGATTTGCTAAGTTGTGATATTCATTGATTGATTGTTCTTAATGTCTGTTTTAGCCTTGCTAACTAGAACATGAACCTAGGAATTTCCATGCGTCAAGTATCCTTGATCTTCCTGTCCTGAATCTAATCTGTCATGCTAGGACTTCTAGAGAGATGCTAACCGCTGATCTAGGAGACTAGTGAGCATTATCAACTTGTGCCTAGGGCTTAGCTAGAAGCATCGATCGATATTGTCTTCTAACAATCGATCGATATTTGCGAAAGGTGTATCGATCGATATCCATATAGGTATGTTCATCAATCGACAATTTCTTGTGATCAAAAGACGGCAGTTGAGATCCAAGATCTAGTTAGTTAACCGGTGAAACATTGCCATTGCTAATCACTGTGATTAAGAATTTGAGCTCTAATATATCATGCATGCAACTGTTAGGCATCTATAAGATTATAATCTCCAACACCTGAATAGAAACCTTGCATCTAATATCTTCCAATAAAGTTACACCCCCAATCATCTTGTTAGTCGAGCAATAGACTTGCTCAATTAGGATTGCTATTTACTTTTAAACCATAAAACAACAAACACCTAGAATTAATAACTTAACTAGATTTAATAGGTTCCCTGGCTCCTTGTGGATTTGATCCCTAAGTACTGCAACTGAACCTCTTATTTGAGAGAGTAACTCACTCCTTAGGGTAATTTGAGTGGTATCAAATTTGGCGCCGTTGCCGGGGAGCTTTGATCACCATTAGATTTAGTGTTATTGATTCTTATTCTTTTCTCTACCCCCATTCTGACACCAAAATTTTTCTTGCCTTTTCAGGTACATGCCCAGAAGTACCAGAAGCAACAAGGACAAACGCCTGCTATTCTCAGAAGATCCTGCTCACTTGGAACGCACGATCCGCAAAGACCAATGTTCTACATCGTTCGACGCATCAGCTTTCACGTTGACTGATTCTCGCACCCAACCATCGACCGACACCCAACCTTCATCGTCGCCCAATCTACATCGTTCGACATCGATCATCAGTCGCGAAACATGGTTGCAATTTTTATTCTCAGACAGGACGAGAATGGAAACATGTATGACCTGGATGATCATCTACGTATTGCAACAGGTCAGAAACTAGGCGCTCAGGGGAATGTAATCCTTGATATTGATGCTACAGGAGCTGCTCAACCTGTAGAAGAGGCTGCTCAACCAAGGGCACTGGCTGACTACAATCGTCCAGATGAGTACTACGCCAACAGATCAGCTATTCGACTTCCAGAGATTCAGAAGCAGAATTTCGAGCTGAAGCCTCAGTACTACACACTCCTGTCGCAGCTACCCTACTCTGGGTTACCGCACAAGCATCCTATCGACCATCTAGAGAGGTTCGAGGATCAAATCGCTGCTATTCGTATGGATGGAGTCCCCGACGACTACCTATTGTGCAAGCTCTTCAAGTATACTATGACTGGAGAAGCGATGCACTGGCTTCAGCAGCTACCCCCAGGATCTCTAACATCCTGGGCCGACATCAAGAATGCTTTCTTGCGAAACTTCGTTGATTAGGCACGCGCTGAAGACTTTAGGAGAAAAATTGCTACATTCGCGCAGGAGACTGGAGAGTCCTTCAAAGATGCGTGGATCAGATTCAAGTTCTTCCAGCGAGAGTGTCCACACCACGGATTCAACGAAGTGCAACTGATGAGCATTTTCTTCAGAGGTATCGCCTTGAGGTATCAGATGGCTCTTGATACAGCTAGCGAGGGAAACTTCAACACCAAGAATCCAGTGGAAGCTGTGAGACTGATAGAAAATCTAGCAAACAGCAGCAGCACCAAGAACACTGACTTTGAGAGGAAGAAGTCTGTTGCATCCCTAGGGAAGGAGCAGATGGACGAAGTTAGAGCAAAGTTAGATGTGGTTCATGAGCTTCTCAGGAAGCAAGTCTGCTCAGCTGAAGGAGAAGAGGCTGTAGACATGGAAGGAGAAGAAGATGTGAACTACAATGGTCAGAGGAGTAACCAGAGTTCACAGTTTCAGAAACCTTTCAGAAACAACACCAGAGGCTATGGAAACTCATTCTACTATAATCCACCACCACAGACTCAGGAATGCAAGATTGAAGCAATGCTTGACAGAGTTCTTGAAGGACAACAACAACTCACTGTGGATTTCAATGGGAAGATAGATTCCGCCTACAACAGTCTGAACACAAGAATTGAGACCTTAGGGACTCAGGTGAGGAAGCTTGAAATGCAAGTGGTTCAGACTGCAGACACTATAAAGAGGCAAGAAGCCTTGGCTAGAGAGGCAGGAGTCGAGAAAGCAAAACACCATGCAAATGCCATCATAGATGATGACTTCTGGCAAGTGGTGAAGCATGAGATGCTTGGAGAAGGAGACTTCAAAGTTGAAAGCTCCATGAGTTTCAGCGAATCACATTGGTGTCGAACGATATCAATGGATACACATCAATCGACATACCATGACGAAGATCGATCGACAGATTACTCTAAATATCGATCGATGTCATCTGCTGAATCGACTGCAGAGTGTAGTGCAGTTCGAATCATGACTCATGAGAAATTTGCAGAAAAACATCCTCACCCACCCTCCCCTTTCTACGTCAAAATCGATCGACCGCATGAGCCAGCCGTCGACCGACAAAAAGGGACCTATATCGATCGAACCCCCTCAACTCCCATCGATCGACGACCACCTCTCACCTACCTTGTGCGGTTACCATTATTGATAGTGACCGAATCAGTGCACTCAGACGACCACCTAAACCTTTAGCAAACCCACCAGAACCCACAACCAAACCCTTCAGATACTACACTAGAGCCTATGCAAGTTGATGAGGCAACTGAAGGAAGAAGGTTAAGGAAAAGGAAGGAGATGATTCTAAGAACCTTAAGAGGGAAGCTAATGAGAAGGAGATGGATGGTTTCACTAAGAGAGTCCTCAGAATCCCAGTACAGAAACCTTTTGATGAAGTTTATTTCACACACCAGTTGTGGATGTTCTTCCGAGAGACTAAGGACACTGAGGAAGACATTAGGAGAATGTTTCATCATATCAGGGAAAGGATGAAACTAAGGATCACATGGAAGAAGAAGACTGATCCTGGGAAGTTTGCAATACCATGTGTGGTGAAGGGTATTGAATTTTCCATGCCCTTTGTGACACATGAGCATCAGTCAGCATATGGCAGCCCAGCTGGGTCTGAAAATAGAGCCCTCATCAGAATCTTTCACCTTCGTGGACCTTTCAGAAAGAAGCTTAGGAGGCATCATAAGAGACCTTGAGGTACAGATTGGTAATGCCCTTGTCCCAGTAGATTTTCATGTCCTAGACATAAATCTAAATTGAAACTCTTCACTTCTTCTTGGAAGAGCTTTCCTGGCTACAGTAGGAGCTGTATGTGACATGAACACCAACAGACTGTGTCTGACACTGATAGATCCAAACGTCCACTATGACCTAGTTCGAGTTAAACAGGTCAACCTCGTGGCGCTTGGAAATGATCTTGGCTACATTGCAGCATGCCATTGTGGAGCAGAGTACGAAACAGAGTACTCGAAATCGATCGACACTCACACTGTTTCATCGATTGATTCCAATGAGTCACCGACGACCGATGAACGCTATCCCACGTCGCTCGACGGGAAGCAACCGGTAGACCACTTCACATTAACAGATCAGTGTTATTTATACTTTGCCTTTCAACAACCCAACAAGAGAGGACGAGACGACTATTCAATAGGCAGTTGGGCAGACAGTGGATTCCATGAAAGTTTTGCAGTAGAGACTGTAATTCCTTCATCCAATGAGAATCCTAATGAGGAGTATGATGAGGATTACTGGAAGGAAAGAGCAATAGAGATTGCTATGCAGGATGACAGATATTCAAGCCATTCCTTCAACAACACGTCTACACCATTGATCGACAAAGTCAACTCAGCATCGGTCGATACGAACCTTCATCCAGCAAAACAATCTTATGCATCGATCGATACCACACCTGGTATATCGATCGATATTAAAGTCGCCGCCTTGAAAAAGGAAAAAAGGGGAATATTCCAATTCCAAGTAGGTTTACCAATACCTATATAAGGAGTTTTGCACCCCCAAATTACTTCTCACGACACCGAAGCAGAAAAGATGAATGCTCCCATAGACCAATCGGAAGGAACATCCAGGAAGAGCATTCAATCCAGAAATCCTAATTCAGCAGACAAACGTATACCCTCGATCGATACTCCAGTATCAACATCGATCGATTCACATTCTAAACCTAAACTTTCTTTATCTACTAAGAAGACTATGAGTATTGCTTACGATTTTCTAACTCCTGATAAATTTGGTATTTTCAGGGACCAAGATAGCCATGCAAGTGCTATGGATGGAAGGATTCTACAAGTATCCAGAGAGGACATTGCAGATATTCTTCAGTTTTCCAATGGACCAGACAACTTGTTTTTGCAGCAACGCATCATTCAAGACAACATTCCAGCTGTTCCAGACGAATATCCAAGGGCCAACACAACATAAATTGGTTCACACCAATCGTGCAGACCAGTTGGCCAAGCATCAATCGACAAGGTTGATCCTACATTGTGCGACAGGGTAACACCAATGTCGCTCGATAAGGCATCTTCACCATCGATCGACAGACGTTACGAATTTGGACATCGCGCTTATGACATCAATGGAGCCAGAAATTTCAAATGGGAACAGAAGGACGAATATGGTGTTTATAGAGATGAGTTTGGATATGCAAGGAGCGTAGCTGGTGAGATGATCCATGTTACCAAGGACAACATCAGAAATATCCTGGAGAGAGCATCCCTATTTGACGAGAGTCACATAAGTCTTCCAGAACATGCCACTTCTTTCACACCTACAAAACTGGCACCAGAGATCTACACCAAGGCTGAGATTAATGAGATGGTGACTGGTATTTTTGGAGCTCAGGAAAAGCTCGGAGATGAACTCAAGACATTGGTAGATGAAACTTATCAGCCTTTGGACAGAGGTTACAATGAGCTTTTCAGAAGTATGGCAGAGATGAGGACAGAGATTGAGAGTATGCAGCACAACCTTGAGAAGGAATCTACGACATCACCATCGATCGACGCCAACAAAGCAACATCGATCGACTGTTGGGGTCAAAATCGGTCACGACGGAATCAATGTCTGAAAGTCCGTAGAAATCAGCATAAATTTTTTTTATTAAAAGTAATATTCTTAAAGAAATCTTTACGAAGAGCCTTGCAGTAAAATCTTGTTCAAATCTCAATCGAACCACTAAATACCGATTGTCTGAAGGCAACGGACATTTATCCAAATCGGCCACGGACAAGCTCAAGTATGGCCATCGGACCACACACAAGCCAAGCTCGGTCGCTACGTGTACGAACATGGCTCGGTCGCTACGTAGCGACCGATTACGCACGAGCACGCAGCGACTGAGCACGTAGCGACCGAGCACATAGCGACTGAGCACGTAGCGACCGAGCACGTAGCAACCGAGCATGTAGCGACCAAGCACGTAGCGACCGAACATGTAGCAACCGAGGACATAGCGACCGAGCACGTAGCGACTGAGCACGTAGCGACCGAGCACGTAGTGACTGAGCACGTAGTGACCGAGCACGTAGCGACTGAGAAGGTACCTACCGAGCTCTCCCAAAACGTCGATACGACATAAATTCATGTATTCTTGTCCACTCTTTAATGCTTTCTCCCGCAGGCCATGGCTTACGATTTCGAGTCAAAGACGACCCAAGGAGGCCTAAACCGCAGCTCGAAGCCGACTTACGATTTCTTAACCAAGATCCTATAAACCATATGACGGTTTATGCTTGGTTCGTAAGGAAAGGATAAATGTCAAGTTTCCGCGGATAAATCTGAAGTTCCCGAAGATAATCAGGAAGATCGGGAAAATTAGAATATCCCCATTTTGAGCTATGATGGCTTAGGGACAGGAAGGGAAAAGCGTAAACCGATCTAGAAGCGAGTATATAAGGAGTCCTAGGCGAGAGGCACGAGAGAGACTTTTTTCCAGAGAAAACTTAGCATTTAAAGCAATTAGGCAACTTTCCGTTTTTGTTATTTCGAGCTGCGACTCAATTAGGTTTAGCCGTCTTAGGGTTTTTAGAACTAGGAATCTCGCCGACAGCTCTCAAGCCCAGGCTTATACCTTGTTGTAAACCTCATACGCAAATTTGGAATAAGACTTCTCTTTGCTCTCTTTTTACGATTTCTTATACTTTATCGTTGTTATCTCGTGTTCTGATTGCTTGGTGTGTGGTATTAGCAGATATCCGGGACCTCTTGGAAATTAGGATTTTCCTAGTTTTCTAATTTAAACAGAAATCGACAGTGCGAATTTCGGTTCCCCAGTTTGGCGCTATAAGGAGGGGGGTACGGATCAATCTAACTCTCAGCCACAAAACGCTTGATTCAAAACAATGTCTGGAAATACGAAAGACAATATCGCAGTTCGCAATAACGCTGGTAAGACAACTCCAGCCGCCACTGCGCCTATGGCGAACGCCTACGTAAACGCCACAGTTCTTGAGAAAATCGAAAACCCTGTTGCGACTTTTTGCCACAGGAAGTTCAATGAAACGAGCTCGCGATTTCTCTTTCTAAACATAAAGGAAAACGATAAATCTTATCAAACCCCATAAGTTTGGCTCATTACCGAACAAAAGAAATCTCAATGCAACCAAAACAAGTTTTCCGAAAACATTTCGGATGGGTAAAACTAGTTCTCCCAAAAACCGCATAAACCCCCTAGGTTAATCGCGGAAAAAGGAAGCGCAACAAATCAATTACATAGCTCGGTCGCTACGTAGCGACTGAGCCCTCACACGGCTCGGTCGCTACGTAGCGACCGATCTCCAGCCAAGCTCGGTCGCTACGTAGTGACCAAGCAAGTACACGGCTCGGTCGTTACGTAGCGACCGAGCACGCACACAGCTCGGTCGCTACGTAGCGACCCAGCACGCACACGGCTCGGTCGCTACGTAGCAACCGAACACGCAGACGGCTCGGTCGCTACGTAGCGACCGAGCAAGTACACGTCTCTATCATTACGTTGCGACCGAGCACGCACACAGCTCGGTCGCTACGTAGCAACCGAGCTCAAGCCAACTCTCCAGATCGCTACATAGCGGCCTGTCAGGCCTCAGAAAGGTCCTCCTTTGCTTTCTCTTTTGAATCCTCATCGAAACGCTTTTCGTTTCGTCTCAATTGGAGTTTCCGTTGAGATTTTTCGACGAAAACAAATAGGACTCTTCTTGGTTTGCTTCTACTCGCTACATAGCGACCTGTCAGACCTCCAGCTCACTGCTGGGCGACCTGTCAGGCCTAAAAAAGCTTCTCCTTTGTGTTCTCTTTTGAATCCCGATCGAAACGCTTTTCGTTTCGTCTCAATCGGAGTTTCCGTTGAGATTTTACGGCGAAAACAAGTAAGACTCGTCTAAATCCTTCGCTTGCTCCTACTCGCCCTTACCTCCATCTTTGTGTTCTCCTTCAAATCTGGATCGAAACGTCTCTTGTTTCGTCTCGATTGGAGTTACCATTGAAACTTTACGATAAAAAAAACGCAAAGACTTGTTTTCTCGCATTGATTCAAATTAATCGTACAAAACGACAACGTTTAACTTAACACCTTAGCCGCCTCAACTATAGGATTACGTTGAACCTATTTATAAAAATTGACGTCGAATCTAAAGAAAAGATAACAGTCAAGTTCGGAAGATAAATATCACGTTTCAAAGGATAAACACCAATATCAAAAATGGCGAACATACATGAGAAGAGGAAGGGGAAATAAGCAAGCGAAACTGAGAAGACGAAACTGCATCTTTGAGAGAACTAAGGTATTTACGACTTGAAATTTTTGAAATCAGACTTGGAATTTTCGTAGGAAATTACTAAGAAATAAAAACGCCTTTAAGACTGCCATAGAACTTTAGGGAACGTAAAACCTAGGTTGATAGTCTAGCGAACTAAGTCTTAGGCGATTTGCTTGCCATAACTGTTGCTCAAAACAAAGTCTTAGGCGATTTTTCCTATCTCGATATATCCTTCCATAACTGTTCAGTCAGATCTTGCAAACCGATCTAAACTCTCTGAAAATCGAGAAACGATCGCCACGCATATCAAGCTCGCTTCCTAAAGAGAGAAAAAACTATAAACATGAACGTCGTCTTAAAACCGATTTGTTTCTAGCAACTTTCTCGGAACCGACATATTCCAAGTCGTCAACGTGGAAACAACCAAATCACGGTCAAGCTTCGTCTTTAAATCGTCCCGGATTATCGATCATTCCAAACCTCAGAAGAAGAAACGCACACAACCCTTCAAAGTATCGGTTCAACAGTTTGCTTTCATAAAAAAAAAGGAGTAGGTACGTATACTATGCTCGTATACTCCCAAACTTCAAAAACATTTGCAAATCATCAAGAAGACGATTTTGTCAAAGCAAATCGTCCCAAATAGGCAAAAGACAATCTAAATTTCGTTTGAACGCTAGCAACATATCCTGACGATCATGAACATAATCTCAAAGACTATACATCATTTCTTATTGCAATCATGTGTACAGAAAACCTGTATAAATATCCAACCGAAACTCAACGATTAGCCAAAGTATTGAAGCCCTTTCCGGCTTTAGAAAGCCAGTTTCGTTTAAAATTTCTACGAGAAATCTTCAATCACCAAAGCATTTTTTTCAGTTTCCGTTGTATATTAAAAGGAAATCTTAAAATTAGCTAGATCCACCTCTGCTTGACCAAATCGTTCCAGAAATGAATGTGTCATGAGAATCCTCTCAAAAAAACCTATGAAAAACGTTATACGACTAGATCGTAATGAAATAAACTTTGGTAACACTCCATGAGTAACTCCAAGCAACTTTCACCTAAGATCTAAATCACAGCAGAAACGTTTCTCGTAAAACACGCAGAAACAACGCTACTTTGACATATGTATACATACCACTGATTTACAACCTTCGTAAAACTGGTCCCAATTACTTACGCAAAAAATCCTTCGTACAATAAGACCAAGTCTTACGAAGAAACTTTCTAAAGTTAATGCTTTATCAAGAAGTATGTTTTGTATAGCAAACGCAAACCTGTAAGATCTGATTTTCGATGATCAATCTAAACTTTATCTCTTCGCATTACGATCTAATAGATCTCATTTTTTAGCCTTGCGGCTCGCTGGCTTCTGCCTTTCTTTTCCCTCGGTCACATTCGAGAAGGCAGTCACCCGCTGCCTCTTGGGCTTCGTCTTCCTCAGAAAAAAAAAGACTCGATTTTCATAAGACTATAGGTCACATTATACGAAATATTCATCGTAAAACTGAGACCTAGAGCGGAGAATCGTTTTCTATGACTATCAGCCATATTAGCAAGGATAACCCTGGCAAACGTGGCCTATCAATCTCGACAAGCGCTCTTTGGCCCTCGTTCAATTACGCCTTCTACTAAAGGTCCAAACCAATATTTGCCATCCCCTTTAAGGACGATCGTAAACTAACATGACCTTAAATGTTAAAGTACCATGGTCTAATCCTTGACCTACAACATCCTTGGCTATCTGAGTGAACACATCCTTCACGCCAAGCCAAACTATTTGAGAAACCATCACTTCTTCACTTAGCGGCTAAACGACAATCTACGATTTGTCTAAAAACGTCGTGTGACTATTAAGAGAATAATTATCGTATAGCCCACAGTCGGAAATCATATGATAAATTCTTCATAATGAAACTCAGTCCTAACAACCAAACGGTTAACGAAAAATCCAAACTTTTCGAAAATTGACCAGGTTCAATACGCTCCACAATTAACTTTACGTCCGCAACATTTTACCCATAATACGCGGCATGTAAGGAAAAATTCGTAACAAAGCTTCTAGAGCTATACGAAACATCCTCAAAAATCAAAAATGCATGAAATAGATATCGGAAGGCCAACACTTCACAAAGCACTATGAAGGAAAACGCTTCTTCCCATGGACAAATTTACGCGACACCTTATTCCTAATTCCTCGATCGCTAATCTAATTATTAGCATCCAAACAGGAACAACAATTTTGGCTGCGAACATACGGAGTCAAACCAGAATGTTTCTCAAACACAGGGCTAAGACTAAACCCTTCCAACATCGCGAAACATCTCTAAGCCTGCGAACATTTCAAGCACGAAATGCGGCATACGAAAGAATAACACATCTTTACCATCGCGAGACGTCGCCGACGCCTGAAGATTCATTCTTCGACGAAATTTCATTCCTTGATAAAAACACCTTCTTGGAAGGCCAGACAGTCATACGCACTAACATCTTCTCAAAACATATTCTTCGCGAAGACTGAAAATGGTAATTTTTACCAATAAGTTTGTTTCTGATCACAACAGACTCATAACGTCCTAAACAGACTTAGCCATCATGTAGAGATGACTCTCGTACATCCGACACAAGGATAATAACGCTATAAAAGAAACCCAAAATTTTTTGGTCAGCACTTCCAGGAGGCTTAAAAATTGTCCTTGGAGAGATGCTCGGTTCCTACCATAAAAGTCGTATAAGCCGAGAACCTATCGTGGATTTATCGGTATGGAATCAGGATGAAACTGAAACGGGATACGTAAGTCGAATTAGTCATCGCACCCTCTAAAACCAGGAGTAAACCTAGGTCTTGCCCTAAACCCAGCGCACTGGTCTCTAACATCTCTAGGCATGGTATCAAACACCCTGATACGAGATCCCAAAATTTGTCTCTTTGCCAATATTCGAGTGTCTTCAGAACTCCCGCAAGTTTACACACTACGGAAAACTCTCGAAACAGATCACGGATATAGCAATTCACACAGAGTTAGATTACGAGATGACAACTCGTAGTCTTCCTTCTACACCCATATAAAATTCCATCGGCAGCAACACGCCTGATAACCTCTACAGATAAACCAGACCGTAAAGGTCTCGCTGGAAAACTAGTCATAAGAACCTTAACTCCAAGACGAACTACGAAAGGTTTGATCGCTTCAACAAGGGTACGTAGGCAGATGTCATAAGGCGCAGCCCCATTCTTATCGCGTTCTACTTTTACAAGAGTGAGAAGACCACTTACCACAGACATTTTCAACCATTAATTCCGCCTAACTCACCTAACTTGCGAAGCCACTCTCTAGAACCTCACGCTATAGGCTCACGGTTCTAACGAGCTGGGGGCTAACTGTTGGGTCAAAATCAGTCACGACGGAATCAATGTCTGAAAGTCCGTAGAAATCAGCATAAACATTTTTACGAAAAGTAATCTTCTTAAAGAAATCTTTACGAAGAGCCTTGCAGGAAAATCTTGTTCAAATCTCAATCGAACGACTAAATACCGATTGTCTGAAGGAAAGGGACATGTATCCAAATCAACCACGGACAAGCTCAAGTATGGCCATCGGACCACGCACAAGCCAAGCTCGGTCGCTACGTAGGGACCGAGCACTTACACGGCTCGCTCGCTATGTAGCGACCAAGCTCAAGCCAAGCTCGGTCGCTACGTAGCGACCGAGCGTGAACACGGCTCAGTCGCTACATAGCGACCGAACTCCAGCCAAACTCGGTCGCTACGTATCGACGGAGCACGTAGTGACCGAGCACGTAGCGACCAAGCACGTAGCGACCGAGCATGTAGAGATCGAGCACATAGCGACCGAGCACGTAGCGACCGAGCACGTAACGACCGAGCACGTAGCGACCGAGCATGTAGCGACCAAGCACGTAGCGACCAAGCACGTAGCGACCAAGCACGTAGCGACCGAGCTTTCCCAAAACGTTGATACGACACAAATCCATGTATTCTCGTCTACTCTTTAATGCTTTTCCCCGCAGGCCATGGCTAAACCATTCTATGTTTCTCGTCAGTCGAAGTCATCAGTCAAACTTTACAATAAACACCGCGGGCAGTTTGTTTTTATCGAAGAAACCGTAATAAACGTTTCGAGTCAAAGACGGCCCAAGGAGGCCGAAAACGCAGCTCGAAGCCCACTTACAATTTCTTAACCAAAAGCCCATAAGCCATATGACGGTTTATGCTTGGTTCGTAAGGAAAGGATAAATGTCAAGTTTCCAAGGATAAATCTGAAGTTCCCGAAGATAATCACGAATATCGGGAAAATTGGAATATCCCCATTTTGAGCTATGACGGCTTAGGGGCAGGAAGGGAAAAGCATAAACCAACCTAGGAGCGAGTATATAAGGAGTCCTAGGAAAGAGGCACGAGAGAGACTTTTTTCCGGAGAAAACTTAGCACTTAAAGCAATTAGGCAACTTTTCGTTTTTGTTATTTCGAGCTGCGACTCAATTAGGTTTAGCCGTCTTAGGGTTTTTAGAACTAGGAATCTCGCTGACAGCTCTCGAGCCCAAGCTTATACCTTATTGTAAACGCTCATACGCAAATTTGGAATAAGACTTCTCTTTGCTCTCTTTTTACGATTTCTTATACATTATCGTTGTTATCTCGTGTTCTGATTGCTTGGCATGTGGTATTAGCAGATACCCGGGACCTCTAGGAAATTAGGGTTTTCCTAGTTTTCTAATTGAAACAGAAATCGACAGTGCGAATTTTGGTTCCCACATCGACGTCAAGCCACAGACATCCTAGATTCCTGCAGAACCGGAAAGTTTGGCAGAGAAGAAGGATGAATGGGAGATCGCATACATCAACACAAGGATTAACGACATATACAACCCTCTCAACAACAACGTGGACTGGTTAAGCACGAGAATTGACCTGCTACAGCAAAATTTGGACACCATTCGCAAGAAGGATCCACAACCAGCCACATCAATCGACAGCAAGTTCGCAGCCATGGAAGATAGGTTAAAATCTTATGAGGATATGCACGACCATTTCACTTCACCTATCATGCGATACTTGGACACCTTGTCTACACAGATGATGAATGTTCAGAGGGACATTGGCACGCTTCATGATCAACATGATTTTCAGGAAGAAGGTTCAACATCAATTGATATGTTCCGCAGGACATCGCTCGACGGCAAGAAACCTACAGAACATCTTCCCTACACAGCAGCAGAAGTTGATCAGATCACATCAAAGCTTTACACAACTATAGACACCATGGAGGAACGATTTGCGAAGCGGTGTGATGACATCTACTTTCCATTCGACGTTAGACTCAGTGGACTGGATAACCAAGTAGAATGGTTACCGAAGGAAGTCAAAGCCATTCAGAGGCAACTCGCAACTCGCATCTCAACACCAGATATCAGCATCGATCGACAGAGCACGCTCCAAATCGATCGACAGTACTGTACCGATCTAAGCATTTCAGAATGGTGTGTAATATCCAGTCTGTTGGTGTGTAATATCCAACGCCCAAGGGCTTTAGATAGGTGTGTCATATCCGATCTAAGCCTAGGAGTATCAAGAACCCTTTCCGCAGCCTCTTGTGTCACCATTCGATCCACATACCTTGAGAAGCTTGAGTCTTTTGATTCGTTTCTGCAAGGATTATCCCATCTGTTCCAGAGCATCATCCTAGGATCTCATTATGTGGTATCAGAGCAACTCTGGCTAGGGAAGTTCTTGTTTACTCGATTTCTCGTGTGGATCTGTTCATCTACTTCATAAATTTTGCTAGATCTGTTTATGTTTGATTCAAATCTGATCGATCTCAGCGATTTTATAAAGGTTTCTAAAAAGACCATTCATATTCTTGTGGATTACGCTTTCGAGATTTTTAGATCCATAAGTTGTTTGAGTTACTTGAGTCGATCTGATCTTATACTATTGAATCTGTGATTGTTGTATCATATCATCATCTGTTGATTCTGATCTGTTTTGTTTAAATTTCGAAATGGATCTGAGAAGTTTAGATTTTAATTTTGATTTGAAATCTGTTTTTGTTACAAGTTGATTGTTTGTTTTCTTTAAAACTTGTTACTGCTGTGTGTTGTGTTCTGTTTCAGGTACCATGGCAAGATATCGAGAAGGAAGAATCAACACGCCCAAGACTGCTACTTTGCAGAAGATAATGGAATCCAGAATAAGAGATCAGCAGGAACATGATGAGCATATGCAGAAAAGAATGAGGCAGAGTTCTCCGAGGAGAAATCAAAAGCTTGAGCCTAAACCACCAGATTTTGTTCAATACGGTTCAAGCAAGAATAGGAGATTTAAAGAAGAAGATGCAGGTCGTAGGAGGGAACCACATCTCAAGCAACCAGCCAGCACTTGGAGCAGATCACAACAAACTTCTCGCAATTTTAAATTAGATGATCATTTTTCTTACAATCAAACTATGGCTAAGCCTAAAATTTATGTGTTTACAGGAGAAGGTGATTATCTAGAATGGGAAAGAACCGTGACCAAGTGGCTGTGCTACAATAGAATCTTGAAAAAGGATGCATTGGCTTATGTAATGTCTCAGCTCAAAGGAAACGATTATAAATGGTTGCTGCAAGAAGAAGATGATCGCATGTACTACAAGGAACCAGCTGTCACCACTTGGGAAGATCTGAAGTTCCTACTAAGGAAGAAGTATGCATCCAAAGGCCACACTTCTCTGAAATCTCCAATGAAGGAAGTCACATCTAGCACGGCAGTAACCTGTTACATCAAAGAGAAAACCGTTAAACGTTCATGGTTCAGTGAAAAGGATAAGGAGGAGTTGTTACAAGTAATAATGAATGTTGAGAAGCAAGTCAAAAGGACCAACACACCACGTCCATCCATTGAAACAAAGCACCAGGAACCAATTACTACTGTCACAGAACTCAAAAATGCAGGACCAGACTCAGCTACAACAATTCAAGAAGTCCAAACCGAAACATCTATGCAAAAGGAAAACTTTGAGACAGAACAAGAGTGTTCTATTTTCTTACCTCAATCTGAATTGAATTTCAATAATTCTTGTGATGAGCTAACTTGTCTTAAACTGGTGCAACCGAGTAGAATTGTTTCAGTGTCACAGGTTGCAAAAGAAGACTCAGCAGAAAAAAGAACCAGAGAGTACAACACAAGAAGAACAACAGAAAAACTTGCAGACAGAATCAGCTCATGAATCTTTGTCTTATGATCTGCAAGAGCACTGTAAGGAGTTTAATATGGTTGCTTCTGTGCCTAGAATGTTTGTTAAAGTGAGTACTGAAGACATAAAACGTTTTGGTCTTGATAAAGTAAAAGATTTTTGTGTTTCAAAATCTGTTTTTGATAACATGTTTAAATCTTTTAAAGAACTTAAACCAGAAATCATCTTTGATCAAAAATGTTTTCAAAATCAAAATAATAACATTTCTGGTCATATTCTGAGTTTTGATCATTTTCTGAAACAAGGCAAAAGTTTTGATCATTTTGAAAAGGTTATAGAGCTTGAATTGAAACAATCTGATTTCTGTTTGAAACCTTGTGATTCATTTGCTAGAACTGAAGAAAGGAGTTTTGTTACGAACTTCCATGCGCATCAACTGATCCTTGATAATTCTTGTGTTTCTGCTTATGTATTGAATGAACCTAAGAAGTTGCAGAAACCGAAATTGCATCAATCTGATTTTAGATTTATAATTGTGAAATCTGCAAAGTTCTCTGAGTTTGAGCTTGATTGTTTGTGTGCTGAAAATGATTCTAAACATGTAGGTTGGTTCTTTGATGATATTCTAGTGATAACACTTTCTTTGATAAACCTGCTGCACAATTGAAACTAGATATCTGATGTGATCATGGAAAGCACCAAGGAATGGAATCATGAACCTGATCATGGAGAGCTTGTAGCTGTTGAAGAACCTACACATGAAGAATGTCTGAGCCGCAGTAAAGCTTCTATCATCAAAGACAACTTGATCTACATTCAAGCTACTCTACATTCAAGCTGATCATCATCTAGGCAAGTAGCTTGTGTGTACTCTTTTTCCCTTGATTGGTTTTGTTCCACTGGATTTTCCAAAGATAAGTTTTTAATGAGGCCATATGTTACTTTCACATCTCTCATTTGATGATCCCGGTTTAGCTTATAATGCCTTATAAAACTTATGTCTTTTAAAACCTTATGTCTTTCATTTTTATTTTAAACCAAAGGGAGCCTGTTCTCTTTAGGTTTCCGTGAGCTTGTGTGTGTACAAGCCTCACTATATAAACCACATCCGAAAGCCCTAGCAGCTAACAAGCAATCTTTTATCAAAAACCCTTTTCTCTCTTCTCTCTTGTCTTTGGCGAGTTGAAGAGTGTCTTGTGTGTAATATCCAGTCTGTTGGTGTGTAATATCCAACGCCCAAGGGCTTTAGAGAGGTGTGTCATATTCGATCTAAGCCTAGGAGTATCAAGAAGCCTTTCTGCAGCCTCTTGTGTCACCATTCGATCCACATACCTTGAGAAGCTTGAGTCTTTTGATTCGTTTCTGCAAGGATTATCCCATCAGTTCCAGAGCATCATCCTAGGATCTCATTAATATCACTGATTCTGAATGTGTGAACTTGAACCTTAATGATATTTGGGTCTACAATACTTCCTTTGATATGATAACACACTTGACTTATCCAAAAAGAGCTGAGAAGTGTACAGGTAAAAAGAGGGGCTATACTGATGAGTCCTTGGCTAAGCTGGAGATGCAACAATCAAATCTTGGAAGCTGTCTAGCCGCCAACTTTCACATAGGAGCAGTCCGAGGATCATATCTCAGCAACCAGAAGGAATTAAGGAACAAACTCAACTGAAATGGAAACTAAACTCATCAGGGTCTCACGTCGAACTGGAATCATGTCCAAAGCTTCTCAAATGAAAGAGTTATGGGTTCTACAAGACGGGTGATTCTGTGTTTGCTTTGTTTGAATTTTTCTGAGTATATAACATCTCAATCCTATATATGGCAACCAGGTGAGCATGCTAAGGTAACCAATCATGTTTTCAAGAGTTCTCTTATTGATTACACAGATATGATGCACTTGTTTTTGTCAAAAGAGTCATGTGTAGATTATATGGAAGCTTTGAAGCATGCAAAGACAAAGAACAAGCGTGAGGAAGACAAACGTTTCAAGCCACCTAATCTAAGCCAGGAGAGACATCAGGACGTCACTTGCTTCATCCTCATCAAAGAAGCACCTCCAGATGCAGCATACAAGCCAAAACCGAGAAAATACAACTTTGGGATAAGACTCTTACTCTATGATGATTTTGCTTGTGTTAACTTGTCTTGTTTCAATGTATCAGGTTTAAGAAATGCCTCAGGAGTGAGGAAAGTCAAATGGATCAGTCCCTTCAACCTAATAGAACCAGTCAGCAACATTGCCTATCAAAGAGGCTTGCAAGGTAAGTGTAATCTTATTATAAACTCTAATGTTACTGACTTGGTCCCTTCTATTGCAGGTAACACAGATATGAGGACAAATCTTTTTGAAGTGGGAGGGGATGATGTGATCATGGAAAGCACCAAGGAATGGAATCATGAACCTGATCATGGAGAACTTGTAGCTGTTGAAGAACCTACACTTGAAGAATGTCTGAGCCGAAGTAAAGCTTCTATCATCAAAGACAACTTGATCTACATTCAAGCTACTCTACATTCAAGCTGATCATCATCTAGGCAAGTAGCCGCTGTGTACTCTTTTTCCCTTGATTGGTTTTGTCCCACTGGGTTTTCCAATCAAGGTTTTTAATGAGGCCACAAGTTACTTCTCTTACCTCCTAGATGATTGATCTTGGTCTGTCCACATGGAAGACTTTATGTTATTTAATTTTATCTAAGTTTCTATGTTATGTTTTTATTTTCGAAAACTCTAAGTCATTGTTGTGTTTCCAAGGGAGTGTGTTCCTTTATTTCTTTTCTAGTTCCAAGAGCTTGTGCATGTACAAGTCTCTTCTATTTATATGTTTCGGAACCTATCAGTCTAATAACAAGCAATCTTTTATCAAAAACCCTTTTCTCTCTTCTCTCTTGTCTTTGGCGAGTTGAAGTGTGTCTGGTGTGTAATATCCAGTCTGTTGGTGTGTAATATCCAACGCCCAAGGGCTTTAGAGAGGTGTGTCATATCCGATCTAAGCCTAGGAGTATCAAGAAGCCTTTCTGCAGCCTCTTGTGTCACCATTCGATCCACATACCTTGAGAAGCTTGAGTCTTTTGATTCGTTTCTGCAAGGATTATCCCATCTGTTTCAGAGCATCATCCTAGGATCTCATTATGTGGTATCAGAGCAACTTTGGCTAGGGAAGTTCTTGTTTACTCGATTTCTCGTGTGGATCTGTTCATCTACTTCATAACTTTTGCTAGATCTGTTTATGTTTGATTCAAATCTGATCGATCTCAGCGTTTTTATAAAGGTTTCTAAAAAGACCATTCATATTCTTGTGGATTACGCTTTCGAGATTTCTAGATCCATAAGTTGTTTGAGTTACTTGAGTCGATCTGATCTTATACTATTGAATCTGTGATTGTTGTATCATATCATCATCTGTTGATTCTGATCTGTTTTGTTTAAATTTCGAAATGGATCTGAGAAGTTTAGATTTTAATTTTGATTTGAAATCTGTTTTTGTTACCAGTTGATTGTTTGTTTTCTTTAAAACTTGTTACTGCTGTGTGTTGTTTTCTGTTTCAGGTACCATGGCAAGAGATCGAGAAGGAAGAATCAACACGGCCAAGACTGCTACTTTGCAGAAGATAATGGAATCCAGAATAAGAGATCAGCAGGAACATGATGAGCATATGTAGAAAAGAATGAGGCAGAGTTCTCCGAGGAGAAATCAAAAGCTTGAGCCTAAACCACCAGATTTTGTTCAATACGGTTCAAGCAAGAATAGGAGATTTAAACAAGAAGATGCAGGTCGTAGGAGGGAACCACATCTCAAGCAACCAGCCAGCACTTGGAGCAGATCACATCAAACTTCTCGCAATTTTAAATCAGATGATCATTTTTCTTACAATCAAACTATGGCTAAGCCTAAAATTTATGTGTTTACAGGAGAAGGTGATTATCTAGAGTGGGAAAGAACCGTAACCAAGTGGCTGTGCTACAATAGAATCCTGAAGAAGGATGCATTGGCTTATGTAATGTCTCAGCTCAAAGGAAACGTTTATAAATGGTTGCTGCAAGAAGAAGATGATCGCATGTACTACAAGGAACCAGCTATCACCACTTGGGAAGATCTGAATTTCCTACTAAGGAAGAAGTATGCATCCAAAGGCCACACTTCTCTGAAATCTCCAATGAAGGAAGTCACATCTAGCACGGCAGTAACCTGTTACATCAAAGAGAAAACCGTTAAACGTTCATGGTTCAGTGAAAAGGATAAGGAGGAGTTGTTACAAGAAATAATGGACGTTGAGAAGCAAGTCAAAAGGACCAACACACCACGTCTATCCATTGAAACAAAGCACCAGGAACCAATTACTACTGTCTCAGAACTCAAAAATGCAGGACCAGACTCAGCTGCAACAATTCAAGAAGTCCAAACCGAAACATCTATGCAAAAGGAAAACTCTGACACAGAACAAGAGTGTTCTCTTTTCTTACCTCAATCTGAATTGAATTTCAATAATTCTTGTGATGAGCTAACTTGTCTTAAACCAGTGCAACTGAGTAGAATTGTTTCAGTGTCACAGGTTGCAAAAGAAGACTCAGCAGAAAAAAGAACCAGAGAGTACAACACAAGAAGAACAACAGAAAAACTTGCAGACAGAATCAGCTCATGAATCTTTGTCTTATGATCTGCAAGAGCACTGTAAGGAGTTTAATATGGTTGCTTCTGTGCCTAGAATGTTTGTTAAAGTGAGTACTGAAGACATAAAACGTTCGGGCCTTGATAAAGTAAAAGATTTTTGTGTTTCAAAATCTGTTTTTGATAACATGTTTAAATCTTTTAAAGAACTTAAACCAGAAATTATCTTTGATCAAAAATGTTTTCAAAATCAAAATAATAACATTTCAGGTCATATTCTGAGTTTTGATCATTTTCTGAAACATGGCAAAAGTTTTGATCATTTTGAAAAGGTTTTAGAGCTTGAATTGAAACAATCTGATTTCTGTTTGAAACCTTGTGATTTATTTGCTAGAACTGAAGAAAGGAGTTTTGTTACGAACTTCCATGTGCATCAACTGATCCTTGATAATTCTTTTGTTTCTGCTTATGTATTGAATGAACCTAAGAAGTTGCAGAAACCGAAATTGCATCAATCTGATTTTAGATTGTAGCTGTTGAAGAACCTACACTTGAAGAATGTCTGAGCCGAAGTAAAGCTTCTATCATCAAAGACAACTTGATCTACATTCAAGCTACTCTACATTCAAGCTGATCATCATCTAGGCAAGTAGCTTGTGTGTACTCTTTTTCCCTTGATTGGTTTTGTCCCACTGGGTTTTCCAAAGATAGGTTTTTTAATGAGGCCATATGTTACTTTCACATCTCTCATATGATGATCCCGGTTTAGCTTATAATGCCTTATAAAACTTATGTCTTTTAAAACCTTATGTCTTTCATTTTTATTTTAAACCAAAGGGAGCCTGTTCTCTTTAGGTTTCCGTGAGCTTGTGTGTGTACAAGCCTCACTATATAAACCACATCCGAAAGCCCTAGCAGCTAACGAGCAATCTTTTATCAAAAACCCTTTTCTCTCTTCTCTCTTGTCTTTGGCAAGTTGAAGAGTGGCTGGTGTGTAATATCCAGTCTGTTGGTGTGTAATATCCAACGCCCAAGGGCTTTAGAGAAGTGTGTCATATCCGATCTAAGCCTAGGAGTATCAAGAACCCTTTCCGCAGCCTCTTGTGTCACCATTCGATCCACATACCTTGAGAAGCTTGAGTCTTTTGATTCGTTTCTGCAAGGATTATCCCATCTGTTCCAGAGCATCATCCTAGGATCTCATTAAGTGGTATCAGAGCAACTCTGGAAGGGAAGTGTTTGTTTTATCTCTGATTTTCGATTTGTCTCTTCATATTCATGCTAAGAAATGATAGATCTGTGTTGTGGCTGTCGAAATCTGATAGATTAAGGTTCTCTGATTTCGTTTTTGTGTTTAGACTTTTCATATTCTTGCAGAGAAATCAGATCTATGTTTACTTGTGTAAAATCTGTGTGATCTGTTTCTGTTAGAGGATGCAACCTTGAAGAACATTTGGAAGCAAGAAGAAGGTCTTGAAGGGAGCTGGATCAATCAAGACACACTCACCACTATCCAAGCCATTTCTTTTTCTACATGATCATCAAATTAGCAAGTAGCATATGTATGCTCTTTTTCCCTATCTTTGGTTTTGTCCCACTTGGTTTTCCAAAGATAGGTTTTTAATGAGGCCATATGTTACTTTCACATCTCTCATTTGATGATCCCGGTTTAGCTTATAATGCTTTATAAAACTTATGTCTTTTAAAACATATGTCTTTCATTTTTATTTTAAACCAAAGGGAGCCTGTTCTCTTTAGGTTTCCGTGAGCTTGTGTGTGTATAAGCCTTACTATATAAACCACATCCGAAAGCCCTAGCAGCTAACAAGCAATATTTTATCAAAAACCCTTTTCTCTCTTCTTTCTTGTCTTTGGCGAGTTGAAGAGTGTCTGGTGTGTAATATCCAGTCTGTTGGTGTGTAATATCCAACGCCCAAGGGCTTTAGAGAGGTGTGTCATATCCGATCTAAGCCTAGGAGTATCAAGAAGCCTTTCCGCAGCCTCTTGTGTCACCATTCGATCCACATACCTTGAGAAGCTTGAGTCTTTTGATTCGTTTCTGCAAGGATTATCCCATCAGTTCCAGAGCATCATCCTAGGATCTCATTAATATCACTGATTCTGAATGTGTGAACTTGAACCTTAATAATATTTGGGTCTACAATACTTCCTTTGATATGATAACACGCTTGACTTGTCCAAAAAGAGCTGAGAAGTGTACAGGTAAAAAGAGGGGCTATACTGATGAGTCCTTGGCTAAGCTGGAGATGCAACAATCAAATCTTGGAAGCTGTCTAGCCGCCAACTTTGACATAGGAGCAGTCCGAGGATCATATCTCTGCAACCAGAAGGAATTAAGCAACAAACTCAACTGCAATGGAAACTAAACTCATCAGGGTCTGACGTCGAACTGGAATCATGTCCAAAGCTTCTCAAATGAAAGAGTTATGGGTTCTACAAGACGGGTGATTCTGTATTTGCTTTGTTTGAATTTTTCTGAGTATAGAACATCTCAATCCTATATATGGCGACCAGGTGAGCATGCTAAGGTAACCAATCATGTTTTCAAGAGTTCTCTTATTGATTACACAGATATGATGCACTTGTTTTTGTCAAAAGAGTCATGTGTAGATTATATGGAAGCTTTGCAGCATGCAAAGACAAAGAACAAGCGTGAGGAAGACAAACGTTTCAAGCCACCTAATCTAAGCCAGGAGAGACATCAGGACGTCACTTGCTTCATCCCCATCAAAGAAGCACCTCCAGATGCAGCATACAAGCCAAAACCGAGAAAATACAACTTTGGGATAAGACTCTACTCTATGATGATTTTGCTTGTGTTAACTTGTCTTGTTTCAACGTATCAGGTTTAAGTAATGCCTCAGGAGTGAGGAAAGTCAAATGGATCATTCCCTTCTACCTAATAGAACCAGTCAGCAACAATGCCTATCAAAGAGGCTTGCAAGGTAAGTGTAATCTGATTATAAACTCTAATGTTACTGACTTGGTCCCTTCTATTGCAGGTAACACAGATTTGAGGACAAATCTTTTTGAAGTGGGAGGGGATGATGTGATCATGGAAAGCACCAAGGAATGGAATCATGAACCTGATCATGGAGAACTTGTAGCTGTTGAAGAACCTACACTTGAAGAATGTCTGAGCCGAAGTAAAGGTTCTATCATCAAAGACAACTTGATCTACATTCAAGCTACTCTACATTCAAGCTGATCATCATCTAGGCAAGTAGCTTGTGTGTACTCTTTTTCCCTTGATTGGTTTTGTCCCACTGGGTTTTCCAATCAAGGTTTTTAATGAGGCCACAAGTTACTTCTCTTACCTCCTAGATGATTGATCTTGGTCTGTCCACATGAAGACTTTATGTTATATAATTTTATCTAAGTTTCTATGTTATGTTTTTATTTTCGAAAACTCTAAGTCATTGTTGTGTTTCCAAGGGAGCGTGTTCCTTTATTTCTTTTCTAGTTCCATGAGCTTGTGCATGTACAAGTCTCTTCTATTTATATGTTTTGAAACCTATCAGTCTAATAACAAGCAATCTTTTATCAAAAACCCTTTTCTCTCTTCTCTCTTGTCTTTGGCGAGTTGAAGTGTGTCTGGTGTGTAATATCCAGTCTGTTGGTGTGTAATATCCAACGCCCAAGGGCTTTAGAGAGGTGTGTCATATCCGATCTAAGCCTAGGAGTATCAAGAAGCCTTTCCGCAGCCTCTTGTGTCACCATTCGATCCACATACCTTGAGAAGCTTGAGTCTTTTGATTCGTTTCTGCAAGGATTATCCCATCTGTTCCAGAGCATCATCCTAGGATCTCATTAAAGCTAATCTACCACAAGGCTAGGTTTAAGAAACGGAAAAGATGGCTAATAAGGGGGAAACGCGAGCTTTCGGTTACACAAAAACTGAAGATATCAACAAACTCTTTGCGATTGGTTGTGAAGAGTGTGAGAACGAAGAAACAGTACCACCGGAAGAAGAGAGCCACACAGATTAAACTCGCAGAAGCTTGTAAGAGTTTAGGAATGTTCTGTGAATCTTCAGGTTATAGAGATACTAAAAGGCATTTTCAGATCCGTCTGGGAACCAGAAAGATCTTTGAGACAGGAGTGAAGCGAGAGACTCATCCCTTTGTGTATGGGTTTACTTCTCATACTCCTATGGATATTGATGGTCATGTTGATACGTGGATAGGAGATCAAAGTATCTTTGCTGAGGAGCTTAAGGCGCTAGATCATGATGATAATGATGATGTGATGGAGTCTTTGCAGTATGAAACGTCAGTGGTGTCTGAATTCAAGGAAATGGCCAAGTGTAAGCGCCATAAAGTTCAACAAAAGTGGGGAAAACGAGGGTTTCATAAGGTTCGGTTCAAGGTTATACTTCACCAAAGAAATAAAGTTGCAGCTGAGAAAGTTACAAAAGGTGGAGAACCTTTCAAGCTGGGAAATTCAAAATCGCTTCACACAAGAAGATCCAAATACACAAGAAGGCTCTTTGTCAAATGGTGCTACTTTAAGGCCAGGAAGCGTAAACAGTATAAAATGGGTTTTATTGCTCAGATTGAGCATGTGCTACCTGACAGTAGTCATGAGAATCAAACGAGAGGGCAGGGAAGGAAAATTTACTCTGGTGGTTTTCAGTTTCCACAATGGCCACAATTTATCAAGAGTTGCAGTAAGGTTTACCATGTTTCTGGTAGTGCTAATCTACAAACCGAAGAAACAGGGGAATCTCACAAAAGTGTCCAGTTCGAGTTGTCTCTTTTCAATGGTAAAATAAAAGGTAAACCCCCAGAAGGTGATTCAGAAAACAGAAGAGAAGCATTAGAGTATAAAGTCTCTGTTAGTGAAAATGGTGGGTCTAACTTGGAGTTGCTTGGTGGAAATGGGACTGACAATTTCAGCTTCTCTATATATGTGAAGCAACAGACCGGGAGGCTTGTGAAGACTTTTTGTGGGAGACAACTTTCGGAGTTTTGTTTGGCTGTTCAAGTATGGGAACATGGTGGGAAGTCAGATAAAGATGTTCAACTTGTCGATGTTCATTATCAGTTCATCAATGGAAGAGAATGGGATCTTTTGGAGAGTGTTGAGGAATTGAGTAAGGTGGAACCAAGACCACCAGAAATGATTAAGCCCAAAATTTTGGTTTCTCTCCTTGATACTGGTGTGTTAGTGACGGAACTGATCGAGGATTGCAACATTGATGCGCTCATGGTAACGGCTTCTATCGTTCATCAATTTGAGGACAAGTTGGTTCTCCACCGGGGGAGTATTGATAAGAGGGCAGAGTTAGAAAAGAGCAAGGTTGAGCAACTGAGAGAAGTACAAGAATGGCTTGTGCATGCATTGCAAGCTGAAGGGCAGGAAATGCATAGAATGGTTTATAAGAAGCGGTTAAGGCTGAGAAGGGTTCTTTCTCAGGTAGGAGAACTTGAAAATCTGAGTTTGGTAGAAGCATGTGAAGGGACTTATGCAGGGATTTCCTATACGGGTGCAGCTGTTTGAGATGTATGGGATATCATAGCTCATATCAAGAAGTTCTTGGAGATTGAGAATGGGTTTGGAGTTGAGATTAATATGGGGTCGTGGAACTTTGTTACAAAAGGCGTCTGGTCGTGCTTGTGGATATCGGTGAAGTATAATATTCGTCTACGCCACTTTGTTAGGGACGTTTGCGTTTCACGTCCATGGCGGGGGTTTCAGGTATATAAGATCAATAAGGAAGCAACTCTGAGCATAATGGATGTCAAGTTGACGATGGAGTCCTCGGGAGAGCATTCAGCTGCAATCTTCACCCACAAGCTGTTTCACTTACCGAAGCCACCCGAGTGGTATACAAAAGGAGCAACGTGGTGTTCAGTGACAAGGTTTTGGTTCAAGATATCAGGCTGCTACTATATATTCAAAGTTTAGAACCATTCAATTTCAGTCTCTACGTATGAAGCGTTTTAGTCACCAAGACCACCGGAGCTGATTCTGTTCATAGTGAGATTTAGGCATTGGAAGTCAAAGAAGCTAGAATTCGGGGAAGTAGAGAACAAAACTCGAGCTACGTTGAGTTCAAACGACATGACTTGGTCACAAGTATATGGTGCTTTTTCCGGTATCATATTTTGGAGGACTTGGTGCAGGAAGCTTATTGAAGATCAGTTTTTGTTGTCAAGGGTTGGCATTCTCATAGCTGAAATGGCATCACTTACCAAAGTTGCTGGAGCTGTCTTGCAAGGACTGAGTTTATGGATTCTAGCTGAAGAGCAGGTGCAAGGTGGAGGAATTGAGGAGGAGATATTGAGGATACTCAACAGGGTTACTGCTCTCTTTCTAGAGATTGCTTATGCCAACTTGAGGACAAGTCGGATCTCTAACGGGGGAGTATTGATAAGCACTAACGGGCCTCGGGAGATGGTTATTGGGCTTCTGAAGTTATCAAGTCAACTTTTATTAGTCTATTTAAGTCTTCTGTATTGTACCAAAAACACTTATCGAATTACGATCACAAATTATCAAGAGGATTCTTTCTCAAGCTTTCTTTCTCCCTCTTCTCTTCTCATCTCAACTCTTCCTCTGATCTTCTCCCCTTTCTGTTACAAATCACAATGAATCCTGATCCGGGTTTATCAGTTTACTGATATAATTTATTCTGATTCTTATAAAGAGATTTTAATAAAATTATGCTTAGCTATGTGAAAGGGACTATGATCTTATTATTGATTTATACTTGAATGTCTAACCACTATTTAGACCATTCTAGATTTACTGACTGCAGATAGTACTAAAGATGCTAAAGTGGATCAACCTTCCAACTATACACAATTGCCTTGATTGTTTGAAGGAACCAAAGCTGACCTCCAACACTAAACCTGACATAATCGCTTGTCTATGGGCTTGGTATACATGGGATTGGATTCTTCAGACAAGTCTGGAAGGTAACGCCTTGTGTAGATTCATTTATCACATTTTCTCTCTCTATTTCGACCGTAAAGTAGTTAGTTTATAAATAAAAAATATCTGAAATTTATTACTTAATTAGGACTTAAGATTTAGTTAGGTGGAATCCGAACATGACTTGGTGGCTAAAACCATTAAGGTTTGATTCATAAAGATTCCAATAAAAAGAATTCGAACGGGACTTGGAGTCGGCAATCTTCAAGGCTCGCTTCACAAAGAATTCTTGAATATAGGTCAAAAAGAAGTGAACATGACTTGGTGGCAACCACCATTAAGTCTTGATTCATGAAAGCATGTCCAATCTTGGTCACTGATCCTGCAATGGAAGCAGACTTTGACTCAAGAGAAATTAGGAACTAACTTTTAGCTGCAGTTCCAGATACTTTTCTGAAAATTCTTGCATCATGTGATCGATACTCCCAAGGTAAAGCATGCACTTTTATATTTATGCTAAGAAATGAGGTTAGTAGAGGGGAATGTCAAACAGGATTTGCTAAGTTGTAGACTAGTTGAATTTGGTTGCTAAGCTAAGATATTGCATTATGTGCTTTTGTGATCAGGACTTTTTAAATGTGGATTGCGAAATTGTAAAGGTGAATATTTCTATGTTTTGAATATGTAAGTCCCTGCTGTTTTCAAACCTCTTTCAGAGAGACTGCATGTTTGTTTTGCTTGAGGACAAACAAAAGGGTAAGTCTGGGAGAGTTGATATACCATGGATTTGACCCATTTTCATCCATGGTATATAAGTGTTTTACTATCTATATATTATATATTCTATCATATTAGGTACGTTTTCAGGTTCAGGAGTATCTTGGAGTAAAATGATGATTATGGAGCATTTAGGAGCTTAAAAGAGATTTCATCCGAGCTGACCATTAGAGGTCCATACGAAGAAGAAGAAATCGATCGATGTACATCCTGTACCATCGATCGATCTCGAGACGCGGAACGCGCGACTTCGTTCCAGCCGGCTTTAAACCCAAGGGTTCACTAAATTACAAGATTACCCCTGACGAGTTTTTAACTTAATAGTTTTATACTTGCCTAAGTGTTGAGGCAAGAGAGAGTTTTAGAGCTTTGGCCACCATTGTATTCTTATTTTCAGCAAAGAGTTTTAGGAGAGAAAATCATAGAGAGATTTGTGATTGGAACTCCATTGATTCATCAATTCTATTCTATGCAGTTTTTATCTATATTTTCTGTGATGAATTGCTTAGCTATGTTTGAGTAGTTTACTTGTTAGATTCAGGGTTCAGATAGGTTAGAGGGATTAGCCCCAACTATAGATTTTCTAAGTTGTGATATTCATTGATTGATTGTTCTTAATGCTTGTTTTAGCCTTGCTAACTAGAACATGAACCTATGAATTTGCATGTGTCAAGCATCCTTGATCATTCTGTCCTGAATCTAATCTGTCATGCTAGGACTACTAGAGAGATGATAACCGCTGATCTAGGAGACTAGTGAGCATTATCAACTTGCACCTAGGGCTTAGCTAGAAGCATCGATCGATATTGTCTTCTGACAATCGATCGATAATTGCGAAAGGTGTATCGATCGATATCTATATAGGATCATCGATCGACACTCTCTTGTGACCAAAAGACGGCAGTTGAGATCCAAGATCTAGTTATTTAACTAGTGAAACATTACCATCGCTGATCACTGTGATTAAGGAGTTGAGCTCTAATATATCATGCATGCAACTGTTAGGTATCTATAGGGTTATAATCTCCAACACCTGAATAGAAACCATGCATCTAATATCTTCCAATAAAGTTACAGCCCCAATCATCTTGTTAGTCGAGCAATAGACTTGCTCAATTAGGATTGCTATTTACATTTAAATCATAAAACAACAAACACCTAGAATTAAAATCTTAACTAGATTTAATAGGTTCCCTACCTCCTTGTGGATTCGATCCCAAAGTACTGCAATTGAACCTCTTATTTGAGAGAGTAATTCACTGCTTAGGGTAATTTGAGTGGTATCAGTAATCAATATTTTACACAAATTGCCAAAAATAAACATGAAATTATAGTTTATTAAGCGGAACATAATAGTGATAGTTCGTCTATCCAAATCCCTTAAATTATACTCACTCCGTTTCGATTTAATTGTCGTTATAGAGAAGAAATTTTGTTTCAAACTAAATGTCGTTTTAGAGTTTCAATGCAAAATTTATTAATAAGATTCTTCACTTTTTTTTCTATTGGTTGAAAAATGGTTAGGTGTATAGGTAATTGTGTTTTTGTTTTGGAAACATACAAAATCATATATTTTCTTAATTCGTGTGCATAAACCTAGAACGACAATTAAAATGAAACGGAGGGAATAATTATTAAATCCCGACTAAAAATGTTATTTCATCAAATAAATGAGAACATCATTTCTCTTTTTTTTTTTGGTATGTTTGATAATAAATGACAATTTGGTATCAGTAACAATTATAATTATTCTAGAGAGATAATCTCAAACTTCTTAATTATTAATCTGATTAGAGTTTACAATATATACGAGGAGACAACACTAGATTGAGGGTTTCATAAAGATGCACAATCACAAGAGATAAGGTTTGCTTTAGTTCAAACCATCCAATGAGCTTCTTCCTTGTGCATAAAACTCCTTTTGCTTTATCCAGCTCTTCTCCAGCCTGTCACACGCGCCTCCTTTCTCTTACAATGGTCTGATGCCTTAGCTAAGGGAATAGGGCTTCTCTTCTTCATCCAAAATTACTCGGGTAACTAGTATAACTAGTATACTAGTATTACTAGAGTAACTTTGGTTTACTGTAAGTTACTCGGATAACTAGTATTTCTACACCATGTACGGCCTCTTCATCATACTCAACTCTTCGTGTCTTTCTCTTCCCATATATTGATCTCATCTCAACAATATTTACTTTTAACAATTTATAATCATGTTTACTTATATTATATTAATATAATTACTACTTTGCAATAGTTAGAGTGGCAAACTTGTCTATTTAACTTGTCACATATTATTTATATTCATTTTGACATATTGAAATAGTTCGAAATTCTACAAACACAATAAATAAGTGGAAAATTTAATCAACAGAATTCACGATAAACAATTAAAAGTTATCTAAATAAATAATAACAGGTGTTGACAAAAAAATCATAATAATAATAACAGGTAATTGGAAACCAACATCACAAAATTGCATATACTATATCGAAATAGAATTTTCCTTGTTTTAGCTATCCATGTCTTCAACTATAATTACTGTAACCATACTAAAAATGCTATTTCAACAAATAATCGATAACTTAGTATCACTAACCATTATAATAAGCTAAATGATGATATATGTCGAGCTAAGAGAATCAAAGTTTAGAATTATTCTAGAATGCAAATTCTTTTAAAGTTATTTTCAAATAATTGTTTCTAAAAAATTATAGCTCTAAAACATTTGATATATCAGGGGTGATTGGAATGAATTGTAATTTTATATTTTTACTTAGGGGAAATTTTATGTTTACCATTTTCATAGTACCACTTTTCATCTTTACCACCACTAAATAGATATTTTCAAAAATATCTTCTTCATTAAGTGGCAAAAGACTCTTATATCATTGTTCTCTATATATATAAAATATCGTTATTTAAATAATAAATAATAAAAATAAAAATAAATAAAAATAAAAAAAGGTTTTCGAATTATACTTTTTCAAATTTGAACTTTTTTATAAATTTTTTTTTTGAATTTTTTTCGAATTTGTTTTTTATTTTGGGAAAATTTTACTTTTACACTTTGTTTGATACCACTATTCAATTTTACCATCAATTTAGGGACATTTTCATAAATATCACTTTCATTAATGAACAAAAGACAATAGTACCCTTACCTTATCTTCTCCTCAATCATCGACTCTTCCTCTCTCTTTTTGAGATCCATCTTCTCTCGGACTTACCGTCGAGATCCGCCGTCTCCATCGAGATCTGCCGTCTCCATCGAGATCCACCATCTCTGTCGAGATCTGCCGTCTCCGTCGAGATCCGCCATCTCTCTCTCACACAACCGGCGACGAAAACAGATTACAGAGAATCGCGATTCAAAGCCTTCAAATATTGATTCATGTTCAAGATTCACATTTCGTATGTCTCTAATTCTTGTATTCTTTTGTATGTTTCGAGTAAATATTTGATTTTGTTCTTCTCTTATCAAAAAATCAAAAAAGTTTGCTTTAGACTTCTTATTTGAACATGTCGATCTAAGAGAAACAATTTCCATAGTGAACAATATTGAGTTTTGACAACTTAAAACCCTTTATAAATATGGGTTTCAAGTAATTTTAGGGGTTTCTCCTTTCTGTTATCAAAAAATAGAATACGGTTAATTTGGACTTGTCATTTGAATGGTCCCTGCTAAGAGAGAGATTTTTCGATTGTGAACATTGTATATTAAGGAATTATAACCCTTTATAAATATGGGTTTTCGGATATTGTTGATAATACAACTCAACGATTTACAAGATTTTATAAAATAAGTTTTTTAACAAGAGTTGATCGCATATGTCTATAGGACAACATATAAATGTGTGAACTAAAGAAGTCTTGTGTTGTGGTATTCTATATTATTTGTAAGACTGTTGTCGAAATACACGAACCCTATGCTTGGATAAGGTATGTTTAAGCCATGATTAGAAGTTTATATCATCCTTTTATTAACTTCATATCATTTTTGTTTTAGACTTCTCATTTGAACATGTCGATTTAAGAGAAACAGTTTCGATAGTGAACATTGAGTTTTTTGACAACTTAAAATCCTTTATAAATCTGGGTTTCATGTAATTTTAGGATTTTCTTCCTTCTGTTTATCCGAAAATAGAATACAGTTGATTTGGACTTGTCATCTGAATAGTTCCGGCTAAGAGAGAGATTTTCCGATAGTACACTGCATATTAAGGAATTATAACCCCTTATAAATCTGTATTTTAGGATATTATTGATAGTACAGCTCAACGATTTACAAGGTTTTATAAAAGAAGTTCTTAAACAAGAATTCATCATATATGTCTATAGAACAACATATAAACGTGTGAACTCGAGAAGTCTTGTGATGTGTTATTTGTAAGACTTTTACCGAAATACATGAACATTATGCTTGGATAAGGTATCTTTAGACCACGATTAAAAGTTAACATCATCTTTTTATTTCGTCTTGCAGTTAGACAGCAATGAATCTTGCACATCTTCATGATTGCCTCCAAGGATTTATGAAGCTGGAACAGAATCAATAGACAATCCAAAAGTGATTATTCAATCGGTGTCTTGGTCAATAATGTTAAGTGTTTTATAAAAGATTATAAATGTAATTTTATAGGGGTCTATAAATTTATAAATTAGAGAGACTTATAATACGTTGTTTATTCTTTGTTACATCTTGTGATTAATACATTATTTGGATTCTCTGAGGAATACAAACATTTGGTGACCCCAACACATCCTGATCTTGGATGACATAGATTTTTACAGTGTTGTGCAATTAGTTCAACAAGGATATAAAATGAAGAAAAGTTAAGGGGAACGAGGATTTGTGGCTTTACTTTTTGCAGCATATGATGTAAAAATAAAGAGAAAAGAAAGCTTAAGAGAAAATAAAAGTTTATAAATAATTTATAAAAATATATAAACAGTTGGTAAAGTTTATAAGCTATTTATAAAGGTTTATATATTATTTGTAAGAGTCTCAAACCCATTTATAAATTTTTACATTTATAAAGGTTTATAAAACAATTAATAAAGTCTATAAACAATTTATAACTGTTTATAAAAACGTTATGAAAGTATATACACAATTAATATGGGTTATGTATTCAATTTATAAGGTTTATAGGTTTAGGAACCAATTAGAAAGTCTCTTAAATCATTTATAAGAGTCTACAGTAATTTATAAGGACTTGTAGAAACAATTTATAAGAGTTTGTAAAATTTTTTATAAGGGTTTATAAGGATATATAAATAATTAATAAGAGTTTATAAGTCATTTATAAAAATTACTAAAAACAATTTTTTAATTTAATAAAACTTTTAAAAATAGTTTGTAAAATTGTTTATAAGGGTTTATAAGGATATATAAATAATTAATAAGAGTTTATAAATCATTTATAAAAATTACTAAAAACAATTTCTGATTTATAAAAACAATTGATAAGAGTTTGTAAAATTGTTTATAAGGGTTTATAAGGATATATAAATAATTAATAAGAGTATATAAATCATTTATAAAAACTACTAAAAACAATTTCTGAATTTTATAAACCTTTTAAAAAGGTTTACAATTTTTTGTGAGAGTCTATAAACCATTTATAAATGCTTATAAAACAATTTATAAGAGTATGTAAAATAGTTTATAAGGATTTATATGTAAATAATTAATAACTGTTTATAAATCATTTATAAATGTTTATAAAAACAATACATAAATTTTATAAACCATTTATAAGGGTATATAAATTATTTATAAAGAATCTATAAACTTTTTATAGAGGTATGTAAACAATTTGTTTGTTCATGGCTTTATAAAGTATATTTTTGTCTGTATTTTAATCATTTGATATGGAATCCTAATTTACCTTCATAATTTAGACACTAAAAACATCTGAACGACATGTTTCTTTACTTCAATTCTGGAAACAATGTGTTATTTCTCTTCTTGTTCCCTCTTCCGTATAAGGTTCCCTTCATGTAACCCATTTGGTCACATGAATATTGGCACAAAATCTAGACCATTCAATGTCAACCTAACCAAGCTTAATTTCTATTACAAGAAACAAAATGTAGTAAAAAGGAGTAGTTTCAATTACTTAGCCACAGAATAACAGGTCATTTCATGGAAAGAGCAAGACTATGAGTTGAAAGGACTATATAAGGCTCTCATCTGAACATTAGAGATAATTCCTTGTTCTCAACAAAAAGTTGTCATTTCAAACATAATCTGAGAACATCAAGGTTTCTCCACATCACTCTTCTCTTTTGTAAAAAAAATAAAAACAATTGCAGCCAAATTCACTTAGATGTCCAACTAACCTCTTCAACTTTGCAAATCTGAGGAGAGATATACGATTGTTTTAGTATAAGAGATGTCTGAAGAAGATGGGAGAGAAGATGGTGTTAAGAAGCCAACTCTGCAACTTTTATAAAGCTTTATAAATCTGCAATTCTTTGATCTCACAAACCACGTTCTTGTTTTGAGTCCCTCTTACTTCTTCAAACAGCTCACCAACCTCGTCGATCTTCAAAATCTGGACACAACCCAATCACATATTATTCCTACGCATAAGCACTCACTTCCAAAAACAAGATTCACTGTAATTTAACTCAGAAATGTGCACTTCAAAGTTCAAACACGTCAATTAGATTTGGGGTTTTACATATATTCAATTGAACTAATTTACTCAATTGAACTAATTTACTCAATTGAACTCGTAAATCAAATCCACTGACACAAACTATTTTTAAGATTGTTGATCGTGTTCACCGGAGCTTGTTGGTGTTCACCGGAGCGAGATTTGGTCGGAGCAATTGGATATGGTCACTGGAGCGTTGTTGGTTCAATCATCATAACCTGATTATAAGAAATATATGGATCAAGGAAGGAATAGAAAATATTCAACACAAAAAAGTCTCAAAACAAGAAAGATCAACAAAGACATATCAAAAACGATAATATATAAGCACTACGTTCTTCACTGATAAATATTTATAAGATTTTATAAACTTGAGATTTGAAAACTTCACGAGAAAAACTCCTTCTTCCTTCGCAGAAACATATCGATTTTGAGAAACAAAAGCTACAATTACAGAAAGAGACGAAAATCAACATCTATTATCCTTTGACCTTTGTTAGCGTTTCTTAGCGTCGTGAGAGAGATCGCCGTAGCTTCGTCGGATCTCGCCGCAGCTTCGTACGATCTCGCCGTAGCTTCGTCGGATCTCGCTGTAGCTTCGTCTAAACCCTAAAAAAAACCCTAAAACATCAACCATAAACCCTAAACCTTCAACTCTAAACCCTAAACAACTCTAAATCCTAAACCCTAAAACCCTAGAGTTGATGTTTTAGGGTTTCGATTTGAAATTTTAAGATTTTAGGGTTTAGGGTTTACGTTTAGGGTTTAGAGTTAATGTTTTAGGGTTTAGATTTGAAAGTTTAGGGTTTTACGGTTTAGGGTTCAAATTTCAGAAAAATATAGGGTTTAAGGTTTAGATTTGAAGGTTTAGGGTTTAGAGTTGATGTTACTGGGTTTAGGGTTTATAGTTGATGTTTCATGGTTTAGGGTTTAGAGTTGATGATTTAGGATTTAAAATTGATGTTTTAAGTTTAGATTTAGGGTTTAGGGTTTACGTTTAGGGTTTAGAATTGATGTTTTAGGGTTTAGATTTTAGAGTTGATGTTTCGGGATTTAGGCTTTAGAGTTGATGTTTCGGGGTTTAAGGTTTAGAGTTGATGTTTCATCGTTTAGGGCTTAGAGTTGATGATTTAGAGTTTAGAGTTGATGTTTTAAGTTTAGATTAGTTAACCATATGTTTTTCTTTGGCAAAGTTAATCAAAAGGTTATAAATTTCTTTTATTATCCTTCATTAAAGATAAAAGTAAAAATGGTTAGTGTAAACATGAAAAGTGGTAATTTGAAAATGGTATTTTTGGCAATTCTCAAGTTAAAACTCATTCTAGTCACTTCCTTACATATCATAAGTTTATAATTATACTTTGTAAAAATAATTATCTGAAAATAACTTTAAATTAATTTGCGTTCTAGAATGGATCTAAATTTTGATTTTCTTACCTCTGACATATATCATCATTTGGTGATTATAAGGGTTTGTGATACCAAGTTGTCAATTATTTGATGAAATAGCATTTTTAGTATAGTTACTATAATTGTAGTTGAAGACATGGATGGCTAAAAAGGAGCTAAAGTTCTACTTCGATATTGTATATGCAGTTTTGTTATGTTGTTCCAATTATCTATTATTATTATTTAGATAAATTTTAATTATTTATGTTGAATTTTGTTTACTAAATTTTCCATCTTATCTATTTTGTTTGTAGAGTTCAAACTATTAAAATCTGTCAAAATGAATAAAAATAATATATAAAAAGTTAAATATACGAGTCTGCCATTCTAACTATTACAAAGTAGTAATTATATTTGTATAATTTATATAAACATGATTGCATATTTTAAATGTAAATATAGATTACCTTTAACAAGAAACAATTAGATTAATGGAACAAATCTAATTTACACCACACAAGCTTTATAGTTATAGGTTTTATTCAAATAAAATACTATAAAATCTATCTAAATTGATGAATTATACACACTACCGCATTGATAAAAAATTTATTTATCATATTATATGTTACCCAAAGAAGCACCCGTACGACCAGTGCAGGATCAATTGGCTAATTATAATGGCTACTGACACGAAGTTGTCATTGATTATCAAAGGTTCAAAAAAAGAAAATAAATGCGAAGTTATCATTTATTTGATTAAATGAAATTTTTAGTCGGGTTTTTATAAATTAAATTTTAAGGGATTTGGATAGCTGAGCTATTACTGTTATGCGCGGCTTAGTTAACTATAATTTCATGTTTATTTTTTACAATTTGTGTAAAATATTGATTTCTAAAACCACTTGGTTCGTTAAAGAAAAAGTCTTGAAATTAATTGATATTTATTATGGTCCATCAAATGAATGAGTTAGGTTAATGTTCTTATGATTGGGATTCCTGTATTGTTCTATCAAAATATAATAAACATTTCTGATCAACAGAAGACAACTTAAACAGATAGCAAACATATTTTGATTATAAAAAACAAAAAGGAATATAATTAATATAACACAAACTAAATAGACTAGTTATTCATGTTGACTCTTACAAGTTGTATATATATATTTGATTATAAAAAGTAAAGAAGCAAAAGATTACTCGATATATGTTAGATTACTCATTATAAATTTTTCGGTCTAAGAGAAAACTTAAGATTAATACAACACACATATTATTCAGGGGACGACTGGCTGTAGAAGAATATTCTCTAAAGAGCCAAAATTTAATAAAAAATTAAATAATTCAAATTTTTCTTTAAGAGAAAAATTTACAGTAAAAAATTCTTAACAAATAAAAAGTAGTTGTAGATAGATATATTTCAAAAAAAATAGTAGCTTACAAAACTATAACAAAAAATTTTAAAGCAAATAAATATACAATTTAAATTCTATATAGTTAAAAGAGAAATTGCCACAAATACCACATTCATAGTATCACTTTTCATGTTTAAACTTAACATTTTTACCATCAGTTTTAATGAATGGTAGAAGACACTTATACCATAAAGATTAACTAATCTATACTTAGGGTTTAGAGTTGAGGGGTTGGGTAGGGTTTTTGGAATATGAAATTTAGGATTCTAATAAATACATAAATAAATACTTAAAAAATATAAAAAAAATTTGAAAATTGTTTCAAACATAATTTTCGATTTTCAAAAAGAAAATTTGAAAAAAAATAAAAAACAAATTCGAAAAAAAAAAATTCAAAAAAATATATAAAAAAGTTCAAATTTGAAAAGTATAATTTGAAAACATAAAAAAATAATTTTATTTTTATTCTAATTTATTTTTACTTTTTATTATTTAAATAACGAGTTATTATATATATAGAAAACAACTGTATAAGAGTATTTTGCCATTTAATGAAGAAGATATTTTTGAAAATTTCTATTTAATGATGGTAAAAATGAAAAGTGGTATTATGAAAATAGTAAACATGAAATTTCTCCGATAATAAATGACAACTTGGTATCAGTAGCCATTATAATTAGCCAAATGATGCTGGTCGTAGAGGTGCTAAATTATTCGTTACGTAAAGTATAATATGATAATTAAATTTATATCTGTGCTATAGTGCTAATGCATCAATTTAAATTGAATTTATAGTATTTATCTAAACAAAAACTATATAAGTATAAAACTTGTGTGATGTCAATTTGATGTGTTGCATTAGTCTAAACCCTAAAACATCAACTCTAAACCCTAAACCCTAACTTCAATTCTAAACCCCGAACCCTAAACTATCAACACTAAACCCTAAACCCTAAAAAGTAAACTCTAAACCCTAAAAAATAACCCTAAACCCTAAAACATCAACCATAAACCCTAAACCTTCAACTCTAAACCCTAAACAACTCTAAACCCTAAATCCTAAACCCTAAAACCCTAGAGTTGATGTTTTAGGGTTTCGATTTGAAATTTTAAGATTTTAGGGTTTAGGGTTTACGTTTAGGGTTTAGAGTTAATATTTTAGGGTTTAGATTTGAAAGTTTAGGGTTTTACGGTTTAGGGTTCAAATTTCAGAAAAATATAGGGTTTAAGGTTTAGATTTGAAGGTTTAGGGTTTAGAGTTGTTGTTACTGGGTTTAGGGTTTATAGTTGATGTTTCATGGTTTAGGGTTTAGAGTTGATGATTTAGGGTTTAAAATTGATGTTTTAAATTTAGATTTAGGGTTTAGGGTTTACGTTTAGGGTTTAGAGTTGATGTTTTAGGGTTTAGATTTTAGAGATGATGTTTCGGGATTTAGGGTTTAGAGTTGATGTTTCGGGGTTTAAGGTTTAGAGTTGATGTTTCATGGTTTAGGGTTTAGAGTTGATGATTTAGAGTTTAGAGTGGATGTTTTAAGTTTAGATTAGTTAACCATATGTTTTTTTTCGGCAAAGTTATATAATCAAAAGGTTATAAATGTCTTTTATTATCCTTCATTAAAGATAAAAGTAAAAATGGTTAGTGTAAACATGAAAAGTTGTAATTTGAAAATAGTATTTTTGGCAATTCTCAAGTTAAAACTCATTCTAGTCACTTCCTTACATATCATAAAGTTTATAATTATACTTTGTAAAAATAATTATCTGAAAATAACTTTAAATTAATTTGCGTTCTAGAATGGATCTAAATTTTGATTTTCTTACCTCTGACATATATCATCATTTGGTGATTATAAGGGTTTGTGATACCAAGTTGTCAATTATTTGATGAAATAGCATTTTTAGTATAGTTACTATAATTGTAGTTGAAGACATGGATGGCTAAAAAGGAGCTAAAGTTCTACTTCGATATTGTATATGCAGTTTTGTTATGTTGTTCCAATTATCTATTATTATTATTTAGATAAATTTTAATTATTTATGTTGAATTTTGTTTACTAAATTTTCCATCTTATCTATTTTGTTTGTAGAGTTCAAACTATTAAAATCTGTCAAAATGAATAAAAATAATATATAAAAAGTTAAATATACGAGTCTGCCATTCTAACTATTACAAAGTAGTAATTATATTTGTATAATTTATATAAACATGATTGCATATTTTAAATGTAAATATAGATTACCTTTAACAAGAAACAATTAGAATAATGCAACAAATCTAATTTACACCACACAAGCTTTATAGTTATAGGTTTTATTCAAATAAAATACTATAAAATCTATCTAAATTGATGAATTATACACACTACAGCATTGATAAAAAATTTAATTATCATATTATATGTTAACCAAAGAAGCATCCGTACGACCAGTGCAGGATCAATTGGCTAATTATAATGGCTACTGACACGAAGTTGTCATTGATTATCGGGTGTTTTTCAAAACCAACCCATATTTTCAAGCCAAATCCAAAACCAACCCCTTTTTTTTTGTCCATACTATTCATCAATAAAATTTTCATACTATCCTTATGTTTTTGAATTATTCACAAAATTGCCATTTTTATTTATTTTTTTATTAATTTCGAAATTAACAAAAAACCAAATACATCCTAACTATTTCTTCTTATTTACAAAAATACCATCATCATCAATTTTTTCAACCACCATGAACCACCATTTTTGAGCTCTAAAGCTTTAGAATTCAATTTTCAACCATTTTTTCTCATTCTAACCCAAAAAACTTCATTTCCTCTCACCTCCTCTACATTTTCATCTAAAAAACTCTCATAACTTTCATTTTCATAATCTCAAACTTCATATTTTCGAGTTACTTCATTAGTGAATCGTTAAAGATGCTTCTTTTTGCTTATATTTGGAGTTTGGACGGTTGAAAAGGTTGAAAACGAGCTTTACACAGGAAAAATGTAACTATTTACATGGTTTTCGTTCTTTTTCAGATCTGTGTCGCGACGGTAGACTGTTTTGTATGTCTACGCGTCCGTAGAGACTTACAATGCAGTCTATTTGTCAACGTACGGGTTAGTTTTGCAATTGACCAGACAAATTTTTTTTCTAACGCAGACTTCCCCAGTAGTCTCCGTCTTTACCTTTGACAACAAAAATAAAACTTTCGGTAGACTTACTAAGACGTCTACCTAAAAGAGGTTAGTTTTTCATTTGACCGAACTTTTGACTTTTCAAAATAGACTTCAACGGAAGTCTACAAAATGTAGATTGCCAACGAAGTCTATAAAAGGTCAGTTTTGCATTTGACCAAAACTTTGACTTCGTGGAATAGATTATTTTTGTGTTTGACCAAAAAGTTTAAAAAGCAATCAAAAATTTATTAAATTGTAGACTTCATATGCAGTCTTCTTATCTTAGAAAAAAAAATATAGACTGCGTATAAAGTCTAATTTTTTATTTTGGTCAAATGCAAAACCAACCCGTCGGATTTGAGAGTAGACTTCACAAGAAGTCTACACACCCGTAGACGTTCATTTCAATCTATTGATTGGAAGTCAAACTTGGTCAATTGCAAAACTAACCTCTTTAAAAAAAATTCAAACATGTAGACTGCATATGAAGTCTAGTTCTAAAAGTCAAATCTTGGATGAATTCTGGTCAATTGCAAAAAGTAACCTTTTAAATTGTAGACCGAAATGAAAGTCTACATGTACAAAATCACAACTTTTATTCAACTATAGAAAGCAACTCGCAAAATGGTCAATTGCAAAAACCAACCCAAAGAGTAGACCTATTTGACAGTCTACGTCTGTAAACTGAAAAGAACGTCTACATCTTTAGAGACTGAATATGAAGTCCGCATAGGAAAATCTATAAAAATGTGAATTTATGTATTATTCATTAAATTTTTACTAGTTTTTTTTGTTTGACAGTGTGTGTTAGTTAATCCTAATGGGTTTGAGTGATTTTGAAAAGATTTTTTTTTATAATTATGAATGTGTAATTCATTTGATTTGACAATGTTGTTAGCTAATAATTGTAGACGTATTTGTAAGTCTTCGTTTATAATTTTGCTAGTAAGACTGAGCTTGTTTCAAAGCTGAAGTCGGTGGCTGTGGAATATAAATTTACATTCTCAGCATATAAGACAACGAAAAATCTGTATGTGGCTAAGTGTCGTGTTCAAGGATGTGGTTGGAAACTTAGAGCGAGTGTGAAGCATGGGCCAAATACATTTTGGGTGACAAAATATTCGAAAAGGATGAAGAATCGGAAAGGTTGAAGAATGTTTATTGTGCATGATGGTTGTACACATGGTAAACTTCTTGAAATGACACAAGAAGATTATGATCTAGACAACAAAATTGAGAAGATGGTGCTAACATATTCCTTACCAAACATCACTTAAAACAAAAGACTCCGAATAGGCAAATACTCCTCTTATGCCTGTCACGAATAATCGACAAGTACGAAACTTGATCGAGTTATCTAAGACACACTTTGTACGGCTTTGTGTATCAATCCTGCGCCAAATACACTAGAAATTTTTGGATTGACTATATGTTAGATAATAAGTGTAGACGTTTTTGTAAATCTACAAATGTAGACTGCAGTTGAAGTCTGCGTCGTAAATTCTATTAAAAGTGTATTTGTGTATTATTCATCATATTTTTTCATGGTTTAATTATTTTACAGTGTATGTTAGTAAAACTTTAATGGTCTTGGATGAATTTCACAATTTAATGTGTTATAATTATACAGTTGATACTTATTGCAAATTGTTTTGATTAGTGTTACTCTTGAAAATTTTCGAGAAAATTTTGTATAGATTTTCTTCTTCTCACATGTGTGTTAGTTATTATTTTAGCTTATGGTGGTTTTACTTGTTTGGTTGGTTAGATCTTGTGAAAAAATTGATATCTAACAAAAAATTAATAATATCATACAAGTGAAAACAACTAAAAATGAATACAATGTTTATAGATTACGCATTAAAAATTATTTAAAAATTAATATTTTATTATGAAAATTATTACAGAGCAATATATGAAAAAGTATTCTTGAGTATGTTTGATTTTTCATAATCTTGATGCCTCAAATAAAGTCTTGGAAAAAGTACCTGCAAAATAAGATAGAGTTATGAGAAAAACATAAGATAAAAAATGAAATCATATTTTAGTAGACTTTTTATTAAGTCTACGTAAAGTTATTGTTTAGTAGACTTTCGTTGAAGTCTACACTAATATGAAATTTTCATATCTAAAAGTGTGCATTTAGAAAATTTGAAAATACTTTGTTCTGAATAATATTTCAAAAATGGTTTTTTGTCATCCTTGTAACAAAGCAAAAAGATAATGTATGAATCTATAAATTTAGTTCATTATATACATAAAATATCTTATAATAAATATATGGAAAGCTTACATTTTTGGGAAGATGATTTGAAAACATTGGAAGAGAATACCTGCAAAATAAAATAAAATTATGAAAAATAAGATAAAAATTAAAATCATATTTGAGTAAATTCTAATGAAATATGCTTAAAAGTCAAGGCTAGTAGACTTCATTTGAAGTCTACCAGCCGTAAATTTTAAGTAGATTTCAAGTGAAGTCTACTCTATAAAAAAAATAGATATGAAAAATAAATACATTAAAAATATGAAATAAGTTTAAATCTAAATTTTTTAAAAAAATATGATTTAATAGACAAAATAGTAATAAATTAAAGACATATTAATATGAATTTTAATATGTAACTTTATTTGAATATAAATACTAGAACACATATTTAAAATCTATAGATGTAAACCTTACATTTCTAGGAGGAGAAGAGAATAATTATGGAAGAAAATACCTGCAAAATAAGAAAAAATTATTAAAAAACATAGAAAAAAAATTAAAGTCATATTTTTGTAGACTTCCAATGAAGTCTGCTTTAACTTTGTGGTTTAGTAAACTTCATATGAAGTCTGTAAGCTTTAGTAAACTTATTTAGAAGTCTACACTGTCTGATAATTTTCAGATCTGAAAAAATCTATATATTTTGAAATGTGAAAATAATTTTAAATCTGAAAATACTTTACATAATAGAATTTATAAGGTAAACTAGTAGCAAATTAATGCAGAGAGGTTGATCTATAAATTTATTTGAATATAAACATATAAATACATATTTAAAATCTATTAATCTAAAACTTACATTTAGAGGAGAAGATGAAATCCATGAGTGATAATACCTACCAAAAAAAGATAATATTGTGAGAAATAAATAACATAAAAATACACATTTAAAATCTATAGATCTAAAACTTACATTTTTTAAAGGAGAAGATGAAAACCATGAATCATAATATCTAAAATGACAAGATAATATTGTGAGAAAGACTTGAGAAAATTTTAGAGAGAAAGAAGATAAATGAGAGAGTTTTAGAAACAATTGAGAGAATTTTAGAGAGAAGAGAGAGAGTTTTAGAGAGAAGGGAGAGAGATTTAAAAACTTGTGCAGCCACTTTAGAGAGAGACTGTATAAATTTTTTTTATATAGGGAGACAAAAATGTAACTAGGTTAAAATTTACGATAGTGTAGACTTCGTTTGAAATCTACTAAAATTAAAATTTTGGAGTAGATCTTACTATAACATAGTAGACCTTTTTGTAAGTCTACTATAATAATTTCATTATTGTTGTTTATTCTTTATTATTTTAATAATTTTAATATATGATTTATTAAATTTATTTGTTTATTTTTTAATAGTTATAGTATATGATTTCACTTTTTTATTCGTAAGGAACTTAACTTAGTTTAAATATAATAATTTTTTGTAAAACAAATTGAAAAATATAGACTGAAAAAAACGTCTTCAGATAAATAAACTTTATTGTAGGTCTACGAAACCCAAACCACAAATCTCAAACCCTAAATGTTTTGCTTGATAATCAAAAAGTCTCATTTATACAAAATATAAAATACTAAACATTAATATGCAGATTTAAGTTAATAAAAAAAAAAACAAAATCTAAAATCTAACCCTATAAAATCAACTACTAAAAGACATAACATGTTAGAACCTTTTGTTTATAAACTATGAACATTGTCTAACACATGATAACCAAATTATTATATATTCTTCAAAATTGTTCGATTATATGAAGTTTTAATTTATTTACTTCATATTATCCATTATATTGATGATTAGTTAAGAATATCACAATAATTATTTTTATACATTTTCAAAATTAAATTATTAGATCAAATTAGAGTGTAGACTACAAAACAAGTCTATAAGGTAGACTTCGTAGGAAGTCTATATATATGTAGACTTCTTTTATTACGTGTAGACTTTCAAAGGATAGAAACGTAAAATACATTTCTGTTTTTTGTTTGGTCATAAGGGTTAAATAGTACTTTCACTACTCCTTTAGGTTGGTTTTGCATTTGACTGAAAGTGGGGTACATTTTTACATTTGACTTGAATATTTGGGTTGGTTTTAGCAAATGTCCCTTGATTATCAAAGGTTCAAAAAAAAGAAAAAAAATGAGAAGTTATCATTTATTTGATGAAATGAAATTTTTAGTCGGGTTTTTATAAATTAAATTTTAAGGGATTTGGATAGCTGAGCTATTAATGTTACTAGGGTCGGACCCGCCCTACGGGCGGGTAAGCAAATGAACAAAATAATACAAATATACTTTAATTTTTAATTTATTTTAATTATAGTTTTCACTATTTTTACTGTAAATTTTACTATTTCTTTTAGAAATTATATATTTGTTACTATATCAAAACAATTTATAAAAATATAACTATTTTATTTTGTTCACAATATTTTCGTTTCTTGAATTTAATAGATTTTTAATACATTTCTTCTTAATTTTATAATTTAAACAGTTTGAAAAAGAAAAGCCAATTTATTATTTTTTTTAAGAAAAATGCAAGTAGCATAAAAATATGATATTAATTGTTACTGTTTAAAATTTATAAATAACATGTTAGGTTATATATTTGAGAAAAATATATTTAAGTTGGTTTTTTATGTTTCTTCAAACTCACATCAACAAAATTTTGAAAATAATGAATTCCACAATTGTTTCTTTTTTTGACCATCAAAACTTAGGCCAAACCTTAAAAAAATAATAGAAAACCATAACTATTTGATGTATTATTTCCTATAAAGATTGCTTATGAAGCATTTGATGTTTTGTTAATATACAGTATATGGTTCAATGTTAACAAAGTCAGAACAAACTGAATTTTACTGTAAATTGTATAAATACACTAATGTCCGAACTTTATTAAATTCAGTGTGATTTATTCCGTTGGAGACTTGTAATTGTGTTTCGTGGATAGCTGTCGATTCAAAATTACTCTTACTGACAGTTGACGTCTTTTTTGTCCCCGGCGCGTTCCGCCGTTTGAGAAGATAATCGATCTTGCTATACTCGGACGTAACTGATGTGTTATTTTCTGCCGAGTTTCAGGTTTCCATGATGCATGTTAGCAGTGTTATAATATGAACAAACATATCGTGCATTAGTTTATGAATGCTTTTTGGGTGGAAGCGGAATAATATACTATTCAAGTGTTAGATCCATGTGGGCATTTAACTTTGACATCGGGTTAATGGAGTGCAATACGTAATGAGAGCAACAAATATATGACAAAATTAACGCCAAGTGATAGTTCATGAGTCATTATACCAAAAAATAAGGAATAGGCAAGAAACAAAAATAAATTTATTAACTTGAGAATGCCGAGTCTAGTTGAAATTTGAAATACACATAAAAATATAAAAATCAGAACATGGTTTTCACTGAGAAGTTGTTGTAGTTATTGGTAATGTGAAAATTGAAAAAGCCTGTAATGCAACATAACAGTGAGAGTGTCCACCGGACTGTCTAGTCTTTGCGTGTCTTCTTGGCAGAACTCCTCTCCTCTTAATCTACTTCTTCCTCTCCAGTGTTACTGGCATCAACAGGGGTCTCAACTGAATCATAAACAGTAGCTCTTTCTCCATCAGCCATGGCAGCAGCAATGCAACCTCTGATGGTCCTTCATTACTCTCACAAACCCTAACATTGCAAAATGTCAGCAGTAAGAAGAGGTGACAGTTTATAGCAGCATGTTGTTTTATTCTTAATAAAAAAAATTAGAGTGCTTACTTCTGCAGTTAAGCACTGCTTGTGCCACTCCTTGTCAAAGTAGAAATGAGTGCCTGAGGTAGCGTTGAGAGAGAGAGAGACAACCTTGTATTTACACCGAGCATACAACAGAGATCATAACTTATTAATCAGCAGAACCCAGCTATATATAATACAGAACCAGGAATCATCAACATTCTCTAATGGTCGAGGTAGTTGATGGAATGAGATTGTTTAAACTAAAAAAAAAAAGAGATTGTTTAAACTATAGTCTAACCTAACTTGGTCCGAAAAAAGAAAGAAAAAACAGTCTAACCTAACTTATTAATCAGTAACTCGTCGAATGCCGAAACCATCAATCAATATATAATAAGTAACCAGGAATCATCAACATTCTATACTGACAGTCGTTTGATGCTCAGAGAATTTGTAAAACATAGTATAAGTAGAAGGTTAGATCGGGACTATATATTAAAAAGCTTAACATGGCGTAGCAGCTCACTTCCAACCAACATAGGGCTAATATTGATCGCCAAAACCACCTTAGCACCTCTAGAAATTACTTATCTACTCTGGTTAACCATCACTCATTGAGATGTCTGAGTGTGATCATTGTATGTTGTCCTGATATCGGAAACCTCACCAATGATGTCTGTATAAAAAGGTTATCTAGTATAAGATCTATGAATACTAACGTTAACTTATAACGGACGGAGTACAGATGAAGACATACATGGAAGCTCAACATTAGTATTAGCTAACGACATGAGTTGATCAAAAGATCGGAACCTGAACATCTCGGTAGGGATCAGATTAGCAACCGCAGGCACTTCAACCATATTTGTAAACTTGTTTAGCCGGATAGCCACAGCAGCATCACCATGCTTGAAACGGTTGTTGCTTCTAGTCACATCGAATCCACCGAGCTCATACATAGCTCCCTCTCTAAGAAGTTCTCGGAATGTGTTCAGACGATGGACAGATACAGATGCTTGGATGAGAGAAGACTGCAAAATAAGGATATATTTAATCAGAAGCTAGAATCCGACGACATAACAACGAACGAAGAAGTAAGAGAGAAACTGGTAAAAATACCTGACCATCCAAGAGAAGCATATCAACACCCATTAGTTCACCACTCTTCGTGACATTCCTAGCTTCCCAAAATCAGAGAAGCGTGTGAGAACTGTTCGAGTTATGTGTAGGAAACGGAGATCTGGGAAGCAGCCATCATTCTCGCAGGAGTTTGTATGAGTTATGTGTAGGAAAAATCAATGATTCTGTGAGAACCATCAATCCTGACCCGCTTATTTATAGGTTTAAAAAACCGCTTAGAATCCGAACAGATCAAACTCTGTGAAGGAATGAGAAGTATTGGAGAGCAAATTAACTGAGCATAAATGGAAGGTCTAATGGCTTCAGCATAAAGAGTGATGAAGCCGTTTCTCAGATCTCGTGTACGAAGACGCGCTGATTAGGATTATCAGGTCGAGGCGTTGAAGACGAAGAAGCATAGTCATGCCTGACTCTGGGCCTACTATAAAGAAGCCCCAACTAAGATGAGATTCAGACGGCGCTTAGAGTTAGGGGAGGATGAGTGATTTTTAGATTTTAGGTTGGGTTTTAGATTTTAGGTTTGGCTTTCGTTTTACCAATACAGCGACTATGTTAATGGGCTGGGCTGCGAGAAAAGTGAATGGTTTTGAGAAAAAGTATTAATTCGAAGCCCGATCAAATATTAATTTTTCGTGTTTTCAGACCAACTCAATTAACAGTGCCACACGCAAAATCACGGAGACGGAGATTAAGTAAGCGCAAACGAAGCCCGATCGTATTTTATGGAATTTAAATTGGAAGCCCAATTCGCCAGTGACGTGTCAGAATGAATGGCTGAGAATATTTTGCATATATGGCATCCCTAAAAACATCCAAAATTAAGCCCTTTTATATAGTAGGATGCGCCGCTTAGTTAACTATAATTTCATGTTTATTTTTTACAATTTGTGTAAAATATTGATTACTAAAACCACTTGGTTCGTTAAAGAAAAAGTCTTGAAATTAATTGATATTTATTATGGTCCATCAAATGAATGAGTTAGGTTAATGTTCTTATGATTGGGATTCCTGTATTGTTCTATCAAAATATAATAAAAATTTCTGATCAACAGAAGACAACTTAAACAGATAGCAAACATATTTTGATTATAAAAAACAAAAAGGAATATAATTAATATAACACAAACTAAATAGACTAGTTATTCATGTTGACTCTTACAAGTTGTATATATGTATTTGATTATAAAAAGTAAAGAAGCAAAAGATTACTCGATATATGTTAGATTACTCATTATAAATTTTTCGGTCTAAGAGAAAACTTAAGATTAATACAACACACATATTATTCAGGGGACGACTGGCTGTAGAAGAATATGCTCTAAAGAGCCAAAATTTAATAAAAAATTAAATAAATCAAATTTTTCTTTAAGAGAAAATTTTACAGTAAAACATTCTTAACAAATAAAAAGTAGTTGTAGATAGATATATTTCAAAAAAAAATAGTAGCTTACAAAACTATAACAAAAAATTTTAAAGCAAATAAATATTCAATTTAAATTCTATAGTTAAAAGGGAAATTGCCACAAATACCACATTCATAGTACCACTTTTCATGTTTAAACTTAACATTTTTACCATCAGTTTTAATGAATGGTAGAAGACACTTATACCATAAAGATTAACTAATCTATATTTAGGGTTTAGAGTTGAGGGTTGGGTAGGGTTTTTGGAATATGAAATTTAGGATTCTAATAAATATATAAATGAATACTTAAAAAATATAAAAAAAATTTGAAAATTGTTTCAAACATAATTTTCGATTTTCAAAAAGAAAATTTGAAGAAAAATAAAAAACAAATTCGAAAAAAAAAATTCAAAAACAATATAAAAAAGTTCAAATTTGAAAAAGTATAATTTGAAAACATAAAAAAAAAAAATTTTATTTTTATTCTAATTTATTTTTACTTTTTATTATTTAAATAACGAGTTATTATATTTATAGAAAAGAACTGTATAAGAGTGTTTTGCCATTTAATGAAGAAGATATTTTTGAAAATTTCTATTTAATGATGGTAAAAATGAAAAGTGGTACTATGAAAATAGTAAACATGAAATTTCTCCGATAATAAATGACAACTTGGTATCAGTAGCCATTATAATTAGCCAAATGATGCTGGTCGTAAAGGTGCTAAATTATTCGTTACGTAAAGTATAATATGATAATTAAATTTATATATGTGCTATAGTGCTAATGCATCAATTTAAATTGAATTTATAGTATTTATCTAAATAAAAACTATATAAGTATAAAACTTGTGTGATGTCAATTAGATGTGTTGCATTAGTCTAATGGTTTCTTGTTAAAGGGAATGTATATCTACTTTTAACAATTTATAATCATGTTTATATATATTATACAAATATACTTACTACTTTGTATTAGTTAGAATGGCAAACCCGTCTATTTAACTTGTCACATATTATTTATATTCATTTAGACAGATTTAAATAGATTGAATCACATAAACAGTTACAGTTTATCTATAAAAATAATAACAGATAATTGGAAAACAATATAACAAAATTGCATTAACTATATATATAGAATTTTAGCTCCTTTCCAGCTTCCATTTTTTCAACTATAATTATAGTAAGCATATTAAAAACTAAAAATGTTATTTTTTTTACAGCAAAAAATTCACAGACTCATGTAGACTCTGTAAACCAAGGTGGTAACTCTACATCTATGTGTACGACGAAAGACGGTTGTTTCCTAGCACTGCGTGCCAAGCGATCTGCCCTTATGTTTTCCGCCCTAGATATATGAACGATATCTGAGTTGGTGAAGCTTCTTCTCGAAAGCTTAATGTCTTCTAGGTAGCTTTCAAATGCTGGTCATTCCTCCGGTTCTGAAACCATTTTAACCAGTTGAAAACAATCCGTTGCAAACGTAACCCGAAACTGTCTTAAATTCTTCATGCATTCCATTGACCAAATTAAAGCCTCCGTCTCCGCATGAAGGGGTGAGAGACTTTTCCTTACATTCCTTGCTCCTAACAAACCCTCAAACCCCGGTAGTGTACTGAACCAGCCCTGCCTGGAAAATAAATCCTTTTCTTTCCAAGAACCGTATGTGAAGCACCATCTTCCTATACTTCCTGCATTAGGTCTGGTATGTACTACATGTACCCCCCAGGGTTATTGGTAACTTGTGCCTCAGTCCAAAGTGTTGATTCTAATTCTGCTAAGTTAAGCGTTTCCCTAGGATCAATATCAATGTTACTGAAAACTTTATTATTCTGACCCTTCCAAATGTACCATAGTATCCATGCGAACTGATGGTCCTCCATTTTTGAGTTAACTCTCCAGAACAGATGATCCATATTAGCAAACAGAGAGCCAATAGGAAAAAGATTTGGATTCAATGGGATCTTAGATAGTATCCACACTTGACGTGCCGGAGGACATTCAAAGAACACATGATTTATTGATTCCTCCGTATCGCAACACCGTGCACAACATGTATCTCCTTGTATTCCTCTCGCTTTTAGATTTTATGTTACCGATATACAACCTGTCAATAACTGCCATAAAAAATGCATTAACTTCGGAGGACACTTCACTGTCCAGCAGAAAGCTTTGAGAATATCTACATTGGGTTCATAAAAATCTGACGGTTTTTCCTTTTCAGGGTAAATCCTTTCTACTTGATACCCATATTGTACCGTATACTTCCCACTATTGGTGAAGTGCCATCAATTCCTATCTTCCATCTGAGTTCTACTCAAAGGAATACTTTCAATCATCTTTGCGTCGTGTGGTTCTACCCAAGTCCTAATTGCCTGTAGATTCCATGTTCGGGATTCCTGATTAATGAGAGAATGCACTGTGAGGTCCGGGTAACTGTTATGAAGGTTTTTGTTAGCTGGTCTCGAGCGACTGGATGAGATCCAGGGATCATTCCATACTGAAATAGATTATCATGTTCCAACCCTTTTGATTAGTCCCTTGCAAACCAGAGATCTAGCAGAGATAATACTCCAGCCATATGATGGGCAATATGAGCGAATCGGTTCCAGGGGTGAAGCATTCCTGTAATACCGTCATTTGAAAACTCGAGAGAAAAGGGTATATGTCTTCTCGATCAGCCACCACAGCTGCTTTCTAAGCATCGCCGTATTAAAATCAGTCAAGTCCTTGAATCCTAGCCCACCATTATCCTTATGTTCTCATAATTTATCCCATGATTTCCAGTGCATACCTCTTGTACTTCCACCTGGACTCCACCAAAACTGAACTACTGCATTCGTTAATTTCTTTACTGTAGCTTTCGGTAACCGATACACAGACATCACATGATTTGGCAAAGCCGTGATCACCGATTTAATAATCACCTCTTTTCCTCCATTTGTGAAAAATCTAAACGTCCATTCACTCACCCAATTATATAGACGCTCTTGTACAAAGCCAAACACTTGTACCTTAGATCCTCCTAGACTTTCTGGCAGTCCTAAATAATATCCCGTCCCGCCTAGGTTCTCAATTCCCAAAATATCTCTCAACTCTTGGCGACTGGTTTCCTCAATCTTATGTCCAAATTGAATTAATGATTTCTGAAAGTTAATTTGTTGCCCTGAAACAGCCTCATAGTCCTTTAGTATCCTGAGAATAGTTTGACACTCTTCTTTGTTTGCCTTACAGAAGAAAAGACTATCATATGCAAATAGCAAATGAGAAATTGCCGGACACTCTCTTGCTACCTTCATACCAGTTAACTGTTTTCCCTGTTCCGCTTTTTTTTTATTTGTAATTAAAGCCTCAGTACACATAATAAATAAATAAGGGCATAAGGGATCCCCTTGATGTAATCCCCGATGAGGAATTATAAGGCCTCTTGGCTGTCCATTGATAAGTACCCTATATTGAACTGAAGAGATACACCCTCGCATTAATTTAACCCAATGTTGATCAAATCCCATTTTTTTGTAGGAGAGCTTCAATAAAATTCCACTCTATCTGATCATATGCCTTACTCATATCCGTTTTAATTGCCATAAACTTATTTTGACAAGACTTATTAGTTCACAAACCATGAAATATTTCCAGCGCAATAAGAATATTATCTGATATTAACCTTCCTGCCACAAAGGCTGATCGTGTTTCCAAAATTAGACGGGGAAGACAACTTTTCAACCTTTGACACAAAACTTTCGAGATAATCTTATAACCAACGTTCTATTTTTCCAGCATTGCTGGAGTGTCGTTAAAAAGAATGTGATTGAGTTGGTGAATAATTTCTTGATCACAGGTGAAATGGACCCAAAGTTAAATATAACTAACATTTGTATGATCCAAAAATAGAGAGATCTACAAAAATGACAGAACTCAGGCCGGCAAGCTTATGAAACTAAAAAAAAAAACTTATGAAACTAAAAAGGTTATTTCATCAAATAAATGACAACTTGGTATCACTGACCATTATAAACAGCCAAATGATGATATATGTCGAGGTAAGAGAATCAAAATTTAGATCTATTCTAGAATACAAATTTATTTAAACTTATATTCAAATAATTATTTTAAGAAAATTATAACTATAAACATAAGATATGTAAGGGGGTGATTGAAGTGAATTGAAGCTTTATGTTTTTGGATATATAATTTGAACTGTAAATTTATTTACTTTAAACTATTTTGCTTTAGTTTTGTAAAATACTATTTTTAAAAAAAATATAACTACCTACAGCCATTTTTTTTATTTTGTAAGGATCTTTTGGATGTACTATTTTTAAAGAATTAATGTTTGATTGATCAACATATATGATTCTATATTAAATTTTGGTTTTTAGAGCATTTACATCTTTAACCAATAATCTCCTAAATTAGATGTGTATTGTATTAATCTTAAATTTTCATTTTGACCGAAAAACATATGACGAGTAATCTTTAATTTGTGTCGTATTTGTTATATTCCTTTTTGTTTTCTATAATCCAAATATGTTTGTCTATCTCTTTAAATTGTCTTCTTATGGTCAGAAATTTCTTATATATTTTGATGGAATAACTTACAGGAGTCCCAATCATAAGAACATTAACCTAACTCACCTATTTGGTATGATGGAACATAATTAATATCAATTAATTTCAAGACTTGTTCATTAGGTGACCAAGTGGTTTTCGTAATCAACATTTTAGATAAATATGAAATATCCAATAATAAAACTGGAATTATAGTTTATTAAGACATGCATAACTAAAAAAAAAATTAATTACTCAACTATAGCTTACCACTTTCAAATTTAGTTAATAAAATTTAGTTAATCAATTATATTACTATTCTATGTTTTCAAAGTAAAGTTAATAAATATGAAACTATGGATTATCTATTCCGAAAAAAGAATAGTCTAGAAGATCTAGACATGGATACGGATCCTTATCCCTAGACAATCTGGTATATCAGGAAGGTTCGAAACAATAAAATTTTCAGAGTAATTGATAAGGATCCATTGAAACTTGTCAGATATGCAAAAATCGAATGTCAAGCCTGGTTCAATGCAATTGAATCGGTACCCTTATCACCAAGATCTTCATATTAAGAAGCCACAAATTTTAAATTTGGGTAATATTTAAAGGGTAGATGGTTCATGGACCTCGACATCTCAGTTTAGTGTATGTGGATGGGTCTGAAAGGATAATTTGGGTAAGATTAGACTCATGGGGACACATGACTTACAACGGCAAGAGGCTGCTTTCCACACCAAGGTAGAGACACTGAAATGGGCAATAGAAAGCATGCTTCAATACTCGAAATGTCAAAGCTTTGGAAGTGATTGCAAAGATTTAATTGCGATGATAAAAAAATCTCTAGCTTGATCAAGCTTTGCAACATAATTAGAATCGATCCATAATTTTCAGTTATGCTTGTCGGAGGTCAAGATATCTCACATCCCAAGAGAGCAAAATGAAATTGCTGATTAGCTATATATGTTCGTTGTTCTATTCCGGTCTGGTTATCCAGGTCACCTAAAATTTGAGTAATAGAATAACTGTTTGTTGAAATGGAGTTTGGGATATTTTAGCTTATCCAAATGTCGTACGCTATAATTATAACAAGCAGACTAAAAATGTCATTCATCAAATAAATGACAACTTGGTATCAGTAACAATTATAATTCTCCAACGATGAAGGTGGTAGAGGTGCTAAGATGTTCTATGCATATAATATAATATGATAAATAAATATTTATCTGTCTTCTAATGCAAAATTTTCTTTGTAAAGTGATTTTATATTATTTTATACTAGGCAAAGAGCCCGTGCGATATCGCACGGGAACTCATTTTATAAATAATATATTATAATCTATAATTTATAATTTTATATGCCTGATAAAAAAAATTAAATCATATAAATAATTTTTAATTTTGATGATTAAAATATGATTTACAAAGTATTCAAATACATATATATATATATTTTATAAACCTTAATGTTCCCTTTAATTTTTTATCAAAACACATATTGCATACAATTGTGTCTTCATCCTTTTTAAGTTTTTTCATACATTTTTCACATGATAGTTATCTTCAACCACTTTTTGAACAAAATGCAAAAAAAAATTTTGCATGATATATATATATATTTTTCCTATTTAAGACATAATATTAAAATTATTAGTTTATAATTTTAAACAATTATAATTTATATGTTGGTAATTGTTATTTTGTATATTTATCTACCTGCTTTATTTATTGAAAATGAATATTCAGAAAATTGAATATTGTAATAAATATATGTTGATTTACGTTAATATGACCCGTCTCATTTATAATAATTTTTTTTAATTTTTGGGAGAGTTTTTATAAAATACCAACACTTATTATATAAACTAACACATTACTTAAATAAAACCAATGTTTTTTAAAGCAATCCCACTTTGAGATGAAAAGATACCTTGTTTAGATGAAAAGTTACAACTTTGACATTATTTTTTTCACCATTTTATTATTAGTAGATTAGTGAAAATTTGATTTGAAAAATGCATGGGAGAGACTATTTATAGATTTTTTAAAGCCTATTTGAATAGTCACAACTCTTCAATATGAATAGTCGCATTTTTCTAATACTCACAACTTCTCACTTTTTAAAAGATACTAGTGAATAGTCACAATTTTTAGACCATTTTTAGAAGGACACAACCTTACAATATATAACTTTTAGAAAATACACAACCCTCTACACATATTTTTCAAAAGACACAACCTTTCAACATAATTGAAGTTTACAACCTTAAGAATTAATTGGAAAAGACACAACCTTACAACATAGAACTTTTAGAAAAGATACAACCCTTTACACTACTTTTTCAAAAGACACAACCTTTCAACATAAGTGGAGTCACAACCTTAGAAATTAATTAAAAAAGACACAACCTTCCAACATAGAACTTTTAGAAAAGACACAACTCTTTACATTTCTTTTTCAAAAGACACAACTTTTCAACATAAGTGGAATCACAACCTTTGGAATTAATTGGGATTGCTATTATTAGTAGATTAATAAAACAGTACTACTTATTAAACTTGTGCGTTGTAAGTTGGATGTGTTATATTAACTTGTCAAAATATAGTTTATACTAATATAGTTACTACTACTTTGTAATAGTCAAGACTGCTTATTCGTCTATTTAACTTGTCACGTATTAATCATATTCATTTTAGACTTTAATAGCTCGAGTTCTACAAAAACAAATATAAGATAGTAACCAATTTCACGATAAACAGTTAAATTATTTTCTAAATTAATTAATAATATGTAATGGATATAACACTAATAAAATTTCATGTAATATATATATATATATATATATATTTATTATTATTTTTTTTTGTCAGAAACTTAAATTTCATGTACTATATTAAATTAGAGTTGGAGCTCCTTTTTAGCTATTGATATATTATGAATTTAACTGGTTTTTAGTCATATTATAAGTCCTATTTAAATTCTATTATATGTGTTTTGAGTATGTTTTAGAGTGTTTTCGGATCTAGGTACGTTTTGAAGTATTGTGGAGACTATTAAAGCATTTAGAAATCAAATCAAAATTAAGGTTGAGTTTTGGAAATAGTGTCGCTCGACACCGATGCAAGTACACAGGCCGACTCTATTTCCATGATCAAGTCCGGCCCAAAAGCTTTCACATATTAGAAGATTTTTCATGGCCGACTTTATACAAAATATATATAGACTTAAGATATTTTTAAGGCTAAGAGACATTCATAAAGATTTGTTATTCTTAGAAATTTTTGGAGAGAAGATCAAAGATTCCTTTAGAGATTTGTATAGGAACTCCAGTATATCTTACTCTATATTTTAATGCAATTCATTCAGTTTATCTCTATGTATTGCTTTAGTATGTCTTAGTAGTTATTGATATCATTCAAAGTATCATATGAACAACTTTTACTCTTTCAAATAAGAGGTTCAGTTGTAATACATAGTGATCAAAACCATAGGAAGCGTGGGCACACAATAAAATCAATACAATCGTGATTAAGCTAGACAGTTAAATATGAAAACAATAAATAAAGCAGAACAAGGCAGTTGTTTTTTTTATTGGTTTGTAAATATGAGAACTGTGGGAACCGAAATTCGCACTGTCGATTTCCGTTTAAATAAGGAAACTAGGAAAACCCTAATTTCTCAGAGGACCCGAATATCTGCTAATTACCACACGTCAAGCAATCAGAACACGAGAATAACAATGTTAAATTATAATAAATCGAAAAGAGAGCAAAAAAGATCTTATTCCGAATTTGCGTATGAGCGTTTACAACAAGGTATAAGCCTGGCCTCGAGAGCTGTCGGCGAGATTCCTAGTTCTAGCAACCCTAAGACGGCTAAACCTAATTGAGTCGCAGCTCGAAATAACAAAAACGGAAAATTGCCTAAATCGCTCTAAGTGCTAAGTTTTCTCTGAAAAAGTTCTCCCTCATGCTCCTCGCCTAGGACTCCTTATATACTAGCTCCAAGGTCGGTTTACGCTTTTACTCTTCTGTCCTTAAGCCGTCATAGCATAAAAATGGAGATATTCCATTTTTCCCGATCTTCACAATTATCTTCAAAACTTCCGTATTTATCCGCGGAAACTTGACATTTATCCTTCCTTGTGGGCCAAGCGTAAACCGTGATGCGGTTTACGGGCTTTGGGTTAAGAAATCGTAGGATGGGCCTCGAGTCGTGTTTTAGGTCCCTTTGGGCCGTCTTCCGACTCGACACGTTTACTACGAATTTTCCGCGGTATCTCATCCGCGAAGTTTGATCGATGAGTTGGAATAGCGGAAAACGTGGACTGAGCTTGCTACGGTCTTCGGGAGATAGCGTTAGAAGATTTGACGAGAATGCATGGATTGATGTCTGTCAATGTCCGGAAGAGTTCAATCGCTACACAGCGACCGATCTTCGGCTCGAGCCCGGTCGCTACGTAGCGACCGAGCGCTCGTCTCGCTTGGTCGCTACGTAGCGACCGGGCTCGAGCCGAAGATCGGTCGCTGTGTAGCGATTGAACTCTTCCGGACATTGACAGACATCAATCCATGCATTCTCGTCAAATCTTCGAACGCTATCTCCCGAAGACCGTAGCAAGCTCAGTCCACGTTTTCCGCTATTCCAACTAATCGATCAAACTTCGCGGATGAGAAGCCGTGGAAAATTCGTAGTAAACGTGTCGAGTCGAAAGACGGCCCAAAGGAACCTAAAACACGACTCGAGGCCCATCCTACGATTTCTTAACCCAAAGCCCGTAAACCGCAGCACGGTTTACGCTTGGCCCACAAGGAAGGATAAATGTCAAGTTTCCGCGGATAAATACGAAAGTTTTGAAGATAATTGTGAAGATCGGGAAAATGGAATATCTCCATTTTTATGCTATGACGGCTTAAGGGCAGAAGAGTAAAAATGTAAACCGACCTTGGAGCTAGTATATAAGGAGTCCTAGGCGAGGAGCATGAGGGAGAACTTTTTCAGAGAAAACTTAGCACTTAGAGCGATTAGGCAATTTTCCGTTTTTGTTATTTCGAGCTGCGACTCAATTAGGTTTCGCCGTCTTAGGGTTGCTAGAACTAGGAATCTCGCCGACAGCTCTCGAGCTCAGGCTTATACCTTGTTGTAAACGCTCATACGCAAATTCGGAATAAGATCTTCTTTGCTCTCTTTTCGATTTATTATACTTTAACGTTGTTATTCTCGTGTTCTGGTTGCTTGACGTGTGGTAATTAGCAGATATCCGGGTCCTCTGGGAAATTAGGGTTTTCCTAGTTTCCTTATTTAAACGGAAATCTACAGTGTGAATTTCGGTTCCCACAGTTTGGCGCTAGAAGGATGGGGACATACGGATCAATCTAACCCGCAAAAGCCACTCAACGATCAGGACCGGTATGCAAGACTCGACATGCGCGAACGTTATCTCATTCAAGGGGGGAGCAACGATAGATCGAGCCAAACCTCGAAACGACCTCCTTGTTATCGAGTTGACGATTCGAGATATCGACGTCGCTAGAGTGCTAATCGATACCGGAAGTTCGGCCGATATCATTTTTAAAGACACTCTCGAAAAGATGGGGATCAATCAATCCGAAGTCACCAAATGCCCAAGCCCACTGCTGGGGCTTTCGGGGGAAACGACCATTGCCTATGGATCGATTAATCTCGCTGTCAAAGCCGGAACCGTGACGAACGTCACAGAGTTTCTAGTCGTTGACCGTCCTGAATCTTACAACGTTATCATGGGAACGCCATGGCTGAACACCATGCGCGCAATCCCATCAACCTACGATCTTTGCCTCAAGTTCCCGGCCCCTAACGGAGTCGAGGTAATTTGGGGAAATCCGAGAGTTTCACAGGTTTGTTTCGCCGCGGAACTGAAGCGAAAGAGACCGATCCTTGAAATCACTCCTAGAAAAGCGGAGAAAAAGACCTCCAGCAAAGATACGGAAAGTCAGGATTCAGCGGAATTCTTCTGGCAGTCTCGCAGTATCGCAGCTCTAGATGAAAAACGCGAGCCAACCTGCGAACACGTGGTAACGATCTGTCTCGACGAAGCCTTCCCAGAACGGTGCGTCGAGATTGGAGCCAATCTCCACGAACCTTTAAGGACAGAACTCATAACCTGTCTTAAAAAGAACCTTAATACTTTCGCATGGGCTGCAGAAGATATGCCGGGAATCGACATTAACATAACATGTCACGAGCTGAATATCGACCCAACGTTCAAACCCGTCAAACAGAAAAGACGGAAGCTAGGACCCGAACGTGCTGCCGCAGTAAACGATGAGGTCGGAAAATTGCTTAAAGTTGGGTCGATAACAGAAGTAAGGTACCCGGACTGGCTGACCGGCAGAATCGCAGCACTTAACCGATTTATTTCACGATCAACAGATAAGTGCCTGCCCTTCTACGACGTCCTGCGAGGAAATAAAAAATTTGAATGGACGGAAGAGTAAGAAAACGCCTTCCAACAGCTGAAGCGTTATTTAGCTACTCCTCCAGTCCTCGCAAAACCCGTGGAAGGGGAGCCTTTATTCTTGTACATCGCGGTGTCAGCAACGGCCGTAAGCGGAGTCCTGATCAGGGAAGAACGCGGGGAGCATAAACCTATTTTTTACATAAGCAAAACCTTGCTGGATGCCGAATCTAGGTATCCATTGATGGAAAAATTAGCATGCGCGGTTGTAACATCGGCTCGAAAACTAAGACCATATTTCCAATCCCACACAATCGTCATCCTCACGACTTTTCCCTTACAGACAATTTTGCATAGCCCGAGTCAATCAGGCCGACTGGCTAAGTGGGCGGTCGAGTTGAGCGAGTATGACATCGAATACCGACCAAGGACGAGCGCAAAATCACAAGTGCTCACAGACTTCTTGGTCGAACTTCCAACGGGAACAATAACCAATGAGGAACCAAATTCCACCAGGCTCCTCCACGTCGACGGATCCTCATCCAAGCAAGGATCAGGTATCGGAATCCGTCTCACATCTCCAACGAGCAAGATCTTGGAACAATCGTTCAGGCTGGAATTCCATGCCTCAAAGAATGAGGCCGAATACGAAGCATTAATCGCAGGTCTACGTTTGGCTCACGGCTTAAAAATACGTAATCTCCATGCTTACTGCGACTCCCAGTTAGTGGCCAGTCAATTCAGCGGAGAGTATGAAGACAGAGACAAACGGATGGACGCGTACCTCAAACTTGTCCAAGGTCTAGCTCTAGACTTCGACTGTTTCGCCCTTACCCGGATCCCCCATTCCGAGAATGTCCAGGCGGACGCCCTCGCGGCCCTAGCATCAAGTTCCGATCCAGGACTCAAAAGGGTAATTCCAGTCGAATTCATCGAACATCCGAGTATCGGACCGCCAGTCGTCGTCAATCTCATAGAGGGTCAAGACGACGAGAAAGAAGAAATTACGATACCACCACCATCGGAACAATCTGATTACGGCTGTGATACCCCATGGCTTCTGACGATTCGAGACTACATTGTCGACGGGCAACTGCCCGCCGAAAAATGGGCAGCTCGCAAGGTCCGAACACAGGCCGCACGCTACGTAACAGTGGACGGCAAAATCTACAAATGGAGATTCTCCGGACCACTCCTGACGTGCCTGGAAGGAGAAAAGGCGAGGAAAGTAATGGAGGAAATACATTCCGGCTCCTGCGGCAACCATTCCGGCGAAAGATCACTAGCCGTGAAAATAAAACGCCATGGATACTATTGGCCAACAATGATCGGAGATTGCGAGAAATTCGCACGGAAATGCGAAAAATGTCAAAGGCATGCGCCAAATATCCAACAACCGGCCGAAGTTCTTTCCTCCATCACATCGCCTTATCCCTTTATGCGCTGGGCCATGGATATTGTCGGACCTCTGCACAATTCAAAGCAAAAGCGTTTCCTTCTAGTCCTTACCGATTTTTTCTCAAAATGGGTAGAGGCGGACTCGTACGCAAGTATAAAAGACGTCCAAGTCGAGAATTTCGTATGGAAAAACATCATCTGTAGGCATGGAGTTCCTTACGAAATCGTAACCGATAACGGGTGTCAGTTCATTTCCACCCGATTCGAGGCATTTTGCGAAAAATGGAAGATACGACTCAACAAGTCAACTCCCAGATATCCGCAGTGCAACGGACAGGCTGAAACAATCAACAAGACCATTCTCGACGGACTGAAGAAACACTTAGAGGCCAAAAAAGGTAGATGGGCCGACGAACTCGAGGGAGTCCTCTGGTCTCACCGTACCACCCCAAGGCGAGCAACGGGAGAAACTCCCTTCGCCCTGGTATACGGCACGGAATGCATGATTCCCGCAGAAGTAGAATTTCCCGGTGTTCGAAGAAGGTTCTTACCCGAACGAGAGGAACTCAACGATGCTATGCTCTTGGATGATCTCGACCTCATTAACGAGCGCCGAGATCGAGCGCTCATCCGAATTCAAAACTACCAGCACGCCGCTGCGAGATACTATAATTCCAACGTACGGAATCGTAGGTTCAATCAGGGAGATCTGGTCCTTCGCAAAGTTTTCCAAAACACCGCTGAACGAAATGTGGGAAAACTCGGAGCAAACTGGGAAGGTCCCTATAAAATCGAAAAAGTCGTCCGCCCAGGTTCTTACGAAATAGCCAACATGCAGGGCATAAAAATCCCTAGAACCTGGAACGCGATGCATCTCAAAAAATACTATCACTAAACAAGCCAACTCGCAATCACTGAACTACGAGACGGCTTGATCTCCGCAAGGAGTACGTAGGCAGTTTGTCGAAAGGCAAATTCAGCTGTCCCCCCTCATTAAAAAAGGGGGGAGTGGGTACGTATACTCGTATACTCCCAAAAAAATTGGAAAACTTCTTACTACGCTTTTGGTGTTTTCGACTTATCAAAACATCCTCACCCTTAAAATCAGAACGAGGTCTTCGGAAATTAGTCGGCCGCTTAGGAGAAGCAACCTTTAGCATCGCGAGACGTCACAAAAGATGCCTCAAAGTTTATTTCTTTCGAGCGAACGAAACCTCCGTCACAAAAAGGCATATATATATGCACACACTAACACTTATTTTGCGCAAAATATTCAAAACAACGGCACGCGCCACCAAGTCCGATGCTGATCACATCGAACTCACAAACGTCCTAAACAGACATAGCCATCTCACGGAGAACCTATCGCGGACTTTACATCGATACGAATCAGGAAGAAATCGCGACAGGAAAAACGATAGCCCGTTAGTCACCGCACAATCCTTAAACCGAAAGTAAACCTAGGTCTTGCCCTAAACCCAGCGCACTGGTTCTAACATCTCAAAGACATGATATCGAAAGATATGAGATTCTTAAACCATGCCTCTATGTTTATGTTCGACACCTTCAGCACCCCCGCAGAGTTAACATCTCGCGGAAGAACTCTCGAAACAGATCTCGAATGAAACATTTCACAATCGAAGAAGGATATGAGACGACAACTCATCACCTTCCTCCCCACTATTCACAAAACTCATAAAAAAGCGTTATCCAATTATCGTACTATAAAAAGAAAGCCGCGGAGCGGCAGGGATTCAAAGCCACACACGGCCAGTCCCGAAATACAGACAAGGCCATTCAAGGCCGAAACATAAAAACATAAAAAAAATCTCTCGCAAGAGATCTATCCCAAGTCACCCTCAGAACTTACGCCCCCTCTTCACCCGCTGCCTCGTCCGAGCCTGGAGCCGCGCCGCTTCCGTTCTCTCCGACCATCGGGTCTTTCCCCTCTGGGTCTTCTGAACACGTCGGAAGGAAGCACGCGGATTTCAGGTCGGCCAGGATGAGACCGAAATCTCCATCCTCGGCCGCCATATCTCCCTTGCAGCCAGACAGTCGGGCCTCTTCGGCTTCCAAGGTCGGGGGAGTTTCACTTTGGAACGACCAAACCACGGCCATCCCGCCCTCAATCGTCGCCAAAGCAAAATCCCTGCTCCGGATACACTCGAGGGAACCCAGGGAAGCAGAAATCTTCGCCAAGTGAGCTTGAAACTCCGCACGAAGGGCATCCGTAGCCTCTTGGAACCCGCGGTGCGCTAGTCCCGCGTCACTCTCGATCTGACGCTGGAGTCGACGCACCTCCGAGGATTTGGCGTTCCTGGCCTTCTTTTCCTTAAGCAAGGAACTCGCCGTCTTCCCAAGGTCCCTCTCAAGCTCTCCTATCGCAACCTCGAGCTTCAATACTTTCGCAGAGTGAGAGTCCTCGACAGCCGTCAACATGGCCTCGGTTTCGGACCATCTGCCCTGAAGCTCCACCAACTCCCCGAAAAGGCAACTGGTCTCAGAACCACATTCGCTGATCATCCCATCGATCAACGATATGAACTGCGAACGGTGAGAATTCTTAAGACTAAGTCCGAGAAAAGAATGCACAAAAGACGATCGAGAATTCAAACAAGAGACAAACCTTTCCGCGAAGTCCCGAGGCTAGGCTCGATCCACCTCGCTGCGAAGTCTCCCCGTCGCCACTCTGGGCGAGTTTCCTCTTCCGACTATTAGGCTGAGTATCCAGGACAGCACTAGGAGCACGCAATGCCAGAACGATTTCCTTTCTGGCTGGAGGAGGAGGCATAGAGTCAGCAGCCTTCTCCTTGTCCTCGACGAGGATCGGAGTCGTGGAAGATCCCGCAGGAAGGGCTTGCGAGAGAGGAGCCATGACTTCGGTCCCATGACACGGGGCAACGACCTGCGCGGAAGAAGACGGAAACTCGGAGCCAGCTTGCGCTAGCTCTTTCTCGGCTTGGCGACGAACCAGCTTCTCTCGGAAAGAAAGATGACCGGCAACACAAGCCGGCGCTTCCGCCGGAGAAGTTAGAACCGGAGCCGGAGAAGTGGCCTCGCCCATCTCGATGTCGGAATTCTTCTTATCACCTACGGAGGAAGACATGTTGAAAGAGAGGTTATGAAACTAGAGAGGTTTTTGAAGGAATGAAGAAGGGAAGGTGTGAAGAAAATGAATGATAAGAGCTCACTACTTATAGAAGTATGGGTTCGGAATATCGTCTCGACAACTTTTTTCCGCGGAGTTTAAAATGTGAATTTCGTCCGATACACTTAAACTTGTCAAATTCATCTATCCGCCCGCTAGAGTCATAACTCTAACGTGCTGGGTGGCTAACTGTTGGGGTCAAAAACGGTTACGACAAATTTAACATTAAAAACGTCCGAGGAAGAAAATAAGAATTCCTCCGAAGAGTACTTTTCGAAATAGATTCTTCCTTACGAAAAAGCTTTACGGAAGAAAGAATCGAGATGTCCGACGAAAGCCCGCTCGGTCGCTACATAGCGACCGAGCTCGAGCCAAAGCTCGGTCGCTACGTAGCGATCGTCCCGCTCGGTCCCTACGTAGCGACCAAGCTTTGGCTCGAGCTCGGTCGCTATGTAGCGACCGAGCGCTCGTCCCGCTCGGTCGCTACGTAGCGACCGAGCGGGACGATCGTTCGGTCGCTATGTAGCGATCGAGCTTTGGCTCGAGCTCGGTCGCTACGTAGCGACCGAGCGGGACGATCGCTTGGTCACTACGTAGCGACCGAGCGGGACGATCGCTCGGTCACTACGTAGCGACCGAGCTTTGGCTCGATCTCGGTCGCTACGTAGTGACCGAGCGGGCTTTCGTCGGACATCTCGATTCTTTCTTCCGTAAAGCTTTTTCGTAAGGAAGAATCTATTTCGAAAAGTACTCTTCGGAGGAATTCTTATTTTCTTCCTCGGACGTTTTTAATGTTAAATTTGTCGTAACCGTTTTTGACCCCAACAAGAACAAGTAGCTAGATCTAGGGTTTCAGGAAATCATGATTTTGGAGATATATATGCTAAGGTTCATCTCTCTCTCTCTCTCTCAGAATCTATAATGGTTAATTTAAAACGGCTCTCGCTTTGAAATTGGCGATTTAGGGTTTCGATGATTTCTCGAAGATGGGATCCGGGTATTAGCGCATGAGATTGGTTCGTCACGATTTGTCAAGATCACAACCCTGATGATTGGAATCAGGGCTTTCATTCGGATCAATTAGGGATCGAATTCGGCATCAACAAGGGGATTTTCGGGAGTTTAAGGAAATTTAAGATCTGGTTTCGGGAGGAATATTTCGTGAGGGAAGATACGGAAAATTGGGGTCACTATAATAGGATGATAGGATTGTCTCTCTGGTGCATCATTCTCATATCATCATCCTGTTATATCAGAGCTCAAAAGTTGATTCTTTTTTGCTGTTATCATGACACAGAGTCAATTATTGAGCCACAGTGAGGAATTGAGGAACAGCGAAGGCACTCGCAAGAGACTGAAGATTTCGGTGGCGCATTTTGACAACTCCGCGCTAATCAAGACCTACTCCAAAAACTTGATTGGGAGGTGTATGAATCCAGAGGAGCAGGAAATGAAGGCGCTGTTCACAAACCTTCCAAAGATTTGGAAATTGGAGGAAATGGTTACTGGTATTTACTTGGGATTTGGCAAGTTCCAGTTTGATTTCAAAACGGAGGAGGACCTTGAAGTGGTACTGAAGCAGCATCCTTTCCACTTAGACTATTGGATGCTCTCCTTGGCGAGGTGGCAACCAAAGCAGTCCAAGTCTTTTCCATCATAGATTATGTTCTGGATCCGAATCATTGGAGTGCCGCTTGAGTTTAGGACGCTCCCTACTTTTAGAGTTTTGGCGGTGCTCTGGGAAGAATGGTTGCAGTGGATTTGGATCAAAATCGTGTCCAGGTGGTGATTGATGCCTTCAAAGAGTTGTGTTTCGAAACTACTGTGGACTTCAAAGGAGGAGAATTCTATGACGGTGAGGAAGTGGCGGTTTCATTGCATATGAAAACTTTTTGGATATTGCAAGCTATGTACTAGTCGCTATCACAAAGAGGAGCTATGCCCACTTGAGTTGAAGTACTCAAAGACTAGTCCAGAGCGAAGGAGGGAGACTAGAGATGGCAATGGAGGATGGGCTGACAGTGCGAAGCATGATGATCGAACTCGGACCTACAGAGGCGTGGTTATTAACGGTAATACGGGTCAACAGAACAAAGAAAGAGACAGCCCAGAGTACTATGGGAAAGGTAAGGGTACGATGTTTGAAGCACCAGACTCTAAATGGGTCAAGGTAGCTGAGCGAGGATCTAGGAGACCTTCTAACCACCATGGAAACTACAGAGGAGATAGCGAGGGCACACGGTACAAATCTACACGTCGAGAAGACGTGAGAAGCGGTGTTACAGAAGTGGGAGCTGGTGCTCAAGAGTCACATATTACGCCTTCTTCAGGAAAGTCAAGAGAGGATCAAGGCCAGAGGGTTCCAGCTCAGAAAGTTCGAGAAGAAGGAGAGATCAACAACAATGGAGATGATGATGCGGTGTTACCGTCTATAGAGTTTCAACTGAAATTGGCTAAGACGCAAGCAGAGGGAACATATGTGATCTTCGAGGCTACTGATGAGGATAAGGGATTACTTATGGTTCGAGGAATGATAGAGAAGCAGGACAATATAGCATAGGATATTGAAATGGAGATGGATGCTATTAATGCTACCCTAACGGAGAGTGGTGTGGACATGGAGGCAGAGGAGGAGTTTCAGACTCTTTCGGAGGAGGAAGCTGAGCCAGCCTCCCGGACTCAGATAGTGCACGTTCACACACATGAAGAAGAAGAACTCGTGAATGGTGATGCTGACATTGAAAAAGAAACAGGGGCAGGGGACTTGGCGATGAGGCAAGGTAACCGCAAGAGGCTGTTCAAGCCTACTATCAGTAGTGCGGGAAGCACCAAGATGAGGATGGCAAGTGCGCTTGTCTCCCCACGTAAAAGGGCTGCAGCTAAGGTGGGATCTCGTCATGGAGACAGCAGCAAACCGCCAGAGAGAAAGGGTCCTTCAAACCCGGAAGTGGCTAATCTAATATTGTAAGGTTATGGATCAAGCCTTATCTGCAGTAATATTAAGCAAGAAGGAATTGGCTTATGGGGGAGTTTTTTTCAATTATTATAATAAATTCTATGAGTATTGGTGTCTTAGTTGGTTTTAAGGGTATAAGGGAAGCAGTCATTGTGATGTTTCTTTCGGATTTTATTAAGCTTAATAAAATTTCTTCTCATGTTTATGGTGCTCTAATCTTTTAAACGTAATTGATCCATATTGCGGAGATGGTCCTTTTACTTTGGATTGGAAACATTGAAATGCTTGGGGGATTAATGTGGCTAATCTCTTCAAGGAATTATTGGGTTTTGGAATCTGGCTGGGGGAGATACACGAAAATAAAGATTGCTTGGTCATTTGGTTGGTTCAGAATCTGAATGTATATAAGTGTCTATTGCTCATTTGGCAGGAATGGGAAAGCATTGTGAAATTATGGCTGACGCTAGTGAGGATACGGAGAGGAATAATGGGAGGTGCATTATGGAGTTTAGAGAAAGTATATGGGTCTCACACCTTTGGAGCTACATGGCATTTATTGATATACCATGATTTTCATCCGTTTTTATACATGGTATATAAAAGTTTTAAGATGTATTAATCATGTTTTAGAGTCTTTTCAAAGCAATTACAGGTTTATTCACCTGATGGAAGGAAATGATACTTTTAGGACATTTTGGAATGCTTTTACGCAAGGAAAAACGATCGACGCTTGAAGAGCAACATCGGTTGATCATAATCACTTACCATCGATCGACAAACATACATGTGCATCGATCGATGCCCAGTCACACGAATGAGATCGTGAATTAAAAGATTTCATTTCGTAAAAGATCTATTATTTGCAACTTAGGTCCCTAGCCGCCTGATTGGCTATATGTACTAGGGTTTTGTATCATTTTAGGCAGGCTGGCAGAAAAAGACCTAGTTTGGAGAACACAAAGAATGATAGATCTTCTCTGTTTTACAGTCTCAGATCTTTCTAAATCTGTTACGCAGACACAAAGAATGGAGAACACAGAGTGCGACCAACCATCGATCGACAGAGACACGTTTCCATCGAGCGACGTTGAGTCAGAAAAATTGACAGATATGGAGCTGCTGACATCGATCGATACCGCCCAGGCGGAAGCAGGTAAGTTTTCTCTTACCAAGCCCGCTAATGAGAAAGTAGTCCAAACTGAACTAAATGGTGAAACGAGCAATAAAGCTAGCCAAACTAAACAGGAGACTGAAATCCCTGTTAAGGAAAATTTCACCTTAACTAAAGATGAAGATATAAAATTGTCCATAAAAGACTACCTTGATCCTGGTAAGACCTATTCCAATAGGTCCGCTATCAAAATACCAGGAGACGATACCAAGAAATCTAAGTTTAACGCAGATTACTATCGTATGGTTCATCAAAACCCATTCCGTGGATCCCTCCCAGAGCACCCACAAGATCATATTGAAACTTTGGAAGAATTAATACCAGATGAATATGATCGTTACAAACTATTCTCATTCTCCCTAGAAGGAGAAGCCCTCAGGTGGTTAAACTGTTTAGCAGCAAGATCACTCACTTGTTGGGAAAAGATTAGAAGTGCCTTCCTTAGAGAATTTTTCACTGATGAACGCTACTGGGAAGTAAGAAAGCAAATTTCTACATTTCGCCAAGGTCCACGCGAATCGTTTAAAAAGGCCTGGGGAAGATTCAGAGGCTATGAACTTGAATGTCCCCATCATGGTTATTCAGAACCACAACTTCTTAACATCTTTTATGGAGGTGTTAATTTGAGCTATAAAACCACACTCGATCAGCGAGTGATGGAAATTTCATCACTTGGAATCCCGAAGAAGCTAGACGCCTTATCAAGAATATGACAACGGGAAGATCCTATGAAAGGATGAATGAAGAGATAGGTAATTTCACAAGTCCAAAAGACAATTCTGATTTGATAGAAATTAAGAATTCCCTTAAATCCCTTCATTCCTTTCTTCAAAACAAACACCGATCTGATATAGCCCAGATCGACGACAACGCTTTGTCTGACACCGATGATTATTTGGACGAAGGAATGAACTGTTCTGATCTCTACGCTGTGCTTAATGTCGATAACTTTACCCAAGCTTATGACACTGCTGTAAAATCACGTACCGGAAGAGAGAGGTTCAATATCAGACAAGCTCTTACTGGCAACCGTAGGACAAAATCGGAGTTTTACGGAAAAATAAATATGGATTACGGAGAATTAATGGAGAAAGCAGATTCTTTGGGAGAACTAATCCGAAAATTAGAAGGTCAAGTAGCGGAGATTGCAACTGCCATAAAAAGAGATGCCGGATGTCTTCCCGGGAGAACTGATTTAAACCCAAGACGTCAAGTCAGTGCCGTAATGTTGCGCAGCGGGAAAAACCTCGCAGCAGATACGAGGAATAACACAGATGTTTGAAAACCTGACGACACTGACAAGACCGGAAAAAGCAACTCTCATCCTATTCTTCTTAACAATCTTGACCCAAATCCATCTCAAGAGAACCGGAAAACCACCGCTGAAAAGGCTAAGGAAAAGGCAATAGACTTAGAATTAGAAGAAGACACGGAGATTGAGGACGAAATCGATCGACAGTACAGAACTGACGTCGATCGACCTGAAAGACCTACCATCGGTCAACAACCTGAAAAACCCGTCGATCGACGGTCTACTCAACCCGAACCCATAATTGAAAGAGTCTATAGAACTTTACACTCTTTTCCTCCTAAAACGCAAACTAAGAAATCATTAGAGAACGCGATCTGCAAGAAAGCCTTAGCTAAGATTTCTGTTGAGATGTCCCTTAGTGATGCTATAAAAATAGCACCTTCGATTAAGAAGTATATAAATGACTTGACATCTCCAAACTACCCAATTGCAGAACATAGTGTGATGATGATTTCAGAAGAAGTAAGTGCTATGATTAAATGAGAAACTCCAACAAAGAGACCAGATCCTGGTAGTTTTGTCCTAGATTGTAAAATAGAAAACACGCGTTTTCCTAGATCATTATGTGACCTTGGCTCTAGCGTGAACCTTATGCCTTACTCTGTTGCAGTAACTTTAGGACATAAAGAGTTTATGCCAACTCCGATCACCCTGGTCTTAGCTGATAGATCTATTAGGGTACCCGAAGGAATTCTCGAAGATGTTCCCATAAAGATTAATGATTGCATCGTGCCTACGGATTTTGTTGTGTTAAAATACAGACAAGAACCCAAAGACTCCCTCATTCTGGGTCGGCCATTCCTAGCTACAGCTGGAGCAATCATTGACGTCAAAGAAGGACGGATTAATTTGAACATAGGGGATATATCGATGACTTTTGATATGGAAAAACTGATTAAGCGACCCCTAATAGATGACCAGGCCTTCTACGTGGAAAAAGTTTCTGAGGATGAAAAAGACTCTTTCATAAACATGTGTTCAGACAACCCCTTAGAAGACACCCTTAACCACGTGGAAAATGAAATTTCCAGCATATCAGATAGGACCGACGATTACATGCGACTAATGGACGCTAGCATTGAAGTTGCAAACGTAGAAGAAAATGACGACTCAGAAGTTGTCATCGTTCGATACCTTCAAGATACCGTCGATCGACAACCTCCCTCGCAATCAAATTGGTCTAAAGATAAAGCACCAAAGGTAGAATTAATACCTCTACCCAGCGGTCTTAAGTACGCTTACCTTTATGACCAGTCCTACCCTGTTATAGTCAACGCCAATCTCACTAGCGGAGAACTTGCTTTATTGCTGAATAAATTACGCAAGTACAAGAAAGCGATCGGGTATTCCCTCGATGACATTCCTAGAATCTCTCCCGATCTTTGCATGCATCGGATCAACTTGGAAGATGACGCCAAAACGTCAATAAAGCAGCAAAGGAGATTGAATCCGAATCTAAAGGAAGTAGTTAAAAAGGAAATTATAAAACTCCTTGATGCTGGAGTTATTTACCCTATTTCGGATAGCAAATGGGTAAGCCCCGTACATGTTGTACCCAAAAAGGGAGGTATCACTGTAGTGAAGAATGAAAAGGATGAACTCATTCCGACTCGTACCGTTACTGGTCATTGGATGTGTATTGATTATAGGAAATTGAATGCCGCTACTAGGAAATACCATTTTTCCCTTCCCTTTATTGATCAGATGCTGGAGAGGTTAGCTAATCACCAGTATTACTGTTTTCTTGATGGTTATTCCGGATTTTTCCAAATTCCTATACACCCGGATGATCAAGAAAAGACAACGTTTACATGCCCCTATGGAACTTTCGCATATCGCAGAATGCCATTTGGTCTTTGTAACGCCCCCGCTACTTTCCAACGTTGCATGATGTCAATCTTTACAGATATGATCGAGGACTTCATGGAAGTATTCATGGATGACTTTTCAGTCTACGGATCAGATTTTAAGAGTTGCCTCGATAATTTATGCAAAGTATTGGCAAGATGCGAAGAAAAGAACCTTATACGCAACTGGGAAAAATGCCATTTCATGGTTAACGATGGAATAGTGTTAGGACATAGGGTTTCTGCTGCTGATATAGACGTAGATAGAGCTAAAATTGAAGTAATGACCAGTTTACCTCCACCCAAAACTGTTAAAGACGTGCGAAGTTGACACGCCGGATTTTACAGAAGATTTATACTGGACTTCAGCAAAATCGCTAGACCTCTAAATAACCTTTTATGCAAGGATATTAAATTCGATTTTACCCCTGAATGCATGAAAGCTTTTGAAGATTTAAAGAAATTCCTTATCACTGCCCCCGTCGTACAAGCCCCCGACTGGAATCTTCCTTTCAAAATCATGTGCAATGCGAGCAATTTCGCAATTGGAGCAGTTTTAGGCCAAAGGAAAGATAAAAAGCTACATGCCATTTACTACGCCAGCCGCACGCTTGATGAAGCGCAACGGAATTACGCAACAACAGAAAAAGAACTATTAGCTGTAGTTTACGCTTTTAAAAAATTCCGTCAATACTTGATTGGCTCACGAGTGATAGTTCACACTGATCACGCTGCCATCAAATATTTAATGCAAAAGAAAGATGCTAAACCTCGACTCATACGCTGGATTCTACTACTCCAAATGTTTGACATTGAGATTAAGGATAAGAGAGGAGTAGATAATGGAGTCGCTGACCATCTTTCCCGGATAAGAATAGAGGATGATGACCCTATAGACGATTTCTTCCCCACAGAGAATGTTGCACACATAGATACACCTTTCGTCGGTCATATATCTCTCACATCTGAAGATCTATCGTTCGATGAGAGAGATGGCATATCTGTCGATTAACGTAGTGATACATGGATCGATGACGAGACTGATGTAACTTCTCAACTCTCCAATAACCAAGATCACGAACCCCCGTCTATTAAAATCAACTTCAATTTACAAGTTAATGTTTCCGGTGAAGAGATTAATCTCACACTTGAGGAATTATCACAACGGGAGGTAGACGCGATTGGTAGAAACTCGAATAACCGACCCTGGTATGCCGACATAGTTAACTATTTGGCAACTGAGGTTGAGCCAGACAAACTCAAGGGATATATCAGGAAGAAATTTTTCAGAGAAGTAAGACGCTATCATTGGGATGAACCTTACCTCTATAAGCATTTTTCTGATGGCATATACAGACGATGCGTATCCAAAGCTGAAATTACGGACATTATCTACCAATGTCACGGAGCTGATTATGCAGGACATTTCGCTACCTTTAATACGGTTTCAAAAATTCTCCAAGCAGGATTTTGGTGGCCGACTACTTTTCGCGATGTCCACGCATTTATAACCCAATGTGACAGATGAGAAAGACGCGGAAAAATCAGCAAAAGACACGAAATGGATCAGAAGTTCATTCTTGAAGTTGAAGTCTTTGATTGCTGGGGTATCGATTTTATGGGACCTTTCCCGTCTTCATATGGAAACAAATATATACTAGTCGCTGTAGACTACGTTTCCAAATGGGTCGAAGCAGTAGCTTCTCCTACCAATGACGCATCTGTGGTTATTAAACTCTTCAAGAGTATAATCTTTCCGAGATTTGAAGTTCCAAGAGTAGTCATTAGTGACGGTGGAACTCATTTCATTAACAAAATCTTTGATAGATTGCTTAAAAAGAATGATGTTCATCATAGAGTAGCCACACCTTACCACCCACAAACCAGTGGACAATTAGAAGTCTCTAACCGGCAAATTAAGGAAATCCTAGAGAAAACCGTAGGAACCTCCAGAAAAGATTGGTTTAGGAAACTACATAATGCACTTTGGGCCTACAGGACCGCCTACAAAACACCGTTAGGAACGACACCATTCCACCTCCTTTATGGCAAAACACCGTCCGTCCCGCTTGTTCGCTACGTAGCGACCGAGCATCCGTCCCGCTCGGTCGCTACGTAGCGACCGAGCATCCGTTCCGCTCGGTCGCTACGTAGCGACCGAGCTCTTCCGAAACGTCGATACAACACCAGTCCATGCATTCTCGTCTATCCTTCGATGCTATCTCCCGAAGACCATAGCGAACTCAGTTCATGTTTTCCGCCATTCTAAATCATCGATCAAACTTTGCGGTAAAAACCGCGGAAAGTCCGTTCTTTATCCAAAGAAGTCGCAATAAACGTTTCGAGTCGGAATACGGCCCAAAGGGACCTAAGACATAACTCGAGGCCCATCTTACAATTTCTTAATTAAAAGCCCGTAAACCGTAGGACGGTTTACGCTTGGTTCACAAGGGAAGATAAATGTCAAGTTTCCGTGGATAAATACGGAATTTTGAAGATAATTACGAAGATCGGAAAAAATGGAATATCTCCATTTTATGCTATGATGGCTTAAGGGCAGAAGAGTAAAAGCGTAACCCGACCTTGGAGCGAGTATATAAGGAGTCCTAGGCGAGAGGCATGGGGGGAGAACTTTTTAGACTCGAAATTCTTTGCACTTAGAAACTTTAGGCTTTATTCTCGACAAGTTTGGTTTCTATGTCTGGCACTCGATTACTAGACGAACTCTACGTTCGGCTTGATCCTCGAAAGGGGTACGTAGGCAGCCTTTAACAAGGTTCAGTCTGAAATCAATCAAAAACCTTTTCTGTATCTTTTTCGACTTTTGTTATCGAACTGCGACTCAACTAGGTTTGAGATATTAGGCTGCTAGAACTAAGCAACTCGCTGACAGCTTTTGCGGCCAAAACTTTCATGATCTCTTGTAATGATCGCAACGCTCTTACGCGGACTCGAAATAAGATCTACTGTTTTCTCTAAACTGTTTGTTATCTTTTCATGATTTCCGCAAATATTTGGTCACTTGTCGTTGGCTTTTCGCAGAGATCCGGGACCTCTGGGAAATTAGGATTTTCCTAGTTTCCTTTTGTAAACAGAAATCGACAGTGCGAATTTCGGTTCCCACAGTTTGGCGCTAGCAAGAGGGGGGGTTATGGATTACTCTTAATCATGGCCACAAAACGCTTGATCGAAACGATGTCTGGATATATGAAAGACAAACTCGCAGCACTGACTGCTCCTATGGTTGACGCTTACGCAAACGCCGTACTGTTCAGCAAAATCAAAAACTTAGTCGCGACCTTCCGCCACAGTAAGAGCACTAAAACAAGCTCACGATTTCTCTTTCTAAACATAAAGGGAAACGATAAATCTTATCAAACCCCGTAAGTTTGGCTCATTACCGAACAAAAGAAATCTCGATGCGTAAGGGTTTTACCAAAACACATTTTCCAAAAACATTTTGGAAGGATAAAACTTGTTCTTCCAAAAACCGCTGAAAAACCCCTAGGTTAATCGCGGAAAAAGGAAAGACAACAAAATGATTACACAGCTCGGTCGCTACGTAGCGACCGAGCACGCACACTGCTCGGTCGCTACGTAGCGACCGAGCACGCACAATGCTCGGTCGCTACGTAGCGACCGAGCACGCACAATGCTTGGTCGCTACGTATCGACCGAGCACGCACACGCTGCTCGGTCGCTACGTAGCGACCGAGCACGCACACTGCTTGGTCGCTACGTATCGACCGAGCACGCACACTGCTCAGTCGCTACTCAGCGAGCGAGCACGCACACGGCTTGGTCGCTACATAGCAACCGAGCACGCACACTGCTCTGTCGCTACGTAGTGACCGAGCACGCACACTGCTCGGTCGCAACGTAGCGACCGAGAACGCACACGCTGCTCGGTCGCTACGTAGCGACCGAACACGCACACGGCTCGGTCGCTACGTAGCGATCGAGCGTGCATACTGCCCGGTCGCTATGTAGCGACCGAGCTTGAACACTGCTCGGTCGCTACGTAGCGACCAAGCACGCATACCCCTCGGTCACTATGTAGCGACCGAGCTCAAGCCAACTCTCCACTCGCTACGTAGCGACCGGTAAGGCTTTAGAAAGGTCCTCCTTTGGGTTCTATTTTGAATCCTCATCGCCACGCTTTTCGTTTCGTCTCCATCGGAGTTTCCGTTGAGATTTTACGACGAAAACAAGTAGGACTCTTCTTGGCTTGCTTCCACTCGCTACGTAGCGACCTGTCAGACCGTCAGTTGCTACGTAGCAACCTGTAAAGCCTCAGAAAGGTCCTCCTTTGGGTTCTCTTTTGAATCCTCATTGAAACGCTTTTTGTTTCGTTTCAATCGGAGTTTCCGTTGAGATTTTACGACGAAAACAAGTAGGACTCTTCTTGGCTTGCTTCCACTTGCTACGTAGCGACTTCAGTCGCTATGTAGCTACCTGTAAGGCGTCTGAAAAGTCCTCCTTTCGATTCTGTTTTGAATCCTCATCGTAACGCTTTTCGTTTCGTCTCAATCGGAGTTTCCGTTGAGATTTTACGACGAAAACAAGTAGGACTCTTCCTGACTTGCTTCCACTCGCTACGTAGCGACCTGTCAGACCCCCAGCTCGCTACATTGCGACCTTTAAGGCTTCAAAAAGCTCTTCCTTTGTGTTCTCTTTTGAATCCCGATCGAAACACTTTTCGTTTCGTCTCAATCGGAGTTTCCGTCGAGATTTTACGACAAAAACAAATAAGACTCATCTAGACTCCTTCGCTTACTCCTACTCGCCCTTACCTCCAGCTTTGTATTCTCCTTCAAATCTCGATCGAAACGTCTCTTGTTTCTATCGGAGTTACCATTGACACTTTACGATAAAAAAAACCCGCAAAGACTTGTTTTCTCGCATGGATTCAGATTAATCATATAAAACAACAGCGGTTAACTTAACATCTTAGCCGCCTTAACTATACGATTACGTTGAACCTTTTTACAAAAATCGACATCTTATCTAAGGAGAAGATAACAGTCAAGTTCGGAAGATAAATGTCAAGTTTCAAAGGATAAACACCAATATCGGAAATGGCGAACATACACGAGAAGAGGAATGGAAAATGAGCAAGCAAAACTGAGAAGAGACAAAACGGCAACTTCGAGAGAACTAAGGTATTTCCGACTTGAAATTTTTGAAATCAGACTTGGAATTTTCGTAGGAAATTACTTTGAGGCTGCCATAGAACTTTAGGGAACGTAAAACCTACGCGGATAGTCTAGCGAACTAAGTTTTAAGCGATTTTTCCTGTCTCGATATATTGTTCCATAATTGTTCATCCAGATCTTGTAAACCGATCTAAACTCTCCGAAAGTCGAGAAACGATCGCCACGCATATCAAGCTCGCTTCCTAAAGAGAGAAAAAGTTAGAGACATGAACGTCGTCTTAAAACCGATTCGTTTCTGGCAATTTTCTCGGAACCGACATATCCCAAGTCGTCAACGTGGAAACAACCAAATCACAGTCCAAGCGTCGTCTATAAATCGTCCTGAATTATCGATCATTCCAAATATCAGAAGAAGAAACATACACAACCCTTCAAAGTATCGGTTCAACTGTTTTCTTTCGTAAAGGGGGGAGTAGGTACGTATACTATACTCGTATACTCCCAAACTTCAAAAACTTCTGCAAATCGTCAAGAATAGGGAAACGACAATCGTAATATTCGTCTAAACGCTAGCAACACATCCAGACGATCATGAACATAATCTCAAAAACTATACATCATTTCTTGTCGCAACCATGCGTACAGAAAGTTTGTACCAATATCAAACTGAAACTCGACGATTAGCCAAAGTATTGAAGCCTTTTCCGGCTTCAGAAAGCCAGTTTCGTTTTTAAAATTTCTGCGAGAAATCTTCAATCACCAAAGCATTTCTTTCAGTTTCCGTTGTACCAAGTAAGTCACGGAAAAACATCGAAAACATTTGCGACGAAGAAAACTCGAGAATAGACGTAGCATCGTGCACATTAAAAGGAGCACTTTCCTCCCGATGGCTAGCTAGATCCACCTCTGGTTGACCAATTCGTTCAAGAAACGAATGTGTCATGAGAATCCTCTCAAAAAACCTATGAAAAACGTTCTGCGACTAGATCGTATTGAAATAAACTTCGGTAACACTCCATGAGTAACTCCAAGCAACTTTCGCCTAAGATCAAAATCACAGCAGAAACGTTTCTCGTAAAACCCGCAGAAACAACACTACTTTGACATATGTATACATATCACTGATTTACAACCTTCGTAAAACCGGTTATATGATATGATAAATTATCGTATAGCCCACAGTCGGAAAGCATATGATAAATTCTTTGTAACAAAACTAAGTCCTAACAATCAAACGGTTAACGGAAAATCTAAACTTTTCGACAATCGGCATATGATAAATTCACTTTAAGCCCGCTATGTTTTACCCATAATATGCGGCATGTAAGGAAAAACTCGTAAGAAAGCTTCGAGAGCTGTACGAAACATCCTAAAAATGCACGAAATAGATCTCGGAAGGCCAACACTTCACAAAGCACTATGAAGGAAATCGCTTCTTCCCATAGACAAATTCACGCGACACCTCAGTCCTAATTCCTCGATCGAAAATCAAATTATTACCATCCAAACAGGAACAACAATTTTTGTTGCGAACATCCGTGGTCAAACAAGAACGTTTCTCAAACTCAGGGCTAAGACTAAACCCTTGCAACATCGCGAAACATCTTCAAGCCCGCAAACATTTCAAGCACGAAACACGGCATACGAAAGAATAACAAATCTTCAGCATCGCGAGACGTCGCAGACGCCTGGAGATTCGTTCTTCGAAGAAATTTCCTTCCTCGATAAAAACATTTTCTTGGAAGACCAGACAGTCATACGCACTAACATCTTCTCAAAACGGTATTTTTTACCATTAAGTTTGTTGCTGATCACAACAAACTCTCAACATCCTAAACAGACTTAGCCATCTTGTAGAGATGACTCTCGTACATCCGACACAAGGATAATAGTGCTATAAAAGAAACCCAAAATTTTTGGTCAGCACTTCCAGGAGGCTTAAAAATTGTCCTTGGAGAGATGCTCGGTTCCAACCATACAAGTCGTATAAGCCGAGAACCTATCGCGGACTTTAAATCGGTATGGAATCAGGATGAAACTGAAACGAGATACTTAAGTCGAATTAGTCATCGCACCCTCTAAAACAAGGAGTAAACCTAGGTCTTGCCCTATACCCAGCGCACTGGTCTCTAACATCTCTAGGCATAGTATCAAACACCCTGATACGAGATCCCAAAATTTGTCTCTTTGCCAATTATCGGGAATCTTCAGAAATCCCGCAAGTTTACACACTGCGGAAAACTCTCGAAACAGATTACGGATATAGCAGTTCACACAGAGTTAGATTACGAGATGACAACTCGTAGTCTTCTTTCTACACCCATACAAAATGCCATCGGCAGCAACACTCCTGATAACCGCTACATAAAAACTAGACCGTAAAGGTCTCGCTGGAAAACTAATCATAAAAACCTTAACTCCAAGACGAACTACGAAAGGCTTGATCCCTTCAACAAGGGTACGTAGGCAGCCGTCATAAGGCACATCCCCAATCTTATCGCGTTCTACTTTTAGAAGAGCGAGAAGACCACTTTTCATTGACCTTTTCAACCATTAATTCCGCCTAACTCACCTAACTTGCCTAACTTGCCAAGCCACTCGCTAGAACCTCACGCTAGAAGCTCATGGTTCTAACAAGCTGGGGGGCTAACTGTTGGGGTTAAAATCGGTCACGACGGAATCAATGTCTAAAAGTTAGTAAAAATCAGCGTGAACGTTTTTACGAAAGGTAATCTTCGTAAAGATATCTTTACGAAGAACCTTGCGGTAAAATCTTGTTCAAATCTCAATCGAACCACTAAATACCGATTGTCCGAAGGCAACAGACATGTATCCAAATCGGCCGCGGACAAGCTCGAGTATGGAAATCGGACCGCGGACAAGCCAAGCTCAATCGATACGCGGCGACCAAGTATGCACACAGCTCGGTCGCTACGTAGCGACCGAGCCCGAGCCTAGCTCGGTCACTATGTAGGGACCAAGCATCCGTCCTGCTCAGTTGCTACGTAGCGACCGAGCTTGAGCCAAGCTCGGTCGCTACATAGCGACCGAGCGTCCGTTCCGCTCGGTCGCTATGTTGTGACCGAGCGTCTGTCCCGCGAGGTCGCTACGTAGCGACTGAGCTCGAGCCAAGCTCGGTCGCTACGTAGTGACCGAGCATCCGTCCCGCTTGGTCGCTACGTAGCGACCGAGCTCTTCCAAAACATCGATACGACACCAGTCAATGCATTCTCGTCTATCCTTCGATGCTATCTCCCGAACACCATAGCGAACTCAGTTCATGTTTTCCTCCATTCTAAATCATCGATCAAACATTACGGTAAAAACCGCGGAAAGTCCGTTCTTTATAGAAAGAAGTCGCAATAAACGTTTCGAGTCGAAATACGGCCTAAAGGGACCTAAGACACGATTCGAGGCCCATCTTTCAATTGCTTAACCAAAAGCCCGTAAACCGTAGGACGGTTTACGCTTGGTTCGCAAGGAAAGATAAATGTCCAGTTTCTGCGGATAAATACGAAATTTTGAAGATAATTACGAAGATCGGAAAAAATGAAATATCTCCATTTTATGCTATGACGGCTTAAGGGCAGAAGAGTAAAAGCGTAAACCGACCTTGGAGCGAGTATATAAGTAGTCCTAGGCGAGAGGCATGGGGGAGAACGTTTTAGACTCGGAATTCTCTGCACTTAGAAACTTTAGGCTTTATTCTCGACAAGTTTGGTTTCTATGTCTGGCACTCGATTACTAGACGAACTCGTCCAGGCAGTTCGATCTCTTGTCCAACTCTATCAATTGAACTACGTTCGGCTTGATCCTCGAAAGGGGTACGTAGGCAGCCTTTAACAAGGTTCAGTCCGAAATCAATCAAAAACCTTTTCTGTATCTTTTTCGACTTTTGTTATCGAGCTGTGCGACTCAAATAGGTTTGAGATTTTAGGCTGCTAGAACTAAGTAACTCGCTGACAGCCTTTGCGGCCAAAACTTTCATGATCTCTTGTAATGATCGCAACGCTCTTACGCGGACTCGAACTAAGATCTACTGTTTTCTCTAACTCGTTTGTTATCTTTTCATGATTTCCGCAAATATTTGGTCACTTGTCGTTGGCTTTCGCAGAGATCCGGGACCTCTGGGAAATTAGGGTTTTCCTAGTTTCTTTATTTAAACGGAAATCGACAGTGCAATGAAACTTCTTGTGGCCTCATCATTTTTTGTCCATTTGTCATCCATCTTCTCAAGTACATTGGAGATGTTTTGTAGCCTATCTTGAACGTTGTCAATGCTGACCTTGTGCCAGCCTATGTTGTCATAGGCATATGCTGAAAGTTCTGTCAGTTCCTTTTGCATTGACTCTAACGTCTGGTGTATCAGCTGCTCGCCATCTGGTATAGACTCGGCGTCGATCGATGTGATTATATGTGTGTCGGTCGATCTCGGTGACTTACCATCGAGCGATTTCGCTCGCTTCCTGTCGATCGATGCTGATATCTGGTGCTGAGCTGCGAGTTGCCTCTGAATTGCTTTGACTTCTTTCTGTAGCCATTTTGCGTGGCTGTCTAGTCCACTGATTTTGTTGTCGAATGGAAAGTAGATGTCATCGCAGCGTCTGTCAAGTCGTTCCTCCATGTTGTCTATAGCAGTGTAAATCTTGGATGCGATCTCATCAACTTCTGCTGCTGTGTATTGAAGTAACTCCACATGATTCTTGCCATCGATCCAAGGCCCTTGTAGCCTGTCCATCAATGCTAATTTTGCCTGCAAAAAATTTTGATTCGTAATGTTATCAATATCCCTTTGGGCATGAAGTAATTGACTAGACAATTTGTTTAAATCTATCATGACTGGTGATATAAAGCGGTCATCCATGTCCTCGTAAATCCTCAGCCTCTCATTCTAGGCTGAGACCTTAGCGTCGAGCGATGTGATTGTATACATGTCGATCGATGTGGCTGGTTGTTGGTCCTTCTTGCGAATGGTATCCAGATCTTTCTGTAGTAGCTCAATTTTAGTGCTCAGCCAGTCCACGTTGTTGTTGAGAGGGTAGTACACGTCGTTTATCCTTGTGTCGATGTATGAGCCTTCCCATTCATCCTTGTGTTGTGCTGAACATTGCGGTTCTGCAGGGATCTGGTTTGTAGGAAGACCGACGTCGATCGATGGTGCATTTGGTGCGTCGATCGATGTTGAGGTCGTGGCTTCCTTCTCAAGTTGCTGACGTAAACTCTTAATTTCTATCCTCATTTCTGCCATACTTCTGGAAAGCTCATTGTAGCCTCTATTCAAAGGTTGATGTGTATCTTCTACCAATGATTTGAGCTCCTCTCTCAGTCTTTCCTGAGCTCCACAAATACCAAACACCATCTCATTGATTTCATCTTTGGTGTAGAGTTCTGGTGCCAGTCTTGTGAGTGTGAAGGAAGTGGCATGTTCTGGAAGACAGATGTGTCTCTCTTCAAAAAGAGATGCTCTTTCCAGTAATTTTCTGATGTCGTCCTTTGTGACAGGCATCATCTCACCAGCTACGCCTCGTGCGTGTCCACACTCATCTCTGTAGACTCCATACTCGTCTCTTTGTTCCCAAGTGAACTTCCTGGCTCCGTACATGTCAAAAGCGCGGTTTCCAAATTCGTAACGTCTATCGATCGACGTCGTGTCATCCCTATCGGTCGACGTCGGTGTTACCCTGTCGATCGATGTCTCAGTTGTCCCGTCGATCAATGTCTCAGTTGTCCCGTTGATCGATGCTTGCCCTTTTGGTTGGCGTGATAGATCTGGATTGATTTCTGTTGTGGCGACTCCTACGTGGTTGTTAGGATCTGTTTGAATGACGTCTGGAGTGCCACGTTGCTGTGAGAATAGGTTGTCAGGTCCATTGGCTACTTGAAGGACATCTGCTATGTCCTCTCTGGACACTTGTAAGATCCTTCCATCCATTACACGTGCGTTGTGACATATGGTGTTTTATACATCTTGTATATATGCATTTCAATTGGTTTTCAAGTCTTTATCGAGTCTTCCTAGTCTGTTCGAGTCATTACAGGTATGGAGTTTCATTGGATGGGAGATGGACCAGCTGGAACAAAAGAGGCAGAAAACAGTGCAATTTGGTGATTTTCACGCAGAACAGTCTTGATGACTGTTCCGGATAGCGGAGCAACCCGAGTGACTGTTCCGAGTGAGTGTTCCAGCGGCAGAGATTTTTAAGGAAACTACAACCTATTTCGGGATTTGCCCTAATCTCTCTATTTTCTCTCCCAGCTGCCTGTGGTTTTGATATATCTTCTTTTTCTGTTTCTCCTGACTATTCTACGCTGTTTTTGAGACAAAGAACCAGACTTGAGCTTTGAGAGATTTGTGATTTGATACTTTGTAAAAGGAGAAGGCTCCATCTCTCTCACCATAGAGAAAAACCCCCTGAACCCTTATTCTATTTTATCTACACATGTTTATTCAGTCTCTGTCTCTGTGTTTTTTCTGTTCATGGCTGAGTAGTCAACTTGCTTAGTCTAGGGTGTTAGGGTGTTAGATCCGTGAGCTTGACATAAATAAGTTATAAATCGATTGTCTTCATTCACTGTTGTTCTTAAGGCTTGCATCAAGTTAACCACTTAGTGCCTGATTCTAGGTTTAATCTATTCATCAAAAGTGCAATAGGTTGCTAGACATAACTTGAATGAGCATTGTATCCCTAATCAGCGAAAGTAGATATTAGGGTGTTTTGTGAACATATCGGACTTGATCTCTATTGCTTGCTGTCGCATCTTGATCCAAACTAGAGTTTAGGTATCAAGATCGATCAGCATAGGGGGCAGTTCCACGACAGTGGGCTGTTCTAATTGAGTGATCCGAGTTCTAGACTGGTCTTTAATCGAACTTGAATAATTGTTTGGCTCACACTTGTTTAACACCCGATCAAACCACCCTAGGCCAGCATTTTTAATCATCTGAAAACCTTAAATCAATCTTTTACTTTATTGTTACGAAATCAACTTTAAAACCCCCATATTGTTTTAGCTTGATATTGATCCCATAAAGATAAAGTGTAATAGTTGGTCTTTGTGGATTCGATCCTAAAGTGCTACATCGACATACCATTCGATTGTGGTAGTGTGCACATTAGGTTAATTGATGTGCGTATACACGTAATATCACGTTGCCATCTGGGTCCCTGAAAATACCAAATTCATCAGGTGTTAGAAAACCGTAACCAAGGTTTGGATTATCAGTCAATTTAAAAATAGAAAGATTAGGTTTAGAGTAATATCGATCGATGTAGATACAGATGCATCGATTTATGGCAGAGTAATTTCTGAACTTGCGTTCTTGAGATGATTGCTCTTCATGGATTTTCCTGTTGATGTAGATGGAAGAGTGTTCATCTTTTTTGCTTGCGTGTCTGCTCTGGTGTGTGGAGGTGGTTTCGGGGGTGCAAAACGTTTTATATAGGTATCTCTAAACCTAGTTGGAGAGGGAATATTCTCCTGCTCCTGAATTTTCGCTGCGGTGCGAATATCGATCGATGTTCCAGTACGTGTGTCGATCGATGTGAGCGGTTGTTTTGCTGGACGAGGGTGGGTATCGACCGATGTGGAATGCACTTTGGCGATCGATGTTGGAAATGTGTTGGTGAACTTATGTGTTTCAAATCTTTCATTCTGCAAAGACATCTCTATTGCACGTTCTTTCCAATAATCCTCATCGTATTCCTCTGTATGTTCCTCGTTAGATGAAGAAATTACAGCGTCAACTGCAAAACTTTCATGGAAACCATTGTCTGCCCAACTGCCTATGGAATAATCATCACGTCCTCTCTTGCTTGGAGGTTGGAAGGCAAATTGTAGGTAACAATGATTAGGTGGAGCAAAATGGTCAACCGGCTGCTTTACGTCGATTGACGTGTTGTTGCGGTCATCGGTCACAGTTGACTCATTGGAATCGATCGATGGAAAGGTCGGGGTGTCGATCGATTCCGAGTACTCTGTTTCGTACTCCGATTCATACTCTGCTCCACAATGGCATGCGCCAATGAAGCCAAGTTCTTTCCCGTAATCCACAGAATTAATAACCTTTCTCTTAGGTCGGATGGGGTCGTAGTGGATGTTGGGGTCTATCAGCGTCAGACACAATTTGTTTTTGTTCACGTCACATACGGCTCCTACTATAGCTAGGAAAGATCTTCCAAGCAGAAGTGAAGAGTTCCGGTTAAGCTCGATGTCTAGGACATGAAAATCTACAGGGACATGGGCATTACCAATCTGTACCTCCAGATCTCTTATGATACCTCCTGATCGTTTTTCTGAAAGATCCACGAATGTGAAGAATTTTGTTGAAGGTTCGATGGTCAAACCAAGCTGGTCTGCCATGATCTTAGGGAGGATACTAACTGATGCTCCTGTGTCACACATTGAATGGGGAAATTCAACACCCTTGACTACGCATGGTATTTTAAACTTCCCAGGATCACTCTTCTTCGTCAATGTGATCCTGTGTTTCATCTTCTCTCTGACTTGATGAAACATTGTCCTAATGTCCTCCTCAGTTACCCTTGTTTCTTTGAAGAACATCCACAACCGGTGTGTGAAGTAAGCTTCATCAAAAGCTTTTTCGATTGGGATTCTGAGGATTCTTTTAGTGAAACCATCCATCTTTTTAGCGTTAGCTTCCCTCTTAAGGTTCTTAGGAATTTTCTCCTTTCTTTTCCTTAACCTTCGCCCTTCAGTTTCTTGTTCTTCTTGAACTGGTTCTGGTGAACTATTTAAAGCATTGGGTTTTGATTCGGGTGGGCTAGCTAATGGTTTAGGTGGTGGTCTGAGTGCGTTGATATAATCATTATCGATTGATGGTAATCGCACTCGGTATGTCAGAGGTGCATGTCGATCGATGGGAGGTGTGTTGTGACGATCGACGTCGGACTCACTCTGTCGATCGATGGTTGGCTCAACCGGTCGATCGATTTTATCATAGAAAGGGGAGGGTGGGTGAGGATGCTTAGCTGCGAATTCCTCATGAGTTAGAATTCGAACTGCATTGCATTCAGTCGATTTAGCGGACGACGTCGATCGATGACTGGAGTAATCCGTCCATCGATCTTCGTCATGGTCTGTCGATCGATGCAAGTTCATCGACATCGGTCGACACCATTGGGATCCGCCGAGACTTATGGAGCTTTCGATTTCAAAGTCTCCTTCCTCAAGCTTTTCATATCTCACCACTTGCCAGAAATCATCGTCTATGATGGCATTTACGTGGTGTTTCCCTTTGTCGGCTCCTGCCTCTCTAGCGACAGCTTCTTGCCTTTTTATAGTCTCACCCGTCTGAATTACTTGCATTTCAAGTTTTCTCACCTGAGTCCCTAAGGTCTTGATTTTAGTGTTCAGATTGTTGTAGGCGGAGTCTATTTTACCCGATCAAGTCTGGGGTGGTGGATTTTGGTAGTAGGAATTCGAGTAGCTTTTGCTGTTGTTGAAGGGTTTTTGAAATTGTGAACTTTGGTTACTTCTTTGACCATTTCCAAAGAAGTTTCTGTTTCCGCCCTGGTTTCCAAATTTCTGGAATCCGGTACCTCCGATGTAGTTCACATTTTCTTCTCCTTCCGTATCTGCTACTTCTCCTTCAGCTGAACAGACTTGCTTCCTAAGAAGTTCGTGCACCACATCTAAATTAGCTCTTACTTCGTCCATCTGTTCCTTCCCGATAGAGGCTACAGACTTCTTCCGTTCAGAGTCAGTGGTTTTGGTGCTGCTGCTGTTAGCAAGGTTTTCGATAAGTCTCACAGCTTCCAACGGATTCCGAGTAGTGAAGTTTCCTTCAATCGCCGTATCAAGAGCCATTTGATACTGTAAGGCGAGACCTCGGAAGAAAGTGCTTAGCAGCTGCACTTCGTTAAATCCGTGGTGTGGACAGTCTCGTTGGAAGAACCTAAATCTATTCCACGCATCTTTGAAGGACTCTCCAGCCTCCTGCGAGAATGTGGAAATTTTGTTCCGAAGTTCTTCAGCACGCGCCTCATCAAAGAAGTTTCGTCAGAAAGCATTCTTGATGTCGGCCCAGGATGTTAAAGATCCTGTGGGTTGCTGCCTAAGCCAGTGCATCCTTTTCCATTCAGCGTGTATCTGAAGAGCTTGGACAGCAGGTAGTCTTCGGGGACTCCTTCCATCCGATTAGCAGCGATTAGATCCTCGAACCGTTACAGATGGTCCATAGGATGCTCGTGCGGTAACCCAGAGTAGGGTATATGCGACACGAGAGTGTAGTATTGAGGCTTCAGCTCAAAATTCTGCTTCTGGATCTCCGGGAGTCGAATAGCTGATCAGTTGGAATAGTACTCATCTGGGCGATTGTAGTCGGCCAGTGGTTTCAATCGAGTGTCCTCATCTACAGGTTGAGCAGCTCATGTAGCATTAGCATCAGGGATTACAGTCCCCTGAGTGTCTATTTTCTGACCTGTTGCATTACGCAGATGACCGTCCTGGTCATACAGGTTTCCGTTCTCGTCCTGTGTTAGAATAATAATGTTTACCATTTTTGACGACACGGTATCGATCGACGTACGCGGTGTAGTATCGATCGTTGTCGAACGATTGGGATCGATCGACGATGATGGTCTGGTGTCGGTCGACGGTTGGTTGTGCGTATCGATCGACGACGATGTTGTTGCGTTGAGCGATGTTGAACGTTGACCTCTACGGATGGTGCGTTCAAAATGAGCAGGATCGTGTGAGAACAGCAAGTCTTTCTCCTTGTTGCTTCTGGTACTGCTGGGCATGCAACTGAAAAGACAAGAAAAAGATTATTAGAAAGGGGGTAGAGAAAAGAATAAGAATCAATAAAACTAAACCTAATGGCGATCAAAGATCTCCGACAATGGTGCCAAATTTGATACCACTCAAATTACCCTAAGGAGTGTTACTCTCATCAAAAGAGGTTCAGATGTAGTACTTAGGGATCGAATCCACAAGGAGCTAGGGAACAATTAAATCTAGTGTTTATTAATTCTAAGAGTTGTAAATGTTTAAATGAAATAGCAATAGTAACAAGCGAAGTAACTAGTAAATGTAACTTGGTTGGAAATGATATTAGATGCAGGGCCACTATTCAAGTGTTGGAGATTATAATACCTATAGATGCCTATTTGTTGCATGCATGATATATTAGAGCTCAACCGCTTAACTCAGTGATCAGCTGTCGCATGTTTCACTGGTTAACAGGCTAGATCTCGTGTCTCAACGGTTAGTATGTCGACAACGAAAGAGTGTCGATCGATGGTCCTATTGGGACGTCGACCAATACATCTTTGCCAACGTTTGATCGATAGTCAGTTGAGGACATCGATCGACGGGTTCTAGCCAGGCCTATGCGCGAGTATGATATGCCCTACTAAGATACTAAATTAGCGGTTAGCCCTCTCTAGCAGTCCTAATATGATAGATAGATGTCAGGATGGGATAACAAGGGTGCTTGAATATGCAATCCTATGATCAAGTTCTAGTTAGCAAGGCTAAAACAAGCAATGAATACAAATCTTTCATGAATATCACAACAAGACAGATCTATAGTATGGGGCTAATCCCACAAACCTATCTGAACCCTGGATCTAATAATTGAACTACTCAGACCTAGCAAAGCAATTCATAACAATGAAGAAATAGAAACTCATAGTATAGATGAAAAGAAATGATAACAAGGAGTTCCAATCACAAGTGATCTTCTCTCCAAAACTCTCTCTTCTCTCAAAGTAAAACTTGTAACAAAAAAGGTCTCTCTGCCGTCAAAACACTTAGGCAGTATATAATACTAGGTTAAAAACTCGTCAGGGCATTTTCGTAATTTGGCTTGGCCTTGGGTTTTAAGTCTGCTGAATCCAAAATGTCGCCTGTCTGATGTCTCGACATCGATCAATGGTACTTGTGTACATCGATCGATATTAATCTTCATTTGTCGAGGCATCTCCTGGTATCGATCGATAGCACTGATGCGCATCGATCGATTGTTCTTCCTCTCGTCGACCTCTATGTGGTCAGCTCGGGTGAAATGTCATTTAAGCTCCGAAATGCTCCAAAGTCATAGCTATACTCCGAAATGCACCTGAACCTGAAACATACCTAGAAGAGTAGAAAACATAGATATATATATAGTAAAACACCTATATACCATGGATGAAAAAGGGTCAAATCCAAGGTATATCAGTGATGTTGCAGGTTTCGCGATTCAACATCGGTCGATATGAACTCGTTCGCATCGACCTATGCGCTCTCTTGTTCGATTGTTCCGACACGACAATATCGATCGATGTTCCGTATAACCCATCGATCGATACTACCTTTTATCGACAATGCTAACTTTCTTTTCTTCTTGGTTTCAGATGAGCAGTTCAGAAACAAACGCACGAAACAGAGAAATCAGGTCGAAAAGGAGGTTCGACGAGACTAGCAGCTCCACCAACCCACAGCACCCTCCATGGCCTCGCACCGAAAACACACCCTTCGATGTCTCGGGCTACGATGATCGTAAAGCAGCGATCAACAGCAACGAGTGCCGTCAGCGTCCCCTGTCCGACAACTGGGACGACTACGACAGCCTCTTCTACAATGCTTGGCTGGGAGTCTCTATCGAGCCCACCAAATTCCTCGACCGACGCATCCTAAAGAAGCTCGGGATCGAGAGAGATATTTAGGACATGATCACACAGCTCGGACTCGGCACCATGCCCTCTCGCGCTTACGACCTCTACCCCGATCTCGTCCGCCAGTTCATGGCCACTGTCGAGGTCACCTACAGGACTTCATCCGCAAGGGTAGCGGGAGATGGTACTTTGACCTTCTTCGCCAGAGGGACACGCTACAGGATCACTATCACCGAGCTCTGCCGCATCTACGATTTTGATGAGAGCGTCGCCTACTACACGGTCCCACCTTTCCCACACCTCGAGAGATTCAGGGACTTCGTCGGCACAGGAGTTTTGGACACAAACTGGGCCGTGCTATCAGACATCCGCCATCCTGCACTTCGCTACTTCCTACGGCTCCTTGCAAACACACTGGTTTGCAAGATGGAGCCCAACAAGGTCAGGATAACGGAGCTCACATTACTTTTATGCGCAGTGAATGGCATGGTGGATTTGGTTGAGTTGGACGAGGACGGCGAAGTAAGCCCGCCGAACGTCGGAGCTGTCTTTGCCGCACACTTGGTGGAGTTGAAGAAGAAGCCCTTCAACAGCAAGGGTAAGAAGAAGGAGACAGTTGGGAGTTTTCTGACCCCGATTTTCCTGTACCTCGGCATCCACCTCGACACTCACTCTGTCGACCGCGACCACGCATTCCTCGACGAGCAGCACTTGGTGCACTTGCTATGGCTCGAGGAAGGGAAACTCTGGCGTTTCAGGATCCGCGATGAGCATCGCCTTCTACCCCTCCCGGATAAGAGGATCACTGATTTCGGGAACAGTGTGGAGCAGCTTCGATGCATTCAAGACGAGGCATTCCTCCGCAACCCCCGGAACATGTCACGCCGACCTCCCAGCATTCGCCGTACCAGAGCTCAGGACGCACAGGCACCGCCTCTCCCCGACTTCCCGAACATACCGGACATTCCCATGCACGACCAGGGAGACTTTCAGAGGTTTGTGGTGGACGCTCTTCAGGCCATCTGGGCTAGAGTGTCTTGTCGGAGCAGGAGAGCTTCAGGAGCGCAGGCACCAGCACCAGCAGCAGCACGCAGGGACCCTTCCCCGGAGGACGATGAGGCGACTGACGAGGACACCGACTTGTCCTCATATTTCTATCTCTTGTCTTCCTATTATGAACTTAATTATTTATTTTCTGAACTTGTAGGATTTATGTTCTTAAACTTATATTTGATGTCTGAGAATGCTTATTATTTCTTATGCTTGGTTGTCAAACAGAGCTAACATCAGGCAGGAACTTCAAGTTCGACTCCAAGCACATGCAAAATTTCTGTGCTTCTCCATCGATCGATATGGAGAGGATTACATCGATCGATTCTCGGCGAGTAACATCGATCGATATGGAGAGGATTACATCGATCGATGTGTAGTACAGATAGGTACTTCATTTTTACTCTAACATTCTCAAACTTCTAACTTGTTTTGAACCTACCCTTGGGCACTTTGCACCGAGACGGTGCAATTTAGGTCTGGGGGAGGTAGTTACTAACACCACTTTCTTGAGTTTTTGTCAAAAATATTTTCAAAAATAATTTTATTGAGTCAAGAAGGGGACTATGAACTAATGATTTCTACTTGAATGTCTAACCACTTTCTAGCACCATTCTAGATTTACTGATTGCAGATAATACTATAAATGCTAAAGTGGATCAACCAGTCAACTATACACACTTGCTAGCTTGTTAGAAAGAACCAAAGCTAACCTCCAACACTAACCTGACTTCACTGCTTGTTTTGGGGTTTAGTATACATGGGATCGGATTCTTCAGACAAGTCTGGAAGGTAAAGCCTTCTGTAGAATTATATATCACATTCCTCTCTCTAATTTCGACCCTAGATTAGTAAGTAATTAATATTTCTATTCTAGAGTTAAAAAAAAAAAAAAGATCTATTGTTTATTTAGGATGAGTCTGAACAGGACTTGGTGGCTAAAACCATTAAGACTTGATTCATAAAAGACTCCGATAAAAGAGTTCGAAACGGGACTTGGAGGCGGCAATCTTCAAGGCTCCCTTTCGCAAAGAACTCTTGGATATAGGTCAAAAAGAAGTGAACAGAGCTTGGTGGCAACCACCATTAAGTTTTGATTCATGGAAGCCTGTCCAATCTTGGTCATTGATCTTTCAATGGAAGCAGACTTTGACTCAAGAGAGAAAGTAGAGAGAGAGGTATTAGGAACTAATTTTTACCTGCAGTTCCAGATACTTGTCTGAATTCCTTGCATCCTATGATCGATACTCCCAAGGTAAAGCTTACACTTTTTACATTGAGAAATGAGGTTGGTTGAGGAGATTGATAATAAGATTAGTTAAGATTGTTGGCTAGATGAGTTTGGTTGCTAAGCTAGGATATTGCATAATGTATTTCTGTAAGAAGGAACTTTTAGATGTGGAATGCAATATTATAGAAGTGATAATTTCAATGTTTCAAATATGTGAGTCCCTGATGTTTTCAACCCTCTTCCAGAGAGACTGTCCGTTGGTTTGACTTGAGGACAAGTCAAAAGATAAGTCTGGGGAGTTGATATACCTTGATTTTCACCCGTTTTTATACATGGTATATAAAAGTTTTAAGATGTATTAATCATGTTTTAGAGTCTTTTCAAATCAGTTACAGGTTTATTCACCTGATGGAAGGAAATGATACTTTTGGGACATTTTGGAATGCTTTTACGCAAGGAAAATCGATCGACGCTTGAAGAGCAACATCGGTCGATCATAATCACTTACCATCGATCGACAAACATACATGTGCATCGATCGATGCCCAGTCACACGAATGAGATTGTGAATTAAAAGATTTCATTTCGTAAAAATCTATTATTTGCAACTTAGGTCCCTAGCCGCCTGATAGGCTATATGTACTAGGGTTTTGTATCATTTTAGGCAGACTGGCAGAAAAAGACCTAGTTTGGAGAAGGAGCATTTTGGCTACTATTAGAAGAGCTTAGGATTTGGAGAGATAGATCTGAGACTGCAAAACAGAGAATATCTTGAACTCCTTTATTTCTAATACTCCATCTATTTGTATTCTATGTTTCATTTGAGTTTATTTCATGCCATCATGACTTTGTCTCTCATGAATATGTTTGAGTAAACCAATTGTTAGATTTAGGTTTCTCACCATGGTTGAAATTATGTACTGCTAATATGACTATTAAAAAGGTGTTTTGATTGTTCTTTCATTTGCTTGTGAACTTAATGCTAAAATTGAGATTGATCACCTTCATTTTAGATCTTAGGATTAATTGAGTCCAACTAACCGTTTCCCCTCAATACCTGAACCCACTTGCGTGATCTAACTAACTCAGGCGCAACGACAGTTGGTCTGAGAAGGTTAGAGAACAAGTTAAACGCGTTCGCAAAGCTAGCTAGAATAACCATCGATCGACGCAACTATCGTTCTGTCGGTCGATCGTTACAAAGGTGTATCGGTCGATGAACATAAAGTCACATCGATTGACACTCTCTCGAGATTAAAATACGACATTTGAGATCCGAGATCTAACGAAAATAACCTATCCGGTTAAACCATTGTTTAGTTCAAAAACCATCAAACCCTTTAGTCTAAACTAAGTGCATGTATTTCATACCTGAGATTTACCTGAATCTAGCTGCTTTCCCATTCTTGAAACCACTTCAATTCAATCTATCGTTTCACTATTGTTTTCGATTTATCATATACTGCTTTTAAAACTATTAAAACCTTTTAGTCTATCATCATTTCTAATTATTTAAGTCTATTGAGTAATCCTAGAGTCTCTGTGGATTTGATCCCTAAGTACTATGTATGAACCTCTTTTGATGAGAGTAACACTCTTTAGGGTAATTTGAGTGATATCATTTATCATGTCGAAACAAAGGACTCCATATAGTTTTCGACACTAAATTTTGGTTACATTTATCAGTTTATCAGTTTATCAGATGTTCTTAGATCATAGGAGTGTCAAAACATTTGGTTATTCTTGTGTTAATTGGAATGGAGTATTAGGCTTGGATAGTATATCTCATACACATGAATGGTATGTAAATGTGTTCGGATCATGCGTTCTACGGGGATTTTTATTTTACCTAAATGAGCTTCTTTTTGATAATTATACGGAATCGAGGAGAAATTATTTTTACAATGGTTTAGTTGGATTTTTATCTGTATATAATCCGAAGTTTACAAGTAAGGTACAATATTATATCTGGCTTCGTGAATACTGCATCCAAATATTTTACTTCTATGGTTATATTGGGTGTTTTTGGTGTTCAGTATTATTGGAACATAATTTATATTTGGCTTTATTGATGAAAATGACGATTAGTTTGATTTGGAATCAAGATTGGCAACTGTTGAGGAATGTTTGGCGACGGTGTAAATTTGATTTTCATGGGCTTGCTCAACTTTTTGATGCAGTGGTGGTATGGTGGCTGTATAAGATATCTAGGTATCATTAAACTCCAATCTTCCTGCTCAAAGGTGCAATACAAATATTGTTTTATATTGAAATATTAAGCTGGAGCTGCAGAGGCCTCAAAAGTCATTAGACCATAAGTTATCTTCGGGAGATATGGCATAAACATAAAACAGTTTTTTTTTTTTGCGAAACGAAACAGGATTTTCAATTTGTACAAGGGTTTCAATCACACTTTGGTTATGATAGTCCGGTTACTGGGGATCCAAGCGGGAGGAGTGGGGGCTTAGCTTTTTTTTATAACAATGAGTACCACATTAAGATTCTATGTTCTAGCAATAGAATGATAGATGTTGAGGCGGTGGCCAATGGGAAACAAGTTTTCCTTACTTTTGTCTATGAGGAGCCGGTCGAAAAATTAAGAGAACAGGTTTGGTAGAGATTAACTCGGTATGGATTATCACGATCGGAACCTTGGTTTATTATAGGAGATCTAAATGAGATTAAAGGGAATCATGAAAAAGATGGGGGATCTCTAAGATGTGCAACTTCATTCATACATTTTAACAATATGATAAGGAATAGTGGATTACTAGAATTTCCGGCTCGTGGTAATAAAATGTCATGGAAAGGACGGAGAGGTAAACGAAAAGGAGCAGTGATGATCAGATGTAGACTGGATAGAGCCTTGAATATGTGAGTCCCTGTTGTTTTCAAAACATCTTTCAGAGAGACTGCATGTATGTTTTGCTTGAGGACAAGCAATAGGGTAAGTCTGGGGGAGTTGATAAGCCATGCATTTGACACATTTTTACTCATGGTTTATTAGTGTTTTAATTACTATTTATTATATTCTAGAGTCTATTTAGTATATTTTCAGGTTCAGGAGTGATGTGGAGTAAAGTGATGATTTTGGAGCATTTTAGAGATAAAAAGAGATGACATTCGAGCTGACCATCGAGCACGACTATCGGTCGACATTGAAGAGAAATAATCAATCGATGTTCACATCGTGAAATCGATCAACAGCAAGTGCGCAGAAGCCCGTTTGGTCCAAGTCAACTTAAAGCCCAAGACTTCACCAAATTACAAAATTACCCCTGATGAGTTTTAACCTAAATATAAGCTTCCCAACATGTTAGAGGCAAAGTGTGCTTTCTTGTTCCCTTGTTTTTCACAGCAAAAGGTTTTAAGGTTTTTCTAGGATTTTAGGAGAGTTGGAGAGAAGATCCAGAGAGATTTGTGATTGGAACTCCATTGATTCTTACTTTAATGTCATGCAGTTTTATTATCTATTCCTTGTTGTTATGAATTGTTTAGCCATGTCTGAGTAGTTCTATTGTTAGGTTTAGGGTTCAAATATGTTATGAGGGATTATCCCCAACTATAGATTGCTAAGTTGTGATATTCATCATTAGGATTGTCATTAATGCCTGTTTCAAGATTAGCTACCTAGAACTTGCCCTAGGAGTTGTAGACACAAGTGATAATTTGCATCTCATCCTGAATCTATCCTAACTAAGCTAGAACTGTTAGAGTAAGGCGAAAGCTGATCTAGGAAGCCTAGTGAGCATAATTCAACCCGTGCGTAAAGCTTGACTTAACGCTCGTCGATCGATATTTCTATAGAATAATCAATCGACGGCGAGACAGTTGTATCGATCGATATTCCCCTAGAATCATCGATCGACACTAAAGTCGTGTCAATAGACAAACCTAGAAAGCGAGCGCTGATCGGTTTGTTGTCTAAGAGCTTGAGCTCTATAATATCATGCATACAACTAATAAGAACCTATAGGATTATAATCTTGATTACCTGAATAGAAACCCTAAGTCCAACTACTTTAATTAATTTTCTTAAACCCAATCAACCAACCGAGCAAACTACCTTGCTCACAACCTGCTTATTTACATTTTAATTAAGAATCAACCTAGCTTAATCACCCTGATTAGATCTGTTAGGTTCCCTAGCTCTTTGTGGATTTGATCCCTAAGTACTACAGCTGAACCTCTTATTGGAGAGTGTAATTCACTCCTTAGGGTAATTTGAGTGAGATCAGTAGTAGACACCATCAAGCTTCATCTAGAAGTCATCTTCATTCTTTTCTTTGTCTCCCCAGACTCCATAAAGCATCTCATTTATCTCATCCTTGGTGTAGATCTCTGGTACTAGCTTGGTATGTGTGAATCACCTAGCATGTTCTGGAAGACATAGGTAGCTGTGCTCATCCATTTAGGCTCTTTTCAGAAGATTTTTGATATCTTCCTTGGATACACGGATGACATGTCCATCTACATCTTGGGTATGTCCCTGATGTTAACACCCCCAAACCGTTTTAGACATCGGTCAGTCAGCCGGACAACAATCAAACAAGAACATGCACGAACGACCTTCCTCTGCCAAGTCCGAAAGTGTTACGACGGATTGAGAATAGACTTTCCAGGTCACAAACATAATTTTGTAACCCAGAATATCAATTCAAAACTCGTTTCCTCTGACTTCGGCCTGAGGCTTTGCAAACCGTACCGAGTCATAGAGTTGTGTTAGGTTAGACTAGCCTAATGTCAGATTCAACATGTCAGGAATATAAAACATACTTTATTTCATATATATATAACATGAAGTTCACAAGCCCAAAATATTATACATAGGGTCCATGGACGCAGCCGAAAGTAAAACATACATTCATATATCTTGAAAACGAGTCTTTAGCAAAAGATGTTCAATCTACACCAGCTCCTACAGTTCCGCGAGCGCTATGGTCCTTTCTACTGGTCACCTGCAAAAGGATATGAGGAGTGACTGAACTAGTTTCACTCAGTGAGCCAGGGTTCCCTATCTATCATATACAACTACCCGTCATTCTAAACCCAACCCCAAACACAAGCAAGATGGATAGTTCAACAATCAATAAAGCATGACCGATTTAAGCAATAAACCATTAACCATAATAAATTAAAGCACTCTTTGGGAGTGTCACATCAATCAACCATATATATATATATATACTCTTAGGACCCAACATAATCATTTTTCCTCCACATAAGGAACACCGGCAATCTCTTCACTATTACACCACACAAGTGTAGGCGCTCGGAAATTGCCCGGTCACGGTCCTCAATCGGAATCACCATGCCTCGATCCTCTATCGGACTCGCCGGGGGCTGTCACATCCATGTGTGACACTCGGCATCAGTGATCAAGCCAAGTTAAACCGAGCCCACAACTTTCCGGACCACGACCGGCTTAGTGGTACCATTTTAGGAAGCAATAACCTGCAAACTACTACTAGAACCACCACGAGATTCTCACACAACAGTACCAACACGATGTACACGCCAAAACAACATATAATAATCACACAATCACAATAACCCGAGTGCTTAGACTAGTCTTGCTATCCACTTAGCCCAGACATCGTCTCAAGCCTCGGATCCACAAACTGACACCTAGACCGCTCCGGCTTTCCTAGATCGGAAGCCGTCTCCGATGTCAGGAACCCGCATTAAAAATAGTTAACAAACAATTAACCATGACTCACATTAATTAAGCGATGTGGCTCGACTCTTTGATTCCAGATGTTGACCAAACCCCTTTTATCCCCTCCAAATCTTCGTCTTGGGACCGTGATGTTTGTTGGGATTGAAAACGGTTACGACGAAGTTAACGTCCAAATCTTTGCAAAATACAAGTATGTCTTTCCACAACAAATCGTGCTCGGTTAAGAGAACGTCACAATGTATGTTCTCGAGATAAAGCTTTGTAAGCTGTCGGAAACATACCAAACCAGCTACAGATAGGTTCGAGTATGACGATCGGAACATAGACAAACCAAGCTCGGTCATTACGCAACTACCGCACATGCACACTATCCGGTTGCTACATAGCGACCGAACTCGAGCCAAGCTTGGTCGCTACGAAGCTACCGAGTGTCTGTCCCGCTCGGTCGCTACGTAGCGACCGAGCTCGAGCCAAGCTCGATCGCTACGAAGCTACCGAGCGACCGTCCCGCGCGGTCGATACGTAGCAACCTAGCTCGAGCCAAGCACGGTCGCTACGTAGCGCGCGTCCTGCTCGGACTGAGCACGTAGGGACTGAGCGCGCGTCCCGCTCGGTCGCTACGTAGCGACTGAGCGTGCGTCCCGATCGGCCGCTACGTAGCGACCGAGCTCGAGCCAAGCTTGGTCGCTGCATAGCGACCGAACGTGCGTCCCGCTCAGTCGCTACGTAACGACCGAGCGTGCGTTCCGTTCGGTCACTGCGTAGCGACCGAGCTCTTCCGAAACGTCGATACGACACAAGTCTATGCATTCTCGTCTACCCTTCGATGCTATCTCCCGAAGACCGTAGCGAACCCATTTCATGTTTTCCGCCATTCGAAGTCATTGATCAAACTTTGCGGAAAAACCGCGGAAAGTTCGTTCTTTATCGAAAGAAGCCGTAATAAACGCTTCGAGTCAAAAGACGGCCCAAAGGGACCTAAGACATGACTCAAGGCCCAACTTACGATTTCTTAACCAATAGCCCGTAAGCCGCGTGACGGTTTACGCTTGGTTCACAAGGAAAGATAAATATCAAGTTTCTGCGGATAAATACGAAATTTTGAAGATAATTACGAAGATCGGAAGAAATGGAATATCTCCATTTTTATGCTATGACGGCTTAAGGGCAGAAGGGGAAAAGGGTAAACCGACCTAGGAGCGAGTATATAATGAGTCCTAGGCGAGAGGCATGTAGAGAGACCTTTGGGGAGCAAACTTAGCACTTAGAGCGATTTAGGTAAATTTCCGTTTTTGTTATTTCGAGCTGCGACTCAATTAGGTTTAGCCGTCTTAGGGTTGCTAGAACTAGGAATCTCACCGACAGCTCTCGAGCCCAAGCTTATACCTTGTTGTAACGCTCAAACACAGATTCGGAATAAGATCTTTCTTGCTCTCTTTTTTTGATTCCTTATTTTATTACTGTCCTCGTTCCATGTTCTGATTGCTTGGCGTGTGATATTAGCAGATATCTTGGACCTCTGGGAAATTAGAATTTTCCTAGTTTCCTAATTTAGACGGAAATCGACAGTGCAAATTTCGGTTCCCACAATTTGGCGCTAGAAGGAGGGGGGGGGGGGGGTACAGATCAATCTAACTCGCCACCACATCACGCTCAACCAGACATGTCAACTGACGACGCGGACAACGTGCAAACTCCTCTTAACGGAGGCAGCAGCACTGATCCCCACACACCAGCAGCAGACATATCCGCGGCCAACGCACCAGGCAACGCCACGGCGCGTGAGGAGTTTAAAAAGATGTTCGCCACCTACGAAAGAACAGGATAAGCTCATGAGCACCTTGACCAAACAGGTTGAAACCTTAAGGGCAAGGAATCGAGCAGTCTGCCCCCGTGGAACCACTAAAGTCCGCGGGAAAAGACTCGACTTCGCAACCCCACTCGATAGGCCTGGAACTGCGCGGGAACGACTTTTGGGTCAAAACCCTAACGAAAAATCTCCCGTCGAAAAGGGGAACCGTGAGAGTCCTCCGCCTCCCGCAAAGGATTCGGAGGATAATGAGGTCGAGCACGTCGACTTGGACCCCAACGGTGTCTCCAATGATACCGTGGAGGACGTCGACAGACATCCAAGAAAGACCAGAGGCCGATCCGCTCGGGAAAGCTCTCCATTCGACAAACCAATGACGGAGGAGGAAGAAATCCTCTATTGGAACGAGCAAGAAGAGCTGGCTGAAAAGCAAACCGAGCTCACTCGCAGTAAACACCGACAGGCTCGGAAATCTACTGACGAGACATCGGATATCCGTGCTCTTCGCGACTACATCACCAAAACTTCGGCAAAAGTAAGAGCCATGAAATCCCAGATTCATCACGCTTCTAGCGCTGCCCTAGAGATCGACGGGCTGCTAGAAGGGGCTCGGAAGACCCCCTTCACCACTCGCATCTCTGATATCAGGGTATCTGACCCGGGGAAAATCAAAGTACCAAAGTATGATGGCATAACCGATCCGAAGGCGCACCTTCAGACTTTCCGCATCACAATGGGAAGAGCAAGACTGAAGGACAGCGAAAAAGACGCCGGCTATTGCCGCATATTCGTCGAGAATCTGGAAGGAGCAGCCCTCGAATGGTTTGCGCGTCTTAAACGAAACTCTATCGGGAGTTTCCGACAGCTCGCATAGGAATTTCTCAAACAATATTCTATGTTCATAGATAGAAAAACTTCCGATGTCGATCTCTGGAGCCTATCCCAGAGGGAGGGCGAACCCCTCCACGAGTTCATCAGCCGATTTAAGTTGGTAATGTCCAGGGTCAGCGGGATAAGCGACAAGGTGGCCATTGACGCGCTCAGAAAGACGCTCTGGTACAAGTCAAATTCAGAAAATGGATAACCCTCGACAAACCGCAGACAATCCAGGACGCCCCCCACAAGGCGACGGACTACATCATAATCGAGGAGGAAACGAAAGTCTTATCGCAAAAACACTAGTCGACGAGACCATCCTCGAAAGACGTGGACCCAATAACGAAGAAGAAGAACTCTCGTAACGATAAGTACGTCCATCACGAGGGGGAAGATCTCCAAGGAGAGCACAATTATGCGATCAGTTCGGACCAAGGCCGAACCACGGGTAATACGTGGACTCGCAATCAAGGATATGACGAAAACACCTTCTGCGAGTTCCACCAGTCCCAAGGACGCTCCACGACTAACTGCAAAGTCTTGGGGGCAAGGCTGGCTGCAAAACTACTAGCTGGAGAGCTCTCGGAAATGACCAGCGTGAAAGATCTCATCCTCGAGACTGATCGCCCCCCGAAGATGGATAGGAATCCGCCCTCGGAGAAATCCCTTCAAAGGAACCAATCCGGGGATAAACGCAGAAGAAGGCCGGACGACAAAGGAAACGTTAACAATCGTCGCAGAGTCAACAAGCGGAGGATCGCAATACTGCAACTATACGGTTTTGGCCATCAAGGCTTACGAGCGGAAGGCCGAGTCGAGTGCAAACTGGCCTACATGTTCTCCTCCCCGAGACGGTCAGAATTGCTCAATCACCTTTACTAAGGAGGAAGACGACATGATCGATCAACCTCACTACGATCCACTCGTCATAGATCTCGTCATACGAGATCTGGAAGTCGGAAGAGTACTCATTGACACGGGAAGCACAATCAACGTTATCTTCCGCGACACTCTCAATTGGATGAGCATCGAACTCGGAGAAGTAACTCCAACGCCGAAACCACTCACGGGTTTTTTTGGCGAAGTGTCGATGACTCACGGATCAATCCAGCTGCCAGTCATGGCCAAGGACATCATGTAAATCGTCGAGTTCGCGGTGGTCGATCATCCTGCCATCTACAACGTAATCATGGGAACCCCATGGCTCAACGCTATGCAAGCCGTTCCATCGAAATACCACCTGGGTGTCAAATTCCCAACCCCAAACGGAGTCGCAGCTATCTGGGGATGTTAGAAACAGTCGCGGATATGCTTTCTCGCGGAGCACAAGTTAAGGCAAATCTCGACTTCTGCAATGGAAAATTGCAAGCGCACGAAGATAGATAAATCTTCGGCCAAAAACGCTTCAAGGAAAGACGATTTAACATCGTCGGCTGACGCAAACGCTTCACACGTCGAAACTCAACACGAGTCCGAAGCCGACACTACAACTCAACCGGAACATCTGGAAAAGAGCACTGACCCGGCCGCGGTCATCACGATCAAGGCGGTCAGCACGGCGACAACCGCCGAGTAAAAACACTCGCGGCATAAAACAGAACTACGATATGGCTTGATCCTCGAAAGGGGTACGTAGGCAGCTCGTCGAAAGACGAGTTCAGCTATCCCCTGCTCTAAAGGGGGGGGGGGGGGGGGGTAGTGGGTACATATACTCGTATACTCCCACATAGGAAAAGATGTGTCATTGTAATCGAGTTTTTTTAGAGATTTTGAAATTTTTTACTACAATATGCGTTGCTCCTTTTTACTAAAACGCTTGCGCTTCAATTAACGCAAAAGTCTCAGGACACGTCTAGGAAATCTACAAACGTTAAGACTCTTATCAGCGGCTTCATCCGGCCCAAAATCGCAAAATACTCATTCTTCAGCACTCAAGTTATATGTATAGTCTTCGAAACAACTGCGAGACGTCCCCAAGTTAAAATTCGCGATGATGCGAACAAATTGTCCAACCGCGACCACAAAAACCTTACACCCCGTTCGTTGATTGGCCTCAACGAACACGCCAGCCGTCTTAAACAAACGCAACTTGGTCACTCTTTTGATCTTCGAACGTCCAACACAAGGACGAAAGCGCGCTACAAAAAAAACCAAAATTTTGGTCTAGCCCTTCCAGCTGGCTTAAAAATTGTCTCTGAAAAGATGCTCGATTCATACCATACAAGTCATATAAGCCGAGAACCTATCGCGGACTTTAAATCGGTACGAATCAGGTAGAAATCGCAACGAGAAAATCGATAGCCGGCTAGTCACCGCATAAAACTTAAACCGAGAGTAAACCTAGGTCTTGCCCTAAACCCATCGCATTGGTCTCCGACATCTCAAGACATGATATCTAAACGATACGAGATCCTAAATCATGTCTCTCCGTTCACATCTCAATGTTCCCGAAAGTTGTAAGAATAAATAATTTTTACGAAAGAGTCACAAACGAACCAACAGATTGAACGTCTCAACGTAATTAAATATGAGACGACAACTCATATTTACTTTAAACTTACTCAAAACAATCCGAAATAAAATACCCATCATATATATAAAGACGGCATAAAGCGGTAGGGATTCAAAGCCACCAACGGCCAGTCCCGGTAAACGATGAAACATCTAAAACAGTCCCATGCAATGTCTCGAAATAAAGGCCACACTCGGCCACAAACACAGGATAAATAAACAAACTCCCTCTGGATGATCACTCCACCTCTCAAGGTTTAAAGTAAAAGTTCCTAGACAACGAAGCTCCAAACGCATCCGCGGGACAATCCACCTCCTCGCAATCACCGGGAAACTCGGTCGTGGTCTCCACGATATCAGGAGAAACCGGGATGTGATCCCAGAATCCCTGGATCCTACTGTCGATCGGAGGAATGAGCGCCTCAGCGTGAGCATGATCCTTCATGCCGCCCTTCATTAACCCCATCTCCTTCTCGAAAACATAATCGTCCGCCTGCGTCTTCCAAAGGCTCCCGACTGAACCGCAACACTCACGGTAATCACCCACCAAGGTGAAAGCATCCTTGAGGTTCCCGTACTCGATCTGGAATTGAGAAGCACGGTTCTTCATCAACTCGACGATCTCCCTCTTACCCTTCCGTTCCGCCTTACGAACGGCCCTCGCATGGTCACGAGCGAGTTGCGCATCGCGCTCCAACATCTCACCTTGCATCCCTCTCCGCTTTCTCCGCTATAAAGCGTTAAACCATTGCCTCCCTATGGCTCGCCTCAAAGGGCCGATCCAAGCAAGTTCAGACCCTGCATAACCAATTAACAAGTCTTAAGCGGGAAAAGGGGTACATAAGACAATCGCCAAATTTCTCGAAAACTAACCCCGTTGATGATATGAGACCCTTCTGCGATGACTTTCAGCCTCCCCGATTCGTTCGTAAGAGGGGGAGCATCGAAACCCGAGGGTAGACCGGCAAAAAAATCATCAAAGTCCGGAATAGGGATCTTGCTCGTACCGCTTCCATTGTCGTAAGCAAAGTCTAGATCCCATCCTGGAAGCATTGAATCATCCACCGAAAACTCTATGTCACCAAGGTCAATATCTTTCCCCTTCGAAGAGTTCAACCCCGTGCAACCGTGGGAGCAGCGTCGGGACCTTGGTCATCAGGCTCGGAGTCGATTCCTGTTTCCACGCCCTAAGCAGGACCGGGATGCAGAAACCTCAACGCCTTTCGAACTCTCTTCGGCGTAAAAGAAGTCCAGAAAATGGACCGTTCCTGAGAAGATCCCTCACTGTGATAATATCCTCAGGGAACGGAGCAAGCGGATTGATGAAGGGACGATCGTTCGGCAACCTCCAGAACGATGGAATACAATTCTCTTCGACAGCCGCAGCGTCTATACGAACGAAGAAGAAAAACTTCTTCCTCGAGTTGAAGTTGGAAATAAACTCCCTTAACCACTGACATGAAGTTCCGAGGGACCAGCCTATACTTGTCCGTATCCTTGACGATCTGTAACCTGAAAAGCATTTCAAAGTGGTCAACGGTAAGGGAGAGACCATGCTCGTAGCCCAGGATCAGGACTCCAATGAGGTGCTGGATGCTAAGGGGGTTCAGTTGGCTTATCGCCACCTCGAAACGATCCAACACACGGATGATAATTTCGGGAATCAGGAACCACAAGCAGCAGCGCACTACGAATGCTTCGTAACAAGTAAAGTAACCCTCCGAGGGACTACTAGCGCGCTCTCCTTGACGAGGAACCCGGAATTCCACCGTATTCGGAATTTGGTAGAACGACCGCATGATCCCAAGAAATTCGCTAGTGCTCCTACTTGGTGCAACTTCTTCGACCGAACGATGGGTCATAACCGGGAACGACTTCTCTTTGGGAGGTGTGATCGAACCATAGCATGCAACCCACCATGCCTAATTCTCGGCCGGGTCTACCGAATGAGGCACAAACTCTATCTTCGGCACAAGGAGCTCTTCATGAACGTTTGCGGACGAGGATCCTTTCTTCGAAGTCCTTTTCTTACTCGACATTTCGTATTTTCTTTTGAGAATCAAGAAGAAAAGGATAGAGCGAAAAAATAATTTTTTTCTTAAGGGAACTCTCTATGAGAATAAGCAAGTGAAAGATTATGAAGAAGTTATCTCCCTTCTTATAGGCATGAGAAATTACTATTTATTTACGTATTTTTGGACACGAACTTCGCCCAAATACACCAATCTCGTCCGAATTAACCATACCGCGCGTTAGAATCTCACTAGAAATCCATGATTCTAACGGGGTGGGGGAATAACTGTTGGGGTCGAAAACGGTTACGACGAAGTTAACGTCTAAATCTCCGCAAAATACAAGTATGTCTTTCCGCAACAAATCATGCTCGGTTAAGAGAACGTCACAACGTATGTTCTCGAGATAAAGCTTTGTAAGCTGTCGGAAACATACCCAAACCAGCTACGATAGGTTCGAGTATGACGATCGGAACACGGACAAACCAAGCTCGGTCATTACGCAACTACCGCTCATGCACACTATCTGGTCGCTACGTAGCGACCGAACTCGAGCCAAGCTCGGCCGCTACAAAACGACCGAGCGTCCGTCCCGCTCGTTTGGTACGTAGCGACCGAGCTCGAGCCAAGCTCGGTCGCTACGTAGTGACCGAGCGTGCATCCCGCTCGGTCGCTACGTAGCAAGCCGAGCTCGTCCGAAACGTCGATACGACACAAGTCCATGCATTCTCGTCTACCCTTCGATGCTATCTCCCGAAGACTGTGGCGAACCCATTTCATGTTTTCCGCCATTCGAAGTCATTGATCAAACTTTGTGGAAAAACTGCGGAAAGTTCGTTCTTTATCGAAAGAAGCTGTAATAAATGCTTCGAGTCAAAAGACGGCCCAAAGGGACCTAAGACATGACTCGAGGCCCAACTTACGATTTCTTAAACAACAGCTCGTAAGCCGCGTGACGGTTTATTCTTGGTTCGCAAGGAAAGATAAATGTCAAGTGTCCGCGGATAAATACGAAATTTTGAAGATAATTACGGAGATCGGAAAAAATGGAATATCTCCATTTTTATTCTATGACGGCTTAAGGGCAGAAGGGGAAAAGTGTAAACCGACCTAGGAGCCAGTATATAAGGAGTCCTAGGTGAGAGGCATGGAGAGAGACCTTTGGAGAGCAATCTTAGCACTTAGAGCGATTTAGGCATATTTCCGTTTTTGTTATTTCGAGCTGCGACTCAATTAGGTTTAGCCGTCTTAGGGTTGCTAGAACTAGGAATCTCGCCGACAGCTCTTGAGCCCAGGCTTATACCTTGTTGTAACGCTCAAACACAGATTCGGAATAAGATATATCTTGCTCTCTTTTTCGATTCCTCATTTTATTACTGTTCTCGTTCCGTGTTCTGATTGCTTGGCGTGTGGTATTAGCAGATATTCGGGACCTCTGGGAAATTAGGGTTTGCCTAGTTTCCTAAGTTGGACGGAAATCGACAGTGCGAATTTCGGTTCTCACAATGTTAAATCCCAAAACCCAACGTCAATGTCTTGAATGGACTGGTCTGGACTGATCAGAACTCGGAAAGAACCTTCTTTCACTTTTGGACAGTCTTTCAGAACTTCCTGGCAGTTTATCGGTTTTCGAAAATGTCTATACTTCTAAAGCACCTCACATCTTTCTCTCTTTCTCTCTCTAACCCACTTTTGGAGTGTCATTGGTGTGTCTGAATGAGTGAAAATGAACCAGGGTATATATAGAAGTTGCCGGCCAATAAGAATGAGCCACCCGATCGCATGTGTGTCGTCCTGCATGCTTCCGGTCGCATGCGTGGCAACACACGGGCGTCCACATGCCCTGTTGCATGCCTCCTTTACATGCCAGGAGACACCACCACGTCCACATGGTTCTCAGCATGTCTGGGGTTGATGTGTCGCGACACACGGCCCACTGGATGTCAGCTCGCATGCGCTGTTCGCAGATACTGCGACACCTTGTGCTTCTACTTGCAAGCTACATGAATCAGTCCTTCTTGCGGAGACACGTCGTGCTTTGTAGACAGATAGCTTGCTAAATGATTGACACCACGTTCTGATCCCTTGCGTTGAGACACCTCTAGGTTCTCGGTCGATTTTTGCGATTTCGACCTTTCCGGCATGTTTTTTGCCCGTGATCAATCTAGAATATTTTTCTGTTCCCAACTTGATGAGCTAAATATTTATAACAAACTCCAGACTAACTTTAACCTTGAGTATAAATATTTTCCGAGCCTTCAGCTTCCTCGAGAAATTCCATAATACCAAAATTAGGTTTTTTTTTAATGATGGGGTATTACAGTGATCATATCTGTAGACTCCATACTCATTGTTCTCCTCCCAGTGGAATCTCCTAGAGCCATCACGGTTATAGCCTCTTTTTCCAAATTCTGAACGTCTGTCGATCGATGTTCGGTCTCTAATGTTGATCGACGGTCGAGTATGATGTCGATGCTTTGGCTTGAAACGGTCATCTACTCAACCAGTTGTGTCATAGATCTCGTTTATAACTCTCTGCTGGTACTCTGGAGTGCTGCGTTGTTGTATGAAGAGATTTTCTCCTCCATTAGCCATATGGTGGATGTCTGCAATGTCCTCTCTGGATACTTGTAGTTTTTCCATCTATTACTCTTGCATAGGCTTCTGGATTTCTGACAATATGAAACTCATTCGGTGTTAGATAGTTATTATTCAGTTTAGATTTTTCTCTTATAGTGGATGGTGGTTGTGAACAAATGTCGATCGATGGTGGGGGCGTTGGTGTGGATCGACGTCGCATTTCTTGTCCAAGAGGAATGGTGAAGAAGTCTATCTTCCTCAGTACGAATACCTTTATACTCTGTAGCTCGTTCCTCCTCATAATCCTCATCATACTGCTCTCTATGCAGGGCATCTTTGGTGGGTATCGCAGTGTGTACCGCCATGGTGGGATTGTAGAAGTCATTCTCCCAATCGTCTGGACTACTGTCAATCGATTCTTCTAGGTGATTGTCGATCGATTTCTGATTGGAACTGTGGATCGATGTGGGGTGTGAGTTTTGATCGACGCGGAATACTCTGTCTCGTACTCAGCTCCACAGTAGCATGCTGCTATGAGTCCTGGATCATCAATTCTTCTGGAGGACGTATGTGGCATCATGAATGGAATAGGATCGTAGTGGACATGTGGGTCTATGAGCGTCATGCACAGCTGGTTTGTTTACATGTTGCACACTGCTCCTACTGTTGACAAGTAAGCTCTTCCAAGAAACAAAGAAGAGTTCCAGTTAAGCCTGATATCAAAGACATGGCATTTTACTGGAACTAGGGCATTACGAATCTGCACCTCTAGGTGTCTGACAATTCCTTATGAGCTCCTCTGTGAACAATCCACAAAAGTGAACGATTCTTTGGAAGGCTCGACCTTCAGACCTAGATGGTCTACCACCCTAGGTAGGATGCTGACTGATGCTCATGTGTCACACAATGCATGTGGGAACTCAATACCCTTCACCGTACATGTTATGGCAAACTTTCCAGGATCACTCTTCTTCTTCAGTGTAATCCTATTCTTCATCTTTTCTCTGGCTTTATAGAACATTCTCCTAATGTGCTCTTAAGTCTCCTTGGTCTCTCTGAAGAACATCCACAATATGTGGGTAAAGTAGGCCTCCTCGAATGGTTTCTCCAGTGGAATCCTAAAGACTTTCTTTCGAAAACTTTCCATCTCCTTCTCATTAGCTCCCCTCTTCAGATGCTTAGCAACCTTTTCCTTTCTTTTCCTCAAGGTTCTCCCCATAGGATCCTTATCAACTTCCATAGGCTTTGCTGCATCCTCTAAATGTGTATTGGTGGTCTCTGGCGGGTTAGCTGAAGGTTTGGGTTGTCTCCTGAGTGCATTGATTCGGGTGACATCTATCTTTGGTAACTGTACTCGGTATGTGAGAGGTGCGCATCGATCGATGGACGATGGAGGTTGTTGATCGCCGGCTAATGAGAGCCTAGGATGATGCTCTGGAACAGATGGGATAATCCTTGCAGAGATGAATCAAAAGACTCAAGTTTCTCAAGGTTTGTGGATCGAATGGTGACACAAGAGGGATAGATGATCTCTTTATACTCCTAGACGACTGATCTGGATATGACACACCAAATAAGAAGCCCTTAGACTCTGGATTTTACACACCAGAAGTTGGATATTACACACCAACACTCAATCAACTCGACAAGCAAGAAGAAAAGAGAAAATAAAGGTTTTTTGATAAAAAGATGGATAATCCTACAACGGGGTCACGACCAGGATATAAAGAACAAGCCTTGTACATGCACAAGGTGTCGAAAATACAAGGGAAATAAAGACAAAGGCTCCCTTGGAAACAAAACAAAGACTAAAGTTTTCGAAAACTAAATAACATAAAAGCATAACTTAAAATATAACATAAGGTCTTCATGTGAACAGACCAAGATCAATCATCTAGGAGATAGGAGAAGTAGACTTGTGGCCTCGTTAAAATCCTTCCTTTGGAAAACCCAGTGGAACAAAACCAAAGGTTAGGAAAAGAGCACACACACAAGCTACTTGCCTAGATGATGATCAGCTTGAAGGTGGAGTAGCTTGAATGATGGGTAAGGTGTCTTGGATGATCAAGCTTCGGCCAAGACCAATGTATTCTTCTGGTTTCCAAGCATTCTTGAATGTTGCATCCTCAGCTACAAGCTCTTCAGATTCAGGTTCATGCTTCCATTCCTTGGTGTTTTCCATGATCACATCATCCCCTCCCTCTTCAAAAATATTTGACCTCAAATCTGTTTTACCTGCAATAGAAATGACCAAGTCAGTAACATCAAAGTTTAAAATCAGATTACACTTACCTTGCAAGCCTCTTTGATAGGCATTATTGCTGACTGGTTCGGAAATGTAGAAGGCATTGATCCATTTAATTCCAGATTCAATACTCAAACCTGATGCATTGAAACAAATCAAATTAGCACATGAAAGTTTATCGAAGAGTAATAATCTTATTCCAAATTGTTTTTTGCTCGGTTTTGGTTTGTATGCGGCATCTGGAGGTGCTTCTTTGATGAAGATGAAACAAGTGACGTCTTGATGTCTCTCTGGGTTCAAATCAGGTGGCATGAAACGCTTGTCTTCCTCACGCTTGTACTTTCTCCTTGTATGCTTCAAAGCTTCATCATAATCTTCACATGGCTCTTTTGACAAAAACAAGTGCATCATATCTGTGTAATCAATAAAAGAACTCTTGAAAACATGATTAGTTACCTTAGAATGCTCACCTTGTCGCCATAGATAGGTTTGAGATGTTCTAAACTCAGAAAAATTCAAACAAAGTAAACACAGAATCACCCGACTTGTAGAATCCATAACTCTCTCATTTTAGAAGCTTTGAACATGATTTCAATTCGATGTGAGACCCTGATGAGTGAAGTTTCCATTGCAGTCGAGTTTGTTGGTAATTCCCTTTGGTTGTTGAGATATGATCCTCGGACTGCACCTATGTCAAAGCTGGCGGCTAGACTGTTTCCAAGATTTGATTGTTGCATCTCCAACTTAGTGAAGGACTCATCATTGATACTCTGATCATTATAGCCACTCTCTTCACCTGTGCCTTTTTCAGCTTGTTTTGGACAAGTCAAGTGTGTTATCATGTCAAAGAAAGTGTTGTAGACCAGAATCTCTCCAAAGCACAAAACAGTATGATTCCTCCATCTATTATGTATATCAAATAAAATATTGCAGACCCAAATATCATCAAGGATCAAGTTCATACATTCAGAATCAGTGAACTCTAGTTTCAATTGTGGAACAGGTTTACCAAAGAAAGTGTTATACACTAGAATATCCTCAAAGAACAACCCTACACGTTTAGAATAATTTTTTGCACACAAACAATCCAGCTCAAAATCAGAGATATTTGCAAACTTCACATTTTCAACCCTAACATCAGAATGATGTAATTTCGGTTCATGCAACTTTCTAGGTTATTTCGAAACATATGTGGATGCAAGAAAATAATCAGAGATCAGTTCATGCCTAGGTAGTTCACAACAAAACTATTTTCTTCAGTTCTAGCAAACAAATCACAAAGTTTTCTAAAATAGAATTCGGTTGGCTTGAAAACAGGTTCTAAAATCTTTTCATGGTGATTCATAAATTGTTCAAAACTCAAAACATGACCAGAAAAGTTTTTATTACCATATTGAAAATATTTTTGATTAAAAAGTTTATCTCGTTCAAGTTCTTTGAAAGATTTAAGCATGCTCTCATAAATAGAGTTTTAAACACAAAAATCATTAACTGTTTCAAGACCAAAACGATTCACATCATGAGTACTAACCATAAGAAACATTTGTTGGGGTCAAAATCGGTCACGACGGAATCAATGTCTAAAAGTCCGTAAAAATCAGTATTAACATTTTTACGAAAAATTAATCTTCGTAAAGATATCTTTACGAAGAGCCTTGCGGTAAAATCTTGTTCAAATCTCAATCGAACCACTAAATACCGATTGTCCGAAGGAAACAGACATGTATCCAATTCGGCCACGGACAAGCTCGAGTAAGACAATCGGACCACGGACAAGCCAAACTCGATCGATACGCGGCGACCAAGCATGCACACAGCCCGGTCGCTACGTAGCGAGCGAGCGTCCGTCCCGCTTGGTCGCTACGTAGCGACCAAGCTCGAGCCAAGGTCGGTCGCTACGTAGCGACCGAGCAATCGTCCCGCTCGGTCGCTACGTAGCGACTGAGCTCAGCCAAGCTCGGTCGCTACGTAGCGACCGAGCGATCGTCCGACCGAGCTCGAACCAAAGCTCGGTCGCTACGTAGCGACCGAGCGATCGTCCCGCTCTATCGCTACGTAGCGACCGAGCTCGGCCAAGCTCGGTCGCTACGTAGCGACCAAGCGCTCGTCCCGCTCGGTCGCTACGTAGCGACCGAGCTCGAGCCAAAGCTCGGTCGCTACGTAGCGACCGAGCTATCGTCTCCCTCGGTCGCTACGTAGCGACCGAGCTCGGCCAAGCTCGGTCGCTACATAGCGACCGAGCGCTCGTCCCGCTCGGTCGCTACATAGCGACCGAGCTCGAACCAAAGCTCGGTCGCTACGTAGCGACCGAGCTCGGCCAAGCTCGTAGCGACCGAGCGATAGCGGGACGAGCCAAAGCTCGGTCGACACATAGCGAACAAGCGATCGTCCCGCTCGGTCGCTACGAAGCGACCGGGCTCGAGCCAAAATTCGGTCGCTGTGTAGCGATTGAACCTTTCCGAACATCGATACGACACCAGTTCTTGCATTCTCGTCAAACCTTCGAACGCTATCTCCCGAAGACCGTAGCAAGCTCAGTCCATGTTTCCCGCCATTCTAATTCATCGATCAAACTTAGCGGATTAGAAACCGCGGAAAACTCGTAGTAAACGTGTCGAGTCGGAAGATGGCCCAAAGGGACCTAAAACATGACTCGAGGCCCATCCTATGATTTTCCTAACCAAAAGCTCGTAAACGACAGGATGGTTTACGCTTGGCCTACAAGGAAGGATAAATGTCAAGTTTCCGCGGATAAATACGGAAGTTTTGAAGATAATTGTGAAGATCGGGAAAAATGGAATATCTCCATTTTTATGCTATGACGGCTTAAGGGCAGAAGAGTAAAAGCGTAAACCGACCTTGGAGCTAGTATATAAGGAGTCCTAGGCGAGGAGCAAGGGGAGAGAGAACTTTTTAGACTTGGAATTCTCTGCACTTAGAAACTTTAGGCTTTATTCTCGACAAGTTCGGTTTCTATGACTGGCACTCAATTACTAGACGAACTCGCCCAGGCAGTTCGATCTCTTGTCCAGCTCTATCAATTGAACTACGTTCGGCTTGATCCTCGAAAGGGGTACGTAGGCAGCCTTTAACAAGGTTCAGTCCGAAATCAATCAAAAACCTTTTATTTATCTTTTTCGTCTTTTGTTATCGAGCTGCGGATCAAATAGGTTTGAGCTTTTAGGCTGCTAGAACTAAGTAACTCGCTGACAGCCTTTGCGGCCAAAGCTTTTATGATCCCTTGTAATGATCGCAACGCTCTTACGCGGACTCGAAATAAGATCTACTGTTTTCTCTAAACTCGTTTGTTATCTTTTCATGATTTCCGCATATATTCGATCACTTGTCGTTGGCTCTCGCAGAGATCCGGGACCTCTGGGAAATTAGGGTTTTCCTAGTTTCCTTATTTAAACGGAAATCGACAGTGCGAATTTCGGTTCCCACAACATTTCAGGCACAGAAGTAACCATATTAAACTCCTTACAGTGATTTTGCCGGTCATAAGACAAGGATTAAGGAGTTATATTTGACTGCAAGCTGTTCGTCTGTTCCAAATTTTCTCCTTGTTTTGATTTCTCTGGTTCTCTTTCTGCTGAATCTGCTTTTGCAACCTGTGACACTTAAACAATGCTACTCGGTTGCACCGGTTCAAGATAAGTTAGTTCATCAAAGGAATTATTAAAATTAAATTCAGACTGAGGTAAGAAAAGAGAACACTCTTGTCCTGTCTCAGAATTTTCCTTCGCCATAGATGTTTCGGTTTGGATTTCTTGAATTGGTGCAGCTTAGTCTGGTCTAAATTTTTGAGTTCTGAGACAGTAGTAACTGGTTCTTGGTGCTGTGTTTCAATGGATGGACTTGCTGTGTTGGTCCTTTTGAGTTGCTTTTCCACATCCATCATTAGTTGTAACAACTCCTTTTTATCCTCCTCACTGAACCAAGAGTGTTTATCTGGTTTCTTCTTGCTGAGACAGGTTACTGCCTTGCTTGATGAACCAAAGGTACTAGATGGACGTGATCTCTTGCTGTCAGGTTGTTTCTGAACTGAGTTTGAAGGATAAAGCTTTGTCTCCCGCTGTTTTCGAAGTACTTCCTTGTGGTACTGGCTTGGAACATACTCTCTACAAATCAGAGTCCTCAGCTTATTCCATGTTTCCACTGGTTCTTTTCCATCTAGTCTTCTGTACTGTATCAATTGATTCCACAAGCCTAAAGCATAACCACAAAACTCAGTAGTAGCCATTTGAACCTTCTTTCTTTCAGCATAGTGTTGACAAGTGAAAATCAATTCCATCTTCTCTTCACATTCAACATATGCAGCAGGATCAGCGTTGCAAATTTATCTCTGTGACTGCCTCTGCCTTCATGCTCACATCTTTGTCTCCTCTCGCTGTGCCTAGACTTATGACTCTGACCAGTAGCTCATGGACGTTCCTGTCTAACCTCCTGTCGAAGCTCTTCCATCTTAGCCTTCATCATCTTGCCAATGGTTTGATTTAGATGATTGGTCATGGCTTTAATCAACATTTTTTCTTCCTTAGTGAATTCTCCTTTTTGATCTCCTGCCATGGTACCTGATTCAAGAGAAAGACTAAGGCAGTAAGTAGTTCCAACAAATCTGATCACAAAAATACTGGATTTAGACAACAATCAGAACAGATCAGATCTTGAACAAAAATCAAAAAGAATCAGGTTGATAACCAGGAACAGTTTGATAATCAGGAACAAACAAAAACAAGAGAAACAAACGATCAATAATAAACCCAACAGCAACGTGATCAACAAAACTTCAAACGTCAGGTCCAATTCAAAAAAGTCTTAAAAATCAGATTCAAGTTATCAGAACAGAATGAACTCAATTCAGATATAGATTTGGGCTTAGTTTCAAAGATCAAAATAATCAAGATCAGATCAATCAAATTGACAACTTTCTTAACAAGGATCTGAAAAGGTTTGAAACAAATTAGGATCAACACACTCAGAACTTTCAGGATTTAATAATACAAGCACAGATCTGATTCAAAGTAATAAGAACAAGTCGATTCACACAATACTTTGCAAGATTCAAATCGAACAAACCGGAAACGTAAACGACAAGGATCCAATAGGTTTTAAAAGAAACGAGATCAAAGCTTGGTATTCTATCAGATTTCAACGAAACAATCAGAGATCTATCAATCCTAACAAATTTTAAGGACAAATCAAACAACCAACAACCACAAGACGCAGATCGATCATGGTTACACGAGAAGATGAACAGATCAATCGGAAACTCAAAAAGAAACGTGAACTTCCCTTCCAAAGTTGCTCTGATACCACATAATGAGATCCTAGGATGATGCTCTGGAACAGATGGGATAATCTTTGCAGAAACAAATCAAAAGACTCAAGTTTCTCAAGGTTTGTGGATCGAATGTTGACACAAGAGGGATGGATGATCTCTTGATACTCCTAGGCGACCGATCTGGATATGACACACCAAATAAGAAGCCCTTAGACTCTGGATAGTATACACCAGAAGTTGGATATTACACACCAACACTCAATCAACTCGACAAGCAAGAAGAAAAGAGAAAATAAAGGTTTTTGATAAAAAGATGGATAATCCTACAAGGGGGGTCACGACCAGGATAAAAAGGAGAAGCCTTGTACATGCACAAGGTCTCGAAAATACAAGGGAAATAAAGACAAAGGCTCCTTTGGAAACACAACAAATACTAGAGTTTTCGAAAACTAAATAACATAAAAGGATAGCTTAAAATAAACAAAAGGTCTTCATGTGGATGTGGGAACCGAAATTCGTACTGTCGATTTCCGTTTAAATTAGGAAACTAGAAAAACCTAATTTCCCAGAGGTCCCGGATCTCTGCGAGAGCCAACGACAAGTGACCAAATATATGCGGAAATCATGAAAAGATAACAAACGAGTTTAGAGAAAACAGTAGATCTTATTTCGATTCCGCGTAAGAGCGTTGCAATCATTACAAGAGATCATAAAAGCTTTGGCCGCAAAGGCTGTCAGCGAGTTACTTAGTTCTAGCGGCATAAAAGCTCAAACCTAGTTGAGTTGCAGCTCGATAACAAAAGACGAAAAAGATACATAAATGGTTTTTGATTGATTTCGGACTGAACCTTGTTAAAGGCTTCCTACGTACCCCTTTCGAGGATCAAGCCGAACATAGTTCAATTGATAGAGCTGGATAAGAGTTCGAACTGCATGGGCGAGTTTGTCTAGTAATTGAGTGCCAGTCATCGAAACCAAACTTTTCGAGAATAAAGCCTAAAGTTTCTAAGTGCTAAAAAGTTCTCTCCATGCCTCTCGCCTAGGACTCCTTATATACTTGCTCCTAGGTCGGTTTACGCTTTTCCCCTTCTGCTCTTAAGCCGTCATAGCCTAAAAATGGAGATATTCCATTTTTCACGATCTTCGTAATTATCTTCAAAATTTCGTATTTATCCGCGGAAACTTGACATTTATCCTTCCTTGCGCGCCAAGCGTAAACCGTCCTACCGTTTACGGGCTTTTGGCTAAGAAATCGTAGGATGAGCCTCGAGTCGCGTTTTAGGTCCCTTTGGGCCATCTTTCGACTCAAAGCGTTTATTACGACGTTTTTCGATAAAGAACAAACTTTCCGCGCTTTTTACCGCAAAGTTTGATCGATGATTTAGAATGACGGAAAACATGAACTGAGCTCGGGAGGATAGACGAGATAGCATCGACTGGTGTCATATTGACGTTTCGGAAGAGCTCGGTCGCTACGTAGGGACCGAGCTTGGCTCGAGCTCGGTCGCTACGTAGCGACCGAGCAGTGTGCATGCTTGGTCGCTGCGTAGCGATCGTGCTTGGCTTGTCCGTGGTCGGATTGCCATACTCGAGCTCGTCCGTGTCCGATTTGGATACATGTTTGTTGCCTTCGGACAATCGTATTTAGCGGTTCGATTGAGATTTGAACAAGATTTTACCGCAAGGCTCTTTGTAAAGATATATTTACGAGGATTACTTTTCGCAAAAATGTTCATGCTGATTTTTACGGACTTTCAGACATTGATTTCGTTTTGACCGATTTTGACCCCAACAGTTTGCCCCCAGCTCGTTAGAACCATGAGCTTCTAGTGTGAGGTTCTAGCGAGTGGCTTGGCAAGTTAGGCAAGTAAGGTGAGTTAGGCGGAATTAATGGTTGAAAAGGTCAGTGAAAAGTGGTCTTCTCGCTCTTCTAAAAGTAGAACGCGATAAGATTGGGGATGCGCCTTATGACGGCTGCCTACGTACCCTTGTTGAAGGGATCAAGCTTTTCGTAGTTCGTCTTGGAGCTAAGGTTCTTATGACTAATTTTCCAGCGAGACCTTTACGGTCTAGTTTTTATGTAGCGGTAATCAGGAGTGTTGCTGCCGATGGCATTTTGTATGGGTGTAGAAGGAAGACTACGAGTTGTCATCTCGTAATCTAACTCTGTGTGAACTGCTATACCTGTAATCTATTTCGAGAGTTTTCCGCAGTGTGTAAATTTGCGGGATTTTCTGAAGACGTTCGAATATTGGCAAAGAGACAAATTTTGGGATCTCGTATCAGGGTGTTTGATACTATGCCTAGAGATGTTAGAGACCAGTGCGCTGGGTTTAGGGAAAGACCTAGGTTTACTCCTTGTTTTAGAGGGTGCGATGACTAATTCGACTTACGTATCCCGTTTCAGCTTCATCCCGATTCCATACCGATTTAAAGTCCGCGATAGGTTCTCGGCTTATACGACTTGTATGGTTGGAACCGAGCATCTCTCCAAGGACAATTTTTAAGCCTCCTGGAAGTGCTGACCAAAAATTTTGGGTTTCTTTTATAGCGCTGTTATCCTTGTGTCGGATGTACGAGAGTCATCTCTACGAGATGGCTAAGTCTGTTTAGGACGTTAAGAGTTTGTTGTGATCAGAAACAAACTTAATGGTAAAAAATACTGTTTCGAGTCTTCGCGAAGGATATATTTTGAGAAGATGTTAGTGCTTATGACTGTCCGGTCTTCCAAGAAAATGTTTTTATCGAGGAAGGAAATTTCATCGAAGAACGAATCTTCAGGCATCTGCGACGTCTCGCGATGCTGAAGATTTGTTATTCTTTCGTATGCCGCGTTTCGTGCTTGAAATGTTCGCGGGCTTGAAGATGTTTCGCGATGTTGCAAGGGTTTAGTCTTAGCCCTGCGTTTGAGAAACATTTTGGTTTGACTAAGGATGTTTGCAGCCAAAGTTGTTGATCCTTTTTGGATGCTAATAAATTGATTTGCGATCGATGAATTAGGACTGAGGTTCGTTACGAAGAATTTATTATATGATTTCCGACTGTTGGCTATATGATAATTGTTCTCTTAATAGTCACACAACGTTTTTAGACAAATCATAGATTGTCGTTTAGTTGTTAAGTGATGGAGCGATGGTTTCTCAAAAAGTTTGGCTTGGCGAGAAGGATGTGTTCAGTCAGATAGCCAAGGATGTTGTAGGTCAAGGATTAGACCATGGTACTTTAACATTTAAGGTTATGTTATGTTAACTTTAGAAAGTTTCTTCGTAAGACCTGGTCTGATTGTACGAAGGATTTTTCGCGTAAGTAATGGGACCGGTTTTACGAAGGTTGTAAATCGGTGATACGTATACATATGTCAAAGTACCGTTGTTTCTGCGGGGTTTACAAGAAACGTTTCTGCTGTGATTTTGATCTTATGTGAAAGTTGCTTGGAGTTACTCATGGAGTGTTACCGAAGTTTATTTCAATACGATCTAGTCGCAGAACGTTTTTGATAGTTTTTTGAGAGGATTCTCATGACACATTCGTTTCTTGAACGAATTGGTCAACCAGAGGTGGATCTAGCTAACCATCGGGAGGAAAGTGCTCCTTTTAATGTGCACGATGCTACATCTATTCTCGAGTTTTGTTCGTCGCTAATGTTTTCGATGCTTTTCCAAGACTTGCTTGGTTCAACGGAAACTGAAAGAAATGCTTTGGTAATTTTCTCGTAGAAATTTTTAAACGAAACTGGCTTTCTGAAGCCGGAAAGGGCTTCAATACTTTGGCTAATCGTCGAGTTTCAGTTTGATATTGGTACAGGTTTTCTGTACACGTGATTGCGACAAGAAATGATGTATAGTCTTTGAGATTTATGTTCATGATCGTCTGGAAATGTTGCTAGCCTTTAGACCAATATTAGATTGTCGTTTGCCTATTCTTGACCATTTGCAAAATTTTTTGAAGTTTGGGAGTATACGAGTATAGTATACGTACCTATTCCCCACTTTTTTTTATGAAAGAAAACGGTTGAACCGATACTTTGAAGGGTTGTGTACGTTTCTTCTAGTTTTGGAATGATCGATAATTTGGGACGATTTATAGACGATGCTTGGACTGTGATTTCGTTGTTTCCACGTTGACGACTTGGAATATGTCGGTTCCGAGAAAATTGCCAGAAACGAATCGGTTTTAAGACGACATTCATGTCTCTAGTTTTTTTCTCTCTTTAGGAAGCGAGCTTGATATGCGTGGCGATCATTTCTCGATTTTCGGAGAGTTTAGATCGGTTTGCAAGATCTGAATGAACAATTATGGAACAATATATCGAGACAGGAAAAATCGCTTAAGACTTAGTTTGCTAGACTATCCGCCTAGGTTTTACGTTCCATAAAGTTCTATGGCAGCCTCAAAGTAATTTCCTACAAAAATTCCAAGTCTGATTTCAAAAGTTTCTAGTCGGAAATACCTTAGTTCTCTCGAAGATGCAGTTTTGTCTCTTCTCAGTTTTGCTTGCTCATTTTCCTTTCCTTTTCTCGTGTATGTTCGCCATTTCCGATATTGGTGTTTATCTTTTGAAACTTGACATTTATCTTCCAAACTTGACTGTTATCTTCTCCTTAGAGACGACGTCAATTTTTGTAAAAAGGGTCAACGTAATCGTATAGTTAAGGCGGCTAAGGTGTTAAGTTAACCGTTGCCGTTTTATACGATTAATCTGAATCCATGCGAGAAAACAAGTCTTTGCGGGGTTTTTTATATATCATAAAGTCTCAATGGTAACTTCAATCGAGGCGAAACAAGAGACGTTTCGATCGAGATTCGAAAGTGAACGCAAAGATGGAGGTAGGGCGAGCAGGAACAAGCCAAGGAGTTTAAGATGAGTTTTACTTGTTTTCGTCGTTAAATCTCAATGGAAACTCTGATTGAGACGAAACGAAAAGCGTTTCGATGAGGATTCAAAGGAGAACGCAAAGGAGGACCCCTTTGAGGCCTGACAGGTCGCTATAGCGAGTGAGGATGTCATCTCGGTCGCTATAGCGAGTGGAAGGGAGCCAAGACGAGTCCAACTTGTTTTCGTCGTAAGATCTCAACGGAAACTCTGATTGAGACGAAACGAAAAGCGTTTCGATGATGATTCAAAGGAGAACGCAAAGGAAGACCCCTTTGAGGCCTGATAGGTCGCTATAGCGAGTGAGGATGTCATCTCGGTCGCTATAGTGAGTGGAAGGGAGCCAAGACGAGTCCCACTTGTTTTCGTCGTAAAATCTCAACGGAAACTCCGATTGAGACGAAACGAAAAGCGTTTCTATGAGGATTCAAAAGATAACCCAAAGGAGGACCTTTCTGAGGACTTACAGGTCGCTATGTAGCGAGTGGAGAGTTGGCTTGAGCTTGGTCGCTACGTAGCGACCGAGCGCGCTGCTCCGTCGCTACGTAGTGACCGAGCAGCGTGTGTGCTCGGTTGCTACGTAGCGACCATGCCGTGTGTGTGCTCGGTCGCTACGTAGCGACCGAGCAGTGTGCGTGCGTAGCGACCAAGCAGTGTGCGTGTTCGGTCGCTAGCGACCGAGCAGCGTGTACGTAGCGACCGAGCAGCGTGTACGTAGCGACCGAGCAGTGTGCGTGCTCGGTCGCTACGTAGCAGTGTGTGCATGCTCCCTCAAGAACCCCATCAAGCATTGCGTCAATCTCGCTCGCCTGAGTAGGTGGTGGTCGTTTCTGGTAAGATGAATTTCCATAACACATGTTATTGTTGTAGTAGTTCTGGCTGTAGGGTTTCTGGTACTGCGAACTCTGGTTGAAATTACTCCTTTGTCCATTACCATAGAAGTTTCCATTCTGGTTTCCAGACCTCTGAAGTTCATATCCCCCTCTACTCTATCCTCTGTGTCTACAACATCTGCATCCTCTACTAAGCAAGCATGCTTCCTGAGAAGCTTGTGAATACTGTCCAGCTTTGCCTTCACCTCATCCATCTGGTCATTCCCAAGGATGGCTGCAGATCTCTTTCTCTCAAAATCAGTGTTTTTTGTGTTGTTGCTGGATGCCAAGTTCTCAATAACTCTCACAGCCTCTTTTGGATTCCTTAAGTTGAAGTTCCCATCGCTGGAAGCATCAAGAGCCATCTGATACTGCACTGCGATGCATCTGAAGAATGTACTGAGCAGCTGTACTTCATTGTATCCATCGTATGGCAGTCTCTATGATAAGAATTGAATCTGATCCTGGAGCTTCTGAATGATTTTGTAGGCTCCTGCGGGAATGAAGCAATCTTGTCCTCAAGTCGTCAGCATGTGCCTCATCGAATAAATTACGCAGGAATGCGTTGTGCTAACCCACGATAAGAATGGTCGAGACAGAAGTTGGTCGAGCATCAACTTGGTGGCCGAATCGCGGCGATAAAGATTGTTCGGGAAATTTTGAAGAACGAGGTGGGCCAAGAATTGATCGTGAGTAAACTATGAGTTGAGTAAGTTGCTCGAACACAGTTAGAAGATGTACGAACGTTTTGGAAGCATAACATTTTTTTAAGCAAGACGTTTCCGAAGCATACCGTTTCTTCAGCACGAAGTTTTCTTCAAAACTTTGTATCAGTAAAATATTATGTTGGAAACATAATATGTCGGAAGCAGGATGGTAATTAAGCAGGACGGGAAGCAAGCAGGACGGGATAGAAGCACGATGGAAAAACCTGAAATTGGACGAAAACTCTAATTTTGGTATTATGGAAGTTTTCGATGAATCCGTAGGATCGGGAAATATTTACCGCCAAGGTCAGAGTTCAGATTGGAGTTTATCAAAAATAGTCGGGGTTAATCGCGGATCAGAAATTTACCGGAAGAACCAAAATCAAGCCAATGGACCGAGAAGCTTGAGGTGGCTCGTTGCATGGGTTCAGAACGTGCTGTCAACCATCTAACAAGCTGAGTGTCTACTGAAGCTCGAGTTGTCGCCATGCATGGAAGTAGTACATGCAGCCTGTCATGTAGAAGCACGAGGTGTCTCCGCGCATGCAAACAATGCATGCTGATCAACATGTGTGTAATGGTGGGGTGTCTTGCATGCACTCCAGGCATGAATCCTGACATGTGGGAGGAGGTGTGTCGTCCTTCATGAGGCGGAGACATGCAGCCAGACATGTAGAGCACGAGGTGCTGCCGCGCATGCATCCGGAGCCATGCGAAGCGACACACGGACTGCCACCAACCTGAAGCTGATTGGTTGTTGTCTCCTATAAATACCCCACAACCCTTACACATTTATTCACAACCACACCTGTCCAAAACAAGTTAAAACCGTGAGAGAAAGGTAGAAAAAGAAAGAAAGAGTTTTCGATCTATTTCGAGAGTTTTAGAAAGTTTTCGAGGTCAGTTCTCTACTGATTTTGAGTCAGCGCCTAAGGAAGGTTCTGTCCAACTGAAGTCCAATTAAGTGAAGATCATTTCAGATGGGAAGCAAGTCAATGTGGGTAGAGAGAGAGAAAGAAAGAAAGTGGTCGATGTAGAGTATGGTCGATTCTGAAGACCGATACTCCACCGAGAAGGATAGTTCCATCCAATTGACAATTCTTTACGATTGTGACGCCGAAGTTCTGTCCAAATAAATCCATCATCCAGGCCAGTCAGTTCCTCTGATGATCAAGTGGAGGTGATGTCCAGAGTTAGTTCAGTTCCACGGGTTCATATCAGTCAAAGTTCTGCTCGATACTCCGCAGAGAAGTTCGAAAACTATCCAGAAGCTAAAGGAGGGTCTGTCCGAGTCCAGATCCGTCCGTCCAGAACTGTTAGTATCTACATGGCGAAGCCGAGGTTCTGTCCAAGTCGAGATCAGTTCAGTCGAGTCGAGTCAAGTCGTCCCTTGGGTTTTGGCTAAGTCTTCTCCAATCAACCAGGTGCTTATCGGCAAAGAACACTATGAGTTATGATCAATTGATTGCTGACTTGTTTTCATGCAGGTTCCCGTTACTTGGAAGTTGGATCATGGCAGGAGGCCGTGTCTAACTGGGTAACGGTTTGATTAGTTAATAGTTGAGGTTTGATTGATTGAGTTGATAGAATGCTTAGTTATTGCTTGAGAATCATAGTAGCATGCTAATGGTTAGGTTGATTGGTTATTTAGCGAATGTTGAATGCTTAGAAGATATCGCTAAGTTGAGGATAGTTAGGTATCTAGAATTTAAGTCCTTAGGCTAGGTTCTGGAATATGATTGATTGTGTTGGCTTGCGATTAATACTAGGAACTTTATGTTATTTTACCGGGTTTAGTATTAGTCATGTAATAGCCATATAGCATTTGTGTAACCCACATTGCTGGTCATGTTTGAGGTGGATAAGTGTTTCCTCGACCTCGTACCCAGCGGGTTTAAGGAAACCCCCTATTCGCTGGATCGAGTACACTCAGAGAGACGGGGTCATGGCCTATGGCTGAGTGGTTACACAACGGGGTAGTGACCAGCAGTGACCTGAACGTACTGTGGGCTGTCTTGCGGTGACCCGAACGTACTGTGGACCGCAATCGTCGTGTGACAACCGGCTGTGGCCCGAAAGTACTGGGGCTGTCGCGCGGTGACCCGAACGTACTGTGGGCCGCATTCGAGTGAAAGTTCCTTCTACTGGCCTTTGTGGTTGGGAGATAGGATATTGTCGAGGATAGAGGAGGAACACTAAGTCACTTAGGGCCCTAGATATAGTGTAGAGGGTTGTTGAACCCTAGATTGAGTTGAGTTTGAGTTTAAGTGGTTAGCTACTCATTAGCGGTTTTTATTTCATATCGTTAATTATCTGGCTAGTATTATCTGATGCGTATTTCTGATGCTGATGATGTTATTGGATTGATTTATTATTAGCTGAACCTCTCGCTTTAGATTGTTTGGGGTGGGATAACGAGGGGTTATATTTGTTAGTTGGGGATCATAATTCACTGAGTAACATTAGGTTACTCATCCAACTCCGTTGTCTTTTCTGCACGTAGCTTAGGTATGGATGATCGGATAGCTGGGTGCTGGACGTTAGGACCGCCGGTGTTAGGGAAAAATATTTCATGAAGAGAGTACTCTAGCTTCCGTCTTCCAGGTCTCTGTCCCCAGGGTCCGAGTTCCTGCCTCTGGGTCCGGAGTCCATGCCCTCAGGTCCGGGTTCCTGCCTATGGGTCCCGGGTCCCTGCCCCCAGGTCTGGGTCATGCCTTCGGTCACGGGTCCCTGTCCCCGAGTCTGGGACCTTCCTCCGTCTTCCAGGCCAAGTGATTTCTCCTGCCTTAAGACAAATGGAAATCTTCCATTTATCAGACAACTAGCTTAGAGAAGAAGGAATCTTCCTAAATCCAAGAGAAAGAGGAAGTATTCCAATATGATAAGCCGCCCTTAAGAAGAACATAAATATTCTATTATATAAGGATATATGTAATATTTCCAAACCCTAAGAGAAAGGCACGACTTCCACTTTAAAGATAGGTTTCTAAACCTAAAGAAAGGGGGGAACACGTCCATCTATGAGAGAAAACATCCAGCTCCAGAGCTCACGAATTCGACAGCCGCCAAGGCTATATTTCACCCCGAAAAAAACTTTTTCTTACGAGAGGTCTATGACAGGCTGATCCCGGTGATTACTACCATGAAGATGAGGTCCTATGCTCTCTGCAGCACGCCTACAACTCCACATACTGGCCCAGGCCATGATCTCCAGCTAACCGACAGGGACACTCCATGCTCATCAAAGCATACCGAAGGTCCATTCACCCTGCAGCATATCGACTACTCCACCATCTGTTCCGGCCATGCGCCTCCTAGAACAGATGGTTCCTATCACCTACGGAGCCACGTGCTCATAAGGCCATGTGCCCAACAAGGCCACGTGCCAATCTAGACTCCACGCCTCCATCAGACCTACGTGCTCCTTAGACCATGTGCCCACTAGGCTACGCGCCCACTTAGGCTCCGCGCCTCCATCAATACATGAACTACGAATGGCTTAATCCCTCCCTGAAGGGTACATAGGTAATCCCCCCTGAAGGATGCAGCTATAAATCCCAAACACCTTCCACGGTTCCTCAAGGACTACCCTGTGATAGGCGGGACCATGAACTACAGATCCAGAAGACCTTGTGGCCTTCACCATGGATAGGCAGTCCCTGCCTAACGATCAATCTCCCCCGCGGCTACTAAGACACCGACGACATATACTGGCCCATACCCGTATGGCAGTATCCTGAGAGCAAGACCTCCGGGTTCATCAACCACATAAGCGGGAGAAAGCAATACGAAAACTAGTCTCTTCCCTCTTATCATTTCGTAGAACTGAGCACGAATCGCTTATACACAAAAATTCCCTAACAGTTTGGCGCTCGAAGGAGGGGCAGTTATATACTACGTGACGATGTGATAGGTAGGAGGAACATTACGTGTATTCTCTCGAAAGTCTCTTAACCCCATCCAACTGGGGGCAAGTAACGACTTACTATCATCAGATCAAAAGCTCGCACAGCTGGGATTCCAGAACTCTCCTCTAAGGGAGTATAACACCATGCTAACGGTTGTAGCATAATTTGACGCAAGAACAAGCACTGGGTCCCTGCAGGTTCCAGGTTCCAACTTGGAATCTTTCCTCAACCGCATTTGGTTTCACCGGTTCCAAGTCTCAACCATGAGTCAGACCTATACAGTCTTTGGTTCCTGCTTGCTCCAGCTCTAATCTACTAGTATAACCTCTACAGTCTCTGGTCCCTGCCTACTCCCGGTCCCAGCCTGGAATCGCCCTTCGATAACATTTGGTTCCCCCCGGCTCCAGGTCTCAACCTCAAATCCAGCCTCTACATTCCTTGGATCCAGCTGGTCTCGGGTCTTAACTATATGTCACACCTCTACAAAAGTCGGATTCAATATTCCCAACCAGAGGTAGTCATCACAAACATCAAGATCAGTGGATAGTCCACTAGCATCAATCTAGCAAGCCCCAGACGCCACCAATGCGTCCAGACTCATAACTCCGCCCCATAGGAGAAAGATGAAGGGCTCCAAAGCAGCACACAACATCTTTCAGCCGGATTCACTGCTTTTATAAGTTACATAAGCAGAAGAGTCAAAAGAAGAGTTCCTAGGAATACCGTAGGCACACCAGGCAACCATTAAGAGGTAACTGGAGAACCATCTTTCTCTTCAGGTTATAGAATCGAAGTGGTAGTGGAATCCTATATAAGCCTGATAGCTAGGTGGATAGAACGCCTTTGAGTACTCGTCAAGTTCCGTTGGAGTTGTTCCACGAAAGGAACCCTTCCCAAGCGCCGTGAACATTGCTGCTCCACCTCCTACAAAGGAGCGAACGAAAATGCTAAACTCTACATTAAGGGATGCTGGTCTTTATATCCTCAAGTCATTTGAAGCAAATGGGAGTAAAAGGAAATGGAGAACACTTGTTCCCGCTACTTTTCATCCAAAAGAAAAAAGCCAAACCTCTGGGTTCCAGATCCCAGTTTCCAGGTTCCAAATTCCAGCTTACAGGTTCCGGGTTCCAGCTTCCAGGTTCCAGATCCCAGCTTCCAGGTTCCGGATCTTAGGCTGTTCACCTTATAAGGAGGTCTGATACCACTCAAATTACCCTAAGGAGTGTTACTCTCATCAAAAGAGGTTCAGATGTAGTATTTAGGGATCGAATCCACAAGGAGCTAGGTAACAATTAAATCTAGTGTTTATTAATTCTAAGAGTTGTAAATGTTTAAATGAAATAGCAATAGTAACAAGCGAAGTAAATAATAAATGTAACTTGGTTGGAAATGATATTAGATACAGGGCCACTATTCAGGTGTTGAGGATTATAATACCTGTAGATGCCTATTTGTTGCATGCATGATATGTTAGAGCTCAATCGCTTAACTCAGTGATCAACTGTCGCATGTCTCACTAGTTAACAGACTAGATCTCGTGTCTCAACGGTTAGTATGTCGACAACGAGAGAGTGTTGATCGATGGTCCTATAGGGACGTCGACGGATACACCTTTGCCAACGTCGATCGATAGTCAGTTGAGGACATCGATCGACAGGTTCTAGCCAGGCCTATGCGCGAGTATGATAGATAGAAGTCAGGATGAGATAACAAGGGTGCTTGAGTATGTAATCCTATGATCAAGTTCTAGTTAGCAAGGCTAAATCAAGCAATGAATACAAATCTATCATGAATATCACAACAAGGCAGATCTATAGTTTGGGGCTAATCCCACAAACCTATCTGAACCCTGGATCTAATAATTAAACTACTCAAACATAGCAAAGCAATTCATAACAATAAAGAAATAGAAACTCATAGTATAGATGAAAAGAAATGAAAACAAGGAGTTCCAATCACAAGTGATCTTCTCTCCAAAACTCTCTTCACTCTCTCTCAAAGTGAAACTTGTAACAAGAAAGGTCTCCTTGCCGTCAAAACACTTAGGCAGTATATAATCTACTAGGTTAAAAAATCGTCAGTGCATTTTGGTAATTTGGCTTGGCCTTGGGTTTTAAGTCTGCTGAATCCAAATGTGGCGTGTCTGATGTCTCGACATCGATCGATGGTACTTGTGTACATCGATCGATATTAATCTTCATCTGTCGAGGCATCTCCTGGTATCGATCGACATCGCTGATTCGCATCGATCGATTGTTCTTCCCTCGTCGACCTCTACGTGGTCAGCTCGGGTAAAATGTCTTTTAAGCTCCAAAATGCTCCAAAGTCATAGCTTTACTCCGAAATGCACCTGAACCTGAAAACATACCTAGAAGAGTAGAAAACATAGATATATATATATATAGTAAAATACTCATATACCATGGATGAAAACGGGTCAAATCCAAGGTATATCAAGGTCAAACCCAATGACCCCACGAAATAGCAAGCACTGGCCACCTTACTACGCTTTTCTGGCAATGTACCCTGATATACTTCTAAAGGTAGCTAAGGCGACGTGCTTCTAAAGATTTCCAAGGCTACGGGCCTCTACACATTTCCAAGGGGCAACACATATCAAAAAATCCCATCAACATGCAAGTGGCAAAGGAGATTCAAGACGAGGCGACGAGTCATCGAATAACATCTAGAAAATGCTGGGAATGGCTCACCCAAGTGGGGCTAGAGAACGGCTTTGACGCATCATTAAATGACATCATAAAACGGTGAGAGTGGCTCACCTAAGCGGGAGCAGCAGCCAGAACGAGTCATCGAACAACGCCTACAAAAGGAGAATACACCAACCCCTGACAACGGATTCCGACTTCAGAACCAGATCAATTCCTACCTCTGGGTCAATATGGGGTCGGGATCTCTGAAGATCATTCAACCCTCGCAATGAAAGCCCAAGGATGGAGAACTGCTGTCACTACAAGATCCAAACATAAAGCCCTTCAGAAGACCATCTCTAGACGAGTCCAAAACCTGGGAATTTCCCCTAGACCCATGTCTACCTTAGGAAAGCTGATCCTTCTCCAGGTTCAAACACGGCCCAGACCTAAGAAGAACTCGGAAAAAGGGAAGCAATGTCCTGTCCACAATAAGTATGCAGAGATGGAACGACTCCGGTTGGACAAAGTACACATGTTTTCTCTCGACTTCACCCATGAAATCGAAAGATAAGGGGCAAACTATTGGTAATAAATAATTTTGGAAAATACTACTCCTGCTTCCGAGCAGGATCCTGGTCTCCAGACACCATCATGAAGAAGTTCCGACTCGGGATCTGACTACAAGCTCCGGCTCCGACCCCTGCCTGCAGACTAATAAAAGGCATTACTAGATCCTATGAACTTGTGCATAGTGGAAAACCCACATATGACGCCTGGAAAATATTTGACAATCATAGGAATGGGCTAGCACAAGCCATAGTATGCGGTCAAATATAGTACTCCTGCCCAAGAGCCTACTCCCATGCGGGTTACGGCGTACATATAATGCAAGGTACTGCCTGAGGAGCTTACACGCTTACTCTCAGGAAGGGAGCATATTACATAAAAACGCAAAAATACTGTATTCAAACTCAGAGTTTGTACAGGGAGCGATAGTGGGTATGAGACATAAAGCAGGAATGGGTATTCGCAAGCCTGAGTATGCTATCAAAACTACCTAAAACCAAAGTACAGCCAAAGGCGCACTGGGGTCCCTAGAGTACCAATGTGAAAAGTACTTCTATTAAAACGCTACGAGCTACACAATACATGGAACACATGGTATATATTCATTGCAAAAGTACTGTGAATCACATGGAGCAATCTAAATCATGCTTCTCCACACGTGGAAAGCAGCGTAAGCCTGGCACTTGGATTTTCACCCATACCAGCACCCTCTAAGTCTGATAGTGGCTTCCTACAGAAGCATCATGCAGCACGGGAACTCGATAGTGGCCAGCTTCCGAGCGGCAGAATTCAAAATCCCAACAGGTACCGGTAGTTGCCTCACGTAGGAAGGCAGAATATGGTCCCTTAAACTAAAACCAAAGCCCCCGGGTTATTAATAACCTTCGGGTCCCCAAGCAGTCTTTGGGTCCTGAACAAATTTCTTCAGGGCCTGGAAAGGGTAATCCTCCATGCTTTTTATAACCCCCAGGCCCAAAATCGACCTTTGGTTCCAAAAGCAACCTCCGGGTTCGAGTTGACCTCCGGGTCCTAAATACGACCTCAGGGTCTAGAGGAACCTCCGGCTTCCCAAATGACCTCCGAGTCCCTAAATGACCTCTGTGTCCTAAATACGACCTCATGGTCTAGAGGAACCTCCAGGTTCCCAAACGACCTACGGGTCCTAAATACGACCTCAGGGTCTAGAGGAACCATCGAGTTCCCAAACGACCTCTGTTGGGGTCAAAATCGGTCACGACGGAATCAATGTCTGGAAGTCCGTAAAAATCGGTATGAACTTTTTAAGAAAAGTAATCTTCGTAAAGAAATCTTTACGAAGAGCCTTGCGGTAAAATCTTGTTCAAATCTCAATCAAACCACTAAACACGAGCTGTCCCAAGGCAACGAAAACATACCCAAACCAGCTACGAATAGGTTCGAGCATGACGATCGGAACACGGACAGACCAAGCTCAGTCACTACGCGACTACCGCACATGCACACTATACGTAGCGACCGAGCTCAAGCGAAGCTCGGTCGCTACGTAGCGACCGAGTGTCCATCCCGTTCGTTCGCTACGTAGCGACCGAGCTCGATCCAAGCTCGGTCGATACGTAGCGACCGAGCGTCCGTCCCGCTCGGTCGCTACGTAGCGACTAAGCTCGTCCGTCCCGCTCGAGCTCGAGTGAAGCTCGGTCGCTATGTAGCGACCGAGCGTTAGTTCTGTTCAGTCGCTACGTAGCGACCGAGCTCTTCCGAAACGTCGATACGACACTAGTCCACGCATTCTCGTATATCCTTCGATGCTATCTCCTGAAACCCGTAGTGAACCCATTTCATGTTTTCCATCATTCTCAGTCATCAATCAAACTTTGCAGTAAAAACCGCGGAAAGTTTGTTCTTTATTGAAAGAAGCCGTAATAAATGCTTCGAGTTAGAAGACGGCCCAAAGGGCCATGTAAGACATAACTCGAAGCCCAACTTACGATTTCTTAATCAACAGCCTGTAAGCCGCATGACGGTTTACGCTTGGTTCGCAAGGAAAGATAAATGTCAAGTTTCCACGGATAAATACGAAATTTTGAAGATAATTACAAAGATTGAAAAAAATGGAATATCTCCATTTTTATGCTATGACGGCTTAAGGGCAGAAGAGGAAAAGCGTAAACCGACCTAGGAGCGAGTATATAAGGAGTCCTAGGCGAGAGGCATGGAGAGAGACTTTTTCAGAGCAAACTTAGCACTTAGAGCGATTTAGGCATTTTCCCGTTTTTGTTATTCGAGCTGCGACTCAATTAGGTTTTAGCCGTCTTAGGGTTTTAGAACTAGGAATCACGCCGACAGCTCTCGGGCCCAGGCTTATACATTGTTGTAACGCTCAAACGCAGATTCGGAATAAGATCTACTTTGCTCTCTTTTCGATTACTTATTTTTCTCGTCTTTATTTTGTGTTCTGATTGCTTGGCGTGTGGTATTAACAGATCTCCGGGACCTTCTGGGAAATTAGGGTTTTTTTAGTTTATTAATTTAAACGGAAATCGACAGTGCGAATTTCGGTTCCCACAGTTTGGCGCTAGAAGGAGGGGGTACGGATCAATCTAACTCTCAGCCACAAAACGCTTGATCAAAACAATGTCTGGAAATACGAAAGACAAAATCGCAGTTTGCAATAACGCTTGTAAGAAACCCCCAGCCATAACTGCGCCTATGGCCAACGCCTACGCAAACGCCACAGTTCTTGAGAAAATCGAAAACCTTGCTGCGACTTTTCGCAGCAGGAAGTGCAATGAAACGAGCTCGCGATTTCTCTTTCAAAACATAAAGGGAAACGATAAATCTTATCAAACCGCGTAAGTTTGCCTCATTACCGAACAAAAGAAATCTCAATGCGTAAGGGTTTAGCCAAAACAAGTTTTCGAAAACATTTCAGAAGGGTAAAACTTGTTCTCCCAAAAACCGCAGAAAACACCTAGGTTAATCGCAGAAAAAGGAAGCGCAGCAAATCGATTACAAAGCTCAGTCGCTACGTTGCGATCGAGCTCTAGCCAAGCTCGGTCGCTACTTAGCGACCGAGCACGCACAAGGCTCGGTCGCTACGTAGCGACCGAGCAAGCACACAGCTCGGTCGCTACGTAGTGACCGAGCACACACACAGCTCAGTCACTACGTAGCGACCGAGAACACACACAGCTCGGTCGCTACGTAGCGACCGAGCACAGACACAGCTCGATCGCTACGTAGCGACCGATAACACACACAGCTCCGTAGCTACGTAGCGACCGAGCACGCACACAGCTTGGTCGCTACGTAGCGACCGAGCACGGACACAGCTCGGTTGCTACATAGCGACCAAGCACGCACACAGCTCGGTCACTACGTAGCGACCGAGCATGAGCACAGAACACGGCTTGGTCGCTACGTAGCGACCGAGCATGCCCACGGCTCGGTCGCTACGTAGCGACCGAGCTCAAGCCAACTTTCCACTCGCCACGTAGCGAGCTGTAAGGCCTCAGAAAGGTCCTCCTTTGCGTTCTTGTATGAATCCTCATCGAAATGCTTTTCGTTTCTTCTCAATCGGAGTTTCAGTTGAGATTTTGCGACGAAAACAAGTAGGACTCTTCTTCGCTTTCTTCCACTCGCTACGTAGCGACCTGTCAGACCTTCACTCGCTACCTAGAGACCTGTCAGGCCTCAGAAAGGTCATCCTTTGGGTTCTCTTTTGAGTCCTCATCGAAACGCTTTTCGTTTCGTCTCATTCGGAGTTGCCGTTGAGATTTTACGACGAAAACAAGTAGGACTCTTCTTGGCTTGCTTCCACTCGCTTCGTAGCAACCTGTAAGACCTTCACTCGCTACATAGCGACCTGTCAGGCGTCAGAAAGGTCCTCTTTTGGGTTCTCATTTGAATCCTCATCAAAATGCTTTTCGTTTCGTCTCAATCGGAGTTTCCGTTGAGATTTTACGACGAAAAAAGTAGGACTCTTCTTCGCTTGCTTCCACTCGCTACGTAGCAAACTATGAGACCTTCACTCGCTACATAGCGACCTGTCAGCCCTCAGAAAGGTCCTCCTTTGGGTTCTCTTTTGAATCCTCATCGAAACGCTTTTCGTTTCGTCTCATTCGGAGTTTCCGTTGAGATTTTACGACGAAAATAAGTAGGACTCTTCTTGGCTTGCTTTCACTCGCTATGTAGCGACCTGTCAGACCTTCACTCGCTACATAGCAACCTGTCAGGCCTCAGAAAGGTCCTCTTTTAGCTTCTCTTTTGAATTCTCATCGAAACGCTTTTCGTTTTGTCTCAATCGGAGTTTCCGTTGAGATTTTACGACGAAAACAATTATGACTTGTCTAAACTCCTTCGATTGCTCGCCCTTACCTCCATCTTTGTGTTCTCCTTCAAATTTCGATCTAAACGTCTCTTGTTTCGTCTTGATTGGAGTTACCATTGAAACTTTACAATAAAAAAAACCGCAAAGACTTGTTTTCTCGCATGGATTCAGATTGATCGTATAAAACGGCAACGGTTAACTTAACACCTTAGCAGCCTCAACTATACGACTACGTTGAATCTTTTATAAAATTGACGTCATATCTAAGGAGAAGATAACAGTCAAGTTCGGAAGATAAATGTCAAGTTTCAAAGGATAAACACCAATATCGAAAATGGCGAACATACACGAGAAGAAGAAGGAGAAATGAGCAAGCAAAACTGAGAAGAGACAAAACTGCATCTTCAAGAGAACTAAGGTATTTCCGACTTGAAATTTTTGAAATCAGACTTAGAATTTTCGTAGGAGATTACTAAGAAATAAAAACGCCTTTGAGACTGCCATAGAACTTTAGGGAACGTAAAATCTAGGTGGATAGTCTAGCGAACTAAGTCTTAGGCGATTTTTCCTGTCTCGAGATATCGTTCCATAACTGTCCATCCAGATCTTGCAAACCGATTTAAACTCTCCGAAAATCGAGAAACGATCGCCACGCATATCAATATCACTTCCTAAAGAGAGAGAAAACTAGAGACATGAACGTCGTTTTAAAATCGATTTGTTAGTAGCAATTTTCTCGGAACCGACATATTCCAAGTCGTCAACGTGGAAACAACCAAATCACAGTTCAAGCGTCGTCTTTAAATCATCCCGGATTATCGATCATTCCAAACCTCAGAAGAAGAAACGTACACAACCCTTCAAAGTATCGATTCAACCGTTTTCTTTCGTAAAAAAAAAGGGAGTAGGTACGTATACTATACTCGAATACTCCCAGACTTCAAAAACATTTGCAAATCGTCAAGAAAACGATTTCGTCAAAGCAAATCGTCCCAAATAGGCAAACGACAATCAAAAATTCGTCTAGACGTTAGCAACATATATCCAGAGGATCACGAACATAATCTCAAAGACTATACATCATTTCTTGTCGCAATCATGCGTACATAAAACATGTACCAATATCAAACCGAACTCGACGATTAGCCAAAGTACTGAAGCCCTTTCCAGCTTCGGAAAGCCAGTTTTGTTTAAAAATTTCTACGAGAAATCTTCAATCACCAAAGCATTTCTTTCAGTTTCTGTTGTACCAAGTGAGTCACGGAAAAACATCAAAAACATTTGCGACGAAGAAACCTTGAGAATAGACGTAGCATCGTGCACATTAAAAGGTGCACTTTCCTCCCGATGGTTAGCTAGATCCACCTCTGGTTGACCAATTCGTTCAAGAAACGAATGTGTCATGAGAATCCTCTCAAAAACCTATGAAAAACGTTCTGTGACTAGATCGTATTGAGAAAAACTTCGGCAACACTCCATGAGTAACTCCAAGCAACTTTCACCTAAGATCGAAATCACAGTAGAAACGTTCCTCATAAAACCCGCAGAAACAACGCTACTTTGACATATGCATACATATCACCAATTTACAACCTTCGTAAAACCGGTCCCTATTACTTACGCGAAAAATCCTTCGTACAATCAGACCAAGTCTTACGAAGAAACTTTCCAAAGCTAACATAACAGGCTTTATGAAGAACCCTGCGGCTCGCTGGCTTCTGCTTTTCCCTCGGTCACATTGCAGTCATCCCGCCGCCGACTCCACACTGGATATGTAGCAAACCTCTTGGGCTTCGTCTTCCTCGGACAAAAAAGACTCAATTTTCATAAGACTATAGGTCACATTATACGAAATATTCGTCGTATAACTGTAACCTAGAGCGGAGAATCGTTTTCTACGACTATCGGCCATGTTAGCACAGATAACCCCAGAAAACTTGGCCTATCAATCTCGACAAGCGCTTTTTGGCCCTCGGTCAATTACGCCTTCCGTTAAAGGTCCAAACCAATATTTACCATCCCCTTTTAAGGATGATTGTAAACTAACATGACCTTAAATGTTAAAGTACCATGGTCTAATCCTTGACCTACAGCATCCTTGGCTATCTGAGTGAACACATCCTTCACACCAAGCCAAACTATTTGAGAAACCATCGCTCCATCATTTAACGACTAAACAACAATCTAAGATTTGTCTAAAAACATCGTGTGACTATTAAGAGAATAATTATCGTATAGCCCACAGTCAGAAATCATATGATAAATTCTTTGTAACGAAATTCAGTCCTAACAACCAAACGGTTAACGGGAAATCTAAACTTTTCAAAAATTGACCAAGTTCAATACGCTCCACAATTCGCTTTAAGCCCGCAAAGTTTTACCCATAATACGCGGCATGTAAGGTAAAATTCGTAACAAAGCTTCTAGAGCTATACGAAACATCCTAAAAAAATGCACAAAATAGATCTCGGAAGGCCAACACTTCACAAAGCACTATGAAGGAAAACACGTCTTCCCATGGACAAATTTACGCGACACCTCAGTCCTAATTTCTCGATCGCAAATCAAATTAAAAGCATCCAAACAGAAACGACAATTTTGGCTGCGAACATCGGTAGTCAAACCAGAATGTTTCTCAAACGCAGGGCTAAGACTAAACCCTTGCAACATCGCGAAACATCTTCGAAGCCCGCGAACATTTCAAGCACGAAACGCGGCATACAAAAGAATAACAAATCTTCAGCATCGCGAGACGTCGTAGACGCCTGAAGATTCATTCTTCGACGAAATTTCCTTCCTCGATAAAAACACCTTCTTGGAAGACCAGACAGTCATACGCACTAACATCTTCTCAAAAGATATCCTTCGCGAAGACTCAAAATGGTAATTTTTACCATTAAGTTTGTTGCTGATCACAACAAACTCTTAACGTCCTAAACAGACTTAGCCATCTCGTAGAGATGACTCTCATACATCCGACACAAGAATAATAGCACTATAAAAGAAACCCCAAATTTTTGGTCAGCACTTCAGGGAGGCTTAAAAAATTTCCTTGGAGAGATGCTCGGTTCCAACCATACAAGTCGTATAAGACGAGAACCTATCGCGGACTTTAAATCAGTATGGAATAAGGACGAAACTGAAACGGGATACGTAAGTCGAATTAGTCATCGCACCCTCTAAAACCAGGAGTAAACCTAGGTATTGCCCTAAACCCGCACTGGTCTCTGACATCTCTAGGCATAGTATCAAACACCCTGATACGAGATCCCAAAATTTGTCTCTTTGCCAATATTCGAGCGTCTTCAGAAATCCCGCAAGTTTTTACACTGCGGAAAACTCTCGAAACAGATCACTGATATAGCAGTTCACACTGAGTTAGATTACGAGATGACAACTCGTAGTCTTCCTTCTACACCCATATTAAATGCCATCGGCAGCAACACTCCTGAAAATCTCTACATAAAAATTAGACCGTAAAGGTCTCGCTGGAAAACTAGTTATAAGAACCTTAACTCCAAGACGAACTACGAAAGGCTTCATCACTTAAACAAGGATACGTAGGCAGCCATCATAAGGCGCATCCCCAATCTTATCGCGTTCTACTTTTAGAAGAGCGAGAAGACCATTTACCATGGACCGTTTCAACCATTAATTCCGCCTAACTCCCCTAACTTGCCTAACTTGCCAAGCCACTCGCTAGAACCCCACGCTAGAAGCTCATGGTTCTAACGAGCTGGGGGGCTAACTGTTGGGGTCAAAATCGGTCACGACGGAATCAATGTCTGAAAGTCCGTAAAAATTGGCATGAACGTTTTTAAGAAAAGTAATCTTCGTAAAGAAATCTTTACGAACAGCCTTCCGGTAAAATCTTTTTCAAATCTCAATTGAACCTCTAAACTAGAGCTGTCCCAAGGCAACAGAAACGTACCCAAACCAGCTACGGATAGGTTCGAGTATGACGATCGGAACACGGACAGACCAAGCTCAGTCACTGCACGACTACCGCACATGCACACTATCCGGTCGCTACGTAGCGACCGAGCTCGAGCCAAGCTCGGTCGCTACGTAGCAACCGAGCATTCGTTCTGTTCAGTCACTACGTAACGACCGAGCTCTTCCGAAACGTCGATACGACACTAGTCCATGCATTATCGTCTATCCTTCGATGCTATCTCCCGAAGACCGTAGCGAACCCATTTCAGTTTTTCCGCCATTCTCAGTCATCAATCAAACTTTACGGTAAAAACCGCGGAAATTTTGTTCTATATCGAAAGAAACCGTAATAAACGCTTCGAGTTAGAAGACGGCCCAAAGGGACCTAAGAAATAACTCGAGGCCCAACTTACGATTTCTTAGTCAACAGCCTGTAAGCCGCATGACGGTTTACGCTTGGTTCGCAAGGAAAGATAAATGCGAAGTTTCCGCGGATAAATACGAAATTTTTAAGATAATTACGAAGATCGGAAAAAATGGAAATATCTCCATTTTTATGCTATGACGGCTTAAGGGCAGAAGAGGAAAAGCGTAAACCGACCTAGGAGCGAGTATATAAGGAGTCCTAGGCGAGAGACATGGAGAGAGACTTTTTCAGAGCAAACTTAGCACTTAGAGCGATTTAGGCATTTTTCCGTTTTTGTTATTCGAGCTGCGACTCAATTTGGTTTTAGCCGTCTTAGGGTCTTAGAACTAGGAATCTCGCCGACAGCCCTCGGGCCCAGGCTTATACCTTGTTGTAACGCTCAAACGCAGATTCGGAATAAGATCTACTTTGCTCTCTTTTCGATTTCTTATTTTTCTCGTCTTTATTTCGTGTTCTGATTGCTTGGCGTGTGGTATTAACAGATCTCCGGGACCTTCTGGGAAATTAGGGTTTTCCTAGTTTCCTAATTTAAACCGAAATCGACAATGCGAATTTTGGTTCCCACAACCTCCGGGTTCCTAAACGATCTCTGGGTCCTAAATACGACCTCAGGGTCTAGAGGAACCTCTGGGTTCCCAAACGACCTTAGGGTTCTTACTCAACCTCCGGGTTATAAATGGGACCTCCAGGTCTAGGGCAGCCTCCGGACTCAAGAAATGACCTTCGGTTCCCAGCAACATCTCCGGATTCCAAAGCAATATCACTTCTTCCCAATGGGTAGGTGGACCACACAAAGGAAGACACTGCTCTAAAAAGCCTACCTAGGAATCAATAGGAGTCTACCTGGCGAAGACGACTTCGAGTCTAAAGGATATACGAGAAGGTCCCCACAACCAACAGATTCCTTGACGACAGTCCATCCAGCCTCCGGGCTCCTGGAAGAAAATCTATACAACCAACAGTTTAAGAAGAATCACGTCACCGAACCTATGGGTTTCAGAAGAATGTAACTCTCAACCTTCAGATTTTGGAGAGCATGCCGAGGTCCTCCGGATTCCATGAGAGCACAACACAAGGTTATCCCAGCATTGATTGTGGCTTACCTACGGGGGCAGATTGCAGTAGTACATAGTTGATAGTGGCCAAGAATCAATGGCAGAGTTCGACTAGTATCTCCACCTTCCTCAGTCGGTGTGGAAATTACTGCTCGCCGCAAACAACAAGTCCAAGAGATCTACTCCGGTACCAAGAATCAACTAGGCTATCTCCAGGCACCAAGACAAACATGCTGAACGTCCCACCTACCAAAAGTCAAGGTACAATCCTGAGACAAGGCAAGAAGCTACAGCTACAAGATCAACACCTCAAAGAGCATCAAGTATGCTAAACGCAACAAGGAGACCGGCATGGAGACCCTCCCGAAAGTCCATTACAGCCTTTACAAGCTCGAGAGGCACAAGCAAGGCCAGTAGAATCAAGCATGAGGATCCTCAGTTTCGGCCTCCGGGTCTTATTCAACCTCTTTGTCCTCCTGATCCTTAGACTCGCCAAGATTCTCCCTCTCAGAATTCCTGGGTACTGACCCATACACTCCTCCACACAATTCGTGGAACCAGAGAGCCCTGCTTGAGATGAGGCCGAGTATAGCTACAGAAGACGCACAAGCACCTGGGGTATGATCAGAAGCATCACCCTTTATGCAGATGTTCCTGGCTTCTCAGTCAAACTTTCGGCCAACTCCGGCCTATCCCCAACATAGGGGCAACGTCTCATCTTTACAAAGCAGAAGCAGAAAGTCTTACAAGTCATCCGAATCAATGGTCATACATCTCCAACCAGGCTGCAAATCCTATTACACCGAGCGCAAGTGCATCTGAGAACGACCGACAAGGCAGCGTGATACTACGGTGCAACTTATAAAGTCCTATGAACAAAGTCATGTTATTTCCTGCTTTCAAACATGAAGCCAGAAAATAAGGGGCAAATTATTGGGGAAAAATATTCCACGAAGAGATTGCTTCAGCTTCCGTCTTCCAGGTCCCTGCCCCCAGGGTCCGGGTTCCTGCCTCTGGGTCCTGGGTCCCTGCCCCCAGATCCGGGTTCCTGCCTATGGGTCCCGGGTCCCTGCCCCCAGGTCTGGGTCATGCCTTTGGTCTTGGGTCCCTGTCCCCGAGTCTGGGACCTTTCTCCGTCTTCCAGGCCAAGTGATTTCTCCTGCCTTAAGATAAATGGAAATCTTCCATTTATCAGGTAACCAGCTTACAGAAGAAGGAATTTTCCTAAATCCACGAGAAGGAGTAAGTATTCCAATATGATAAGCCGCCCTTGAGAAGAACGGAAATATTCTATTATCTAAGGATATGGAATATTTCCAAACCCTAAGAGAAAGGCACGACTTCAACTATAAAGATAGGTTTCTAATCCTAAAGAAGGGGGGAACACGTTCATCTATGAGAGAAAACATCCAACTCTAGAGCTCACGAATTCGACAGCCGCCAAGGCTATATTTCACCATGAGAAGACCTTTTCCTACGAGGGGTCTATGACAGGCTGATCCTGGCGATTACAACCATGAAGATGACGTCCTATGCTCTCTGCAGCACGCCTAAAACTCCACATACTGGCCCATGCCACGATTTCCAGCTCACCGACAGGGACACTCCATGCTCATCAAAGTATATCGAAGCTCCATGCACCCTGCAGCATATCGACTACTCCACCATATGTTCAGGCCATGCGCCCCCTAGAACAGATGGTTCCTATCACCTACGGAGCCACGTGCGCATAAGGCCATGTGCCCAACAAGGCCACGTGCCCATCCAGCCTCCACGCCTCCATCAGAGCTACGTGCTCCTTAGGCCATGTGCCCACTACGCTACGCGCCCACTTAGGGTCAGCGCCTCCATCAATACATGAACTACGAACGGCTTGATCCCTCCCTGAAGGGTACATAGGCAATCCCCCCTGAAGGATGCAGCTATAAATCCCAAACACCTTCCACGGTTCCTCAAGGACTGCCCTCTGATATGCGGGACCATCAACTAGATATCCAGAAGACCATGTGGCCTTCACCATGGATAGGGAGTCCCTGCCTAACGATCAATCTCCCCCGCGGTTACTAAGACATCGACGACATATACTGGCCCATACCCGTATGGCAGTATCCTGAAAGCAAGACCTCTGGGTTAATCAAACACCTAAGCGGGAGAAAGCACTACGACAACCAGTCTCTTCCCTCCTATCATTCCGTTGAACTGAGCACGGATCACTTGTACTCAAAAATCCCCTAACAGCCGGTGTAGATTTCTTGCCTTTTGTTAACGGTATTGTGGATTTGTGTTTACCTGACTCGATTTAGCATTAGGCCGGGACCGGTCTCGAATTATATCAATGTATGGATATTTCTTTGAATCAATAAAGAATTTTTTTTTTATATGCGCTTCATGAGTACTCTGATATTTGACTAGTCCGGTCTAACACAACGTTAGGTTGTGGTACGGGTTGAAAAACATTAGGCTTCGATCTAACGGAAATCGCTAACGCTAGGTACAGGTTCAAAGCCTTGTGCCTTGATGCAGTAGGATGAGTTAGTGAATTAACTGGTCTAGGTCGTGGAGTAAATTTTGTGACTCTGACCGGATCATCCCTAGCCCGTCATGTAGCGCTTCCGGACCATGGTGTTGGGTTGGACGGTCAGTCATGTTCTTGTTTGATTGTTGGCTGGCCTGTTGGCTCATTCATATCTAACCCTGGGTGTTGGACGGTCGTTCGGTCATGTTCTTGTTTGATTGTTGGCCGGTTGATCGACCATATATCTAGGACGGTTCAGGGGTTTTACATGCGTTCTTGATGTCGACCCAGGATGTAAGAGATCCTGGTGGTAACTGCTTAAGCCAATGCAAAGCCTCTCAAGCAAGTCTTTAAGTCAGTCTAAGTCTTAGTAGGCCAATAGGGTTAAACTCTTCCATATTCGGAAATATGGAAGGATCCCCTTATCGGAATATTTCCATTTCTCTCGTAGGAGGGAATGGTCACAAGGGTCGAACCCGGATTGCTTCCTAGCGAGGAACCAGGGCTTGTCCTAGCGGGGACTCGGAGGCCGGTGTCCTGCCTAGGGTCTGGAGGAATTCAAAACCTGAGTATTTTTCCCCAACACATAACTCATGTTATTGTTACTGCTGTAGTTCTGGCTGTAGGGTTTGTTGTACTGCGAACTCGGGTTGAAGTTACTTCTCTGTCCGTTGCCATAGAAGTTCCCGTTTCCAGACCTCTGGATGCAGCTCCACTGATGAAGTTCACATCCTCCCCTACTCCTACTCTAATCCTCTGTATCTACAACATCAGCATCCTCTACTAAGCAAGCATGCTTCCTCAGAAGCTTGTGAACACAGTCCAGCTTTGCTTTCACCTTGTCCATCTGGTCCTTCCCAAGAATTGCTGCAGATTTCCTTCTCTAAAAATTGATATCACTTAAATTACCCTAAGGAGTGATTTATACTCTCTCAAATAAGAGGTCGTGTTATAGTACTTAGTGATCAAATTCACAGGGACCTAGGGAACCTAATGGATCTAATATGATTTGTTAAGTAAGAAGTTTTAAAGATTTACAATGTAAATTTGCAGTTTTGGTTGAGCAAGTAATTGCTCGATTGATTGGTTGAGGTTTTGGTGCTTAAAGGGAAATAGCTAGACTTAGGGTTTTATTCAGGAAACTTGGAATTATAATCCTACAGATGCCAAATGAGTTGCATGCATGATAATGTATAGCTCAACTGTCAATTCAACAAGCCCATCAGCTGTCGCATGTTTGAAGTCGTGTATTAACTAGATATAATAACCTAAACAGATGTGTTCGATCAATAGCAGTGTAGATCGATAATCCTATAGGGATATCAGTCGATACACCTTTCGCTCCGTCGATCGATTATCCAATATGAATATCGATCGACGCGCTTCTAGTTAAGTTTTATGCGTGGGTTGAATGAAGCTTACCAAGCTCACTAGATCAGCTCTCGCCTTACTCTTAGCAAGAAACTTAGCTCAGTTAGAATGTTTTCAGGATGAGAATGAAGCTCTCGCTTTTATTTATCAATCTTAGGGCAAGTTCTAGGTAGCTAATCTAGAAACAGACATTAATGAACAATCCTAATGACAATTATCACAACTCAGCTATCTATAGTTGGGGCTAATCTCTCATAATCTATTTAAACCCTAAATCTAACAGTGGAACTACACAGACATGGCCAAGCAATTCATGAAAGCAATTAGGTTAGAAAACTTCATAGAATAGTAAAATAGATATTAATGGAGTTTCAATCACAAATTATAACTTTCGATCTTCTCTCTAATCTATTACAATCCTAAAAACTTTTGCTGAAAGTAATAAAACTAAAAACACAGAAAAAAACACTTTTTGCCTCTAACATGGTGGCAAAGTTTATATAGTTAGGTTAAAACTGGTCAGGGGTAAATTTGAAAATTGGTGAGGAATTGGGCTTCAAGTCGGTTGTGACCAAACGGGCTTTCTGCGCGCTTCGTTGTCGATCGATGTTCAAGTGTGATATTCCTCCTCCAATATCGATCGATGGTCGAGCTCGATGGTCATCTCGGGTGCTTGCTCCGAATATCTCCAAAATTCTCCAAAATCATCAGTTATCTCCAAATCACTCCTGATCTTATAAATATAATAAATAGAATCTATTATATAATAATAGATAATAAAAACACCTATAAACTATAGATGAAAATGGGTCAAATCCATAGTCTATCAACGTTCCCAAACTTATCCTTTTGCTTGTTCTCAAGCAAAACAAATAGGCAGTCCCTCTGAAAAAGGTTTTAAAACAGCAGGGACTCACATGATTTAAAACTTAGAATCATCACTTCTACAATATTGCAATTCACATCTAAAAAGTCCTAATCAAAGAAGCACATATATCATATCCTAGCTTAGGAACCAAATTCATCTAGCCAACAACTTAGAAAATCTTGTCTGACATTCCCCTCTACCAACCTTATTTCTTAGCATAAATAAAAAGTGTAGGCTTTACCTTGAGGGTATCGATCACATGATGCAAGGACATTCAAACAGGTATCTGGACCTGCAGGTAAACATTAGTTCCTATCCTCTCTCTCTACTAATTTCTCTCCTACTCAAAGTATTCTTATATTTGCAAGATCATTGACCAAGATTGGATAGGCTTCCATGAATCAAGCCTTAGTGGTGGTTGCTACCAAGTCCTATTCACTTCTTTTTGACCTATATCCTAGGATTATTTGTGAAGCAAACCTTAATGGTTGTAGCCACCAAGTCATGTTCGAATTCCTTCCTAAATAAATCTCTAATATATATAAATATAAATATATATATATATATATATATTTCGAAAATAGAGAGATAGATGGTGATAAATCTATCTACACAAGGCCTTACCTTCCAAACTTGTTCTAAGAATCCGATCTCATGTATACAAAGCCTCAAGACAAGCAGTTGTGTCAAGTTTAGTGTTGGAAGTCAGCTTTGGTTCCTTTAAACAATCTCAGCAAGTGTAACATAGTTGACATGTTGATCCGCTTTAGTATCTTTAGTATTATCTGCAATCAGTAAATCTAGAATGTTGCTAAAGAGTGGTTAGATAACAAGCAAAAATCTAATAAGTTCATTGTCCCCTTCATGACTCAATAAAAACTTTATGTTTGAAAATATATTTTATAATTCATAAGTAAACTAACATCAGTAGTCCTCCCCCATACTTAAACTACACTGTCCCTAGTGTAAATTCAGTCGGAGTTATGGTGATAATAAATCATAAGTACTCAATGTAACAGGTTAGAACGATATACCAGACCGGAATGGATGTCGACCGATGTAAGGATGCTGATATCGGTCAATGCAGGTGCTGTCTTATCGATCGATGTCAACAGTGTCTCATTGGTCGATACTAAGGGCAATCGTCTACTCGGATCTGTTTTTATATGACCTGCAATAAATAAAAGCCAACATAAATAATATATTAATAAAAACTAAATAAATATTACCTAATAGTGTGTTGCCTCTCACTCATCGCTTTGTTATAGTCATTTAGCTTGAATTTGGAGGTGATTGGTCGATTTGTTGTTGCGTCAGTTGATCGAAGGTGATGCTACTGGTCGACGGGCAATGTAACTCTGAATCTCCACCAATTCCCCTTGAACAACTTTTATCCTTGAGGTCAAAGTGCTAATGCTAAGATCCATTGGGAAATAGATGTCATCACATCTCCCATCAAGCCTCTCTTCTGTAGATTCCAGAGCTCTGTAGATCCCTTCTACTATCTGATCTATCTCTTCCCTGGTGTGAAAATCTGGTAGAGACTTTATCAAATGTGGGTCTAGTGGGTTGTCGTCGACCGATGCTGATATGCAGTTGTCAATCGATGTACGTAAGTGGTTGTCGATCGATTTGTGTAAGTGGTTGTCGATCGATGTAGGTCGAGCAACATCGATCGCGCTTTGAAGTTTGGGTATGTCTTGCTTCATCTCCTCCATGCAAGTCGTCAACCAACTGATACTATCGTTCATTGGATAGTAGACACCATCAAGTTTCATATAGAAGGCTTCTTTGTTCTTCTTGTGTTCTCCACAGACTCCATAGAACATCTCATTGATCTCGTCCTTGGTGTAGATCTCTGGTAACAGTTTCGTCTGTGTGAATGAGCTAGCATGTTCAGGAAGGCATATCTAGCTTGGCTCATCTCTTGAAGCTCTTTGCAGTAGTCTTCTGATATCTCTTCTGTTAACATGAATGGTGTGTCCATATATATCTCTGGCGTATCCCTGATCATCTCTGTATATTTCATACTCATCCTTCTCTTCCCAGTAGAATCTCCTGGTACCCAAAAGATCGAAAGCTCTTCTGCCGAATTCTTGCCTTCTGTCGACCGATGTTGGGATGTCAACGTCGATCGATGGTTGAGTTGGTTGGAGAGTCCTTTGTTTGAATCTTTTGTCTAGCCCACCAGCTGTGTCATAGAACCCTTTTGTAGCCTTCTGTTGGTGTTCTGGAATGTTGCGTTGATGTATGAACAGGTTGTCTGCTCAATTAGATGTCTGAAGGATGTCTGCGATGTCCTCTCGAGATACGTGCAACGTACGTCCATCCATTTCTCTTGCGTAGCCATCTGGGTCCCTGAAAATACCAAATTCTTCTGGAGTTATATACTGGCTATCAGATTTATGTTTTTCGCTTACAGTGGTTTTTGGTATTGGACGGATGTCGATCGATGTTGTATTGTTGAAGTCGATCGATTGTGAATTTTTGGTGTCAATCGATGGATGGCTCGCCCTTTAGATCGGATGGCTGAAACGTGTTCTTTCCCAAGCAGCTGTTGCTCGATTCTGATCAGCTTCATTGCGTCTTTGCATGCTGAGAAGCTCCTTGTATGTGAAACCCTCATTAAGTTCATCATACTCCTCTGTATGTCTGGTGTGTGTTGCCATAGTGGGCATGTAGTAGTCGTTTTCCCATTCTCCTTGACTACTGTCGACCGATTCTTCCTTCGGGGTGTCGGTCGATATGTGATGGGCGCTGTCGATCGATGTTGCAGTGTGAGTTTCGATCGACACTGAGTATTCTGTCTCGTACTCGGCTCGACAGTGACAAGCTGCAATGATTCCTGAATCATTGATTCTTCTGAAGGTCGTCTGTGGCTTCTTGACAGGAATAAGGTCGTAGTGGGTATTAGGATCGATGAGTGATAGACACAACTTGTTGTTTTGCTTGTTGAACACTGCTCCCACTGTTGACAAGAAGGCTCTCCCAAGTAATAGAGAAGAGTTCCAGTTCAGCTTGATGTCCAAGACATGGAAATCTACTGGAACTAGGGCATTGTCAATCTACACCTCTAGGTCTCTTAGAATTCTTCCTGAGTTCCTTTGGGAACAATCCACAAAAGTGAATAATAATTCATGTGAAGGCTCCACTTGCAGACCCAGATGGTCTGCCATAACCCTAGGTAGGATGCTGATGATGCTCCTGTGTCGCATAAGGCATGTGGGGATTCAATACCCTTCACCGTGCAGAACATTCTTCTTCTTTAATGTAATCTTCATCCTCATCTTCTTCTTTAATGTAATCCTCATCCTCATCTTTTCTCTAGCTTCACAGAACATTCTCCTAATGTCTTCTTCTGTCTCTCTAGTTTCTATGAAGAACATCCACAATCTGTGGGTATAATAAGCTTCATTGAATGGCTTATCTAGAGGAATCCTGAACACTCTTTTCCGGAAATTTTTCTTTTCCATTTCAATAGCCCTCCTCTTCAGATGTTTCTCCCATTTTTCCTTTCTTTTCGTTAGGGTTCTTCCTTTAGGAACCCTATCAACTTCGATAGGATCCACCCCATCATCTGAAGGTGTCCTGACAATCTCCGGTGGTTTTTCTGAAGGTTTAGATTTGGGCCTGAGTGCATTAAGATGTGCAACATCTATATTTGGCATGTGCACTCGGTACATAATCGGTGCTCGTCGATAGATAAGCGCTTGAGGTTATCGATAGATGACGGTCTCCTGATGTCGATAGATGGTGGGTTCAGAATGTCGATCGATGTTTACGTCGATGATAGACCATATATTTTACCCATTTTTAATCATGGTCTATAAGTGTTTTAACGTGTTTTAAGATACAATTATTATGTTTTGGAGTCTATTTAGAGAATTTACAGGTTCAGGGACATTTAGGAGAAATATGGTGATTTTGGAGTCTTTATGAGCCTTTGGAGGTGTAGAGTTGCACAGACACGTCAGATGTTTAGCTATGGATGGAAATCTTCCTACCGTTAGATTGAGCCCATATTTTGACACAAGATAGAGCTTTGAGTTAGCTTTCCAATTCCACCGGTCTCAGGTCAATCAGCATCCTGTAGCAGAAGTTATTCCCGTTTTACTGAAGAGTGGTCAGTCTGCTTCGCGAGAGGAAGCTGCCGAGAAGAGGAAGCCACGTCGATCGATGCAGCACTCTGCACGTCGATCGATGGAGATCCCAGATCGTGGGCCTTGTATATTTTATGACTGCGTGAAGCCCAGAAGTAACCACAAATTACCAGAATGCCCTTGGACGATCAGAAACCCTATTTACGTTATTTCTAAGCCATTGTTGACGGCTACGGTTTTTACCCGCTTTCTGTTTCATTGTTTCTCTGAGAGGAGAGAAGGGAGGAACTCCTATCAGATTCCTCCTGGAACTCTTTTGGTTTTATTTATCTATTTCATTTCAGTTTTTCTATCTATTCATCTATGATTTCTGTTTTCATGTCTGAGTAGATCTACCTGTTAGATCCAGGGTTCAGATAGGTTTCTGGGATTAGCCCCAAACTATAGATCAGTCTTGTTGTGATATTCATGATTGATCTATACTTATTGCTTGTTCTAGAGTAATTAACTAGAATATTGATCATAGGATTGCATACACAAGTATCCTTGTTATCTCATTCTGACATCTATCTATCATATTGGGATTGCTAGAGAGGGTTAACCGCCAATTTAGCATCCTAATAGGGCAAATCATCTCGCACATAGGCCTGGCTAAAACCCGTCGATCGATGTCCTCAACTGACTATCGGTCGACATAGGTAAAGGTGTATCAGGCGATCTCTGAGTTAAGCGGTTGAGCTCTAACATATCATGCATACAACAAATAGGTACCTATAGGAATTATAATCTCCAACACCTGAATAGAAACCCTATATCTAGCAACCATCCTTCCATCGAACAACCCTTGCCAAACTAAACAATTGACTTGTTCAACTTTTTTACTGCTTTATTTATTTAATTGCTATTTTACAGATTTATAATCTGTTAGCCTAGTTTATTATAAATTGTTTAGATCTAATCGGTTCCCTAGCTCCTTGTGGATTTGATCCCTAAGTACTATAACTCGACATCTTTTGATGAGAGTAACACTCTTTAGGGTAATTTGAGTGATATCAAATTTGGTGCCGTTGCCGGGGAACTTTGATCGCCATTAGATCTTGTTTAGTTAGATTTAGTCTAGGTTTTGTTACTGTTCGAAAAACTCATAAAAAAATTTTCTTCTATTTTAGGTACATACATATCAGTACCAGAACAATGAAGAGAGGATTTCTAGGTCTTTCAAGGAAGGAGCCTGCTGGTCTATGCACGATCCGTAAGTCTAAGAGGGAAGTATCGATCGACACCCTCCAAGCAGCATCGATCGACCGCATACACCATCAATCGATCGACACCATTCATCCGACGTCGATCGACAAAAGACAAGCAGCAGAGATCGACAGAGCCAACAAATCGTCAAACAACACTGTTAACCGAGGTATTATTCATCGAGGTACTGTTCATCCAGGTACTGTTCATCATAATACTATTCATCCTAGTACTGTTCATTGTGATACTATTCATCGCAACATTATTCAAATTCCGTCGATCGACACTGTTCATAACGTGTCAGGCGATACTATTCATATCCCGTCGATCGACACTATTCATTTCCCGTCGATCGACACTATTCATCCCGTGTAGGTCGACACTATTCATCTTCCGTCGATCGACACTGTTTATATTCTGTCGCTTGACACTGTTCACCCGAACACTGTTCATCCGAACACTGATCATCGCGATACTGTTCATCCGAACACTGTTCATCGAAACACTATTCATCGCTGCACTGTTCCTCTAATGACGAACACCACTTACAGTGAGACAGAGAAGGTCAAAGTGCTCATACTTAAGATCGACAAGAGACGAGGAAGGTCGCCCTTGCAGCCGCATAGGACAATTGATTAATGCAGAGGGTAATGAAATCCCTGATGTAAATGTTGTTGCTGAGATGAATACCTTTGATCTGACAAGCCAATTGTATAATTGGGGAAGTGAGGATCTTTTCCGAGGTCTTCCTCATGAAATTCCCAGAAACCACATCGAAGAGCTCATACTCTGCAAGATTTTCCCTTATACTATCTCTGGAGATGCTTTTAGTTGGTTCAGTAAGCTGCAGCCAAGATCTCTAACATGCTGGGAAGACATCAAAGGCGCCTTCCTAGGTAAATTTTTTAGCGAAGCTGTAGCAACTCGAAGTAGAAAGTTTGATTACATGCTGGACAAGATGATTGAAGATCACGAGAAAGGAATAATCACTAGTCTTAGTTAGATTAGTATTAGTCAGATTATGGATTTTGCCTATAGCGAGGAGAATGGAGATATTGGAACACCGACAACTCATGTCAAGTAGCCAGACATTCAGGTTCACCATGCAGATGAGAGTAAGCAGAAGGACGAACTGAACAGAGAAAAGCTGGTCAACCATGATATAGTTGAGGATGATGAATATCATGTATCAGGAGAGCAGAGCAATGTAGAAGAAGCTGATACAAAAGATCCGACTTCAGCATCGATCGACAGTACTAACTCAGAATCAATCGATATCCGCACTTCAGAAACGATCGGTACAAATATTTGTCATCGATCGATACCTTCTACAATCCCTGATGCTACCACTGTGTATGTTAGGACTAGACGACCGAAGGCAATTAGAGTATATAACAGTCCTGAGGACGCCTATGCTAAAAGGTCTGCATTGCGTCGTTCAATACTTCAGAATACTGTCCTTGAGCTGCACCCTGCATATATCTCTCTTGTGGGTCAGTATTCTTTCCATGGTTTTCCTCATGAAGATCCCACTAGCCACCTGGAGACATTTGTAGATCTAGCCTCGACCATTAAATGCAATGGAGTCTCTGAAGACTACTATTTATGCAAATTATTCCCATACTCTCTTGCTGGGGATGCAGCTCGTTGGTTGAAGAAGCTACCACCAGGATCTCTCAATGCTTGGAATGACATTGCAAACGCTTTCGTCAACAAGTTTCTCTATGATGCTGCAGCAAGTCTAGAGATTGAGATGAGATCTATGATGGAATATATGGTGGAAGAAGATGAACAACATGTGCCTGGAGAGCTGAGCAGAATAGAAGAAGTCGATATTAGTGACATGAGCTTAGAACCGATCGACACTCCGACGTCAACATCGATCGACATCCCAACCTTAACATCGATCGACCCCAGCCTTCAAACATCGATCGACACAAACTCATGTTGTCGATCGATACCACTCGAAATCCCTGAAAAATCAAGTTGTCCTCGGGACATTGCAGACTCGACACTGAAGAGCATCGATGTATCAAGTTGTTATCCTGACCAAAAAGTAGAAAAAGAAATCACCATGGAAGATTTCTTGGAATTTGAAGAATTCTTGGAGTTAGAGGATGGACAACAGCTTGGAGATTTGGATTCGAGTGAAGAAGTAACTATGGAAGACTTCTTGAAGCTGGAGGAATGGCTTGGGGATTTACACCAGAATCCAAAGCAGAAGTTTGATGATCAGCACACTTCGGGAAGAGGTCTGAAAATTTCACCAAAGGCTGACGACATCGATCGACATCAACCTGATGAGATCGATCAATACACTCCCTGCATAATCGATCAACACCCACCCTACGCCATCGATCGACAGTCACCACACATCATGAATCTACATACACCCGACTGCATCAATCGACGCCCGCCCAATTGTATCGATCGATACTCATGGTTGGATGAACTATCTAGATACCCAATTGAACCAGGACCGATTGAGGAGATAATGCACATGTCTAAGACATCACACATTGATGTCCCCGAACATCTAAGACCACCTATATGCGCAGAAGAAGCTGTTGGGATTTGCAAAAGAGTGAAGAGGATACATGATCCTGTGTAGATTATGGTTCCATGTGCAGTGTTTGAAGTTGAATCTCCTATCCCACCAGATAAAGGTGTGTATCTGAGTCCTTACATTGAGGTATTAAATGATAAACATCATGTAGAAGCTTCTCAGAGAGGGCTGCGATTTAGAGATGAAGTAGATGAAGGCCCAGCAGAAGCACCATCGAGCGACATCAGCAAATCGGAATTGATCGACACTAACACTTCATCATAGATCGATACCGATCAGATACCATTGATCGACACCAGACACGAATTAGAGCAGAATAAGTATGAATTGTGTGGAAATATTTTTTATGGAGATACCACCACACATTCAGACAAGTTTGGGGGAAAGAAGTGGAGGAACTGGAAGAAGAGAAAAAGAATCAATGAAGGTTCTCAGTTATCATTGATTCCTCACTTCTCAGATGATGCCAGGAAATCCAGAGTGAGATTACACAAGTCTGTGGCAAAGAAGGTGAGAAATTGGAAGAAGCGGAAACGAACCAAAGGAGGTTCTCAATTACCATTGATTCCTTACTTCTCAGATAGTATCAGAAAATCAAGAGTGTGCAGCAAACCAAGCTTCAAAGAGTAGACATTGAGACTTGGTTTGGAGCAAGTTCTCATTCTTATTCGGACTTAATCAGATCTCCAGAAGTCACGCTAATGACTAAAAATAAGCGTTGAGTGGAAGGAAACCCACTGTTAGTGTTTTATTTATGTTTGGTACAAGGAAAAGATCCGAGGAAGACGACTTTCCATAGAAATCGATGATGGCTAGCTAACATCAATCGACAGAGTATCAAGGGTATCGATCGCCACGTAACTGTGTTGGTCAATATTCACATCAAAGTTAGGTACATTGTTCTTCCTTGTTAAATATTGTCCTTATGATTTATTCTCCCACCGATCTTAGGCTGAATATTATTGGTCACAATGTTATTTAAGTCTGAGGGAGGTTATATTAATACTAGGTTTTATTTAGAGGTTTAGAATAGGGACCCAAGTAAACGATTGCCATGATATCGACCGACGAGAACAAGTCGATATCGATCGACATTGCTACATCTTCCACGACCGATGACAACACGTTTACATTGCTATGTCTGTTTTGGACGTTTGTGAGTTCGATGTGATCAGCATCGGACTTGGTGGCGCGTGCCGTTGTTTTGAATATTTTGCGCAAAATAAGTGTTAATGTGTGCATATATGTGTCCTTTTTGTGACGGAGGTTTCGTTTGTTCGGAAGAAATAACCTTTGAGGCATATTTTGCGACTTCTCGCGATGCTAAAGGTTGCTTCTCCTAAAGGTTGCTTCTCCTAAGCGGTTGACTAATTTCCGAAGACCTTGTTCTGGTTTTACGGGTGAGGATGTTTTGATAAGTCGAAAACACCAAGAGCGTGGTAGGAAGTTTTTTTGATTTTTGGGAGTATACAAGTATACGTACCCACTCCCCCCCCTTCTTAATGAGGGGGGACAGATGAATTTGTCTTTCGACAAACTGCCTACGTACTCCTTGCGGAGATCAAACAGTCTCGTAGTTCAGTGATTGCGAGTTGGTTTGTTTACTGATAGTATTTTTTGAGATGCATCGCATTCCAGGTTCTAGGAATTTTTATGCCTTGCATGTTAGCTATTTCGTAAGAACCTGGTCGGACGACTTTTTCGATTTTATAGGGACCTTCCCAGTTTGCTCCGAGTTTTCCCGTGTTTCGTTCAGCGGTGTTTTGGAAGACTTTGCGAAGGACCAGATCTCCCTGATTGAACCTACGATTTCAAACGTTGGAATTATAGTGTTTTGCAGCGGCGTGCTAGTAGTTTTGAATTCGGATGAGCGCTCGATCTCGGCGCTCGTTAATGAGGTCGAGATCATCCAAGAGCATAGCATCGTTGAGTTCCTCACGTTCGGGTAATAACCTTCTTCGAACACCGGGGAACTCTACTTCTGCGGGAATCATGCATTCCGTGCCGTATACCAGAGCGAAGGGAATTTCTCCCGTTGCTCGCCTTGGGGTGGTACGGTGAGACCAGAGGACTCCCTCGAGTTCGTCGGCCCATCTGCCTTTTTTGGCCTCTAAGCGTTTCTTCAGTCCGTCGAGAATGGTCTTGTTGAATGTTTCAGCTTGTCCGTTGCACTGCGGATATCTGGGAGTTGACTTGTTGAGTCGTATCTTCCATTTTTTGCAGAATGCCTCGAATCGGGTGGAGATGAACTGAGACCCGTTATCGGTTACGATCTCGTAAGGAACTCCATGCCTACAGATGATGTTTTTCCATACGAAATTCTCGACTTGGACGTCTTTTATACTTGCGTACGAGTCCGCCTCTACCCATTTTGAGAAAAAATCGGTAAGGACTAGAAGGAAACGCTTTTGCTTTGAATTATGCAGAGGTCCGACAATATCCATGGCCCAGCGCATAAAGGGGTAGGGCGATGTGATGGAGGAAAGAACTTCGGCCGGTTGTCGGATGGTTGGTGCATGCCTTTGGCATTTTTCGCATTTTCGTGCGAATTTCTCACAATCTCCGATAATTGTTGGCCAATAGTATCCATGGCGTTTGATTTTCACGACTAGTGATCTTCCGCCGGAATGGTTACCGCAGGAGCCAGAATGTATTTCTTCCATTACTTTTCTCGCCTTTTCTCCTTCTAGGCACGTCATGAGTGGTCCGGAGAATCTCCGTTTGTAGATTTTGCCGTCCACTGTTACGTAGCGTGCGGCCTGTGTTCGGACCTTGCGAGCTGCCCATTTTTCGGCGGGTAGTTGCCCGTCGACAATGTAGTCTCGAATCGTCTGAAGCCATGGCGTATCACAGCCGTAATCAGATTGCTTCGATGGTGGTGGTATCGTAATTTCTTCTTCTTCGTCGTCTTGACCCTCTATGAGATTGACGACGATTGGTGGTCCATGCTCGGATGTTCGATGAACTCGACCGGAATTACCCTTTTGAGTCCTGGATCGGAACTTGAAGCTAGGGCCGCGAGGGCGTCCGCCTGGACATTCTCGGAACGGGGGATCCGCGTAAGGGCAAAACAGTCGAAGTCTTGAGCTAGACCTTGGACCAGTTTGAGGTACGGATCCATCCTTTCGTCTCTGGCTTCATACTCTCCGCTGAATTGACTGGCCACTAGCTGGGAGTCGCAGTAAGCGTGGAGATTAAGTATTTTTAAGCCGTGAGCCAAACGTAGCCCAGCGATTAATGCTTCGTATTCGGCCTCGTTGTTCGAGGCATGGAATTCCAGCCTGAACGATTGTTCCAAGATCTCGCTCGTCGGAGATGTGAAACGGATTCCGATACCCGATCCTTGCTTGGATGAGGATCCGTCGACGTGGAGGAGCCAGGTGGAATTTGGTTCCTCATTGGTTATTGTTCCCGTTGGAAGTTCGACCAAGAAGTCTGCGAGCACTTGTGATTTTGCGCTCATCCTCGGTCGGTATTTGATGTCATACACGCTCAACTCGACCGCCCACTTAGCCAATCGGCCTGATTGACTTGGGCTATGTAAAATTGTCCGTAAGGGAAAAGTCGTGAGGATGACAATTGTGTGGGATTGGAAATATGGTCTTAGTTTTCGGGCCGATGTTACGACCGCGCATGCCAATTTTTCCATCAATGGATACCTAGATTCGGCATCCAGCAAGGTTTTCCTTCGATGCCGCGGTATGTGACCAAGTAGCCGAGGAATTCCCCTGATGCCACGGAGAATCTACATTTTGTCGGGTTGAGCTTCATGTCATGGGAGTTTAATTGTGCAAAGCATTCTTCGAGATGTGACACGTGATCTCTTGCTTTGAGGGATTTGACGAGCATGTCGTCGATATAAACCTCCATCGTTTTTCCGAGTTGTTTGGAGAACATTCGGTTCACGAGTCGTTGGTAAGTTGCACCAGCGTTCTTGAGGCCGAAGGGCATTACCTTATAGCAATAAGTTCCACGATCGGTAATGAACGCAGTCTTCTTGCGATCGTCGGGGTTCATCCTAATTTGATTATAGCATGAGAAGGCATCCATGAAGGATAAGAGTTTGTTGCCCGCTGTTGCTTCTACCAATCGATCGATATGTGGTAGAGGGAAGCTATCCTTTGGACATGCCTTGTTTAGGTCGGTAAAATATACGCAAACTGGCCACTTTCCATTCTTCTTTTTGACTACTACGGGGTTGGCGAGCCAGTCCGGGTATCTTACTTCTGTTATCGACCCACCTTTAAGCAATTTTTTGACCTCATCGTTTACTGCGGCAGCACGTTTGGGTCCTAGCTTCCGTCTTTTCTGTTTGACGGGTTTGAATGTTGGGTCGAAATTCAGCTCGTGACATGTTATGTTAATGTCGATCCCCGGCATATCTTCCGCAGCCCATGCGAAAGTATTGAGGTTCTTTTTAAGACAGGTTACGAGTTCTGTTCTTAAAGGCTCGCGGAGATTGGCTCCAATCTCGATGCAGCGTTCTGGGAAGGCTTTGTCGAGACAGATCGTTACCACGGGTTCGCATGTTGGCTCGCGTTTTTCATCTAGAGCTGCGATGCTGCGAGATTGCCAGAAGAGTTCCGCTGAATCCTGACTTTGCGTATCTTTGCTGGTGGTCTTTTCTCCACTTTTCTAGGAGTGATTTCGAGGATCGGTCTCTTTCGTTTTAGTTCCGCGGCGAAACAAACCTGTGAAACTCTAGGATTTCCCCAAATTACCTCGACTCCGTTAGGGGTCGGGAACTTGAGGCAAAGATGGTAGGTTGATGGGATTGCGTGCATGGTGTTCAGCCATAACGTTCCCATGATAACGTTGTAAGATGCGGGACGGTCAACGACTAGAAACTCTGTGACGTTCGTCACGGTTCCGGCTTTGACAGTGAAACTAATCGATCCATAGTCCATGATTGTTTCCCCCGAAAGTCCTAGCAGTGGGCTTGGGCATTTCGTGACTTCGGATTGATTGATCCCCATCTTTTCAAGAGTGTCTTTGAAGATGATATCGGCCGAGCTTCCGGTATCGATTAGCACTCTAGCGACGTCGATATCTTGAATCGTCAACTCGATAACAAGGAGATCATTTCGAGGTTTGGCTCGATCGACCGTTCCACCCCCTTGAATGAGATGACGTTCGCACACATCGAATCTTGCATACCGTTTCGGATCGTTGAGTGGCTTTTGCGGGTTAGATTGATCCGTACCCCCCCTCCTTCTAGCGCCAAACTGTGGGAACCGAAATTCGCACTGTCGATTTCCGTTTAAATAAGGAAACTAGGAAAACCCTAATTTCCCAGAGGACCCGAATATCTGCTAATTACCACACGCCAAGCAATCAGAACACGAGAATAACAACGATAAAGTATAAGAAATCGAAAAAGAGAGCAAAGAAGATCTTATTTCCGAATTTGCGTATGAGCGTTTACAACAAGGTATAAGCCTGGGCTCGAGAGCTGTCGGCGAGATTCCTAGTTCTAGCAAGCCTAAGACGGCTAAACCTAATTGAGTCGCAGCTCGAAATAACAAAAACGGAAAAATGCCTAAATCGCTCTAAGTGCTAAGTTTGCTCTGAAAAGTTCTCCTCTCCATGCTCCTCGCCTAGGACTCCTAATATACTAGCTCCAAGGTCAATTTACGCTTTTACTCTTCTGCCCTTAAGCCGTCATAGCATAAAAATGGAAATATTCCATTTTTCCCGATTCTTCACAATTATCTTCAAAACTTCCATATTTATCTGCGGAAACTTGACATTTATCCTTCCTTGTGGACCAAGCGTAAACCGTACTGTGGTTCACGGGTTTTTAGTTAAGAAATCGTAGGATGGACCTCGAGTCGTGTTTTAGGTCCCTTTGGGCCGTCTTCCGATTCGACACGTTTACTATGATTTCTTTTGATAAAGAACAAACTTTCCGCGGTTTCGAATCCGCGAAGTTTGATCGACGAGTTAGAATGGCGGAAAACATTGACTGAGCTTGCTACGGTCTTCGGGAGATAGCATTCGAAGGTTCGACGAGAATGCATGGATTGGTGTTGTATCGATGTTCGGAAGAGTTTAATCGCTGCACAGCGACCGAACTTTGGCTCGAGCCCGGTCGCTACGTAGCGACCGAACAGGACGAGCGCTCAGTCGCTACGTAGCGACCGAGCTTTGGCTTGAGCTCGGTCGCTACGTAGCGACCGAGCGGGATGATCGCTCGGTCGCTACGTAGTGACCGAGCTTGGCCGAGCTCGGTCGCTATGAAGCGACCGAGCGGGACGAGCGCTTAGCGACCGAACTTTGGCTTGAGCTCGGTCGCTATGTAGCGACCGAGCGGGATGATCGCTTAGTCGCTATGTAGCGACCGAGCTTGGCCGAGCTCGGTCGCTACGTAGCGACCGAGCGGGACGAGCGCTCATTCGCTACGTAGCGACCGAGCTTTGGCTGATCGCTCGGTCGCTACATAGCGACCGAGCGTGATGATCGCTCGGTCGCTACGTAGGGACCGAGTGGGACGAGCGCTCGGTCACTACGTAGCGACCGACTTTGGCTTTAGCTCGGTCGCTACGTAGCGACCGAGCGGAACGGATGTTCGGTCATTGTGTAACAACCTATTTCGAGCTTTCGTCGGATGTCTCGATTCTTTCTTCCGTAAAGCTTTTTCGTAGAAAAGAATCTATTTCGAAAAGTACTCATCGGAGAAATTCTTATTTTCTTCCTCGGACGTTTTGAATGTTAAATTTGTCGCAACCATTTTTGACCCCAACAATAACCTATCCGTGTAAATCATTGTTTAGTTCAAAAACCATCAAACCCTTTTAGTCTAAACTAAGTGCATTCATTTCATACCTGAGATTTACCTGAATCTAGGTGCTTTCCCATTCTTGAAACCACTCCAATTCAATCTATCGTTTCACTATTGTTTTCGATTTATCATTTACTGCTTTTAAAACTATTAAAACCTCTTAGTCTTCTTCATTTCTAATTATTTAAGTCTGTGGAGTAATTCTAGAGTCTCTGTGGATTCGATCCCTAAGTACATCTGAACCTCTTTTGATGAGAGTAACACTCTTTAGGGTAATTTGGGTCATGTCAAATTTGGCGCCGTTGCCGGGGACTCTTTCTTATTACCATTAGCCCAGATTGACGACAACGCTTTGTCTGACACCAATGATTATTTGGATGAAGGAACGAACTGTTCCGATCCCTACTCTGTGCTTATCGTCGATAGCTTTACCCAAGCTTATGACACTGCTGTAAAATCACGTACCGGAAGAGAGATGTTCAATATCAGCCAAGCTCTTACTGGCAACCGTAAGACAAAATCGGAGTTTTACGGAAAAATAAATATGGTTTACGGAGAATTAATGGAGAAAGCAGATTCTTTGAGAGAACTAATCCGAAAATTAGAAGATCAAGTAGCTGAGATTGCAACTGCCATAAAAAGATATGCAGGATGTCTTCCCGGGAGAACTGATTTAAACCTGAGACGTCAAGTCAGTGCCGTAATGTTGCGCAGCAGGAAAAACCTCGCAGCATACGAGGAATAACACAGAAGTTGAAAAACCTGACGACACTGACAAGACCGGAAAAAGCAACTCTAGTCCTATTCTTCTTAACGATCTTGACACAAATCCTTCTCAAGAGAACCGGAAAACCACCGCTGAAAAGGCTAAGGAAAAGGCAATAGACTTAGAATTAGAAGAAGATACAGAGATTGAGGACAAAATCGATCGACAGTACGAAACTGACGTCAATCGACCTGAAAGACCTACCATCAATCGGCAACCTGAAAAACCCATCGATCGACGGTCTACTAAACCCGAACCCATAATTGAAAGAGTCTATAGAACTTTACCCCCTTTTCCTCATAAGACACAAACTAAGAAATCATTAGAGAACGCGATCTGCAAGAAAGCTTTAGATAGGATTTCTGTTGAGATGTCCCTTAGTGATGCTATAAAGATAGCACCTTCGATTAAGAAGTATATAAAGGACATGACATCTCCAAACTACCCAATTGCAGAACATAGCGTGATGATGATTTCTGAAGAAGTAAGTGCTATGATTAAAGGAGAAACTCCAACAAAGAGACCAGATCCTGGTAGTTTTGTCCTAGATTGTAAAATAGAAAACACGCGTTTTCCTAGATTATTATGTGACCTCGGCTCTAGCATGAACCTTATGCCTTACTCTGTTGCAGTAACTTTAGGATATAAAGAGTTTATGCCAACTCCGATCACCCTGGTTTTAGCTGATAGATCTATTAGGGTACTCGAAGGAATTCTCGAAGATGTTCCCATAAAGATTAATGATTGCATCGTGCCTACGGATTTTGTTGTGTTAAAATACAGACAAGAACCTAAAGACCCCCTCATTCTGGGTCGGCCATTCCTAGCTATAGCTGGAGAAATCATTGACGTTAAAGAAGGACGAATTAATTTAAACATAGCGGATATCTCGATGACTTTTGATATGGAAAAACTGATTAAGCGACCCCTAATAGATGACCAGGCCTTCTACGTGGAAAAAGTTTCTGAGGACGAAAAAGACTCTTTCATAAATATGTGTTCAGACAACCCCTTAGAAGACACCCTTAACCACGTGGAAAATGAAATTTTCAGCATATCAGATAGGACAGACGATTACATGCGACTAATGGACGCTAGCATCAAAGTTGCAAACGTAGAAGAAAATGACGACTCAGAAGTTGTCATCGATCGATACCTTTAAGATACCGTCGATCGACAACCTCCCTCGCAATCAAATTGGTCTAAAGATAAAGCACCAAAGGTAGAATTAAAACCTCTACCCAGCGGTCTTAAGTACGCTTACCTTTATGACCAGTCCTACCCTATTATCGTCAACGCCAATCTCACTAGTGGAGAACTTGCTTTATTGCTAAATAAAGTGCGATCGGATATTCTCTCGATGACATTCCTGGAATCTCTCCCGATCTTTGCATGCATCGAATCAACTTGGAAGATGACGCTAAAACGTCAATAGAGCAGCAAAGGAGATTAAATCCGAACCTAAAGGAAGTAGTCAAAAAGGAAATTATAAAACTCCTTGATGCTTGAGTTATTTACCCTATTTCGGATAGCAAATGGGTAAGCCCCGTACATGTTGTACCCAAAAAGGGAGGTATCACTGTAGTGAAGAATGAAAAGGACGAACTCATTCCGAGTCTTACCATTATTGGTCATCGGATGTGTATTGATTATAGGAAATTGAATGCCCCTACTAGGAAAGACCATTTTCCCCTTCCCTTTATTGATCAGAGATGCTGGAGAGATTAGCTAATCACCAGTATTACTGTTTTCTTGATGGATATTCCGGATTTTTCCAAATTCCTATACACCCGGATGATCAAGAAAAGACAACATTTACATGCCCCTATGGAAATTTCGCATATCGCAGAATGCCATTTGGTCTTTGTAACGCCCCCGCCACTTTTCAACGTTGCATGATGTCGATCTTTACGGATATGATTGAGGACTTCATGGAAGTATTCATGGATGACTTTTCAGTCTACGGATCAGATTTTAAGAGTTGCCTCGATAATTTATGCAAAGTATTGGAAAGATGCAAAGAAAAGAACCTTGTCCTAAATGGGAAAAATGTCATTTCATGGTTAACGATGGAATAGTGTTAGGACATAAGGTTTCTGCTGCTGGTATAGCGATAGATAGAGCTAAGATTGAAGTAATGACCAGTTTACCTCCACCCAAAATTGTTAAAGACGTGCGAAGTTTTCTCGGACACGCCGGATTTTACAGGAGATTTATACTAGACTTCAGCAAAATCGCTAGACCTCTAAACAACCTGTTATGCAAGGATATTAAATTCGATTTTACCCCTGAATGCATGAAAGCTTTTGAAGATTTAAAGAAATCCCTTATCACTGCCCCCGTCGTACAAGCCCCCGACTGGAATCTTCCTTTCGAAATCATGTGCGATGCGAGTGATTTCGCAATTGGAGCAGTTTTAGGCCAAAGGAATGACAAAAAGCTACACGCCATTTACTACGCCAGCCGCACGCTTGATGAAGCGTAACGGAATTACGCAACAACAAAAAAGGAACTATTAGCTGTAGTTTACGCTTTTGAAAAATTCCGTCAATACTTGATTGGCTCACAAGTGATAGTTGACACTGATCACGCTGCCATCAAATATTTAATGCAAAAGAAAGATGCTAAACCTCGACTCATACGCTGGATTCTACTACTCCAAGAGTTTGACATTGAGATTAAGGATAAGCGAGGAGTAGATAATGGAGTCGTTGACCATCTTTCCCGGATAAGAATAGAGGATGATGTCCCTATAGACGATTTCTTCCCCACAGAGAATGTTGCACACATAGATACATCTTTCGTCGGTCAAATATCTCTCACATCTGAAGATCTATCGATCGATGAGAGAGATGGCATATCGGTCGATTTACGTAGTGATACATCGATCAATGACAAAAATGATGTAACTTCTCAACTCTCCAATAACCAAGATCACGAACCCCCGTCTATTAAAATCAATTTCAATTTACAAGTTAATGTTTCCGGTGATGATATAAATCTTACACCTGAGGAATTATCACAACGGGAGGTGGACGCGATTGGTAGAAACTCGAATAACCGACCCTGGTATGCCGACATAGTTAACTATTTGGCAGCTGAGGTTGAGCCAGACGAACTCAAGGGATATATGAGGAATAAATTTTTCAGAGAAGTAAGACGCTATCATTGGAATGAACCTTACCTCTATAAGCATTATTCTGATGGCATATATAGACGATGCCTATCCGAAGCTGAAATTCTGGACATTATTTACCAATGTCACGGAGCTGATTATTGAGGAAATTTTGCTACCTTTAAAACGGTTTCGAAAATCCTCCAAGCAGGATTTTGGTGGTCGACCACTTTTCGCAATGTCCACGCATTTATAACCCAATGTGACAGATGCCAAAGACGTAGAAAAATCAGCAAAAGACACGAAATGGAACAGAAGTTCATTCTTGAAGTTGAAGTCTTTGATTGCTGGGGTATCGATTTTATGGGACCCTTCCCGTCTTCATATGGAAACAAATATATACTAGTCTCTGTAGACTATGTATCCAAATGGGTCGAAGCAGTAGTTTCTCCTACCAATGACGCATCTGTGGTTATTAAACTCTTCAAGAGTACAATCTTTCCAAGATTTGGAGTCCCAAGAGTAATCATTAGTGACGGTGGAACTCATTTCATTAACAAAATCTTTGATAGATTGCTTAAAAAGAATGGTGTTCATCATAGAGTAACCACACCTTACCACCCACAAACCAATGGACAAGTAGAAGTCTCTAACGGGCAAATTAAGGAAATCTTAGAGAAAACCGTAGGAACCTCCAGAAAAGATTGGTCTAGGAAACTAGATAATGCACTTTGGGCCTACAGGACCGCATACAAAACGCCGTTAGGAACAACACCATTCGACCTCCTCTATGGTAAATCATGTCATTTTACCAGTCGAACTGGAACACAAAGCAGCTTGGGCTACCAAACTTTTGAACTTTGATATCAAGCCAGCTGCAGAAAGGAGACTCATCCAGCTTAACGAGCTTGATGAAATCAGACATTTAGCTTTCGAAAATTCGAAGATTTATAAAGAAAGGACTAAAGCTTATCACGATAAAAAGATCATATCCCATCACTTCGAACCGGATGATCAAGTCCTCCTTCATAACTCTAGATTAACTTTATTTCCTGGAAAGCTAAAATCCCTTTGGTCTGGACTCTTCACCGTAACAAACGTTCAACCCTACGGAGCTATCACCTTACAAAATGATAGAGGCCAGGAATTTACAGTGAACGGCCAACGAGTTAAGCATTATTGGGCAAAACCACCATCAAAAGCGCCCATGGTGCTGTATGAACCTGATAATTAGTTTAATCAGGAAGTCTAGCTAAAGACTTAAAAATTAAGCGCTGAATGGGAGGCAACCCATTTTTATTTTTTTTTTAAAATAATAATAATAATATAATAAAATATATATATCTAATAGTAATTTTTATATTTAATAGTAATTTTTGTATTTCTTCTTATTATTAGCATTATTTAGGAGATTTAGAAATTAGGATTTGTCTTTGAAAAGGACATCGATCGACGAGGCATCACTGCCATCGATCGATGTGGGCATATGGACGGTTAAAACCCTTATTTAATTCGATATCAGTCCATTCCTCTTCCTCATTCGCAACCGAAACCGAAAACAAAAACAACCTTTTTCTCTCTCGTTTCTTGACGGATTTCGTCCGTTCTTCGCCCTAATCTACTCGATTTTTCAGTCTGTAACTGTTAAATCCACTCTCGAAACCAGCCTTCAAGGTATGCACTCGCAATTTTCGATTTTTCGAAACATTAGGGTTTTCGTTTTGAGTTGGACTAGAACGCTTGATTTGGTGTGATTGGGAGAAGTTTGTGTAGTTCATATTGCTTAGCTAGAGTTCGATTTGTGATTTCTACGACTTTTAATTCGTATAAACGCGATTTGGAGTTTAGTGATGTTGCAGGTTTCGCGATTCGACATCGGTCGATACGAACTCGTTCGCATCGACGGATGCTCTCTTGTTCGATTGTTCCGACTCGACAACCCATCGATCGATACTACCTTTTATCGACAATGCTAACTTTCTTTTCATCTGGGATTCAGATGAGCAGTTCAGAAACAAACGCACGAAACAGAGTAATCAGGTCGAAAAGGAGATTCGACGAAACTAGCAGCTCCACCAACCCACAGCGCCTTCCATGGCCTCGCACCGAGAACACACCCTTCGATGTCCCGGGCTATGATAATCCTAGAGCAGCGATCAACATCAACGAGTGTCGCCACCGTCCCCTGTCCGAAAACTGGGACAATTTCGACAGCCTCTTCTACAATGCTTGGCTGGGTGTCTCTATCGAACCCACCATATTCCTCGACCGACACATCCTAAAGAAGCTCGGGATCGAGAGAGATGTTCAGGACATGATCACACAGCTCGGACTCGGCACCATGCCCTCTCGCGCTTACGACCTCTACCCCGATCTCGTCCGCCAGTTCATGGCCACTGTCGAGGTCACCTACATGACTTCATCAGCGAGGCTAGCGGGAGATGGTACTTTGACCTTCTTCGCCAGAGGGACACGCTACAGGATCACTATCACCGAGCTCTGCCGCATCTTCGGTTTCTCGGAGAGCGTCGCCTCCTACACGATCCCACCATTTTGACACCTTGAGGGATTCTGGGACATCGTCGGCACAGGAGTTTGGGACACAAACAGGGCCGTGCTATCAGACATCCGCCATCCTGCACTTCGCTACTTTCTACGGCTCCTTGCAAACACACTGGTTTGCAAGATGGAGCCCAACAAGGTCAGGATAAAGGAGCTCACATTACTTTTCTGTGCAGTGAATGGCGTGGTGGATATCTGAGTTATGATTACTGAGTTAAGCGGTTGAGCTCTAACATATCATGCATGCAACAAATAGGTACCTATAGGAATTATAATCTCCATCACCTGAATAGAAACCCTAGATCTAGCAACCATCCTTCCATCGAAAAACCCTTGCCAAGCTGAACAATTGACTTGTTCAACTTGTTTACTGCTTTGTTTATTTAATTGCTATTTTACTGCTTTATAATCTATTAGTCTAGTTTATTATAAATTGTTTAGATCTAATCGGTTCCTTAGCTCCTTGTGGATTCGATCCCTAAGTACTATAACTCGACCTCTTTTGATGAGAGTAACACTCTTTAGGGTAATTTGAGTGATCAAATTTGGCGCCGTTGCGGGGAGCTTTGATCGCCATTAGATCTTTTTAGTTAGATTTAGTTTAAGTTTTATTATTGTTCGAAAAAAAAAATCATAAATTTTTTTCTTCTATTTCAGGTACATACATATCAGTACTAGAGCAATGAAGAGAAGATTTCTAGGTCCTTCAAGGAAGGAGCCTGCTGGTCTATGCACGATCCGAAAGTCTAAGAGGGAAGTATCGATCGACACCCTCCAAGTATCGATCGACAGCATACACCATAAATTGATCGACACCATTCATCTGACGTCGATCGACAAACGACAAGCATCAGTGATCGACAGTGCCAACAAATCGTCAAACAACACTGTTTACCGAGGTACTATTCATCATAATACTATTCATCCTAGTACTGTTCATCGCAATACTATTCATCGCGATACTATTCATCGCAACACTATTTATCTCCCGTCGATCGATACTGTTCATGTCCCGTCGATCGATACTGTTCATCCGAACACTGTTCATCGCAATACTATTCATCGTGACACTATTCACCTACCGTCGATCGACACTATTTAAATTCCGTCCATCGACACTATTCATGTCCCGTCGATCGACACTGTTTATCCCGTGTCGGTCGACACTATTCATATCTCGTCGATAGACACTGTTCATCCTGTGTCGGTCAACACTATTCATATCCCGTCGATCGGCACTGTTCATCCCGTGTCGGTCGACACTATTCATATCCCGTCAACCGACACTGTTCATCCCGTGTCGGTTGACACTATTCATCTTCCGTCGATCGACACTGTTCATATTATGTCGCTCGACATTGTTCACCCGAACACTGTTCATCGCGATACTGTTCATTCGAACACTGTTCATCAAAACACTATTCATCGAAACACTATTCATCGCGGCACAGTTCCTCCAATGACGAACACCACCTACGGAGAGACAAAGAAGGTCGAAGCGCTCATACTTAAGATCGACAAGAAAGGTATTTGGCGAGACGAAGAAGGTCGCCCTTGCAGCCGCACAGGAAAATTGATTAATGCAGAGGGTAATGAAATACCTGATGTAATTGTCTTTGCTGAGATGAATACCTTTAATATGACAAGTCAATGGTATGATTGGGGAAGTGAGGATCCATTTTACGGTCTTCCTCATGAGGATCCCAAAGATCTTATCAAGAGACTTGAGGAGTTAGCATCAGCAAACAAGCACGATGAAACATCTGCAGACCACATTATCTGCAAGATCTTCCCCTATTGTTTATCTAGAGATGCTTTTAGCTGGTTCAGTAAGCTGCAGCCATGATCTCTAACCTGCTGGGAAGACATCAAAGGCGCCTTCCTAGGTAAATTTTTTAGCGAAGCTGTAGCAACTCGAAGTAAAAGGTTTGATTACATGGTGGACAAGATGATTGAAGATCACGAGAAAGGAATAATCACTAGTCTTAGTCAGATTAGTATTAGTCAGATTATGGATTTTGCCTATTGCGAGCAGGATGAAAATTTTGAAATCCCGACCACTCATGTCAAGTAGCCAGACATTCAGGTTCACCAGGCAGATGAGAGTAAGCAGAAAGACGAACTGAATAGAGAAAAGCTGGTCAACCATGATACAGTTAAGGATGATGAATATCATGTATCAGGAGAGCAGAGCAAAGTAGAAGAAGCTGATACAAAAGATCCAACTTCAGCATCGATCGACAGTAGCAACTCATAATCGATCGATATCCGCACTTCAGAAACGATCGATACAAATATTTGTCACCGATCGATACCTTCTACAATACCTGATGGTACCACTGTGTATGTTAGGACTGGACGACCGAAGGCAATTAGAGACTATAACAGTCCTGAGGACGCCTATGCTAAAAAGTCTGCATTACGTCGTTCATCACTTCAGAATACTGTCCTTGAGCTGCACCCTGCATATATCTCACTTGTGGGTCAGCATTCTTTCCATGGTTTTCCTCATGAAGATCCCACTAGCCACCTGGAAACATTTGTAGATCTGGCATCGACCATCAAATGCAATGGAGTCTCTGAAGACTATTATTTATGCAAATTATTCTCATACTCTCTTGCTGGAGAAGCAGCATATTGGTTCAGGAAGTTGCCACAAGGATCTCTCACTACCTGGAATGACATCAGATACGCCTTTCTCAACAAATTTCTCTATGATGCTGCAGCAAATCTAGAGATTGAGATAAGGTCTATGCTGGAATATATGGTGAAGGATGATGAGCAACATGAGTCTGGAAAGCTGAGCACAGTAGAAGTACCTGATATTAATGACACGAGCTCATCATCGATCGACACCCTTACCATAACATCGATCGTCACCCCCACCTCATCGTCGATCGACCCTAGTACCTCAGAAATGATCGACACAGACTTTTGTCATCAATCGATTCCACTTGAAATCCCTAAAAGATCGAGTTGTCCTCAGGACATTGCAAACTCGACACAGGAGAGCATCGATGAATCAAGCTGTGATCTTACCTCAGATGTCGACAAAGTCACTCTGAAAGACTTTCTGGAGTTGGAAGAATGGCTTCGGCAGAAGCTTGATGATCAGCCCACTTCGGGAAAAGGTCTGGAAAATTCCTTAAAGGCTGACGACATCGACCGACATAAACCTGATGAGATCGATCGACACCCACCCTACGACATCGATCTACAGTCGCCGTCTAATATCGATCAACATACACCCGACTGTATCGCTCGATACCCACCCGATTGCATCGATCGACACCCATGTTTGGATGAACTATCAGGATACATGATTGGACCAGAAATGGTTGGAAGAAAATAACACACGTCTGGAGCCTCACACCTTGCTGTCCCCGAAAATCTAAGACCACCTCTATGCGAAGAAGAAGCTGTTGGGATTTGCAAAAGAGTGAAGAGGATACATGATCCTTTGAAGTTTGTTGTTCCATATGAAGTGTTTGAAGCTGAATCTCCTATCCCACCAGATAAAAGTATGGAGTTAAGTTCTTATGGTGGAGTATTTGATGATAATAAGTACGTAGAAGCTTCTCAAAGAGGGCTGCGATTTAGAGATGAAGTAGATAACTGCCCAGCAGAAGTACCATCGAGTGACATCAACAGAACAAAATCGATTGACACTATCATTTCATCATCGATCGATACCGGTCAGATACCATCGATCGACACCGTTCGCGAATCAGAGCAGAAAGAGTTTGAAATGTGTCAGAATCTTTTTGATGGAGGCACCACCATGCTATCAGACAAGTCTGTGGGAAAGAAGGGGCGAAACTGGAATAAGAGGAAAAGGTTCAAGGGAGATCCGCAGTTATCATTGATTCCCCACTTCTCAGATGGTGTCAGAAAACCCAAAGTGCGCAGCAGATGCTTCTCACAGCCTTTTGCAAAGCTCAAAGCACTCCTTATTGCTGAAATGATAGACAAAGGAGAAGGGTATATGGAGGAGGCTTTCACACAAGAATGATAAAGCTTCAAAGAGTAGACATTGAGACTTGGTTTGGAGCAAGTTTTCATTCTTATGCGGACTTAATCAGATCTCCAGAAGTCAAGCTAATGACTAAAAATAAGCGCTGAGTGGGAGGCAACCCACTGTTAGGTTATTTTAAATATGGTTTAATTTTCATTTATTACTGATTTTTCTTGTTTTCTAATGATTTCAGGTAAAAAAAAATTAGTTAATTGGTTTTATTAGTTATATATTTTAACTTCTAGACTTTTAGTGTTTTATTTATGTTAGGTACAAGGAAAAGATCCGAGGAAGACGAGTTTCCATAGAAATCGACGATGGCTAGCTAACATCGATCGACAGAGTATCAAGGGTATCGATCGCCACTTAACTGTGTTGGTCAATATTCACATCAAAGTTAGATGTTTAGAATAGGGACCCAAGTAAACGATTGCCATGATATCGACCGATGAGAACAAGTCGATATCGATCGACATTGCTACATCTTCCACGACCGATGACAACACATTTACATCGATCGACATCCATTCCGGTCAGGTATATCATTCTAACTTGTTAAATTGAGTACTTATGATTTATTTACACCATAACTCCGACTGGATATACACTGGTCACAATGTTATTTAAGTCTGGGGGAGGTTCTACTCATATTGTGTTTTAGTTAGTAAACAAAAAAAAAAAAACAGATCAGAGTAGACGATTGCTCAGCACATCGACCGATGACACCAGCTCGATATCGGTCGACAGCGATTCATATCCAACAATCGATTGTATCTTCATTGTGTCGAATGATTGCTCTAGCCATCGACCGATGAGACCATGTCACTATCAATCGACAGCACTTCATCAACATCGATCGATTGTCTATTCATTGTGTCGATCGACACTGTTGTCGAGCAGGTTATCGTTCTTACTTGTTAAATTGTCTACTTATTATATATGTTCTAACCATAACTCCGACTAGATATACACTGGGGACAGTGTAATTTAAGTCTGGAGGGATGTTTACTGATATTTGCTTATCTATTAAGTTTTATAAAATGTTTTCAAAACTGTTTTTATTGAGTCAAGAAGGGGATAATGAACTTATTAGATTCATGCTTGTTGTTATCTAACCACTCTTTAGCACCATTCTAGACTTACTGATTGCAGATAGTACTAAAGATACTAAAGTGGATCAACCTGTCAACTATGTTCACACTTGCTGAGATTGTTTGAAGGAACCGAAGCTGACTTCCAACCTAATTTGACTTAACTGCTTGTCTTGGGGCTTGGTATACACTGGATCGGATTTCTCCTTCAGGTCTAAAAGGTAAAAGTCTGAGTGATTTTGGTTTCCTTCTCACGTCCCTTTGGCATCCTAATAAAATAAAATAAAAGATTGAGATGATTTCTTGCGGTTTAGAGAGGTAAGTACGTTACCGATGACCCCATTATTCTACTCTAATAGAATGATCACACATTGTTGGAAGCGAGGGGTAGGTACATTATCGATGACTCCACTATTTGCCTACACTTTGTCAAGAAAAAGAAAAAAAAAGAAAAAGAAAAAGATAAACAAATAATAAAAAAAATCAAAAAGAAGGTGAATAAGATGGACTGCTGATATACCTTGGATTTAACCCATTTTTATCTATGGTATATTAGTATTTTACTATATATATATATCTATGTTTTCTACTCTTCTAGGTATGTTTTCAGGTTCAGGTGCATTTCGGAGTAAAGCTATGACTTTGGAGCATTTTGGAGCATAAAGGATATTTCACCCGAGCTGACCACTTAGAGGTCGACGAGAAGAAGAATAATCGATCAATGTGCATCAGTGCTGACGATCGATATCAGGAAATTCCTCGACAGATGAAGATTAATATCAATCGATATACACAAGTACCATCGATCGATGTCGAGACACCAGACGCGACATTTTGGATTCAGCAGACTTAAAAACCAAGGCCAAGCCCAATTACCAAAATACCCTGACGAGTTTTTAACCTAGTATGTTGGGGTCAAAAACGGTTACGACGGAATTACCACCCGAAAATCCTCGGAGATCGTATTTCCGAAAGAGATAGTAAAAAGAAGGATACAACTTTCGTAAAATATAACCAATACGAAGTTTTTACGAAGAAGTATCTTTGAAGATTCAAACCAAACAAACCAAGCTCGGTCGTTGCTAGAACTAGGAATCTCGCCGACAGCTCTCGAGCCCAGGCTTATACCTTGTTGTAAACGCTCATACGCAAATTCGGAATAAGATCTTCTTTGCTCTCTTTTTCGATTTCTTATACTTTATCATTGTTATTCTCGTGTTCTGATTGCTTGACGTGTGGTAATTAGCAGATATCCGGGTCCTCTGGAAAATTAGGGTTTTCCTAGTTTTCTTATTTAAACGGAAATCGACAGTGCAAATTTCGGTTCCCACAGTTTGGCGCTAGAAGGAGGGGGGGGGGGGGGGTACGGATCAATCTAACCCGCAAAAGCCATATCACTCTCAATCAGACATGTCAACTGACGACGTGGATAACGTGCAAACTCCTCTTAACGGAGGCAGCGACACCGATCTCCACACTCCAGTAGCGGACGTATCCGCGGCCAACGCACAAGCCAACGCCGCGACGCTCGAGGAGTTTAATAAGATGTTCGCCACCTATGAGAAAAGGGTGGAAGAACAGGATAAGCTCGTGAATACCTTGACCAAACAGGTTGAAATCTTAACGGCAAGGACCCAAGCAATCCGTCCCCGCGGAACCACCAAAATCCGCGGAAAGAGGCTCGACTTCGCTACCCCACTCGACAGATCAGGAGTCGCGCTGGAACGACCTTCCGGTCAAAACCCTAGCGAGAAATCTCCCATCGAAAAGGGGAACCCTGAAAGTCTTCCGTCCCCTGCAAAGGACTCGGAGGATAACGAAGCCGAACACATTGACCTGGATCCTAGTGATGTCTCCAACGACACCGACGAGGACGTCGACAGACATCCAAGAAGGACCAGAAGCCGATCCGCTCGGGAAGGCTCCCCGTTCGAAAAACCAATGACGAAAGAAGAGGAAGTCGCCTATTGGAACGAAGAAGAGGAGCTGGCTGAAAAGCAAACCGAGCTCACTCGCAGTAAACGCCGACAAGCTCAGAAATCAACTGACGAGACATCGGATATCCGCGATCTTCGCGACTACATCACCAAGACTGCGGCAGAAGTGAGAGCCGTAAAATCTCAAATCCATCATGCTACTAGTGCTGCCCCCGAGATCGATCGACTGCTGGAAGGAGCTCGAAAGACCCCCTTTACCAGTCGCATTTCGGACATGAGGGTGTCCGATCCGGGAAAAATCAAAGTACCGCAGTACGATGGTATGGCCGATCCAAAAGCGCACCTTCAGGCTTTCCATATCGCGATGGGAAGAGCAAGACTGAAGGACGGCGAAAAGGATGTCGGCTATTGCCGCCTGTTTGACGAAAATCTTGAAGGAGCAGCGCTCGATTGGTTCGCGCGCCTTCGTCGCAACACCATCGGGAGTTTCCGACTGCTCGCATCGGAATTTCTCAAACAATACTCTGTATTCATAAACAGAGAAACTTCCGATGTTGATCTCTGGAGTCTCTCCCAGAGGGAAGACGAACCCCTCCGCGAGTTTATCAGTCGGTTCAAGCTAATAATGTCCAGAGTCAGCGGGATAAGCGACAAAGTGGCCATCGACGCACTGAGAAAGACGCTCTGGTACAAGTCGAAATTCAGAAAATGGATAACACTCGACAAACCGCGAACGATCCAGGACGCCCTCCACAAAGCAATGGACTACTTCATAGTCGAGGAAGAAACTAAATTCTTATCACAAAAACATAAGGCGGCAAGGCCATCCTCGAAAGATGTGGATCCGAAAGGGAAACAGAAGAATTCTCGTAACGACAACTACGTCCATCACGAGGGGGGAAGATTTCCATGGGGCGCATAACTATGCGATCAATTCGGATCAAGGCCGGACCACGGGCAACACACGGACTTGCAATCAAGGGTATGACGAAAACACCTTCTGCGAGTTCCACCAATCCCGAGGACACTCCACGAACAACTGCAAAGTCTTGGGAGCAAGACTGGCCGCGAAGCTACTCGCTGTAGAGCTCTCAGAAGTAACTAGCGTCAAGGATCTCATCCTCGATTCTGATCGCCCTCCAAAGACGGACAGAAATCCGCCCGCTGAAAAATCCCCTCAACGAAACCAGCCTGGGGATAAACGCGGTTGGAGGCCAGACGACAAGGGAAACGATAACAATCGTCGCAGAGTCAATATGATCATCGGAGGATCACAATACTGCGGCGATACTGTGTCGGCCATCAAGGCTTACCAACGGAAGGCAGAGTCGAGTGCAAATTGGCCTACATGGTCTCCTCCTCGAGATGGCCAAAATTGCTCTATCACCTTCACAAAGGAAGAAGCTGGCGGTATTGACCAACCTCACTGCGACCCGCTCGTCATATATCTCGTCATACGAGATTTAGAAGTCGGAAGGGTACTTGTCGACACGAGAAGCACGTTTTTCAACGCCGAAACCACTCACGGGTTTTTCAGGCGAAGTATCGATGACTCTTGGATCGATCCAATTACCAGTCATGGCCAAGGAGATCACGAAAATCGTCGAGTTCGCGGTAGTCGATCATCCTGCTATCTACAACTTGATCATGGGAACCCCATGGCTCAACGCCATGCAGGCAGTTCCGTCAACTTACCACCTGGGTCTCAAATTCCCAACCCCAAGCGGAGTCGCGGCCATCTGGGGATGCCAAAAACAGTCGCGGCTATGCTTCCTCGCATAGCACAAGTTAAGGTAAATCGCGACTTCTGCAGCTGTAAACGGCAAGCGCACGAAGATAGACCGATTTTCGGCCAAAAGCGCCCCGGGAAAAGACGAGTTAAAATGATCTACCGACGTATACGCATCGGACGTCAAAGCTCGACACAAGTCCAAAGCCCACCCTACAACTCAACCGGAATATCCGGAAAATAGCGTTGACCCAGCCACGATCGACATGGCCACGGCGGACATCGCGACGTCTACCGCCGAGTAAGAACACTCGCGGCATGAAACAGAACTACGAGATGGCTTTATCCTCGAAAGGGGTACGTAGGCAGTTCGTCAAAAGACGAGTTCAGCTATCCCCCTCTCTAAAAAGGGGGAGGGGAGCGGGTGCGTGTACTCGTATACTCCCACTTAGAAAAATCTTTATTATTGTAATCGAGTTTTTAGAAACTTCAAAAACGTTTACTACAATATACGTTGTCCCTTTTATCGAAAACGCTTACGCTTCAGTAAAACATAAAAGAAACTTTCAGGACACGCCTGAAAAACATTAAGACTCTTGTCTCCTGCCTCATCAGGCCCAAAAATCGTAAAAATTATCATCTTTCAAACACACAAAGATACACGTATAATCCCCAAAATAACTGCGAGACGTCGCAAAAGTTAAAATTCGAGGATAATACTAACAAATTGACCAAACGCGACCACCAAAAACCTTACACCCCGTTCGTCGATTGGCCCCGACGAACACGCCAGCCGTCTTAAACAAACGCAATTCGATCACTCTTTTGATCTTCAAAACGTCCAGCACAAGGACAAAAGCGCGCTACAACAAAAATCCGAAATTTTGGTTCAGCATTTCCAGTTGACTCTGAGAAGATGCTCGATTCGTACCATACAAGTCATATAAGCCGAGAACCTATCGCGGACTTTAAACCGGTGCGAGTCAGGAAGAAATCGCAACAAGAAAAACGATAGCCGGCTAGTCACCGCACAAACCTTAACCGAAAGTAAACCTATGTCTTGCCCTAAACCCAACGCTCTGGTCTCAAACATCTCAAGGCATGATATCTAAAAGATACGAGATCCTAAACCATGTCTCTGCGTTCGTATCTCAACGTTCTCAAAAATCGTAAAGATAGGTAATTCTTACGAAAATCACGAACGAACCAACAGATTGGACGTCTTATCGGAATTAAATAACCGTGGTCGCTACGTAGTGCCCGAGCGGGACAAGCGCTCGGTCGCTACGTAGCGACCGAGCTTGGGCGTAGTAAGGGGATTCGAAGCCACCAACGGCCAGTCCCGATAAGCAATAAAAACGGCCAAAAACAGGCCCATACAAATCTCCCGCCCACACTCGCCCATAAACATAAAACAGAAAGACGAACATCTTTCTTTCGATAACGAGCGAGGCCCCTATCCCGGACTTTGATGATTTCTTTGCCGGTCTGCCACCGGGTTTTGATGCTCCTCCGCCTGCGAAAGAGTCGGCGAGGCCGAAGGTCGTCACGGAAGGGTCCCGAATCATCAACGGGGTATGATTTTTTCGAAAATATTCGTGATTGCCTAGGTTTTTCCTTTTCTGCTTACAATGCGTTAATTGATTTTGCAGGGCCTTAACTTGCTTGGCTCGGCCATTGAAGCGAGTCATAGGGAGGCTATGGTCTATCGCTTCAATGCGAAGAAAGCGGAAAGAGATCTCGCTCGCGTGCAAGGCGAGATTTTGGAGCGAGAAGCATAACTTACTCGTGATCATGCGCGGGCTGTCCGTAAGGCGGAAAGGAAAGGCAAAAGAGAAATCGTCGAGGTGATGAAGACTCGTGCCTCTCAATTCCAGGTTGAGTATGGGAACCTCAAGAATGCCTTTACCTCGGTGGGTGATTTCCGTGAATGCCGTGGTTCGGTCGGAAGTCTTTGGAGGACGCGAGCCGACGACTACGTGTTCGAGGAGGAAATGAGCTTGATGAAGAGTGGGATGAATGAACGTGCCCATGCTGAGGCGCTCATCCCTTCGATCGACGAGCGGATTCAAGGGTTCTGGGATTCCATCCCGGTTTCCCCTGATACCGAGGAGGTTTCGACCGGGTTTCCCGATGGCGGCGAGGAAGTGGATCGTCCCGTGGATGCGTTCGGTGCTTCGTTGTCCGGGGACTTTGACTTTGGATTATGAGCGGTGGCTCCCATCGCCATAAGCTAGGTTCGGATCCCATCCTGGAAGCATAGAGTCATCCATCGAAAATTCTATGTCGCCAAGGTCGATATCTTTTCCCTTCCAAGAGCTCGACTCCGGCACGGCTCTTGGGGCTACAGCGGGACTCTGGTCATCAGGTTCAGAGTCGCTTCCTGTGTCCGCAACCGAGGCAGGACCAAGGTGCACGAACCTCAGAGCCCTCCGAACCCTCTTCGGCGTAAAGGAAGTCCAAAAGAAGGGACCATTCCTGAGAAGATCCCTCACCTCAATAATGTCCTCAGGAAACGGAGCATGAGGATTGATGAAAGGACGTCGTTCGGCAACCTCCGAAACAGTGGAATGCAACTCTCTTCGACAGACGCAGCGTCTAAACGAACAAAGAAGAAAAACTTCTTCCACGAGTTGAATTTCGAAATGAACTTCTTAACCACTGACATAAACTTCCGAGGGACCAGCCTATGCTTGTCCCTATCTTTGACGAGTTGAAGCCTCAGAAGCGCTTCAAAATGATCGACGGAAAGGGAAAGGCCATGCTCATAGCTCAGGATCAGGATCCCAATAAAATGATGAATGGCGAGGGGAGTCAACTGGCTTACCGCAACCTCGAAACGGTCCAATACTCGGACGAGAATTTCGGGGATTGGGAACCATAAGCGACAACGCACTACGAATGCCTCGTAGCAAGTGAAGTAACCCTCTGAGGGGCTGTTAGCACACTCTCTGGGATAGGGAACTCGGAACTCCACGGCATCCGGGATATGGTAGAACGATCGCATGATCGCGAGAAACTCGTCGGTACTCCTGCTCGGATCCTCTTTCTCGACCCCACGATGGATCAGAACCGAGAACGACTTCTCTTTGGGAGGAGTCATCGAACCATAATGAGCAACCCACCATGCCTCGTTCTCGGCGGGATGTACCAAGTGAGGCACAAAATCCATCTTCGGAACAATGAGCTCTTCATAAGCACTCGCGGACGAAGACCCTTTTTTCGCAACCTTTTTCTTGCTCGACATCTTTACACTTCTCTTGAGAAACTAGAGGAAAAGGGTGGAGAGAAAGAAAGAAAGTTTTTCTTAAGAAAGATCTTAGAGAAAGACAAGAAAGTGAAAAAATTGTGAAACAAGTTACCTCCCTTCTTATAGGCTTGAGGATTTACTATTCAAGCTCGTACTTTCGGATATTAATTCCATCCAACATGCTTAACTTGCCAAACATGCCTAACCACACGCTAGGATCCCACGATGCATGATCCTAACGGGCTGGGGGGCTAACTCTGGGGGTCAAAAACGGTTACGATGGAATTACCACCCGAAAATCCTTGGAGATCGTATTTCCGAAAGAGATAGTAAAAAGAAGGATACAACTTTCGTAAAATATAACCAATACGAAGTTTTTACAAAGAAGTATCTTTGAAGATTCAAACCAAACAAACCAAGCTCGGTCGTTGCATAATTACCGCGCATACACGCCGTCCGGTCGCTACGTAGCAACCAAGTCCGACCCACTCGGTCGCTACGTAGTGACCGAGCTCGAGCCAAAGCTTGGTCGCTACGTAGCGACCTAGCGCTCGTCCCGCTCGGTCGCTACGTAGCGACCGAGCTCGAGCCAAAGCTCGGTCGTTACGCAGTGACCGAACGTCCGTCCAGCTCGGTCGCTACGTAGCGACCAAGCGCTCGTCCCGCTTGGTCGCTACGTAGCGACCGAGCGAGCGACCGAGCTCGGCCAAGCTCGGTCGCTACGTAGCGACCGAGCTCAAGCCAAAGCTCAGTCTCTACGTAGCGACCGAGCGATCGTCCCGCTCAGTCGCTACGTAGCGACCGAGCTCAAGCCAAAGCTTGGTCGCTACGTAGCGACCGAGCGCTCGTCCCGCTCGGTCGCTACGTAGCAGCCGGGCTCGAGCCAAAGTTCGGTCGCTGTGTAGCGATTCAGCCCTTCTGAACATCGACGAACATCGATCCATGCATTCTCGTCAAACCATCAAATGCTATCTCTCGAAGACTGTAGCAAGCTCAGTCTATGTTTCCGCTATTCTAAATCATCGATCAAACTTTGCGAATTAAAAACCGCGGAAAATTCGTTCTTTATCGAAAGAATTCGTAGTAAACGTGTCGAGTCGGAAGACGGCCCAAAGGGACCTAAAACACGACTCGAGGCCCATCCTACGATTTCTTAACCAAAAGCCCGTAAACCACAGCACGGTTTACGCTTGGTCCACAAGGAAGGATAAATTTCAAGTTTCCGCGGATAAATACGGAAGTTTTGAAGATAATTGTGAAGATCGGGAAAAATGGAATATCTCCATTTTTATGCTATGACGGCTTAAGGGCAGAAGAGTAAACGCGTAAACCGACCATGGAGCTAGTATATAAGGAGTCCTAGGCGAGGAGCATGGAGAGAACTTGAGAGAGCAAACTTAGCACTTAGAGCAATTTAGGCAACTTTCCGTTTTTGTTATTTCGAGCTGCGACTCAATTAGGTTTAGCTGTCTTAGGGTTGCTAGAACTAGGAATCTTGCCGACAGCTCTCGAGCCCAGGCTTATACCTTGTTGTAAATGCTCATACGCAAATTCGGAATAAGATCTTCCTTGCTCTCTTTTTCGATTTCTTATACTTTATCGTTGTTATTCTCGTGTTCTGATTGCTTGACGTGTGGTAATTAGCAGATATCCGGGTCCTCTGGGAAATTAGGGTTTTCCTAGTTTCCTTATTTAAACGGAAATCGACAGTGCGAATTTCGGTTCCCACATAGTAGAATATATACTGCAAGTGTTTTGACGGCAGAGGAGAGCTTTTTCTAGACCTAGTTTTGTTACAAGTTTCATTTGGGAGAGAAGATCACTTGTGATTGGAACTCCTTGTTTCTATTTCTTTTCATATATTCTATGAGTTTCTATTTATCTATTGATATGAATTGCTTTGCTATGTCTGAGTAGTTCAACTGTTAGATCCAGGGTTCAGATAGGTTTGTGGGATTAGCCCCAAACTATAGATCTGCCTTGTTGTGATATTCATGATAGATTTGTATTCATTGCTTGTTTTAGCCTTGCTAACTAGAACTTGATCATAGGATTGCATATTCAAGCACCCTTGTTATCCCATCTTGACATCTATCTTTTTTTTTTTTCACGATCCTGACATCTATCTATCATATTAGGATTGCTAGAGAGGGCTAACCGCCAATTTAGAATCTTAGTAGGGCATTTCATACTCGCGCATAGGCCTGGCTAAAACCCGTCGATCGATGTCCTCAACAGACAATCGATCGATGTTGGCAAAGGTGTATCGGTCGACGTCTTAATAGAATATCGATCGACACTCTCTTGTGTCTGCATCTAACCGGTGAGACACAGTATCTAGTTTGTTAACCAGTGGCACATGCGACAGCTGATCACTGAGTTAAGCGAATGAGCTCTAATATATCATGCATGCAACAGTTAGGCATCTATAGGTATTATAATCTCCAACACCTGAATAGTGGCCCTGCATCTAATATCATTTCCAACCAAAGTTACATTTATTATTTACTCGCTTGTTACTATTGCTATTTCATTAAAACATTTACAACCTTTAGAATTAATAAACACTAGATTTAATTGTTCCTTAACTCCTTGTGGATTCGATCCCTAAGTACTACATTTGAACCTCTTTTGATGAGAGTAACACTCCTTAGGTAATTTGAGTGGTATCAAATTTGGCGCCGTTGCCGGGGAGCTTTGATTGCCATTAGATTTAGTTTTATTAATTCTTATTCTTATTCTTTTCTTTACCCCTTTCTAATAATCTTTCTCTTGTCTTTTCAGGTGCATGCCCAGCGGTACCAGAAGCAACAAGGAGAAAGACTTGCTGTTCTCAGACGATCCTGCTCATTTGGAACGCACCATCCGTAGAGTTCAACGTTCCACATCGCTCGACGCAACAACTTCGTTATCGATCGATACGCACAATCAACCGTCGACCGACACCAGACCTTCATCATTGATCGATCCCAATCGTTCGACAACAATCGATACTACACCGCGTACATCGATCGATACCGTGTCGTCAAAAATGGTAAACATTATTATTCTAACTGAGGATGAGAACGGAAACCTGTATGACCAGGCCAGTCATCTGCGTAATGCCACAGGTCAGAAAATAGATGCTCAGGGAACTGTAATCCCTGATGCTGATGCTACAGGAGCTGCTCAACCTGTAGATGAGGACGCTCGATCGAAACCACTGGCCGACTACAATCGCCCATATGAGTACAATTCCAACAGATCAGCTATTCGACTTCCGGAGATCCAGAAGCAGAATTTCGAGCTGAAGCCTCAATACTACACTCTCGTGTTGCAGATACCCTACTCTGGGTTACTGCACGAGCATCCTATGGACCATTTGGAACGGTTCGAGGATCTAATCGCTGCTATTCGGATGGAAGGAGTCCCCAAAGATTACCTGCTGTGCAAGCTCTTCAGACAGACGCTGAATGGAGAAGCGATGCACTGGCTTAGGCAGCAACCCACATGATCTTTAACATCCTGGAGCGACATCAAGAATGCTTTCTTACGAAACTTCTTCGATGAGACGCGCGCTGAAGAACTTCGGAACAAGATTTCCACATTTTCGCAGAAGGCTGGAGAGTCCTTCAAAGATGCGTGGATTAGATTTAGGTTCTTCCAGCGAGACTTTCCACATCACGGATTTAACGAAGTGCAGCTACTAAGCACTTTCTTCTGAGGTCTCGCCTTACAGTATCAAATGGCCCTTGATACGGCGAGTGAAGGAAACTTCACTATTCGGAATCCGTTGGAAGCTGTGAGACTTATTGAAAACCTTGCTAACAGCAGCAGCACCAAAAACACTGACTCTGAACGGAAGAATTCTGTAGCCTCTATCGGGAAGGAACAGATGGACGAAGTAAGAGCTAAGTTAGATGTGGTGCACAAACTTCTTAGGAAACAAGTCTGTTCAGCTGAAGGAGAAGTAACAGATACGGAAGGAGAAGAAAACGTGAATTACATCGGAGGTACCGGCTTCAAGAAATTTGGAAACCAGGGCGGAAACAGAAACTTCTTTGGAAATGGCCAAAGAAGTAACCAAAATTCACAATTTCAAAAACCCTTCAACAACAGCAAGAGCTACTCAAACTCTTACAACCAAAATCCACCACCCCAGACTCAGGAAAGCAAGATCGAAGAGATGCTTGACCGAGTACTGTTGGGACAACAACAAATCACTGTGGATTTCAACGGTAAGATAGACTCCGCCTACAACAATCTGAACACCAAAATCGAGACCTTAGGGACTCATATGAGAAAACTTGAAACCCAAGTAATTCAGACGGGCGAGACTATAAAGAGGCAAGAAGCTTTCGCTAGAGAGGCAGGAGCCAACAAAGGAAACCACCACGTAAATGCCATCATAGATGATGATTTCTGGCAACTGGTGAGAAATGAAAAGCTCGAGGAAGGAGATTTCAAAATCGAAAGCTCCATGAGTCTCGGCGGATCCCAATGGTGTCGACCAATGTCAATGAACTCGCATCGATCGACAGACCATGATGAAGATCGATGGACGTATTACTCTAGTCATCGATCGATGTCGTCTGCCAAATTGACTGAATGCAATGCGGTTTGAATTCTAACTCATGAAGAATTCGCAGCTAAGAATCCTCACCCACCCTCCCCTATCTATGAAAAAATCGATCGATTGGTTGAGGCAACCATCGATCGACAGAGTGAGTCCGACGTCGATTGTCACAACACACCTCCCATCGATCGACAGGCACCTCTGACATACCGAGTGCGGTTACCCTCAATCGATAATGATTACATCAATGCACTCAGACCACCACCTAAACCATTAGCAAACCCACCCGAACCTAAACCCAACCCTTTAAATAGTTCACCAGAATCAGTTCAAGAAGAACAAGAATCTGAAGGGAGAAGGTTAAGGAAAAGAAAGGAGAAGATTCCTAAAAACCTTAAGAGGGAAGCTAACTATAAGGAGATGGATGGTTTCACTAAACGAGTCCATAGAATTCCAATCGAAAAACCTTCTGATGAAGCTTACTTCACACACCGGTTGTGGATGTTCTTCAGAGAAACAAAGGTAACCGAGGAGGACATTAGGAGAATGTTTCATCAAGTCAGAGAGAAGATGAAACACAGGATCACATTGACGAAGAAGAGTGATCTTGGGAAGTTTGCAATACCATGCGTAGTCAAGGGTGTTGAATTTCCCCATTCAATGTGTGACACAGGAGCATCAGTTAGTATCCTCCCTAGGATCATGGCAGACCAGCTTGGTTTGACCATCGAACCCTCAACGGAATCCTTCACCTTCGTGGATCTTTCAGAGAAACGATCAGGAGGTATCATAAGAGATCTGGAGGTACAGATTGGTAATGCCCTTGTCCCTGTAGATTTTCATGTCTTAGACATCGAGCTTAACTGGAACTCTTCACTTCTGCTTGGAAGATCTTTCCTAGCTACAGTAGGAGCTGTATGTGACATGAACAAAAACAAATTGTGTCTAACGCTCATAGACCCAAACATCCACTACAACCCCATCCGACCTAAGAGAAAGGTCATTAATTCTGTGGATTATGGGAAAGAACTTGGCTTCATTGGCGCATGCCATTGTGGAGCAGAGTATGAATCGGAGTACGAAACAGAGTACTCGGAATCGATCGACACCCCAACTTTTCCATCGATCGATTCCAATGAGTCAACGGTGACCGATGACAGCAATAACACGTCACTCGACGTAATGCACCCAATTGACCATTTCGCTTCACCTAATCATTGTTACCAACATTTTGCCTTCCAACTTCCAAGCAAGAGAGGACATGATGATTATTCCATAGGCAGTTGGGCAGACACCTATATAGATACCTATATAAATTGTTTTGCACCTCCGAAACCACCTACACACATTAGAGCAAACACACAAGGAAATAAGATGAACACTCTTCCTTCTACATCAACAGAAAAATCCATGAAGAGCAATCATCTTAAGAACACAAGTTCTGCAGAAATTACTCTGCCATCAATCGATGTAACTGTATCTACATCGATCGATACTACTCTAAACCCTAATCTCTCTATTCCTAAAATGAATGATTATGCAAACATTGATTACGGTTTTCTAACACCTGATGAATTTGGTATTTTCAGGGATCCAGATGGCAACGTACGTGCAGTGGATGGAAGGATTTTACAAGTGTCCAGAGAGGACATAGCAGACATCCTTCAAGTAGCCAATGGACCTGACAACCTATTCTCACAGCAACGTGGCACTCAAGACGTCATTCAAACAGATCCTAACATCCACGCAAGAGTCACCACAATAGAGATCAACCTAGATCTATCACGCCAACCAAAAGGGAAAGCATCGATCGACGGTACAACGGAGACATCGATCGACAGGGTAACACCAAAGTCGATCGGTAGGGATGAACCAACGTCGATCGACAGACGGTATGAATGTGGGAACCGCGCTTTCGACATGTATGGAGCCAGAAAGTTCACTTGGGAACAAAGGGACGAGTATGGAGTCTACAGAGATGAGCGTGGACACGCACGAGGCGTCGCTGGTGAGATGATACCTGTCACAAAGGACAACATCAGGAAAATACTGGAAAGAGCATATCTTTTTGAAGAGAGCCACATCTGTCTTCCAGAACATGCCACTTCCTTCACACTCACAAGACTGGCACCAGAACTCTACACCAAAGAAGAAATCGATGAGATGGTGTTTGGTATTTGTGGAGCTCAGGAGAAACTGGGAGAGGAGCTCAAAACATTGGTAGAAGACACACATCAGCCTTTGGATAGAGGTTACAATGAGCTTTTCATATGTATGGCAGAAATGAGGACATAAATTGAGAGTTTACGTCAGCAACTTGAGAAGGAAGCTACGACCTCAGCATCGATCGATGCAGCACATGCAACATCGATCAACGTCAGTCTTCCTACAGCTCAGAACCCTGCAGAACCGCAATGTTCAACACAATACATGGATGAATGGGAAGTCTCATACATCGACACGAGGATAAACGACGTTTACTGCCCTCTCAACAACAACGTGGACTGGCTAAGCACTAAAATCGAGGTACTACAGCAAGATCTGGACACCATTCGCAAGAAGGACCAACAACCAGCCACATCGATCGACATGTGCACCTCACATCGCTCGACGCCAAAGTTTCAGCCATGAATGAGAGGCTGAGGACTTACGAGGATATGCATGACCGCTTTATATCACCAGTCATGACATATTTAAACAAATTGTCTAGTCAATTACTTCATGCCCAAAAGGATATTGAGAACATTACTAATCAAAGTTTTTTGCAGGCAAAATCAGCATCGATCGACAGGCTAAGAGGACCCTGGATCGATGGCAACAAACCTGTGGAGTTACTTCCTTACACAGCAGCAGAGGTTGACAAGATCACATCCAAGATCTACACTGCTCTAGACACCATGGAGGAATGACTTGACAAACGCTGCGATGACATCTACTTTCCATTCGACAACAAAATCAGTGGACTAGACAACCACGCAGAATGGCTACAGAAAGAAGTCAAAGCCATTCAGAGGCAACTCGCAGCTCAACACCAGATATCATCATCGATCGACATGACAATAGCAAAATCAATCGACGGCAACTCGCCGAGATCGACCAACAAACACATTATCGCATCGATTGACGCCGAGTCTACACCAATCGGCGAGCAGCTGATACACAAGACGGTAGAGTCAATGCAAAAGGAACTGGCAGATCTTTCAGCATACGCCTATGACAACATAGGCTGGCACCAGGTCAGCATTGACAACGTTCAAGAAAGGCTATAGAACATCTCCAACGTACTTGAGAAGATGGATGACAAATGGACAAGAAATGATAAGGCCACAAGAAGTTTCATTGCATCTTGGTCCAGAATGCGCAAAGATTACGTGGATGCTTGCTTTCCAACAAGCAGCTGCTTCTCCACCCAATAGCCAATCACTACCACAGTCAAGCTAAATGACTATAACCAAGCGCTGAGTGGGAGGCATGTAACACCCCCGATCCGGAATAAATAAAAGTTAATTAGTTTGCCATGCACCAATCAAACAAGAACATGCACGACGAACTAAAGAACTCTAACCAGATCGAAGATACTACTACCACATGCCCGAACATTTGATCTGAGGTTCCCAGATCAGATCCGAAATCCTAAGATCATATGTCCAAGAACGGGTTTCCTAGCGATTCCAAGTTAAGGCTTTGCAACCCGAGTTTGAAACCGTTAGTTAGTTCGTCCTGGACTAGGACTAGTATCATATGGAATCCAAGCATTTCACAAACCTTTTCTTATTCATATACTTTAAGTTCAACCACATCAAAACTTTATACATGCTCGGCCGAAGTTCAAAACCATATCTTACATATTACAAAACGTACATGTTGGCAAAAGGTAGCAAATCTACACCAACAGCTTTTTGCTCCTCCGATCCCAAATGGAACCTACTACTACGGGTTACCTGCAAAACAAAGAGTCTAATGAGCAACTATTTTGCTCAGTGAGTCGGGTTTCCTAACAATTATTTATCCCCCCATTATGCATCAAACATTAAGCAACAAGGATCAATTATATTAAGAAATATGCAATGCAAAAATAAAGCAATCATGTAAACAAGCATCCACTCTTCACGAGTGGTTAGATCATTATTGATCATCGAGGACTGCCTCTCGCTATTGGTTCCTATCTCGATACAAAATCCATAACACATCCCTTCTTGCGCCCATTGACTCTAAACACAAAGTCTAAAAAGCCGATGGCCCGGATAACACACTTGCCGCATCGTCATGCAGCTACACTGTCGAGGGTAGCTAGCCCTATCACACGTGTCTTCGCGTCCTGCCTGGAACTAATTTTGGTAAGGCCCCGGACAAGGCACGGGCCTCGAGTGGACACCAATGACTCTCACAACACTCAACCCGAGTGTCGGACTCTCACGGATCAAGTCCGTGGATTTACGGGTTTCCCCATTAAGATATGATCAAACATGTTATATTATCTGAGCCGAGGCCCAAACAATATAATGCAATGACATAAGTATATGCAACACAACATCAATGTATCACAATCATGTTATACCCCTCGAGCCGAAGCCCGACGATATAACTCTATATCTTTCACAAACATCAATCATTATCATATCATTATATATCTAAATGCGCAACCTAGCAATGCATCAACCAATACTCTTGTTTTGCAGGCGCTAGTCGCACACACAAAAATTATAACCCATAACCGAGACTCACCTCAACACTTAGATGAAAGTTTTGGACTGGAAACGCTTCTATCTCGCGGTCAGCTTCACTTTAAACTTTTATCGGAAAGCTCTAGAACTTTAGAAATCTAAATATAGGAAGGGTAGGGTAAGAAAGGCTATCCAAGTTCTAACTAAAAAAAAAATAAAAACAAAATTTAAATAAAAAGAAAGCTAAAGACAAAAATATTTTACCTTAGGGTTTTGGTCGTGCATGAGAAATAACTAAGGGGGTTTTGAGCTGCTATGGTTAGGGTTCTAAGCATGAGAAATAACTAAGGGGGTGGTCTGCTATTATAGGCTGGAGAATGAGCTCATGGGAGGGTTTTGGTCGTGCATAGCAAGCAGGAGGTGTCCTGGGTGCCCCATGCAACCAATTGGAGAGAGATTGGTGTGCAGCCACAAATCTGTCCAATTAAAACAAGTTTTGTGGCCAGCCACCATTTCAACCAATAGGACATAAGCAAGAGCTGCTTGGAGGATTCTCCAGTAAAGGAGTAACACATGTCTAGCTGCTTAAGGAGGTAGACAAGCAGCTGCATCCTCCAGAAGCTTCCGGATATGCTTAACACATCGTAGATGGGCCCGAATGGGCCGTATTTAAATCCCGAACATGTTATAAGCTTATCCGAGCTGGCGGAAATGTTTCTCCTTGACAAAAACCTAGATTTCTTAGACCAAAATATTTCTAAAATAACTCTAAGGTCATTCCTATCTTAAGGCCTTATAATAAATTTTAGATTAATTTTCTCGTCCGACTAGGACGTTCTACGCCGAACCGCGAGCATTTTCAATCCACTAAACTTCCTGAAGAATTTATTTTCTTCAGATGGAAAACTATTCTAAGACTTTCTAAATTTTTCTTATGTACCTTGGGATCCACAACATCCACGGGAAAAGATCAACCCGACTTCCACTTACTTGAGTAATTTTCTCGGCTGTTACAAGATTTTTCCTTGCATGTGTTTTACTCCTTAAAGAGGGTTATTACATTCTCCCCCTCTTAATAGAATTCGTCCCGAATTCTTAGTGGTTTGATGCTCCACCCATCTGATCTTCATCATCTTCCAAAAACAGTTCAGGATGAGTTGCTCTAAACCTCCCTTCATCTTCCCATGTCACAATTACTCGACGCTGTTTTCCCCAAAATACTTGCACTTGAGGAATCTCTCGATTCTTCAGTTTTCTTATTCGTCTTTCTCCGATTCGTAGTGGTCCTTCAGGGTAAGTGAGGTTAGAACGAAGGTTTTGAACTCGTTGCGGCTCTACTTCGGTAGGATCTCGTATATGCCTTCTTAACATTGAGACATGGAAAACTGGGTGAAATGCCATATCTGATGGTAACTCTAATTGATAGGCTACCTCTCCAACCCGTTGCATCACTCGGTATGGTCCTATATAACGAGTGGCTAACTTTCCCACTTTTCCGAATCTATCTCTCCCTTTCTGTGCGGCCACCTTCAAATATACCCAATCACCAACTTGAAATATTACTTCACGTCTATTCTGATCGGCATACTTCTTCTGCCTGTCTTGAGCTTTCTTCATATTTTCTCGGACAATCTTTATCTTTTCTGTTGTTTCATCTACTACATCTGGTCCTAACATATGTCTTTCTCCAACTTCAGCCCAACACAGTGGTGTGCGGCAACGTCGTCCATATAATGCCTCATATGGGGACATTCCAATACTTGCATGGTAACTGTTGTTATAAGAGAACTCTACCAAAGGTAAGTATTGTTCCCATGTACCTGACCAGTCTAAAACACACATCCTTAGCAAATCTTCCAAGGTTCTAATTGTTCGCTCCGTCTGCCCGTCAGTTTCAGGGTGAAACGCCGTACTCATATGAAGATCAGTCCCCAATACTTGCTGGAAAGCTCTCCAGAATTGTGCCGTAAATCTTGGATCACGATCAGATACTATGTTGGCAGGAACTCCGTGTAATCGTACTATCTCCTTTAAGTAAACTTCTGCCAGTACTTCTACCTTGTCAACAATTCTAATGGGTAGAAAATGAGCAGTCTTAGTTAGTCGGTCTACCACCACCCATATAGTATCATTCCCTCTTCCTGGTGCTCGAGGTAGTCCCGTTACAAAATTCATAGCCACTGACTCCCACTTCCATTCTGGGATTGGTAGGCTTTGCAATAATCCTCCCGGCACTTGATGGTCAGCCTTAATTTGTTGGCAGGTCTGGCACTGAGCTACCCACTTAGCAACTGATCGTTTGATTCCTGGCCAGTGATAGTATCGACGTATATCCTGGTACATCTTGGTGCTTCCAGGATGAATACTTAATATTGAGTGGTGTGCGATTCTCAAGATCTCTTCTCGTAACTCCTTTCCTACAGGTACAGTTATCCTGCCGTTCAGTAGGAGGGTTCTGTCATCAGCTAAATGATAACCACTATCATTTCTTCCGCCTGATTCTTCAAGTTCTTTTATAATCGTCTTTAGCTTTCCATCTTCCTTCTGCTCTTCTCGAATTCTTTGCAGGAGGTTTGCTTGATTCACTGCTCGCAATCCCAATGGCTCGCTGCCCTCGCCTTCTATTGCTGAAAGACTAATCATCTTGAATTCTGCGTTTAAGGCTTCTAAGTCCTTCTCAATAGCTGTATCACTTCTCCTTCGACTCAGTGCATCTGCTACCACATTCGCCTTTCCTGGGTGATATTGGATTTGTAAGTCATAATCCGTGATAAACTCCATCCACCTCCTTTGTCTCAAATTCAAATCTGACTAAGTAAAGAGATACTTGAGACTCTTGTGATCAGTAAAGATTTGAATCGTCTCGCCATAAAGATAGGATCTCCATATTTTTAAAGCAAATACCACTGCGGCCATCTCTAGATCGTGGGTGGGGTAATTCTCCTCGTGCTTCCTTAACTGTCTTGAACCATAGGCGATGACCTTTTCATCCTGCATCAGTACACAACCCAGTCCTACTCGAGAAGCATCAGTGTATACTGTGTAAGGTCTTCCTGGAGTAGGTAATGCAAGAATAGGTGCTGTCGTCAAAGCTTCCTTTAATTGTGTAAAAGGCTTTTCCTCTTTCTTATCCCATTCAAATGATATATATTTCCCAGTCAGCCTCGTCAAGGGTTTGGCCATGATGGAAAAGTTCCTCACAAACTTTCGATAATACCCAGCCAATCCTAGAAAGCTTCAAACCTCGGTAGCGCTGGTAGGGCGTGGCCAGTCCTTAACTACTTTAACCTTTTCAGGATCTACTGCAACTCCCTTCTCTGACACTCGATGACCAAGGAATCCAATCTCCCTTTTCCAGAAACCATATTTACTAAACTTGGCGAACAACTTATGGTTTCTTAATCGCTCCAACACCTTTTGGAGGTGCTCTGCATGTTCATCTTTACTCTTGGAATAAATAAGTATATCATCAATAAAGATGATTACAAATTTATCCAAGTAATCACGAAATATATCATTCATCAAGCGCATGAAAGCAGCCGGCGCATTAGTAAGACCAAAAGGCATTACCACGAATTCATAGTGGCCATACCGGGTCCTAAAAGCTGTCTTCATGATATCGGACTCTGATATTGGGATTTGATGATATCCCGATGCCAAATCTATCTTTGAGAACCAGCTTGCTCCCTGAAGCTGATCCAACAATTCATCGATCCTTGGCAAGGGATACTTGTCCTTTACTGTAACATTGTTAATCCCTCTATAATCGATGCATAACCGCATGGTACCGTCTTTCTTCTTTACAAATAAGACTGGTGCTCCCCATGGTGAAGAACTCGGTCTGATAAATTATTTTTCTATCAAAGCTTCCAACTGCTTCTTTAATTCAGCAAGCTCAGCTGGAGCCATTCGATAAGGTGCCTTAGCTATTGGGGCTGCTCCCGGCTCTAATGTAATGGTGAAAGGATCACTTCGTGGTGGGGGCAATCCTTCCAATGGCTGGAATACATCCTGGTATTCTTTTACTATTGCTATCTCTTCCAACTTTGTCCCTTCTTTCAATTCTCCTCCAAGGGTAGTTAGAGTTACAAGATATACCTCGCCCTCGATCAAATCTTTCTCAACTCTTAAGGCAGATACAAGTGACACTCCAGCATTTGGACATATTCCATAGTATGTCGTTGATGGTTGTCCGCTTTCTTCAAGTGTAATTCTTCCTCGACCACAATCCAACTGTGCGTAGTATCTCGTCAACCAGTCCATGCCCAAAATCCCTTCGTGTTGTCCTAAAGGAACAACTAGCAGGTCTGCCGGATATACCGTTGATCCCACATAGACTGGAATCCCAAGTACACAACTATTGGCACGAAGGTTATGGTTCCCAGGGATTCTAACTGAAACACCTACCTTTACTCTAGTAAAGGTTCCCTTAAAACTCGACACTACCTCAGGTATCACAAAGCTATGTGTGGCACCCGAGTCGAAGAGAACATGCACATAAACTCCACCAACACACAATGTTCCTAAACAATATTTATTTTACATTTTATATTTCATGCATCAAATTTACACAAACAAGCAATGAGTTAAAACCCTACTTACCTGTGATCGGGCCCTGATGGGGCTGTTGTGGTTCGGGTTTTCCTAACTCTAAAGCATTCACTTGCTTTCCAACTGCTTGGCGCTTCGGGGCTGGTTCAATCGCTAGTCTAGTGGGTGGTGCTGGAAGCGTAACTTGTCTCTTATGGGGACAACTGTTGGCATAATGCCCTTTCTCACCACACGAGAAGCAAGTAATATAATCAGGGGCTTTTCTTCCCTGACTATAAGGACAACTGCTAGAAAAATGTCCTGTACCACCACAAGTGTAACACACATCTGGGGCATTTGTAAACTGTCTGTCATTCCTTCTTCCCCGGCCTCTCCCTCGATTAAATTGTCCTTTATTATTCATTCTTCGTACTCCTAGCCCTTCAGTTCTGCGAGATGGCTCTGCATGCTTCATCATGGCTTGCTCCTTTTCCATACCTTCTTCAACATTTACCGCTATCTCCGCCAATTCATAAAGGCTATGAAACTTCACTACTTACAGTCGGCTAGCCAAATCCGCTCGCAATCCTCTTATAAACCTTCGAATTAGTGCACCTTCATTCCTTGCTCCATAAGGAGAATATTTCCTTAGTTTTGTAAACTCTGCCTCATACTCCCTGACTTTCCGGTTGCCTTGAGTTAACTCCAAAAATTGAATCTCCAGCCGGTCTTTTGCTTCAGGTGGGAAGTATTTCCGCTCAAATTCCGTTTTAAAATCTTCCCAGTTGATCTCTCTTCCCATATAGTATTCTTCCACGTTATCCCACCAATCAGAAGCATCTTTTGTCAAGTAGTATATTGCCACATCCTTCTTGAAATTATCAGGGCAGTGGATGGCCCAAAAGTTTTTCTCCAAATTCCTCAGCCATATTGACGCTTCGAAGGGATCTGTTCCTCCAGGATATCTAACGGTTCCTCCAGGATATCTAACGGTTCCATCTAACGGTTCGAAGGGATCTGATCTTCATTAGCGTGACCATCTTCAGGTAATCAGGAGGGGAGGATGTTCTTCGCTCTGATGATTCACCGGTTCTATGATCAAGTCTATCTAGCAAGCCTTGTACTAATACTATAAGAGGATTAGAACTCCCAGCTGTCCTCTGTTCTTGCCTACAACGTGGCTCGGGCGTCCTTTCCCGGTGCATGAACTCAGATTCATTACGCCTTGAATTATGTGTTGTTGCATAATTCCGCCTTGATCCATACATATCATGTGCTTGATTCCTCTCCCTCAGATCCTCATATCGTTCTTCTTGCTCATAGCCCATATGTGAATCCGTCGGATTTCTCCCGGCGACTCATGTTCGTGTTCATAGCAATGGTTATTTCCTTGTGCTATTGCAGAATCATCTGTTACCTCAAGGTTTGAATAGACTCTGCGGTTTGAATAGACTCTGCGGTTTTCAGAATTACGTTGTCCATATCTTGGTGGTGTCATCATTGGCTCCTCACTCCTTGTATGTCTTGGAAACATACTGCAGTACAACCCAGGATAAGTACTAATCTCAACTTATCTAACAAAGGAGCATGTTGGTTTCCTATTCTACCTTTTGCGACACCTTTAACTCGATAAATTATTGAAAACAGGTTCCCAAGTGAGCAAAGTGAACCATGCTCTGATACCACCTTTGCGGTAACACCCCCGATCCGGAATAAATAAAAGTTAATTAGTTTGCCATGCACCAATAAAAAAAGAACATGCACGACGAACTAAAGAACTCTAACCAGATCGAAGATACTACTACAACGTGCCCGAACATTTGATCCGAGGTTCCCAGATCAGATCCGAAATCCTAAGATCATATGTCCAAGAACGGGTTTCCTAGCGATTCCAAGTTAAGGCTTTGCAACCCGAGTTTGAAACCGTTAGTTAGTTCGTCCTGGACTAGGACTAGTATCATATGGAATCCAAGCATTTCACAAACCTTTTCTTATTCATATATGTGGGAACCGAAATTTGCACTGTCGATTTCCGTTTAAATAAGGAAACTAGGAAAACCCTAATTTCCCAGAGGTCCCGGATCTCTGCGAGAGCCAACGACAAGTGATCGAATATATGCGGAAATCATGAAAAAATAACAAACGAGTTTAGAGAAAACAGTAGATCTTATTTCGAGTCCGCGTAAGAGCGTTGCGATCATTACAAGGGATCATAAAAGCTTTGGCCGCAAAGGCTGTCAGCGAGTTACATAGTTCTAGCAGCCTAAAAGCTCAAACCTATTTGAGTCGCAGCTCGATAACAAAAGACGAAAAATATAAATAAAAGGTTTTTGATTGATTTCGGACTGAACCTTGTTAAAGGCTGCCTACGTACCCCTTTCGAGGATCAAGCCGAACGTAGTTCAATTGATAGAGCTGGACAAGAGATCGAACTGCCTGGGCGAGTTCGTCTAGTAATTGAGTGCCAGTCGTAGAAACCGAACTTGTCGAGAATAAAGCGTAAAGTTTCTAAGTGCAGAGAATTCCGAGTCTAAAAAGTTCCTCCCCATGCCTCTCGCCTAGGACTCCTTATATACTAGCTCCAAGGTCGGTTTACGCTTTTACTCTTCTGCCCTTAAGCCGTCATAGCATAAAATGGAGATATTCCATTTTTTCCGATCTTCGTATTTATCCTCAAAATTTCGTATTTATCCGCGGAAACTTGACATTTATCCTTCCTTGCGCGCCAAGCGTAAACCGTCATACGGTTTATGGGCTTTTGGTTAAGAAATTGTAAGTTGGGCCACGAGTCGTGTCTTAGGTCCCTTTGGGCCGTCTTCCGACTCGAAACGTTTATTACGACTTCTTTCGATAAAGAACGAACTTTCTGCGGTTTTTACCGCAAAGTTTGATTGATGTCTTAGAATGGTCGGAAGACATGAACTGAGTTCGCTACGGTCTTCGGGATATAGCATCGTAGGATAGACGAGAATGCATGAATTGGTGTAGTATCGACGTTTCGGAAGAGTTTGGTCGCTACGTAACGACCGAACAGCACGCACGCTCGGTCAATATTCTTGGATGATTACCCAAAGGTGGATCATTGAATATAGTTAATAATATGAAAAGAACTAGTCATTTTTTTACTATAGTTGGTAGTATATATACCCAAAGGTAATATACCATTTGACTTGAGTTTTAAATGATTAGTTATTAAAGTGTATTTTAGCGTCATTGAAAGTGTTTGTGTTTAAGTATTGCCCAAAGGTTACTTAAAGACATACTTAAAAGTTTATATTAAGTCTAGAATCTGAAATAAAGTTTCAAAACAGACTAAACATACTATAAAGAAACCAGCCACAAGAAGCACTCAGTTTCTTAGGTTAATACACACAAAATATGTGGCTCATTCGATGCTCCTTCATGAAGTGGTGAAAAGGACCTCATCATCTTTATTGATGATTACTCACAGTATGTATATACTTATCTACTGCATGAAAGGTCTAATTTTGTGGATGTCCTAAAGGTGTTCACTGATAAGATGGAAAGGCGGCTAGATAGAAAAGTAAAAGTAGTGAGATCTGATAGAGGAGGTGAGCTCTATGGAAAGTTACTTCAAAGTAGAGGCATTTGTGCACAATACAGTATGTCCAATACTCTTTAGCATAATGGTGTAGTAGAGAGGCATAATCGTACTATAATAGAGATGGTTAGAAGCATGTTAAATAATTGCTCTTTACTTCTTTAGTTATGGGTATATGTGCATTAAGAACTGCAACGTATGTGCTGAACCAGGTTCCTAGTTATGAAGTTCCTAAGATTCCTTACGAACTATGAATGGAAAGAAACCTAGTTTGAACCATCTACGTGTATGGGGTTGCTCATCAGAAATAAGGCTATATAATCCACATCAAAAGAAACTTGATCCTAGGGCTGTCAATGGATTATTTTTTATTGGCTATCCTAAAAGAATCAAAAGGGGTATAAATTTTTATTGTTTTAACCATAGTACGAGAATAGTTGAATCGGGTAATCTTAGGTTCATTGAGAATGGTGAAACTAGTGGGAGTTGTGAACTGGGAAAGGGTGGACATTAATGAAATTCGGGTGGAAAGTTCTTTCACCTGAAGTTGCACCTGAGGTAGTTGTTTCTTCACAATCGAACAACATGCAGATGCACTGATCTCACTAGCTAAAATATATATAATCAATGAACTTGTCACAATTCAATTAGAGGATAGTGAACCACAAGTACCTTTAAAGCGCTCTGATACCAAATATAAGAATAACTTTTATGATTTCAATTGTGAAATCTATCCCAAGACCATAATCTAGATTTAGTTTTAATTCAACCCTGGTATGCTTCTTAGAGAAGAAGAAAGAAACACTAACCTTTAATCCATGCTTAGTGAAGATAAATTGAAAGCAATGCACCAATTGATTTTCTCCTCCCTTTGGCCTCTAATCCTTTATGATTCCCTTTGATGGACAAAGGAATCCAAAACCTCTTCTTATCACGTTTTGTTCCCTTACGGTGGCTTATACGTTTCTTACGTAACTGTTATCGCGACACAATCGTAACTCTTCTCTCATATAAGAAAAAGTCACTTTGTCACATTTTGATAACCACCACACGCGAGTATATATATGTGTGTGTATTGTGCCTTTTAATTATCACATCTTTTCATTTTGTACTCTTTCAAGTACAAACTATACTTTATATGTGATTAATATACATCCAAGCACAACTATAACACATATACATAAATGATTGTATATAACTATTATAGAAGAATCATTTATAACTAACAAGGCAAGGAAGGAGGGTTATCAATACACCCATATTCTAATTCTTTTATCGAAACCGATCCATCATGGTATCGTCTTTTATATTAGAATATAAAACATTAATACGAACTTGAACTTTGTATCAAACCAATATACACATAGGTCATATAAGAATATAAAATATTCTTACATTCTCCCACTTGACCTTTATATTGCCTTAAGAGTTCAATAACTTTAATGTGCAATTTTACATCAAGTTCATCAGATTTTTATAAAATAGAACAATGTTGTGTAGGGATAGCTCCAATTCAGAAGGGAGATAAGTTTTGTAAAATGTAATGTCTTAAAAATGAATTGGAGCATAAAGAAATAGAAATAATTCCTGATACATTAGTGGTTGGGATTTTGAATATATTGGAAACATAGTCAACTTGATATCAACTTGATAGCGACCGAGCGGGATGGACGCTCGGTCGTTACGTCGTCACCGAGCTTGGCTCGAGCTCGGTCGCTATGTAGCGACCGAGCGGGACGGACGCTCGGTCTCTACGTAGCGACCGAGTTGTGTGCATGCTTGGTCGCCGCGTATCGATCGAGCTTGGCTTGTCCGTGGTCCGATTGCCGTACTCGAGCTTGTCTGCGGCCGAATTGGATACATGTTTGTTTCCTTCGTACAATCGGAATTGAGATTTGATTGAGGTTTGAATAAGATTTTACCGCAAGGCTCTTTGTAAAGATATCTTTACGAAGATTACTTTTTCGTAAAAACGTTCATGCTGACTTTTACGGACTTTCAGGCATTGATTCCGTCGTGACCGATTTTGACCCCAACAGTTAGCCCCCCAGCTCGTTAGAACCATGAGCTTCTAGCGTGAGGTTCTAGCGAGTGGCTTGGCAAGTTAGGCAAGTTAGGTGAGTTAGGCGGAATTAATGGTTGAAAAAGTCTGTGGTAAGTGATCTTCTCTCTCTCCTAAAAGTAGAAAACGCGATAAGATTGGGGCTGCGCCTTATGACGGCTTCCTAGGTACCCTTGTTGAAGGGATCAAGCCTTTCGTAGTTCGTCTTGGAGTTAAGGTTCTTATGACTAGTTTTCCAGTGGGACCTTTATGGTTTAGTTTTTATGTAGCGATTATAAGGCGTATTGCTGCCGATGGCATTTTGTATGGGTGTAGAGGGAAGACTACGAGTTGTCATCTCGTAATCTAACTCTATGTGAACTGCTATATCCGTAATCTGTTTTGAGAGTTTTCCGCAGTGTGTAAACTTGCGGGATTTCTGAAGATTCTCAAATAATGGCAAAGAGACAAATTTTGGGATCTCGTATCAGGGTGTTTGATACTATGCCTAGAGATGTTAGAGACCAGTGCGCTGGGTTTAGGGCAAGACCTAGGTTTACTCCTGGTTTTAGAGGGTGCGATGACTAATTCGACTTACGTATCCCGTTTCAGTTTCATCCTGATTCCATACCGATTTAAAGTCCGCGATAGGTTCTCGGCTTATACGACTTGTATGGTTGGAATCGAGCATCTCTCCGGAGATCGGAAGTGCTGGACCAAAATTTCGGATTTCTTTTATAGCGCTATTATCCTTGTTTCGGATGTACGAGAGTCATCTCTACGAGATGGCTAAGTCTGTTTAGGACGTTGAGAGTTTGTTGTGATCAGCAACAAACTTAAAGGTAAAAAATACCGTTTCGAGTCTTCGCGAAGGATATGTTTTGAGAAGATTTTAGTGCGTATGACTGTCTGGTCTTCCAAGAAAATGTTTTTATCGAGGAAGGAAATTTCGTCGAAGAACGAATCTTCAGGCGTCTGCGACGTCTCGCGATGCTGAAGATTTGTTATTCTTTCGTATGCCGTGTTTCGGGCTTGAAATGTTCGCGGGTTTGTAGGTGTTTCGCGATGTTGCAAGGGTTTAGTCTTAGTCCTGCATTTGAGAAACATTCTGGTTTGACTACGAATGTTCGCAGCCAAAATTGTTGTTCCTGTTTGGATGCTAATAGTTTTATTTGCGATCGAGGAATTATGACTGAGGTGTCATGTAAATTTGTCCATGGGAACAGGCGTTTTCCTTCATAGTGTTTTGTGAAGTGTTGGCCTTCCGAGATCTATTTCGTGGATTCTTTAGGATGTTTCGTATAGCTCTAGGAGCTTTGTTATGAATTTTCCTTACATGCCGCGTATTACGGTTAAAACGTTGCGGGCTTGAAGGAGCGTATTGAACTTGGTCAATTTTCGAAAAGTTTAGATTTTATGTTAACCGTTTGGTTGTTAGGACTTAGTTTCGTTACGGAAAATTTATCATATGATTTCCGACTGTGGGCTATACGATAATTTATCATATCATATAACCGGTTTTACGAAGGTTGTAAATCATTGATATGTATACATATGTCAAAGTAGCGTTGTTTCTGCGGGTTTTACAAGAAACGTTCCTGCTGTGATTTTGATCTTAGGTGAAAGTTGCTTGGAGTTACTCATGGAGTGTTACCGAAGTTTATTTCAATACGATCTAGTCGCAGAACGTTTTTCATAGGTTTTTTGAGAGGATTCTCATGACACATTCGTTTCTTGAATGAATTGGTCATCCAGAGGTGGATCTAGCTAACCATCGGGAGGAAAGTGCTCCTTTTAACGTGCACGATGCTACATCTATTCTCGAGTTTTCTTCGTCGCAAATGTTTTCGATGCTTTTCCGTGACTTACTTGGTACAACGGAAACTGAAAGAAATGATTTGGTGATTGAAGATTTCTCGTAAAAATTTTTTAAAACGAAACTAGCTTTCTGAAGCCGGAAAAGGCTTCAATACTTTGGCTAATCGTCGAGTTTCAGTTTGATATTGGTACAACTTTTCTGTACGCTTGATTGCGACAAGAAATGATGTATAGTTTTTGAGATTATGTTCATGATCGTCTGGATATGTTGCTAGCGTTTAGACGAATATTAAGATTGTCGTTTGCCTATTCTTGACGATTTGCAGAAGTTTTTGAAGTTTGGGAGTATACGAGTATAGTATACGTACCTACTCCCCCCTTTTTTTACGAAAGAAAACGGTTGAACCGATACTTTGAAGGGTTGTGTACGTTTCTTTTTCTGATGTTTGGAATGGTCGATAATTCGGGACGATTTATAGACGACGCTTGGACTGTGATTTGGTTGTTTCCAAGTTGACGACTTGGGATATGTCGGTTCCGAGAAAATTGCCAGAAATGAATCGGTTTTAAGATGACGTTCATGTCTCTAACTTTTTCTCTCTTTAGGAAGCGAGCTTGATATGCGTGGCGATCGTTTCTCGACTTTCGGAGAGTTTAGATCGGTTTGCAAGATCTGGATGAACAATTATGGAACAATATATCGAGACAGGAAAAATCGCTTAAAACTTAGTTCGCTAGACTATCCGCCTAGGTTTTACGTTCCCTAAAGTTCTATGGCAGCCTCAAAGTAATTTCCTACGAAAATTCCAAGTCTGATTTCAAAAATTTCAAGTCGGAAATACCTTAGTTCTCTCAAAGATGCAGTTTTGTTTCTTCTCAGTTTTGCTTGCTCATTTCCCTTTCCTCTTCTCGTGTATGTTCGCCATTTCCGATATTGTTGTTTATCCTTTCCGATATTTATCTTCCGAACTTGACTGTTATCTTCTCCTTAGATAAGACGTCGATTTTTGTAAAAAGGTTCAACGTAATCGTATAGTTAAGGCAGCTAAGATGTTGAGTTAACCGTTGCCGTTTTATACGATTAATCTGAATCCATGCGAGAGAACAAGTCTTTGCGGTTTTTTTTTATCGTAAAGTTTCAATGGTAACTTCGATAGAAACAAGAGACGTTTCGATCGAGATTTGAAGGAGAATACAAAGCTGGAGGTAAGGGCGAGTAAGAGCAAGCGAATGAGTTTAGACGAGTCTTATTTGTTTTTGTCGTAAAATCTCGATGGAAACTCCGATTGAGACAAAACGAAAAGCGTTTTGATCGGGATTCAAAAGAGAACACAAAGGAGGAGATTTTTGAGGCCTTACAAGGTCGCAACGTAGCGACTGACAGTCTGACAGGTGGCTATGTAGCGAGTGGAAGCAAGCCGAGAAGAGTCCTACTTGTTTTCGTCGTAAAATCTCAACGGAAACTCCGATTGAGACGAAACGAAAAGCTTTTCGACGAGGATTCAAAAGAAAACCTAAAGGAGGACCTTTCTGAGTACTTACAGGTCGCTACGTAGCGACTGACAGTCTGACAGGTCGCTACGTAGCGAATGGAAGCAAGCCGAGAGGCAGCCTACTTGTTTTCGTCGTAAAATCTCAACGGAAACTCCGATTGAGACGAAACGAAAAGCGTTTCGATGAGGATTCAAAAGACAACCCAAAGGAGGACCTTTCTGAGGCCTTACAGGTCGCTACGTAGCGACTGACAGTCTGACAGGTCGCTACGTAGCGAGTGGAAGCTAGCCGAGAAGAGTCCTACTTGTTTTCGTCGTAAAATCTCAACGGAAACTCCGATTGAGACGAAACGAAAAGCGTTTCGACGAGGATTCAAAAGACAGCCCAAAGGAGGACCTTTCTGAGGCCTTACAGGTCGCTACATAGCGACTGACAGTCTGACAGGTCGCTACGTAGCGAGTGGAAGCAAGCCGAGAAGAGTCCTACTTGTTTTCGTCGTAAAATCTCAACGGAAACTCCGATTGAGACAAAACGAAAAGCGTTTCGACGAGAATTCAAAAGAGAACCCAAAGGAGGACCTTTCTGAGGCCTTACAGGTCGCTACGTAGTGACTGACAGTCTGACAGGTCGCTACGTTACGAGTGGAACCAAGCCGAGAAGAGTCCTACTTGTTTTCGTCGTAAAATCTCAACGAAAACTCCGATTGAGATGAAACGAAAAGCGTTTCGACGAGGATTCAAAAGAGAACCCAAAGGAGGACCTTTCTGAGGCCTTACAGGTCGCTATGTAGCGAGTGGAGAGTTGGCTTGAGCTCGGTCACTACGTAGCGACCGAGCAGTGTGCGTGCTCGGTCGCTACGTAGCGACCGAGCAGTGTGCGTGCTCGGTCGCTACGTAGCGACCGAGCAGTGTGCGTGCTCGGTCGCTACGTAGTGACCGAGCAGTGTGCGTGCTCGGTCGCTACGTAGCGACCGAGCAGTGTGTACTCGGTCGCTACGTAGCGACCGTGCAGTGTGCGTGCTCAGTCGCTATGTAGCGACCGAGCCGTGTGTGTGCTCGGTCGCTACGTAGCGACCGAGCAATGTGCGTGCTCGGTCGCTACGTAGCGACCGAGCAATGTGCGTGCTCGGTCGCTACGTAGCGACCGAGCAATGTGCGTGCTCGGTCGCTACGTAGCGACCGAGCAGTGTTCGTGCTCGGTCGCTACGTAGCGACCGAGCTGTGTAATCGTTTTGTTGTGTTTCCTTTTTCCGCGATTAACCTAGGGGTTTTTCAGCGGTTTTTGGGAGAACAAGTTTTATCCTTCCGAAATGTTTTCGGAAAACGTGTTTTTGTAAAACGTGTTTTGGTAAAACCCTTACGCATCGAGATTTATTTTCTCCGGCAATAAGCCAAACTTACGGGGTTTGATAAGATTTATCGTTTCCCTTTATGTTTAGAAAGAGAAATCGCGGGCATGTTTTAGTGCTCTTCTTGTGGCGGAAGGTCGCGACTAAGTTTTCGATTTTGTCGAACAATGCGGCGTTTGCGTAAGCGTTAACCATAGGAGCAGTCAGTGCTGCGAGTTTGTCTTTCATATATCCAGACATTGTTCCGATCAAGCATTTTGTGGCCATGAGTAAGAGTAATCCGTAACCCCCCCTCCTTCTAGCGCCAAACTGTGGGAACCGAAATTCGCACTGTCGATTTCCGTTTAAATAAGGAAACTAGGAAAACCCTAATTTCCCAGAGGTCCCGGATCTCTGCGAGAGCCAACGACAAGTGATCGAATATATGCGGAAATCATGAAAAGATAACAAACGAGTTTAGAGAAAACAGTAGATCTTATTTTGAGTCCGCGTAAGAGCGTTGCAAGCATTACAAGGGATCATAAAAGCTTTGGCCGCAAAGGCTGTCAGCGAGTTACTTAGTTTTAGCAGCCTAAAAGCTCAAACCTATTTGAGTCGCAGCTCGATAACAAAAGACGAAAAAGATAAATAAAAGGTTTTTGATTGATTTCAGACTGAACCTTGTTAAAGGCTGCCTACGTACCCCTTTCGAGGATCAAGCCGAACGTAGTTCAATTGATAGAGCTGGACAAGAGATCGAACTGCCTGGGCGAGTTCGTCTAGTAATTGAGTGCCAGTCGTAGAAACCGAACTTGTCGAGAATAAAGCGTAAAGTTTCTAAGTGCAGAGAATTCCGAGTCTAAAAAGTTCCTCCCCATGCCTCTCGCCTAGGACTCCTTAAATACTAGCTCCAAGGTCGGTTTACGCTTTTACGCTTTTACTCTTCTGCCCTTAAGCCGTCATAGCATAAAATGGAGATATTCCATTTTTTCCGATCTTCGTATTTATCCTCAAAATTTCGTATTTATCCGCGGAAACTTGACATTTATCCTTCCTTGCGCGCCAAGCGTAAACCGTCATACGGTTTATGGGCTTTTGGTTAAGAAATCGTAAGTTGGGCCTCGAGTCGTGTCTTAGGTCCCTTTGGGCCGTCTTCCGACTCGAAACGTTTATTACGACTTCTTTCGATAAAGAACGAACTTTCTGCGGTTTTTACCGCAAAGTTTGATTGATGTCTTAGAATGGTCAGAAGACATGAACTGAGTTCGCTACGGTCTTCGGGAGATAGCTTCGTAAGATAGACGAGAATGCATGAATTGGTGTCGTATCGACGTTTCGGAAGAGTTTGGTCGCTACGTAACGACCAAACAGCACGCACGCTCGGTCGCTACGTAGCGACCGAGCGGGACGGACGCTACGTAGCGACCAAGCGAGATGGACGCTCGGTCGCTACGTAGCAACCTTGCTTGGCTCGAGCTCGGTCGCTACGTAGCGACCGAGCTTGGCTCGAGCTCGGTCGCTACGTAGCGACCGAGCGGGATGGACGCTCGGTCGCTACGTCGTGACCGAGCTTGGCTCGAGCTCGGTCGCTACCGAGCGGGACCGAGCGGGACGGACGCTCGGTCGCTACGTAGCGACCGAGCTGTGTGCATGCTTGGTCGCCGCGTATCGATCGAGCTTGGCTTGTCCGTGGTCCGATTGCCGTACTCGAGCTTGTCCGCGGCCGAATTGGATACATGTATGTTTCCTTCGTACAATCGGTATTGAGATTTGATTGAGGTTTGAATAAGATTTTACCGCAAGGCTCTTTGTAAAGATATCTTTACGAAGATTACTTTTTCGTAAAAACGTTCATGCTGACTTTTACGGACATTCAGGCATTGATTCCGTCGTGACCGATTTTGACCCCAACAATATACTTTAAGTTCAACCACATCAAAACTTTATACATGCTCGGCCGAAGTTCAAAACCATATCTTACATATTACAAAACGTACATGTTTGCAAAAGGTAGCAAATCTACACCAACAGCTTTTTGCTCCTCCGATCCCAAATGGAACCTACTACTACGGGTTATCTGCAAAACAAAGAGTCTAATGAGCAACTATTTTGCTCAGTGAGTCGGGTTTCCTAACAATTATTTATCCCCCCATTATGCATCAAACATTAAGCAACAAGGATCAATTATATTAAGAAATATGCAATGCAAAAATAAAGCAATCATGTAAACAAACTCTTCACGAGTGGTTAGATCATTATTGATCATCGAGGACTGCCTCTCGCCATTGGTTCCTATCTCGATACGAAGTCCATAACACATCCCTTCTTGCGTCCATTGACTCTAAACACAAAGTCTAAAAAACCGATGGCCCGGATAACACACTTGCCGCATCGTCATGCAGCTACACTGTCGAGGGTAGCTAGCCCTATCACACGTGTCTTCGCGTCCTGCCCGGAACTAATTTTGGTAAGGCCCCGGACAAGGCACGGGCCTCGAGTGGACACCAATGACTCTCACAACACTCAACCCGAGTGTCGGACTCTCACGGATCAAGTCCGTGGATTTACGGGTTTTCCCGTTAAGATATGATCAAACATGTTATATTATCTGAGCCGCGGCCCAAACAATATAATGCAATGACATAAGTATATGCAACACAACATCAATGTATCACAATCATGTTATACCCCTCGAGCCGAAGCCCGGCGATATAACTCAATATCTTTCACAAACATGAATCATTATCATATCATTATATATCTAAACGCGCAACCTAGCAATGCATCAACCAATACTCTTGTTTTGCAGGCGCTAGTCGCACACACAACAATTATAACCCATAACCGAGACTCACCTCAACACTTAGATGAAAGTTTTGGACTGGAAACGCTTCTATCTTGCGGTCAGCTTCACTTTAAACTTTTATCGGAAAGCTCTAGAACTTTAGAAATCTAAATATAGGAAGGGTAGGGTAAGAAAGGCTATCCAAGTTCTAACTAAAAAAAAATAAAAACAAAATTTAAATAAAAAGAAAGCTAAAGACAAAAACATTTTACCTTAGGGTTTCGACTTTTTTGAGTTGCTATGGTTAGGGTTCTAAGCATGAGAAATAACTAAGGGGCTGGTCTGCTATTTATAGGCTGGAGAATGAGCTCATGGGAGGGTTTTGGTCGTGCATAGCAAGCAGGAGGTGTCCTGGGTGCCCCATGCAACAAATTGGAGAGAGATTGGTGTGCAGCCACAAATCTGTCCAATTAAAACAAATTCTGTGGCCAGCCACCATTTCAACCAATAGGACATAAGCAAGAGCTGCTTGGAGGATTCTCCAGTAAAGGAGTAACACATGTCTAGCTGCTTAAGGAGGTAGACAAGCAGCTGCATCCTCCAGAAGCTTCCGGATATGCTTAACACATCGTAGATGAGCCCGAATGGGCCGTATTTAAATCCCGAACATGTTATAAGCTTATCCGAGCTGGCGGAAATGTTTCTCCTTGACAAAAACCTAGATTTCTTAGACCAAAATATTTCTAAAATAACTCTAAGGTCATTCCTATCTTAAGGCCTTATAATAAATTTTAGATTAATTTTCTCGTCCGACTATGACGTTCTAGGCCGAACCGCGAGCATTTTCAATCCACTAAACTTCCTGAAGAATTTATTTCTTCAGATGGAAAACTATTCTAAGACTTTCTAAATTTTTCTTATGTACCTTGGGATCCACAACATCCACGGGAAAAGATCAACCCGACTTCCACTTACTTGAGTAATTTTCTCGGCTGTTACAAGATTTTTCCTTGCCTGCGTTTTACTCCTTAAAGAGGGTTATTACAAGGCAACCCACTATTAGGTATTTTACTTTGGTTTTATTAGCTAGCATTTAATTTCTTTCGTTTTATTTCTTTCAGATTTAGGAGACCCAAGTAGGAGGACTTGAATATCGACCGACGACGAGACGTCGACATCGTTCGACATAGGCAACCACACGACGATCGATGTAACACTTAAACATCGATCAATATCTAATCCGGTCAGATGTATCTTCCCTACTTGTTACATTTCGTACATCATAAACTACTCATCATAACTACGGCTGTGTTACACTGGGATAGTGTAATTTAAGTCTGGGGGGAGATTTACTGATATAATTTATTTTATTCTTATGTAAAAAGGAATTTCAAATAAGTTATGCTTAGCTATTGAAAATAGGGACTATAATCTTATATTGATTTAAACATGAATATCTAACCAATCTTTAGCACCATTTTAGATTTACTGATTGCAGATAGCACTAAAGATGCTAAAGCGGATCAACCTATCAACTACACACTTGCCTTGAACCGTATGAAGTAACCAAAGCTGATTTCCAACACTAAACCTGACATAACCGCTTGTCTTGGGGCTTGGTATACATGGGATCAGATTCTTCAGATAGGTCTGGAAGGTAACGCCTAGTTTAGATTATTTATCACATTTTCTCTCTCTAGATTTCGACCCTAGATTAGTTAGTGAGTATATAAAAAAAAATATTTTTTTTTAAAAAAGAAAAAAAAAATATTTTTTTTTAAAAAAGAAAAAAAAAAATAAAATAAGATCTATTGTTTAATTAGGATGAGTCTGAACAGGACTTGGTGGCTAAAACCATTAAGGCTTGATTCATAAGGACTCAAATAAAAGAGTTCGAAACGGGACTTGGAGGCGGCAATCTTCAAGGCTCGCATTCGCAAAGAACTCTTGGATATAGGTCAAAAAGAAGTGAACAGAACTTGGTGGCAATCACCATTAAGTTTTGATTCATGGAAGCCTGTCCAATCTTGGTCACTGATCCTGCAATGGAAGCAGACTTTGACTCAAGAGAGAAATTTAGAGAGAGAGAAACTAGGAACTAACTTTTACCTGCAGCTCCAGATACCTGTCTGAAATCCCTGCATCTGTGATCGATACTCCCAAGGTAAAGCATTCACTTTATATTTATGCTAAGAAATAAAGTCAGTAGAGGGGATGTCAGACGTGAATTGATGAGTTGTGTTATGTTAGAAATGGTTGCTAAGCTAGGATATTGCATAGTGTGCTTTTGTGACTAGGACTTTTTAAATGTGGTTGCAAAATTGTTGAGGAAAGATTTCTATGTTCAGGTGCATTTCGGAGTAAAGCTATGACTTTGGAGCATTTTGGAGCATAAAGGATATTTCACCCGAGCTGACCACTTAGAGGTCGATGAGAGGAAGAATAATCGATCGATGTGCATCAGTGCTGACGATCGATACTAAGAAATACCTCGACAGATGAAGATTAATATCGATCGATGTACACAAGTACCATCGATCGATGTCGAGACACCAGACGCAACATTTTAGATTCAGCAGACTTAAAAACCAAGGCCAAGCCAAATTACCAAAATGCCCTCACGAGTTTTTAACCTAGTAGAATATATACTGCAAGTGTTTTGACGGCAGAAAGAACAGAGCTTTTTCTAGACCTAGTTATGTTACAAGTTTCATTTGGAGAGAAGATCACTTGTGATTGGAACTCCTTGTTTCTATTTCTTTTCATTTATTCTATGAGTTCTTATTTCTCTATTGATATGAATTGCTTTGCTATGTCTGAGTAGTTCAACTGTTAGATCCAGGGTTCACATAGGTTTGTGGGATTAGCCCCAAACTATAGATCTGCCTTGTTGTGATATTCATGATAGATTTGTATTCATTGCTTGTTTTAGCCTTGCTAACTAGAACTTGATCATAGGATTGCATATTCAAGCACCCTTGTTATCCCATCCTGACATCTATCTATCATATTAGGATTGCTAGAGAGGGCTAACCGTCAATTTAGAATCTTAGTAGGGCATTTAATACTCGCGCATAGGCCTGACTAGAACCCGTCGATCGATGTCCTCAATCGATCGATGTTGGCAAAGGTGTATCGGTCGACGTCTTAATAGACTATCGATCGACACTCTCTTGTGTCTGTATCTAACCGGTGAGACACAAGATCTAGTCTGTGAACCAGTGGTACATGCGACAGCTGATCACTGAGTTAAAAGAATGAGCTCTAATATATCATGCATGCAACAGTTAGGCATCTATAGGTATTATAATCTCCAACACCTGAATAGTGGCCCTGCATCTAATATTATTTCCAACCAAGTTACATTTATTATATACTCGCTTGTTACTATTGCTATTTCCTTAATACATTTACAACCTTTAGAATTAATAAACACTAGATTTAATTGTTCCCTAGCTCCTTGTGGATTCGATCCCTAAGTACTACATCTGAACCTCTTTTGATGAGAGTAACACTCCTTAGGGTAATTTGAGTGGTATCAATACTTTAGATTGATATATAAAGAATGTTTTTTTTCAAGTACAGGTTCCATATGATATTAGTCCTTGTCCGGACAAACTAACTATCGGGTATTGCTTTGTCGGGTTGAAAAGCCTAGAGTTATATCCGATAGGAGCGTTGGTGTTCTTTGGTTGTTGGTGTAAGGCGATCGGAAGTATTCTGAGAACCTCAGATCGACCATCGAGGAACATCGACCATGTCATTTCTGGTCATCTATGATCGGGGGTGTCACAAAGGTGGTATCAGAGCATGGCTATACGATGCTAGAATAGGACTTGTTTCAAATGTTTTTCGAGTCAAAATGAGTCGCAAGGATAACTAGGATATGCTGGCTTGTTCTATCATTTTAGGATAGATAGTCATGGGTAGTTACCTAACAGTGATATTTCATAGCAGAAGCACTGAGACAAGCTTGAACCTGTGGCCGTACTTACCGACGTTAGTATCATCAGGCTCGAGTTTGCTACCCTCATGGTGGGGTTCACTACCGTCTGCTAGAAGTCAGTAATCTCATGCCTTCCTGCCGTTCCTCCGAGTTTTAGTGGGGGTGCTAATACTTTAGAGAGATTTATGGGACATAATTGATACATCAAATAAATCTCCGGACTCGTGTGTTATCGATGTTAAGGTGGGTGTTGTTTGTGATCCGATTCAGAGCGATTGGACTACACATGATCACTCAGATGCACTTGGTCTACCTTCTCCTCATGTTGATCCAGTTTATGATGAGCCGTGCCAGGACTAGAGTCGTACAATCCTGAATTTTTCATCATTTGTTTTAAGCTTATAATTGATAGCTCGACTTTATTACAAGACGGTAGAAGCACATGAAGCATTCTGTTTGCAATGAGACATCATGAAGCTTCTGATGCAAAGAAGAAGAAGTTGGGACCATAAGATATTGAAGAAACGCTAAACCGTTTGAGGTATACTTTGGCTTGAGGCAGATTTGGGATAAAACACCCAAAGCAAAACATTGACGTTGCCAATATTCAGAGAATTACATAAAGGATTTGGTAGCAAGCTATTTGGAGATGAACGCGATGAGTTGTTTGTCGAGAGTCAAGAATTACTTCAGAGAGGTGAGATCGAGTTGGACAGATCTCGAGAGTTTAAGAAGTAGAATTTTCTAAACAAGATATGGGACCGATTGAAGATTCAGTTTAAGGAGTTATTACAGTGGGATGTTTCACCCAAAAGGTTCAGGTCGAGTTAATCATATACAACAATTTTAGCATCGAGATATGTGGTCGAGTGAATTTCATTCATTGATTATGGTTTGAAGAATAAGCCAAAGATCATACAGAAAATCTTTGGGATCTTAGCCAAGAATTTTGGAATAGATAAAAGACCATGGAGTTTCAAAGCTTTGAGGAGATGTTAGAGTATGACGTGAATGTTAAAGAAGCTATTATTTCTGAAGAAGTTAACCAAGTCATCAAGACCGTTTATTTTCCAACCGCTGCAGATCAAAGGTCAGTTTCAAGAAGTGAGTTAAGTAAGTTATTGGGGATGATTTTGGGTGTACATTTCATCAGATCAAGATCGAGGACCTTGAGCCGTTATGGTTGTGACTAGCAAGGACAGAATGGTCGTGATTGTCAATGTTTGGGAAATCCTGGAACGTTTGCATCATTCGCGCTTTGGTGGTTCTTGTGAAGAGTTAGGATTTTAGGTTACCCTTCCTCATGAAGTTACCCGATCTACGTTACCTATACCTAAGATAACACTTGTTGAACTTGTCCGTTTTTCCTTACCGTTAGTCCACATCCAAGTGTTAGGCTATTTGGGTAGAGCCTACTCTGTATAGTTCAGTGGACCGTCAAAACCCCTGAAAGGTCACAGGTTTGCTTCTTATCCCATTGTTTGTTGTGTGCATTTTTCAAATTTTATGAATGATTGAAATTTTTAAAAAATGTGAATTGTGATCAAGGTGTCGTAAGAGACCTTGCCTATGGATGGAATTTTCCGTCCATATTGTGTTTGATTCGAGAACCACACGTAGTCGTAGTTCCCGAGTAGTGTCATAGTTGTAAGTAGGATTCCATTTAGTGAATTCAAGTACCCGATCTTATTCTTGGAAGTACTGGCTGCCAGTTAAAATTTGTGGTATGCCTTTCCCCATTCCATAGTACTTCCGTTAGAGCGGTATGTTTCTATCTAGAATGAGATTGGCTATCTAGTTACCGAGCTCAATTATGATGTTGAGGAAAGATTTTTTTTTGGAAGAAAACTAGTCGCTAATGGCCTACAATGGTATTCTACCAAGTGTTGGAGCATCGTTCGTATCGGTCTTGGGAGTTGAAGACCATTTTGGAAAAGGTGAAGATGTGTATCCCATTATCTTGATCATTAGGAAAAGAGAAGATGACAAGGATTAGAATATAGTGAACAATCATATTGCTAGAGAATTTGAAGTTATGCTTAAGGAATTGGAAGAGTTATTGCTATCTAGAAGTAAGCTGTTCAATATTCTTGTTGAACCTGGATTCGCTGCAATAGCCTAGGTATCTCACCAAGTGGTTCTCGCCGAGTTCTAGTAGCATTTAAAAGATTTGTTTTAAGAAAAGTTTCGTTCGATCTAGATCTTTTCTGGGTGAGTGCCATGTCAGTGATAAAGAAGAAGGATTAGATTTTGTGGTTATGTTCAACTATAGCTGTCATGACTAATGTCAAGTATAAACTTTCTAAAGTGGATAAGATCAGTTGCAAGGTGCAAAAGATTTTCAAAGACGCTCGATGGATGCATCATGTTTTAGTAAATTCTACTGTTGGGAAATTGGAAGTTGGATCCGATAGTCAGCAAGTTGGAACAAGGATTTGTTGGAGATTTAAAAAAGAGGTTGCTACTATTGAATAATGGTCGTGTCTAATCATTGTTATCAAGATTCGAAGTTCTTTGGATTTGCTGGTTACCATCAGAAGTGTGTTCAAAATTTGGAACCCATCAACCAGTGAGCCGACTATCTGAGAAAAGTGTTACCTTGGAGTAAGGTAATATGATTATAGAAGTAATCAACCAGTTCGAGGAAGTCTCTATGTCTCTACACACATCTTAGCCTTGCATGAGCCTAATATGTCAACTAGTTAGGTGAATGCTGATGCAAGAAGATTGGATAATCGTTTATGCATTAGGGGAGCTAAAGAGGCATACTGAAAATTATTCAATGCACGAGTAAGCGTTGGCTACAGTTTTGTTTGCTCTTCAGAATTGGTTATCATTTCAGTATGGAGAAAGAATGCAAGTGTTCACTGATCAAAGAAAACATAAGAAACACAAATGGAGTTGCTTATCCTTTGAGGAGAGGGGAAGTTGGTGTCAATATTGAGAATGAACTAAAAAATCAAGAAGCAGAATCAAAATGATTGATTTGGCTGTTATACCAGAAGAGAGCACAGAGTCTCCAAGATCGCAAGTAGTAAATCAAGATGGCTTACTCGATTCTATCTGAGGAACACAGTTGATAAATGAGAACTTGAGGAAAACTTAGGAGGAGCTGAATGAAGATAATTTCAGTGGATTATATGAGGAGTGTTATGTACACAAGGATAGTTAGAAAAGATGTGGGAGAAGGAACTCATGTTTTACCAGAAGATTAAACTAGATGAGTAGAAAAGAGATGCTAAGTGAACGCCGAAGAAGATTGATGAGTTAAGGAATAGGTATAACCGTAAGGCATATGGGAATACCAAGGTTGTTAAGATATAAGAGGATGTATCAATACATAAAGTGTGAAGTCGTGGTACAAGAGTACTCAGTAAGTGAATCAAGCTTGGTATAGACAGACCTGTTGAAGCCTCGGTTGATGGGCATAAGAAAAAAAATCAGAAGGCAATAGAACTAGACTTGGTAATGGGAAACATAGGAGAGATTAAGTTGTTCAGAAGATTATGAGAAGGGTCTCAGATAGATCAGCAGTGTATAGAATATTGTAAGGGAAATCAATCTTGGAATGGGTGAGTGTGTGTATTTGAGAGTAGCACCCTTGTTCTGATTCATGTTGGCGTGATTGATTGTGCATGTTCTTGTTTGATTGTTGCACGGTTAATCACGTTAACATTCACCAGAGTCGAGATGTTACCTTCACGTATGGCGCATCACCTAATGTTCCACATTTTCATATTTTTGTTATGAGGGAAAGCCAAATAGAAAAGGTTGAGAAGTGATAGTCTTCAGAGACTCGTGATTGTTAGAAAAAGTATCAAGACCGCAGTTGACAAAAGTTATGTAGTAGTAATAAATTTTTTTCTTCCTCAAGTTGTTCGCTCAGAAAAGAAATGATTGATTGTAAGAGTTGAGGAACCGAAAATCAATTGTGTAAACATAGGCAGATTAAGATAAAGTCAGAGCTAATATCCAGAACACCTTTCAGAGACTGTTCATTAAAGTGTGTACATCTATGTTTTCAGAATTCGGGGACGAATTTTTTTGAGGGGGAAGAATGTCATAACCCTCAAGAGCAGATAGAATTTTGGTGGATAAATTCTTTAAGATGAGTTTGACGATAGGTAGATCAGAATTTAAATAAAAATCGACACGATGAATTAATCTTTCAACAGAGCTAGCTTTTTTGGTCGAAAAACCATCTCTTGATGGTTCTGGTCGAGTGTTAATTATTATTGTCAATTTTTATTCATGCTGGGTGATTTTATTCAGAGCAAGACGAGATTCGAAGGATGAAATATATTTAGTCGAAACAATCCGAAAAATATCGACAAAACTTTTAAAATTATTTCTGAACAGTCACATGCCTTGCACCTTCTAGCCTACTTGCTTCCTCAGTAATTAGGTCACATGACATGCACCTACTTGCTTACCTGCTTGCTCATTAAAAGTAAAATGCTGGTCACAACCTGTTTGCTTCAGCTGCTTGTATCTTTCTTCGGGGAAGGGAAATGTTCAGCTGCTTGTGCTGCTTGGTGTGCTGAAGCATGTCACCAGCTGTCTAACCTCAGCTTTATCTTTTGTGGGAGCAAACCCTCATCTGAAGCAACTCCTTATGATATAAAATACCCTCTTCTCTCCTCTGGACGTCCTGTTACTGCAAGAAAAACCATAGAAAAATTCAGAGAGAAAGAGAGAAAGAAGAGAGAAAAATCTGTGAGTCTAAATAGATGATTGATGAATAGTGAATAAATATTTCTTGATTGAACGTACTGATTGTAGATGATTGATAGGCTTTGTCTCTTGATCAATATTGAATTGGTAATGTGTTTACTTAGTGTAAACACTTATTAAATATTATGAATGATCATAGAGGTTTATTCCAAACCTTAGTACTTGTTCTCAAGTACTAATACATATGTATAGTATTAAATATAATTAAGTATGGAAGTATTAATCATGTGAAGTCTTATTATAAACCTGTCTTCCAAAATATTCTCGTATGAATGATGATTACCGTGAATTGGTCCTACGATATGGAACAAGGTCACGAAGACACGATGATGGGGTCGCACCCTGGAGGCCGTGTAACTGCATGCAGCGTTAGATGTTCAATTTTTGAATATCTGATGGCGATGATGGTGATGCTAACTCGCTAGACTCGTTTAGCCTTTGTGGTTTCTCGGGTCTGGTATATATATATATATATATAAATATAAATATGATTATATGAATGATATGAGAGACGGGAATAGGAAGTGAGGTATATGATTAGATTCACAATGATGGAAGTATATTCCTTATATATAAATATCCAGATAAGAAATATATTTCCACTGCATACAAATGAAGTTGATTGCTTGAGATATTATTAATATATGTTGGGGTGCGTGACTAGGCTCACTGAGTAAACTAGTTACTCATGACTCATTTGTGATGCAGGTAACCAATAGGCGGGAGACCTTAATCTAGGACGGGGAGGAACAGCATTAGCCAGCGGTAGTTTTATTATCCTTGCAAAGTCGTTTTGATATATCTTATGTATAAGATTTGTAGACCGAAAACCTCGAGGTTAATTTATAACAAATTTTGTAAGATGCTTTAGATTGATATATAAAGAATGTTTTTTTAATTACAGGTTCCATATGATATTAGTCCTTGTCCGGACAAACTAACTATCGGGTATTGCTTTGTCGGGTTGAAAAGCCTAGAGTTATATCCGATAGGAGCGTTGGTGTTCTTTGGTTGTTGGTCTAAGGCGATCGGAAGTATTCTGAGAACCTCAGATCGACCATCGAGGAACATCGACCGCGTCATTTCCGGTCATCTACGATCGGGGGTGTCACAGGTATAGTGCCAACGCAGATCTTCAGCCATCCTTTTTGATCTAAACATCCTCCTAAATTTGTCCTTGATTAGAAAATATCTAAGGACCTTAGCTTGAATCCCAACCTTTATCTCATTGTTGTGCTTATCATTTTCCCATCTTGAAACTTTGCATCTTGGACAGCTTTCTAGCTTCTCAAACTCCTTCCTATATACTATGCAATCATTCTTGCAAGCATGAAAGTTGTCGTAGCCGAAACCAAATATCTTCAGAAATTTTTTGATTGCATTCATACTCTTCGGAAGAACATTATCTTCAGGTAGCATGTCCTGAAGCAAAACCAACAGCTGATCAAAGTAGTTCTCAGACACACCACTTTTAACCTTGAATTTGTAAAGTTCCATGATTGCTGAAACCTTCGTGTGTTTGATACAATCCGCGTACAATGGTGTTTCAGTGTGTCTTAACTTTTTCCTAAATTCAGTTTCCTTAGCTGCTTCATCATCATCATTTGTCTCCACCGCATTGTCATTCGTCTGATTCGGACCAACTTCATCCATAGAGAATGTTGTCTTAAACAAATCAAATGCCTCCGTTTCACATTGAAGACAATTTTCTTGTTTAGTTTCTCTTCTCTCACCATGAATACTCCAACAAGAGATCTTATACTTTTTATCCATACCCCTAATCACTAGATGCTCGACTATTTTATCGAGTAACTGATGGCTTAAATTGCGGCAGTCTCTGCAAGGGCATAGCATATCAGACAGGTTTTTCAAACTTCTTGCTGATGAATTCCTAAAATTAATTGCTCCTTATGAGTACTCGTGACTATTCCTACATGGTAAATCATACAAAAGAAGTTAGCTTTCTTTCAATTGGTGAATACAGGTGAGCTCGAGAGATTTTAGGTTATACCTTGGCAGCAAAATCCACGTCTTATCCATATGCTTTCTTTCAATCGGCGAGTTGAAGTAAGATTCGTTGTGAAACGAGTTGCTCAAATCAAAGCTCACGAGACATAACACGATTTGTTCCGAAAGAAAACATGAATTGGTCTGAATAGTGTTCTGAATTTTTGGCCACGAAATGAGACAAAAAAATAAACGGCTCTGATCAAAGTTAGAGAGATAAATCAAACGTTCTAGGATTAATTAGTCTTCAGTCTTAGATGTTACTCCTCATTGGCTCAGAACAAGAACTGCTCAGAGCAAAGCTCACGAGACAAATAAAGGGTGTAGGATTAATACGTCTGCAAAAAGAAAGAACGGCTCAGATCGAAGTTGGCGAGACACATCCATCGGTGTATGACTCGCCACGAATTTTTGCTCCTCATTGGCTTAGAGTATTAATTTTGTTTTAAATGTGAAAATTACAATATAAAATAGGTAATTAGGCAAAAAAAAATAAATTAAATCTTAATAATTTAAATATCTGAATTCTAATTTTACAAATATTATTTCTTATAAATATAAAATTTTTATATGAGTTTTTATAAAATCCAAGAATCTAACTTATATGTTCATAAACACTAAGACTTAGTGTATGTACAAAGGCTTTAGGGTTTACGGATTAACAAATGAGTTTTTATAAAACTATCAACAAATGAGTTTTATAAAATTAAGATTATAGTATCATTTCTTATAGTTACAAAAAATCTGAAATCAAGAATAATTATTACAAAGATTTGGGATCAAAGACTTTAGGTGTAGGGTTTGAACTTTAGGGTTTAAATATAGGGTATAAGGAAGCTGAATAAGCGTCTCGTCGAAACCTTTTTAGCGTTTAGGAATAGCCAGGGACGATCGAGAGATGCCAAGTATGATCAGGAAGACTCTCCAGGTGATGAGGTTTCGGCCACAGATCAAGGCGCGAGAGGAAGGATGGTGTGACCATGGAGACAGGCGGTTGGGCGAATTTTGATTCTCGGATTTCGCTCTATCTCTTTCCTTATCCAAGATTATTTTTCTACGATCGTTGTTAGATTTTTGAAGGTTGTCATATGTTGCCCATTTTAGTTCTACGAAAGTTTTTCCGAAAAAATAATATTGAGTTTAATTTTACGACAATTATTCCGCAAAATGTTATCGATTTTAATTTTACGAAAGTTGTTTCGTAAAATGTTGTCGAGCTTAATTTTTGCGAAGGTTATTTCACAAGATGTTGTCGAGCATAAAATTTACGAGATTTGTTCCATAAAGAGGTTTTCAAGTTTTGGCTGTACGAGAGCCGTGACGAGGTTAATTATTGCAACCAAACTTAGTCAGAAGTTTTTTTCTTATCCGTGGGATTGATCCGTGGGAGTTTCGAGTAGTTTTTTCCGAAGTGAGATTTAGGTGACAAACAACGACAACTCGCGGAGTTTGTTACTATGAAAGTGATACTTGAATTCTTACGAAATCTTAGGCTTCAGAAAACATTTTAGCGGTGGGGATACGATCTCCCGTTTTAGGTTTCAAGTGATTCAATAGAAATCAACTTCGTCTCTCTGAAAGTTATTGGGAAGCAGTACAGCCGCGGGGGTTTTGTAACCGATTTGCTGCGCTTCCTTTTTCTACGATTAATTTAAGGGTTTTCTGCGTTTGTGGGGAGAACAAGTTTAACTTTTCCGAAAAGTTTTCGGAAAACGTGTTTTTGTAAAACACTTACGCATTGAGAATTCTTTAGCTCGGTAATGAGCCAAACTTACGGGATTTGATAAAAATTATTGTTTCCATTTATGTTTAGACATAGAAATCACGAGCTCGTTTCGTAGGAGCAGTCGCTGCTGGAGTTTTCGAATTTTTCGAGTACTACGGGGTTTGCGTAAGTGTTGGCCATAGGAGCAGTCGCTGCTGGAGTTGTTTTACCAGTATTGTTGCGAACAGCGATATTGTCTTTCGTATTTCCAAAAATCGTTTTGATCAAGCGTTCTGAAGCTATGAGTTAGAGTAATCCGTACCCCCCTCCTTCTAGCGCCAACCTGTGGGAACCAAAACTCGCATTGTCGATTTCTGTTTAAATAAGGAAAGTTACGAAAACCCTAATTTCCAAAAGATCCCATATATCTACTAAACCACATGCCAAGCAATCAGAACACAAAATAAAGACAAGAAAAATAAGAAATCAAAAAGAGAGCAAAATAGATCTTATTATGAATTCGCGTTTGAGCGTTAAAACAAGGTAAGAGCCTGAGCTACGAGAGCTGTCGGCGAGATTCCAAGTTCTAAAACCCTAAGACTGCAAAACCTAATTGAGTCGCAGCTCGAATAACAAAAACAGAAAGTTGCCAAAAATTACTCTAAGTGTTAAGTTTGCTATGAAAAAGTTCTCTCCCTTATGCATCTCGCCTAGGACTCCTTATATACTCCTCCAAGGTCGGTTTTAGCTTTTCCCTTCCTGCCCTTATGCCGTCTTAAGTGAAAAATGGATATATTCCATTTTTTCCGATCTTCATGTTTATCCTCGGAAATTTAACATTTTTTCCGCGGAAACTTATCTTCATATTTGTTTTTATAAAATAAAAACATAAACCACCACAGTATCTACGAGCCCATTCTTAAAGAATCATAAGTGGGTTTGTAGTCGCTTTTTAGACCTCGCGGGTTGGTCTCTACATAAACCTTTAGTTTGGTAGCTACATAACGACTGACTCATTCGTGGGTCGGTCTCTACGTAGCGACCGGCTCGTTTGCGGACTGGTCGCTATGTGGCGACCTTTTTTGGATCCTTTTCAGATGTTTTATGAACGTGCTCTTGGAATATGGGTGTTTAGTTTCAATGAATCAACCAAGATTAGTGTAAGATTTCACCGCAAAAGTTCTTCGTAAAGATTTATGTACGAAGATTACATTTCGTAAACACGTTCATGCTGATTTTTACGGATATTTGGATGTTAACTTCGTCGTGTCCGTTTTTGACCCCAACAATATTAATAACTTGTCGTATAATCTTTTCAATAAAAATTACACGAAATTCACAAATTGAGAAATATTTTTAGGGTAGTTTTAGACATTGAATCCATCGTGACCGATTTTGACTCTAACAATCTAGTTTTGATTAAGTTGGCAGGTTTCAAAATGAAAAATTGATAAGCGACAAATGTTAAATAAATTGAAAATTGCGGTATGCGTGGCATATGGAATCCACTTTTGACAAGATGGCCATTTTTTGGTACCGTTTCAGTCAGTTTAAACTAGATATGTTGATCCGCCGAAGAAAATATTATTTTTGAAGAACTACATGATAGAACAAAAATTTAAAGATGTGAAAACATTCACGAAGAAAATATGCCTTCATTAGCTATAAAAGTCTTGCGACCAACGTTACAGTTTTTTTTTTTTTTTGACGTTGAACCGCTATTCTATTACTCAAACTTGAGGTGGTCTGGATAGCCAGATCGGAACAGAACAACCAATAAAATGTAACTTCTTATGGAATGATCTAGCTGTTTTAGCTAAAAAAGTATGAAATCTGATTTTGCGCTCGTGGAACATAAGAGATATTGAAATCCGGGAAGCATATATGTAGCGTCTCTATCCTCTCCAATTTCGTTGCAAAGCTTGGCCATGCATGAGGTTCCTTAATCATTCCAATCAGCTCCTTGCAATCTGTCCTGAAGCTCTGGCATGACAAATGTTAAAGCATATTTTTCCATCGCCCACCGCAGTGCCTCTACTTCCAAATGCAAACTGATTCCCATCTAGGGAGATTCCGTGTCCCCGTAAGTTGAATGTTCCCACCACTGTCCATCCAGACCCTTCCACATCCACTGAATTGAGCAGAGAATGTCCAAGATCCATTTAGCAAGTAAATGTTACCCATGCTTATGGCTTGGGGTTCCTCCCTGTTGTTCTCTTTTACTATTGGTGGTACCATCTCATACGCATTGATCCATGCCTGACATTCACTTTCTGCATACCGCACTAGCTTCAAAGGGTCTCTATCTATCTCCCTAAATAGTTTATCATTTTGAGCCTTCCAAATATACCAGATTATCCAGGGATAAGGGCCTCTGTCTTGTTCTCGTTCGATTATATTGTTCTTCCTCTAGACCCATCCATATTTATATGGTTCCATCCAGACCCATCCATATTTGTGTAGACGCTTGGTACTGGAAAAATATCAGGACTTGTTAGAGTTGATGATAGTGACCAAACTTGTTGAGTTGGCGGGCATTCAAAAATGGCATGAGTTACAAATTTCTCTTGGTCACCACACCTTGGGCAATAGTTATCAGACCTCATATTACACCTTACTAAGTTCCTCGTTACTTCCACATGATCGGTTAACAATTACCACATAAGATGACATATTTTTTTAGGCGCCTTTAATTTCCATGCAAAGGCTTGGAGCATAGTGATACTTGGCTCCAACACTTCTTTTTCTTCCTCTATCCTTAATAGATTTTGAGCAACCCAATATCCAAATTTAACCGTGTATTGGTCATTCCCTGTGTATCTCCAGCAGAACGTGTCTCGCCGATGAGTTGTGCTTATGGCCAAACTCCTTATAAAGGGTATATCAACAAAATTGACATAATGTTCCAGCAACATAACATCATATTCCTTTGATTCCTGATTAATGAGATCACTGACCCTCATATTTGGATGCATAACTACTGCTACAGGTGTAGCTGGCCTAGAAAATGTCATTGGAATCCATGGATCCTCCCACACTTTGACTTCATAACCCGAATGTATCTTCTGTCTTATCCCCAGTAACAAAAGCTTCCTTGCAGCAGAGATGCTAGTCCACACGTAGGATGTACAACTTACTGTATTTACTCTCAGTGGCGAGCTCAATCAATAGTATCTTCCCCTCAAGACTCGGACAACCAGCGAATCTGGATATTGTACTAGCCTCCAAAATTGTTTTGCCAATAATGCCAGATTGAACTCATGCATTAAATATTTAATCGCAGTGTGGTTGGTATGGACGATGACTCGCGAACCGACCAGATATTGGCGAAAATTTTCAAATACATAAACTATAGCAAGCAGTTCTTTTTCTGTTGTTGTGAAATTCCTTTGTGCCTCGTCGAGTGTTTGACTGGCATAATAAGCTGCATGTAGCTTTTTTTCTTTTCTTTGGCCTAGAACTTCTCTTACAGCGAATCGCTCGCATCGCACATGATTTCGAAAGGAAGATTCCAGTCAGGTGCTTGTACGATGGGGGCAGTTATCAAGGCTTTCTTTATCTCTTCAAAAGACTTTACGCATTATGGTGAGAAGTCGAATTTAACTTCTTTACATAGGAGGGAGGTGAGAGGTCTAGCGATTTTGCTAAAATCTTGTATGAACCTCCTGTAAAATCCGGCATGTCCGAGAAAACTTTTTTCGTCTTTTACGTTTGTGGGTGCTGGCAGACCGGTCATTACTTCTATTTTTGCCGGATCTACTTCTATACTAGTAACGGACACTTTATGTCATAGGAGGATTCCATTGTTAACCATAAAGTGACATTTTTAGAACGAGGTTCTTTTCTTCACATCTTGCCAAAACTTTACATAGGCTATTGAAACTGGATCCATATAATGAGAAATTGTCGATAAAGACTTCCATGAAATCTTCTATCATATCATTAAAGATTGAGATCATGCATCGTTGGAAGGTGGCAGAGGCATTACAAAGACCGAATGGCATCCTGCGCTATGCGAATGTTCCATAAGGGGCATGTAAAAGTGGTCTTTCTTGATCATCAGGATGTATAGGGATTTGGAAAAATCCAGAGTATCCGTCAAGAAAACAGTAGTATTGGTGATTTGCAAATCTTTCCAACAGTTGGTCAATGAAGGGTAAGGGAAAGTGATCTTTTCTGTTGGCAGCGTTTAGCTTCCTATAATCAATACACATCCGATGTCCAGTGACAGTTCGCGTGGGAATGAGTTCGTCCTTGTCATTCTTCACTACAGTGATTCCACCTTTTTTTGGTACGACATGCACAGGGCTAACCCAATTGCTATCCGAAATCGGGTAAATGACTCCAGAATATAGAAGTTTAATTATTTCTTTTTTAACAACTTCTTTCAAGTTTGGGTTCAGTCGCCTTTGGTTTTCCATTGACGATTTTGAACTGTCTTCTAGGTGAATCCGATGGATGCACAAATCTGGAGAAATGCCAGGAATATCCTCGAGAGAGTATCTGAGGGCTTTCCAATATTTGCGTAGTTTATTTAATAACAAAGCTAATTCTCCATTGGTCAGGCTGGCATTGACGATTATGGGGTATGAATTTTTATAGAGAAAAGCATATTTGAGTCCAGCGGGTAGCTGTGTTAACTCGATTTTTTGGTGTTTTTTCGGGATCCCATTCCTCCAATGGGGATGGTTGTCGGTCGACAGCTTTCAATAAATATCGATCAACATTGATTTCCGAAGTGTCATCCTCTATGTCATCAACGTTCGCTATTTTCATACTTGCGTCCATTAATCGTGTGTATTCCTCAGCTCTACTGTTGACACGAAATGTTTGTTCTTCACAAGATATGAGTATTTCCTCCTGGGGATCATCTGAGCACATGTTTATGAAAGGTTCTTCAGCCAATTCGCAGATATCATCCACATAGGAAGTCTGTTTATCGATTAAAGGTCATCTTATTAGCTTATCCATGTCGAAGGTCATCAGAATGTTTCCAATGTTTAGACTTATTCTACCTTCCTCGACATCGATTATCGCACCTGCTGTAACTAGAAATGGTCTACCTAAAATGAGGGGATCCTTTTCTTCATTTCGGTATTTCAGCACCACGAAATCCATTGGGACGTGACACTCGTTAATACTTATCGGCACATCGTCAAGCACTCCCTCAGGTAATCTAACGGATCTATCGGCCAGAACCAGAGTTATTTTGGTAGGTTTGAACTTGTCGTATCCTAGGGATATTGCGACAGAGTGCGGCATGAGGTTCACGCTGAAACCTAGGTCACAAAGGGATCGAGGAAAACTTTTATTCCGTATGTTGCAATCCAAAACAAAGCTGCCCGGATCGGGTCTCTTGATCATAGTTTCGCCAAGGATTATTGAACTTACTTCCTATAAAACCATCATGACGCTACAATCAGTAGCTGGAAAGATGTTGGATACCATGTCTTTTACAAATTTTTTTATTGAAGGTGATACTTTTATGGCATGACTCAATAGCATCTCCAACGTGATCTTGTCGAATGCTTTCTTGCATATTGCTATATCTAACTCTCGCTTAGTCTGCATCTTGTTAGGAGGGAAAGGTGGTAGAGTCCTATACACTCTTTCCATGGCTGGTTCAGCAGGAGTTGGGCGTCGATCGATATTGTTTCCACATTGTCGATCTATATTTACTGCAGTGTATCTATTGACGTTGATTCTTTCTTGTCGATCGATTTCCACATCTTCTTCCAACCCTACTTCTTCCTCCTCGAGGTCGATGGCCACTTCCTCAGTGTTGGGCAGCTCTTTCTCTCGAGGAGTTTCTAAATCGGTATAGGGATCATCGAGGATTATCGGGTGTGACCTATTCTCACCGGTTTCCTCAACAACAGCATGTTTTTCTGTGTTGTTGATTTCTATTGTGCTCGGAATTAGGCGTTTTCCGCTTCTTAGTAACACGACATTAACCTGACGTTTCGCGTTCACGTCAGTCCGCCCAGGTTGACGTCCTGCCTCTCTTTTGATGGCAGTTACGTTTTCCACGACCTGACCGTCCAGTCATTTAATGTGTTCACCTAAAGCGTCGAATTTCCTCATTAGCTCACTGAACATTATGTCTATTTTTCCGTTCAGGTCAGTGGCCAATTTGCGATTTCCCGTAAAATCTTGGTTTAGCCTAAACTTCACGCTGCCGCGGCGCGATCCAACAGTAGCATCGTCACTTTGAGTAAAGCTATTGGGACTAGGGATATTGTATTTATTTTTCAAGGTTTGGTTATCTATGAAATCTACTTGATGTTCTTATTCAGATAGGGTATCATCGTCAATTTGGTAAATCCCAAATTGGTTATGCTCCTCAAGAACGGAATGAAAAAAATTGAGAGATTATTTAATTTTGGCTAAAGGTAACCCATCAATTGTGTCAACTCTCCTTCCTCGCTCTATGTCCATCATTTCGTAGGATCTACCCGTAGCTATATTCTTGATCAGACGCTTTGCTTCTTCAGGGTTCTTGGTACTGAAACTTCCTTCACTGGCTGTGTCAAGCGTGATCTGGTAATGCAAGTTAATACCTCCGTAAAATTTATTAATGAGTTGTGGCTCTGAATAGCCATGATGGGGACATTCAAGTTGGTAGCTCTTGATCCTCTCCCATGCGTTTCTGAATGATCCCCGTGGACCTTGACGGAATGTGGAGATTTTCTTCCTTACATCCCAGTAACGCGTCTCATCGAAGAATTGATTGATGAAGGTACTCCTTATCTCCTCCCAGCAGGTCAAAGATCCTGTTGGTAGTTGATCTAGCCATTTTCTGGCGTCGCCTTCCAAGGAGAATGGAAAGTGTTTACAACGATTGTACTCGTCATCCATCATATCTACTAAATATTCGATGTGATCGTGTGGATGCTCTAAGATGGTCCCACAGAAAGGGTTTTGATGTACCATAAATAAACATTTGAGGCTAACCCCGGATTCCTTGGTATCATCTTTTGGTAGTTTAATGGCGGACCTATTGGAATAGGTCCTGCCAGGGTTTAAGTAGTCTTGAAAAGGCAATTTCCATTCATGATCTTTCTTTGAGATCGAATTAATTTGAACAGGGATTGCAGTCCCCTGTTCATTTGTAATCTGGTTATTTGCGTTGCTTAATTGACCTTTAGGTTCTCCTAGGACTACTCCCTTATTAGTATTATAGGTAAGAGAAAACTTACCTGCTTCTGGCGAGGTGTCATCGATCGATGTTTGATGTACGATATCGACCGATTTTTCTGTCGACTCGTCGCTTGATGTTGTTGCTGTGTTTTCGATCGATGCCCGGTCAAAATGCATGTCTTCCATCATGAAGTTCCTGTGTCAGCAGGAAATGAGAGAAAACTTTTAGCAAATTTAGTAACAAAATCTATATTAAATTCTAAACTTAATCTAATGGTAATAAGAAAGGGTCCCCGACAATGGCGCCAAATTTGATATCACTCAAATTACCCTAAGGAGTGAATTACTCTGTCAAATAAGAGGTTCAGATGTAGTACTTAGAGATCGAATCCACAGAGACTCCAGGATTACACAGTAGATTATGGTTTTGGAATAAATCTAGATTAAATGGTTTATAAGTTTTAAATCAGTAAATGGAGTGGTGAGCAAGTGTATTGCTCGATTAATTTGTTTTGGGATTGTTAACAATTGGGAGAAATAGATAGATTCAGGTATGTTCTTAGGTGTGATAAGTAAAACTTAATTTGGGTTTTTAGGGGTTTGTTAATGCTAATCATTCTTGACTTCAAACTTTAGATATAATCAATCTGACTATCTAATATGGATCTCAGATTTCAACTCTTGTATGTTAATCACGAGAAAGTGTCGATCGATTATTCGTTACGAATATCGATTGATACACCTTTCAAAATATCGATCGACAGGGCTATCGCTGCGTCGATTGATACTTCTTCCAGAGAGCTTTATGGACATGTTTAATATAAATTATCTAACTCACTAGACCAACTCTCGTCTGTATCTAGTCAGTTAGATCATGCTAGTTATTTTCAGGTATTGAGTCAAGCAATGGCTTGATCTCAATTAATCATAAATTTAGCTTTAAGCATAACTAGATGAAAGAATTATATTTCTAAACACCCTAACAATTGTTGTTGTCAGTTATACATTTATCAACCTATTGAGAAACCGAAATCTAACAATAAAGACTACTCAGACATATTCATGGAACACATAGTCATGATGGTCTGAATAATACTTAAATAAAATGAGTAAATAGAGTAAGCAACAAAATGAATAAAGGCATAGGAGTTCAAGATCTTCTCTGTTTTGCAGTGTTGATCTATCTCTCCAATTCTAAGCTCTCCCCTTTCAATGGTGGCTTCTTGCTTCCCCCAAACTAGGTCTAAAAAGGTCTCTAGGCAAGTCTGCCTCTAAAAATGATACAAAACCCTAATAAATAGCCTAACAGGCGGCCAAAGACTTAAAATGTAATTACTGAAACTTTTGTGAAACTTTAATTCTTCTAATTTGTCATTAACTCCAGGGTGGCTTTGCCTTCGATCGATATGAAGAGCTCAACATCGATCGATATTCCTTGGTAACTATCGGTCGATATTATGACAAATAATCGACCATCCAGCAAAGCTTAGAAAGTCTCGAAAGCGCTCTAAATACATCATTTTTTTCCAGATAGTACATGAACCTGTAATTACTCTAAATAGACTATATATAGTAATAATATATCTTAGAACACTCATAAACCATGGTTAAAATGGGTAAAATTCATGGACTATCAGTAATCCGTCAAAAACTTTGTAATAAAATGGGAGCCACCGTCGCTTATGACTATTCTAGGAACTCCAAATCTTGGAATAATATTGCTCTTGAAAAGCTTTATAACTACAGATGCGTCATTTGTTGGGGAAGCTACTGCTTCGACCCATTTTGATACATAATCAACAGTGACTAGTATGTATTTGGTCCCAGACGAAGAAGGGAAAGGACCCATTATATCTATTCCCCAACAATCAAAGACTTCTACCTCTAGAATAGACTTTTGTTCCATTTCATGTCAATTACTGATTTTCCCCCTTCGTTGGCGTCTGTCGCATTGTGCTATGAATGCATGAGCATCACGAAACATGGTCAGCCACCAGAATCCAGCCTGAAGGATTTTTGACACCGTTTTAATGGTTGCAAAAAGTCCGGCGTAGTCGGATCTATGGCATTGGAATAAAATATCAGGGATTTCAGTTTCGGCGACGCAACGTCTATATATCCTGTCAGAGCAATGTTTGTAGAGATATGGCTTGTCCCAGTGATATCTCCTAACTTCTCTTAAAAACTTATTCATTGTATACCCTCTCAACTCTTCTAGTTCTATGTCAGCAGCTAAATAGTACACTATATCAGCGTCCAAGGTCTGCTCTTTGAACCTTGTCCGACTGCGTGCACTTCCCGATGCAGACTTTCATCTACGGGGGAATAATTGTCAGGGTGAAGCTCGTTGTATGCGACGTTTACTTTTATATCGAAGGTGAGGGTTATGGGATTTATTTCTTTATTTAGATAATCTGGAGTGTCGATCGACATAGCATTGTCGTCGTCGATCGACATAGCATCGTCGTCGTCGATCGACAGTTTATCAGAAGTGAGACAAATATTTCCGACGAGAATCCGTTTGGTAATCGTTTTCCGTTCGTAAGAAGTCATCGATAGGAACGTCATCTTCTATTCGTAATTGGGAAAGATGATCTGCAACTCCGTTTTCTACTCCTCTTTTGTCTTTAATCTCCATGTCGAATTCTTGAAGAAAAAGTATCCATCGCAGGAGTCGTGGTTTCGCATCTTTCTTTTGCATTAAATATTTAATTGCATCGTGGTCAGTATGAACGATGACTCGCGAAGCAACCAGAACGATGACTCGCGAAGAAACCAGATATTGGCGGAACTTTTCAAATGCATAAACTACAGCAAGCAGTTTTTTTTCTGTTGTTGCGTAATTCCTTTGTGCCACGTAGAGTGTTCGACTGGCATAGTAAACTGCATGTAGCTTTTTGTCTTTTCTTTGGCCTAGAACTGCTCCTACAGCGAAATCGCTCGCATAGCACATGATTTCGAAAGGAAGATTCCAGTCAAGTTCTTGTACGACGGGGGCAGTTATCAAGGCTTTCTTTATTTCCTCAAAAGACTTTACGCATTCTGGTGAGAAGTCGAATTTAACTTCTTTACAGGGGAGGGAGGTGAGAGGTCTAGCAATTTTGCTAAAATCATGTGTGAACCTTCTGTAAAATCCGGCATGCCCGAGAAAACTTCTCACGTCTTTAACGTTCGTGGGTGCAGGCAGGCCGGTCATTACCTCAATCTTCGCCCGATCTACTTCTATGCCAGCAGCGGACACTTTATTTCCTAGGACGATTCCATCGTTAACCATAAAGTGGCATTTTCCCATACATAGGTTATCGAGAAAGTTTTTGAAACTGGATCCATATACGGAAAAATCGTCCATAAAGACTTCCGTGAAATCTTCTATCATATCTGTAAAGGTTGATGTTGGGGTCAAAAATGGTTACGACGGAATTACCACCCGAAAATCCTCGGAGATCGTATTTCCGAAAGAGTTAGTAAAAGAAGAGATGTAATTTTCGTAAAAATAACCTATACGAGGTTTTTACGAATAAGTATCCTTTGGGATTCAAACCGAACAAACCAAGCTCGGTCGCTACGTATACACGCCGTCCGGTCGCTACGTAGCAACCGAACCCGAGCCAAGCTCGGTCGCTACGCAGCGACCGAGCGATCGTCCCGCTCGGTCGCTACGTAGCGACCGAGCTCGAGCCAAAGCTCGGTCGCTAGGTAGCGTCCGAGCGATCGTCCCGCTCGGTCGCTATGTAGCGACCGAGCTCAGCCAAGCTCGGTCGCTACGTAGCGACCGAGCGCTCGTCCCGCTCGGTCGCTACGTAGCGACTGAGCGATCGTCCCGCTCGGTCGCTATGTAGCGACCGAGCTCAAGCCGAAGCTCGGTCGCTACGTAGCGACCGAGCACTCGTCTCACTCGGTCGCTACGTAGCGACCGGGCTCGAGCCAAAGTTCGGTCGCTGTGTAGCGATTGAACCTTTCCGAACATCGATACGACACCAGTCCATGCATTCTCGTCAAACCTTCGAATGCTATCTCCCGAAGACCATAGCAAGCTCAGTCCATGTTTCCCGCTATTCTAATTCATCGATCAAACTTCGCGGATTAGAAACCGCGGAAAACTCGTAGTAAACGTGTCGAGTCGGAAAACGGCCCAAAGGGACCTAAAACACGATTCGAAGCCCATCCTACGATTTTCCTAACCAAAAGCCCGTAAACCACAGCATGGTTTACGCTTGGCCCACGAGGAAGGATAAATGTCAAGTTTCCGCGGATAAATACGGAAGTTTTGATGATAATTATGAAGATCGGGAAAAATGGAAAATCTCCATTTTATGCTATGACGGCTTAAGGGCAGAAGACTAAAAGCGTAAACCGACCTTGGAGCTAGTATATAAGGAGTCCTAGGCGAGGAGCAGAAGGAAAAACTTTTTCAGAGCAAACTTAGCACTTAGAGCAATTTAGGCAATTTTCCGTTTTTGTTATTTCGAGCTGCGAGTCAATTAGGTTTAGCCGTCTTAGGGTTGCTAGAACTAGGAATCTCGCCGACAGCTCTCGAGCCCAGGCTTATACCTTGTTGTAACGTTCATACGCAGATTCGGAATAAGATCTACTTTGCTCTCTTTTCGATTTCTTATTTTTATCGTTGTTATTCTCGTGTTCTGATTGCTTGACGTGTGGTAATTAACAGATATCCGGGTCCTCTGGGAAACTAGGGTTTTCTTAGTTTCCTTATTTAAACGGAAATCGATAGTGTGAATTTCGGTTCCCACAGTTGACATCATGCATCACTGGAAAGTGGCAGTGGCATTACAAAGACCAAATGGCATTATGATGTATGCAAATGTTCCATAAGGGCATATAAAGGTGGTCTTTTCTTGATCGTCATGATGTATTGGGATTTGGAAAAATCCAGAGTATCCGTCAAGAAAACAGTAGTATTGGTGATTTGCCAATCTTTCCAACATTTGATCAATGAAGGGTAAGGGAAAGTGATATTTTCTGGTGGCAGCGTTTAGCTTCCTATAATCGATACACATTCGATGTCCAGTGACAGTTCGCGTGGGAATGAGTTCCTTTTTATCATTCTTAACCACTGTAGTTCCGCCTTTCTTAGGTACAACATGCACGGGGCTCACCCAGTTGCTATCCAAAATTGGGTAGATGATTCCAGCATCTAGAAGTTTGATAATTTCCTACTTAACAACTTCTTTCAATTTCCGGTTTAGCCTTCTTTGATGTTACACTGACGATCTGGAATCATCTTCTAAGTGAATCCGGTGCATGCACAGATCTGGAGGGATACCAGGAATATCGTCGAGAGAGTGTCCGAGGGCTTTCCTATACTTGCGCAGTTTATTTAATAACAACGCAAGTTCTCCGTCGGTTAGGTTGGCATTTACGATTACGGGATAAGAAATATTGTAGAAAAAAGCATACTTTAGTCCGGCGGGCAATTGCTTTAGCTCAATTTTTGGTGTTTTTTCCAATTCTCTAGAGGGGATTGTTGTCGATCGACAGCGGCCTTTAAATTTTGATCGATTTTGATTTCCGAATCGTCATCCTCCACATCATCGACATTTGCTATTCCTACACTTGCATCCATTAATCGCGCGTATTCATCAGCTCTGATGTCAATGCTAAATGTTTCTTGTTCAGTAGATGTGAGCACTTTTTTTCAGGGGATCATCTGAGCATTGGTCTATGAAGGATTGTTCAGCCAACTCAGAGATTTTGTCCACCTAAGAGGCTTGTTTATCTATTAAGGGTCGTTTTATCAGTTTTTCCATATCGAAGGTCATTAGAATGTTTCCAATGTTTAAACATATCAGACCTTCCTTGACGTCGATGATTGCACCAGCGGTAGCTAGAAATGGTCTACCTAAGATGAAGGGATCTTTTGGTTCATTCTGCTATTTCAACACAACGAAATCCGTTGGTACGTGACAGTACCAAAGTTAGTTTGGTGGATTTGAACTCGTCGTATCGCAGGGATATCGCGACAGAGTGTGGCATGAGATTCACGCTAGATACTAGGTCACAAAGGGATCGAGGAAAACTCTTGTCTCGTATGTTGCAATCTAGAACAAAACTGCCCGGATCATGTCTCTTGATCGGGGTTTCGCCTTGGATTAATGCACTTACTTCCTCTGACACCATCATGACGCTGTGTTCAGCAGCTGGAAAGCTGTTGGATGCCATGTCTTTTACATATTTCTTAATCAAAGGTGCTACTTTTTTGGCATCACTTAGTGGCATTTCGAACGTGATTTTATCGAATGCTTGCAGATCGCTTTATCTAATTCTCGCTTAGTTTGCGTCTTGTTAGGAGGAAAGGGTTGCAAAGTCCTATACACTCTCTCTACTGCCGGCTTGGCAGGAGTCGAGTGTCGATCGACATTGTTTTCATTCTGTCGCTTTGTTGGTAGATGCCTCTAGGCTGTGCTTGGCGTTCCAGGTGTTTTTCTTTGCAGCTGCATGGCTTATGCTGCTGATTTCCGAACCGCCCGAAATGACATGGATCACTCGGTCCTATCGCGGTGGCGAGACAGGAGGAGCTTCAGTTGGCTTACACGTTGTCTCCTTGCTTAGATGCCTCTTGGCCTTCTCGGAAAGGAACTCCCGGAGGTACCCTTTCCTAAGCAGCTCGTTGACCTCGATCTTTAGTGTGATGCAGTCCTCTGTTTTGTTACCGTGGTCTCGATGGAAGTCGCACCAGAAGCCAGGGTTCCGGAAAGAGTCGGGGGCTTTCATTTTCTGAGGCCACTTGATCTGCTTGCCCATCTGCCTCAGAACATTGATCAGCTCCAGCCTTGAGACGGAGATGTGAGAGATGTCTGGCCACGTGGACACTGCCATCCCTTCTGCCTTCTCGATCGGCCGGTTCTGGTACATGCCCCTGTTTTGATTCCCAAAGTCCCTAGCTAGTCTTTCAGAGGATTTCTCGTCTCGCTCGGTTTGGTCTGGTATGATCGTCTTGGGATCTTACTTTTGTTGCGCTTTGGCACGCTGGAGACGTCTTCCTCCCATTTGACCTGCGCCCAGGCTCGAGATAGGATGTCTTCCATGGTTTTGCACTGATATTTTGTCAGCTCCTTGTAGAGGTGTCCGTCGGGGACCAGACCTCTCTTGAAAGCAGAGATAGCCGTGGGGATACTGCATTCGAGGATAGCCACCTTCTCTTGATTGAAGCGGGCTATGTAGCCTCGAAGGGGTTCCACTCAATGCTGGACGATTTCGTAGAGACTGTCATAGGTTTTCTCCAGGTCCCTGGTGCTGGTGAATTGCTCCATGAACTTGTCGCGGAGAACCGCGAAGGAGGCTATGGACCTGGAGGGTAAGTTGATATACCATTGCAGAGCAGGTCCGGTCAGAGTAGAGCCGAAACCTTTGCACATGGTAGCTTCGCGTGACCCCTTTGGTAGTGCTACGGCGAGAATCCTTTGTCTGTATTGGGCGATGTGGTTGTCCGGATCAATGGTGCCGTCATACACCTTTATGCTGGGGAAAGATAACTTCCTGGACATCTCGATCAAGGTGATCTCATCCGTGAAGGGAGTATCGGCGTAGGAGTCGGGGTTGCTCTTCCGAATGGGGGAAGCAACCCCCGTGAGTTTCTCTACCTTGGACTGCATGGCGTCGAGTCTATCGGAGAACATCTGGTGAAGGTGAGCAATCATAGGAGACTCCGCTCTCGCTGCTCCGTCCGATGCTTCTTTATCAGGTTCGGGCTCCGAGTCGCTGTCCTCCACATCGTAGGTCTGGGCATCCTTGGACTTTTCTCGCGTAGATGCGTCTCCTTCCGGCGCCGTAGTTGGGAGATTCGCGCCTGTCCCAGAATTAGGTGTTTCCAAAGTCGGCATAGGGCAAACATGAGTCCAGAATCGATGCTTCTTGTTTCTTGCCGCGTTAAGGGCTTGGTTTTCGTCTCAGAGGGTAAGATTCTCTGATTCTAGCTTGCTGAGCTTCTCGGCCCTTTGCTCCAGTTGCTAGAAGTGATCGTTGAGATTTTCCTTTGGGATCTGTGATAGAACCAAACTAAGGATCACTCTTTCGGTAAGGTTGATATGAACTCAGATCCGAGAGGATTGAGAACTGATGGATCGAGGGGTGACACTAAGGGTTGCGGAATAGCCCAAAGATACTACCAGAGATTCGAAGGTTGCCGGATGTGACGCACCGGTCCAACACAACGAAGTTGTTCGCTTGGAGATGACCTCACCAAGAGAAATATGAGTGTTCTAAGCAAAGAACAATGAGAGACGACTCAAAAGAAGCAAAGGAAAATCGATATGATTTTATTAAGGGGATCATCACATACTTATAAGGTTTGTGAGTCAAAGAAACATAAAGACATTTGTGGGAAAAGACAACAAAGAAAATAGAAATGAATGAAAACAAGACATAGAAACTAGAAATGAAGACTTTGACTAAAGACTGGTCAAGGTGCGGATTCTTGTGTTGACTGGTCCAGATTCACAAAGATGTCCTGGTTCATTCTGTGGTGATCAGGTTCTCCGCGGTAAGGAGCAGGACGGACGTAAGGCTGCCCGCATGGTTGATCGTCGATGATCCATGAAGGGATGAAGAGATAGCTCGACCCAAATCTTCAGAGAGCTTAAGTATCCTTCCTTTGGAGTAGGTGGAAGCATCGATCATCATGAAATCATCAAAGTGGTTGGAAAGGTCGTGATCAGCCTGATCCGGGCGTGCGGTACGTCCCAAACGGGCCAGGAAAGATAGGCTAAGTGCGGAATCTGATTCTTCTCGATGATCATGGGTTCTGGCTTGACTGTTGGCTCTAGAATGGCGAATGGGTCGGGGAAGAACGCATGTGGTTTGGCTGATTCGGTCATCAGGTCGTGGATCCATCCTTAGGTCACGTCCGGGTGCACGCGGGTCGATCCGGTACAAGGTTCTGTCCGTTGATCTGGTACGGCTGAATGGCTGAACCTCAGTTGGACTGATCTGATCGTCCTGGTCACCATGCTGAGTCTGCTCCACGTCCTGGTCCAGGTCCTGGGTTCTATCATTCCCTCCCTCTTCAAAAGGATTTGACCACAAATCCGGATCATCTGCGCAAAAAGGAGATAAATCAGAAACATTAAAACTTGAAGAGATATCATACTTACCCTGAAGATCAAGCTGGTAAGCATTGTCATGGAGTTTCCTGAGAATCTGGAATGGACCATCGACCCGGGGCATGAGTTTGGACTTCCTTTGTTCCGGGAATCGTTCCTTCCTCATGTGGACCCAAACAAGATCACCTTCCTGGAAGATCACTTCTTTCCTTTTCTTGTCTGCAAGTCGTTTGTAGTCCTCGGTCTTGGCTTCAATGTTGGCACGGACCTGTTCATGCAGCTTCTTGATCGTGTCCACCTTCCTGTTGCCATCTGTACTAACTCGTTCACTCAAAGGCAAATGTAAAAGATCAAGTGGAGACAAGGGATTAAATCCATAAACAACCTCAAAAGGAGAAAACTTAGTAGCTGAATGCAAAGCATGGTTATAAGCAATTTCAACATGAGGCAAACATTCTTCCCAAGTCCTAAGATTCTTTTTAACCAAAGATCTAAGCAAAGCAGACAAGGTTCGGTTAACTACTTCAGTTTGCCCATCAGTTTGCGGATGACAAGTTGTAGAGAACATTAATCTAGTACCTAGCTTAGACCACAAGGTCTTCCAAAAATAGCTAAGGAACTTAGCATCACGTTCAGAGACAAAGGTCTTAGGCATTCCATGCAATCTAACAACTTCCTTAAAGAATAAATCTGCAACTTGCACAGCATCATCAGTTTTGTGACAAGGAATGAAATGAGCCATTTTCGAGAACCTATCAATAACCACAAAGATAGAATCTCGTCCAGCTTTAGACCTAGGCAATCCAAGCACAAAATCCATAGAAATGTCTACCCAAGAATGAGAGTGAATGGGTAGAGCTGAGTACAAACCGCGGTGTGATGCTTTAGGCTTAGACTTCTTGCACACCACACATATGCTACAGATCCTCTCAACATCTTTCATCAGGCTCGGCCAGTAGAAATGGTCATGAACCGCCTTGTAAGTCTTCTTGACACCAAAGTCTCCCATAAGCCCACCTCCATGAGCTTCCCTGAGAAACAACTCCCTCAAAGAACATTGGGGCACACACAAACGGTTATCAAAGAATAAGAAACCAGAATTTTGAAAGTATTTGCCATAAGCAACCTTTGAGCATTTTCGAAAAATCTCTTTAAAATCCTGATCAGAAGCATAAAGATCCTTGATAAATTCAAAGCCAAGCAATTTAGTTTCAAGGGCTGAGAGAAGAGTATACCTTCGAGACAATGCATCAGCCACAACATTCTCCTTACCTTGTTTGTACTTGATCACATAAGGGAATGTCTCAATGAACTCCATCCAACGAGCATGCCTCTTGTTGAGCTTCTGCTGACCCTTAAGGTGTCTTAGAGACTGATGATCAGTGTGGATGATGAACTCCTTAGGCCAAAGATAGTGCTGCCATGTTTGAAGGGCCCTCACCAAGGCATAGAGTTCTTGGTCGTATGTGGGGTAGTTGAGCATGGCTACTCCAAGCTTCTCACTGAAATAAGCCACTGGTTTTCCATCCTGCATCAACACAGCACCAATACCAACACCAGAAGCATCACAATCGATTTCAAAAGCTTTAGAAATTTGGAAGTACAAGTAAAGGGGCGTGAGTCAACTTCCCTTTAATGATTTCGAATTCTTCTTCCTGAGCTGGTCCCCATTTGAACCCCACTTTCTTCTTGATTACTTCAGTAAGAGGAGCGGCCAAGGTACTGAAGTTTTGAACAAATCGCCTATAGAAGCCGGCAAGGCCATGTAAGCTTCTTACTTCACCAATGGTGGTCGGAATTGGCCAGTCCCGGATTGCTTGGACCTTCTGCTCCTCCACTCTCAAGCCATCTGCACCTACAACAAAACCTAGAAAGACCACATGATCTGTGCCAAAAGAACACTTTCCAAGGTTAGCATACAAACGTTCCTTTCTAAGGACTTCAAGAACAGATTTCAAATGCTGTTTGTGCTCATCAAGGCTTTTGCTGTAAATAAGAATGTCATCAAAGTAAACCACAACAAAATGACCAATAAAAGACCTCAAGACATGATTCATTAGGCGCATGAAAGTACTAGGTGCATTAGTGAGACCAAAGGGCATGACAAGCCACTCATACAAACCTAGTTTTGTTTTAAAGGCCGTTTTCCATTCATCACCTTCTTTCATCCTAATCTGATGATACCCACTTCTCAAATCTATCTTAGAAAAGTACTTATAACCATGGAGTTCATCAAGCATATCATCAAGACAAGGGATAGGATGTCGATACTTTACCGTGATGTTGTTTATGGCCCGGCAGTCCACACACATCCTCCAGGAGCCATCCTTCTTTGGTACAAGTAGAACATGCACGGCACAGGGACTGAGACTCTCTCTGATATATCCCTTCTCAAGCAAGTCATTGATCTGTTTCCCCAGCTCCTTGGTCTCGACCGGATTGGTGCGGTACGCTGGTCGGTTCGGTAGAGAGGCACCCAGGATGAGATCGATCTGATGCACAATGCCTCTCACCGGTGGCAATCCTTTGGGATTTTCTTCTGGAAACACATCAGAATAATCCTGCAAGATACCTAAAAACTCAGTCGGAATCTCCGGTGCAAGGTCAGAAGAAGATGAGGCCAAGAGAGACTCTTTATAAATCAGTAAGAGAAATGGCTTTTGAGAGCAAAGAGACTTCCTTACCTGATTTTCTTTGACAAAGAAGTTGGAGTTTCTGGTACTGGTCTCAGGTTTATCAGCTTTAGAGTCTTGGTCTCGGTTCTTCTTAAGTTGGACCTGGTCTTGATGGACTTCCGAAGGCGACAAAGACACCAAGGTGATCTTCTTTCCCTTATGATCAAATGAATGCCGGTTTGTGAAACCATCATGCACTGCCTTCTTGTCAAATTGCCAAGGCCGGCCCAAGAGAACATGGCAAGCATCCATGGGAAGCACATTGCACACAACCTCATCCTCATATCGGCCAATGGACAGTGGAACCGTGACTTGCTCCTTCACATACTGTTCTCCGGCCTCATTGAGCAACTCCAACCTGAAAGGACGAGAAAGAGGCCGAGTAACAAGCCCAAGTTTCTTTACAAGGGTGTCGCTAGCCACATTAGTGCAACTACCTCCATCAACGATTAAAGAACAAACTTTATCAGAAATGAGACATCTAGAGAGAAAGAGATTCTCCCTTTGTTCTTTGTCATTGGATTTTGGTTGGACACTCAAGGCACGCCTAGTAACCAGTAGTGAACCATGGCTCGGCTCATCAAGAACATCCTCATCATAGATTGGATGAGAACTCTCCACAAAGGTCGAGCAAAACTCATCGATCACTCCATCGACCTCCTCATCAAAGATGGGATCAGTGGTGTCGTCCAAGACCCTCCTAGTAACAAGAAGGGGACCATGAACCGGGAAGTCAAGTGCTTCTTCTTCATCATCATCATCATACACTGGTCCGAGATCCTCCTTGTCTTCTTCAGATTCGACTTCTCCATTCTCCAAGAGCACCATCACCTTTTGGTTTGGACATCGGTTGGCATAGTGGCCAAGGCCATGACACCTAAAGCATTGGATATCTCTGGTTCCTTTGGTAGCCTCTGCTTTCTTTTCTCTATCAACACGAGCAGGGATATTAGTCTTAAAAGCTGTATTTGTTGTGGAAGAAGACTTACCCTTGTCTTGATAGTTTGGCTTGGAAGCAAAGGTCGGTTTAGAAGCAAAGGTCGGTTTAGTGAGACCCTTTCTCTTGACTTGTTGCTCGATCAGCACAGCCTTGTGTAGCATCTGCTCCATGCTGTCATAGTCTTCCAGCTCCATGCGGTCTTGTATGTCCCGGTTGAGCCCGGTAAGAAATCTGGCCATGGTGGCGTCTAAGGGCTCTTCTAAATCAGCTTTGATCATCAAGGTCTCCATCTCCTGGTGATAGTCCTCAACTGACTTAGAACCTTGAAGCAAACGCCTGAGTTTATGGTGTAGATCTCGGTGGTAATGGTCGGGAACAAAGCCTCTCCGCATCATCATGGAAAGCTCATCCCATGTATCAACTGGCGCCTCACCTGCTCTCCTCCTGCTAGTCACAACTCGATCATACCAGTTAATAGCATAGCCAGTAAACTCAGCAGCAGCAAGTCTAACCTTTTTAATATCAGAAAAATTTTGACAATCAAACACAAGTTCAATTTTTCTTTCCCATTCAAGAAAAGCATCCAGATCATTTTTCCATCAAAACTTGGAATTTTCAATTTCAAACCACTCAAGCCATCATTGGTTCTTTCATTTCTACCAAAAGGATTGACATCACCTCGGTTTTGATGCCTAGGAACTCTCCTTGGGCAGTTGATGGATCGATCATCATCATAAGACTCTTCTCGGATTTCTAGGTCGGACCGGCTGTTCCTCCTTGGATGGTCACGTCTGGTTCTGTTTCGTGACTGAGTTGGACGGCCCTGAAGTTCATCAAGCCTCTGATGGATCGCCTCCAAACCTGTATTCAACAAGTTAGACATAGAATCATTGAGAGCACGCATTTGCAAGTTAGATAATCCGGCATATGAATTTCCGGGTCGGTTTCTTTCTTCTTCACTATCCATGGTTACCTGAAAACTTAAACAAGGTAAAGTTAGATTAAAAACCTCACACACTCAGGTGTTTATCCTCACCCACACACGTGTTTCACTCAATTTTTGTTGGTAATCACACAAGAGAGTTCCCCCCAAACTTCTAAGAGAGCAAACTAGATCACCCAATGAGCAAATCCAAGTGAACCACAAAAGATCAAGAGAGAAAGATAAGAGATTTAGAGGGGAACCCGCCTTAACCACCTCAAAGACCGGATTTCTCTTCGGCCAGCAGGCTTTCTCTTCCACCACCACACCACAAACAAATCAAACTTTGGAATATCCTTTTTTTTTTACTTTTCTTTTTCTTTTTTTTTATATAGATCTTTATTTTTTTTTATATGGGGGTAATGAGGGGCCCGGGTTCAAGATAGATAGATAAGAAACTTAGATGAAGAATATGGAAGATGAGATGAAATGGATTGGAAAAGAGTTACCGAGAGAGTGGCTCTAATACCACTTCATAGAACCAAATTAAGGATCACTCTTTCGGTAAGGTTGATATGAACCCAGATCCGAGAGGATTGAGAACTGATGGATCGAGGGGTGACACTAAGGGTTGCGGAATAGCCCAAAGATACTACCAGAGATTCGAAGGTTGCCGGATGTGACGCACCGGTCCAACACAACGAAGTGGTTCGCTTGGACATGACCTCACCAAGAGAAGTATGAATGTTCTAAGCAAAGAACAATGAGAGAAGAGTCAAAAGAAGCAAAGGAAAATCGATGTGATTTTATTAAGGGGATCATCACATACTTATAAGGTTTGTGAGTCAAAGAAACATAAAGACATTTGTGGGAAAAGACAACATAGAAAATAGAAATGAATGAAAACAAGACATAGAAACTAGAAATGAAGACTTTGACTAAAGACCGGTCAAGGTGCGGATTCTTGTGTTGACTGGTCCAGATTCACAAAGATGTCCTGGTTCATTCTGTGGTGATCAGGTTCTCCGCGGTAAGGAGCAGGACGGACGTAAGGCTGCCCGCATGGTTGATCGTCGATGATCCATGAACAGATGAAGAGATAGCTCGACCCAAATCTTCAGAGAGCTTAAGTATCCTTCCTTTGGAGCAGTTGGAAGCATCGATCATCATGAAATCATCAAAGTGGTTGGAAAGGTCGTGATCAGCCTGATCCGGGCGTGCGGTACGTCCCAAACGGGCCAGGAAAGATAGGCTAAGTCCAGAATCTGATTCTTCTCGATGATCATGGGTTCTGGCTTGACTGTTGGCTCTAGAATGGCGAATGGGTCGGGGAAGAACGCATGTGGTTTGGCTGATTCGGTCATCAGGTCGTGGATCCATCCTTAGGTCACGTCCGGGTGCACGCGGGTCGATCCGGTACACGGCTCTGTCCGTTGATCTGGTCCGGCTGAATGGCTGAACCTTAGTTGGACTGATCTGATCGTCCTGGTCACCATGCTGAGTCTGCTCCATGTCCTGGTCCAGGTCCTGGGTTCTATCAATCTGGAACTCCGAGGATAGCTCGGGATTGGTCTCTTCCCGAGTTCTATGTAACCCGGTTACTTGAACTTGCAGAAAATTGATTTGCCTTTGGAGTTCAGCTTCTCTCTGGGTAGCTTCAGGTAGCTCGTCATGCTCGTCCACCGCCATTATCACGTAGTTTAGATTACTCCCCTCCCTTTAGCACCAAACTGTTAGGGGATTTTTGTGTAGGATCTTTGTGCGTAATAGGGAATGATGGACAAGGTTGGTATTTGTATTGATTTTGTGAAGAGATGTTTTATTAAATAGAACAAGCCGGAACTACAATGATTGGTGTATAAACCCTAGTTCTAGTCGCCTAGCTATAATCTCTATGTCTTGAAGTATCGATCCCTTGCTTTAGGGTTTAGGTTCCCTTTATATAGTCTTCCTAAGGCGGACCTTAGTCGGTTGGAGTAGGTTAAACTTTTCCATATTCGGAAATATTGAAGGTTCTCCATGGGAACCGAAATTCGCACTGTCGATTTCGTTTAAATTAGGAAAGTAGGAGAACTCTAGTTTCCCAGAGGTCCAGGATATCTGCTAATACCACACGCCAAGCATAACAACGATGAAAATATAAGAAATCGTAAAAAGAGCAAAAGGTTTCTTATTCAGAATTCGTGTATGAGCGTTACAACAAGGTAGAAGCCTCAGCTATGAGAGCTGTCGGTGAGATCCCTAGTTCTAACAACCTAAGGCTGCAAAGCCTAACTGAGTCACAGCTCGAAATAACAAAAACGGAAAGTTGCCTAATTTCTCTAAGTGCTAAGTTTGCTCTTAAAAAAAAAGTTCTCTCCATGCCTCTCGCCTAGAACTCCTTATATACTCGCTCCTAGGTCGGTTTACGCTTTTCCCCTTCTGCCCTTAAGCCGTCATAGCCTAAAAATAGAGATATTCTATTTTTCCCGATCTTCGTAATTATCTTCCAAACTTCATATTTATCCACGGAAACTTGACATTTATCTTTCCTTGCGAACCAAGCGTAAACCGTCCTATGGTTTACGGGTTTTTGGTTAAGAAATTGTAGAGTCGGCTTCGAGTCACGTCTTATGTCCCTTTGGGCCGTCTTTTGGCTCGAAGCGTTTATTACTGTTTCTTTCGATAAAACAAACTTTCCATGGTTTTTATCTTAAAGTTTGATTGATGATTTCAAATGTCGAGAAACTGGAAATGGGTTTGCTGCGGTCTTCGGGAGATAGCATCAAAGAGTAGACGAGAATGCATGGATTTGTGTCGTATCAACATTTCGGGAAAGCTCGGTCGCTACGTAGCGACCGAGCGGGACGCACGTTTGGTCTTTACGCAGCGACCTTATTCGTGTTTTTCTCTGATGTCTCGTGTTTTCTCCGCAAGGTTCTTTGTAAAAATAACTCCTTTTCGAAAGAGTATTTGTCGTAGAAATATTCTGACTAACTTCTCCGGACGTTTGAATGTTAGCTTCGCCGCAACCGTTTTTGACCCCAATAGTTAGCCCCCCAGCTCGTTAGAATCGTGGATCGGGATGAGATTCTAGCGCGCGGTTTGGCGATTTAGGCGAAGATAGGTGTATCGGACGAAGTTCACATTCTGAACTCCGCGGAGGAAAGTCATCGAGAAAGAATATGTTTATAAAAATTGAAATCTTAAGCTCATACTTCTATTAGTAGTGAGCTCCTATCATTCATTTCTTTCACACTTTCCTTCCTTCAAATCCTCTCTAGCTTCTCTCCTAAACTTTAGCTTTCAACATGTCTTCCTCCCAAGGTGATAAGACAAGTTCCGACAATGAGATGGGCCAGGCCACCTTGCATCGCCTGCCATCTTTCTTTCCGAAAGAAACTAGCTCGTCGCAAAGCCGAAAAGGAGCCAGTTCAAGCTCGTACCGAGTTCCCATCCTCTTCTGCTCTGGCCGTTGCTCCGGATCATGGAACTGAGGTTCAGGTTCCGCAGAACGAAGGAACCCTCGTAGACACAAGCTTTCCATGTGTTCCGGATGCTTTGGTTCTTCCCACCGGATCGTCTACGACTCCTATTCTTGTCGAGGACAAAGAGAGGGCCGCCGAGTCCATGCCTCCTCCTCCGGCTAGGAAAGAGATCGTCCTAGCGCTGCGTGCTCCTAGTGCTGCTCCGGTCGCTCAGCCTAAGGGCCGGAAGAGGAAGTTTACCAAGGGCGGTGACGGGGAATCTTCGCAGCAAGGAGGCTCGAGTCTGGCGTCATGGCTCCGCGGAAAGGTTTGTCGCTTATTTCGGATTTTTATGATTTATTATTATTATTATTATTTTGTATCTCTAACTGTTCTCTCGTCTCGCATTTCATGTCGCTGATCGACGGGATGATCAGCGAGTGTATTTTTCTGCTTATTTTCATTTTATTCTTTCATATTGATCGTGTCGTGTGTGGCCCAGCAGATAACCGGGACCTTCAGGGAAGGCTAGGTTAACTTGGCTTTCCTCCGATTAACAAAACTCGACGGTGTGAATTTTGGTTCCCACAGTTTGGCGCTAGAAGGAGGGGGGGGTACGGATCTATCTCTCTCGCAACCACACACGCTCAGTCCGATATGACGACCAACGCTGACAAAGACCCGCAAACGCACGACGGGACTCCCGTCGATGCCAACGCTGATAAAACTCCAGCTGGAAACGTATCAACGGTCACTGCCAACACCGCGATACTAGACCAGATGAAGGAAATGTTCGCCTCCACTCAGAAAAAGTTGGACGAACAAGGAAAACTCGTGGCCTCACTCGCAAAACAGGTGGAAACCTTAACGGCGAAGGCCAGGAGCAAAGCTCCGCGCGGGACCACAAGAGCCCGCAGCGGTAGAAGACTTGATTTCGAGACTCCAGGCAATCGAGCTGCACACGCGGACAAGGCCTCCTCAGGCCAAAACCCTGATGAAACGCTCCAGTCAGGTGCACAGCCAACTGCAGAGAACCTTCCACCTCCTACGGGGAGCAACGAAGGAGAAGAAATCATGCGCATCAACCTGGATATAAGCGACCAGTCCAATCACTCGGACGACGGTGCTGACATCCACCCAAGAAGAACGCGAAGCCAGTCCGCTCGGCAGGACGCATCCTTCGTAAGACCCATGACCGAGGAAGAAGAATCCGTGAATAAGAAATAATCATAGTCGTTGATTTCGAAATAACCATTTTTGTTGGGGTCAAAAATGGTTATTTTGAAATCAACGGCTATGATTATTTCTTATTCACGGATTTCTCGCAAAACATTCACTGAAAGAAAGATCGGAAGTGAACGAACGAGCAAATCCCGCACAAAAGCCACTCGCCAGCAAGCTGAACCATCACGCGGGTCAGCTCGCCGGCAAGCTCAACCATTACGCCGGTCAGCCCGCCGGCGAACTGAACCGTCTTGTGGTTGCACTCGCCCGGCGAGCTGCCGACGTGATGGTTGAGCTCGCCGGCGAGCTGACCCGCGTGATGGTTGAGCTCGCCGTCGAGTGGCGTTTGTGCGGAATTCGCTCGTTCGTTCACTTCCGATCTTCTTTCAGTGAATGTTTTGCGAGAAATCCGTGAATAAGAAATAATCATAGCCGTTGATTTCGAAATAACCATTTTTAACCGCAACAGTTAGCCCTCCAGCCCGTAAGACTCGGAGATGATTTTGCGGGCGAATGATGTGAATTAGAAATCGAAATCTTTGGCTAAGAATATTTATTTCGGAAATCCACGTCACCCTTATATCCTTATAAGTAGCAACTCACCACTCCTCATTCTTCACACATCTCTTTCTCTCACATTCTCTTTTCTTCAGACTACCTATCAAGAATGTCTTCCTCCCCAAGTGAAAAGAAAAGCTCCGATGTCGAGATGGGTGAGGCCAACTCGGCACTTCCGATTCCGGCCATTGATACCACTCAAATTACCCTAAGGAGTGTTACCCGCATCAAAAGAGGTTCAGATGTAGTACTTAGGGATCGAATCCACAAGGAGCTAGGGAACAATTAAATCTAGTGTTTATTAATTCTCAAGGTTGTAATGTTTTAAATAAAATAGCAATAGTGACTAGCGAGTATATGATAAATGTAACTTAGGTTGGAAATGATATTAGATGCAGGGCCACTATTCATGTGTTGGAGATTAATTATAATTCCTATAGATGCCTAACTGTTGCATGCATGATATATTAGAGCTCATTTGCTTAACTCAGTGATCAGCTGTCGCATGTACCATTGGTTAACAGACTAGATCTTGTGTCTCGCCGGTTATACGCAGACACAAGAGAGTGTCGATCGATAGTCTAATAAGACGTTGACCGATACACTTTTGCCAACATCGATCGATTGTCAGTTGAGGACATCGATCGATGGGTTATAGCCAGGCCTAATGCGCAAGTATGAAAATGCTCTACTAAGATTCTAAATTGGCGGTTAGCCCTCTCTAGCAATCCTAATATGATAGATAGATGTCAGGATGGGATAACAAGGGTGCTTGAATATGCAATCCTATGATCATGTTCTAGTTAGCTAGGCTAAAACAAGCAATGAGTACAAATCTATCATGAATATCACAACAAGGCAGATCAATAGTTTGGGGCTAATCCCACAAACCTATCTGAACCCTGGATCTAACAGTTGAACTACTCAGACATAGCAAAGCAATTCATATCAATGGATAAATAGAAACTCATGGAATAGATGATAGGGAAAATGAAACAAGGAGTTCCAATCACAAGTGATCTTCTCTCCCAAATGAAACTTGTAACAAAACTAGGTCTAGAAAAGAAAAGCTCTCTCTGCCGTCAAACACTTAGGCAGTATATATTCTACTAGGTTAAAAACTCGTCAGGGCATTTTGGTAATTTGGCTTGGCCTTGGTTTTTAAGTCTGATGAATCCAAAATGTCGCGTCTGGTGTCTCGACATCGATCGATGGTACATGTGTACATCGATCGATATTAATCTTCATCTGTCGAGGCATTTCCTGATATCGATCGTCAGCACTGATGCATATCGATCTATTATTTTTCCTCTCGTCGACCTCTAAGTGGTCAGCTCGGGTGAAATGTCCTTTATGCTCCAAAATGCTCCAAAGTCATAGCTTTACTCCGAAATATACCTGAACCTGAAAACATACCTAGAAGAGTAGAAAACCCAGATATATATATAGTAAAATAGTAATATACCATGGATAAAAATGGGTCAAATCCAGGGTATATCAGCCATGCATGAAGCTACTCCAACCTTCGTCGCCGGGTTTCTTTCTTTCAAAGAGAGACTGTCCAGACGTAGTGCCGAGAAGGAAGGGGGTCGGATTCAGCCTGAGGTGCTAGCTATCCTTTCTTCGCCTGCGATGTCGACCTCGGCTGGAGGAAACAAGTCCCCTGGTGATGCCACGCCCCTCGCAGAATCGGCCATGGTTCCTGTTCAAGTTCTGGAGGTCTCGGCTCAACCCTCGTGCTCTTCGACCACATCAGTCCCAGCTCCTAAGGAGGAGAAGGCGACGGAGTTGATGCCTCCGCCTTTTGATAGGAAGGAGATCGTCCCAGGGCTTCCCGCGTCCAGTGCTGCTCCTTTGACCAAAAGTCACCAAGAGGACTGGCGCTGCGACCGAGACTGTCAAGAAGAGGAGATGTACCGCTGGCGCCGAAGGGGAGCCCTCGGGACCTTTGTCACAACATCGTGCCAAGGTTTGTTTTGACTATTTTCAGCATAAGCCACCTTGTTCTACGATTATCCTGACCCTTATTTCATGTATAGTTTGTATCCCTGATTGACGGGATGCTCAGCGACTGCGGATCATAGATAGAGCGTTTGACAAGGGGCCTGACTGAATCATGAGAGGCATTGAAACGAACCGAGGCCGCGTTGAAATCTACTGAAGCTGCTCGTGCTGCTGAGCTCTCTCAGCTGGAGGTTCGGGTCAGCGATCTCGAGCAGGACTTCGGAAAGTCGGCGAGCGTATTGTTCAAGCTGAAGAAAGAGAAGAAGAGCAAGGCTTCCGAAGTCCGTCGTCTCCAGCGTGAAATTCAGAACCGAGAAGAGTCGAGGACTGTTGTTTCGAGGGATGATTTTCATGCTCGCTTGACGAGGATGGCTGTTCTGTTTGATTCCCTCATGGCAGTCCGTGAGAAGGACCTGGCTCTGGCGAGCGTCGAGGGAAGCCTGAACGAGATCCACCTGCTCAAAGGCGACATGGCTCCGACTCTGGACTCCGAAGAACCCAGGATGTTGTCTCGCAAGGAGGAGTTGATGGCTTCCGACGGGGACTTCGACTCGATCCTCTCTCAGCTACAGTTCGAGTGCACCCTCACGCGGTGTTCGGGAGAGACCGAGGGGGAAGGCCCCGTGGCTGAAGAAGGTTGAGATGTTGCGAGCGAGAGAGGAAAACGACGAAGTGGTCGAGGGAGGCGATGGCTGTGAGGTTGAGGATGAAGGTGGTGCTTCGAGGAGTGCTTAGGGTAACGATCCTTTCGGGGATTTTTTTATTTTTTGTTTTAGCCTGTTTGTGAGGCCACAGTTTGCATGTTTCGGGACTGGCCGTTGGTGGCTTTGAATGTCTGCCCTTGTTAGGGATTTTTGTATAATGCTTGGCTCAATCTATAAAACCTTTTCGGCTTATTATAAATCGAGAGAACTCAGGGTTTTTCAAAGTTAGAAGGCGAAGGAGTGAGTTTTCGTCTCATTCCTTGCCCCCGGGCGATCACCGTATCCATAGTCTGTTGAGCGCGCAGCTTTTGCTTTGTGCGAGGAATCGTGAAAACGTATATACTTAAGTGAAGAGACAAGTTTTGGGATCTCATATTGGGATGTCGATATTATGCCTTTGAGATGTCAGGATCCAGCAAGACCTAGGTTTACTTTCGGACTAAGGCTATGCGATGACAAGTCGGCTTTCGTTTTGCCTTTTTGCGATTTCTACATGATTCGTACCGATATAAAGTCCGCTCCGTTGCTATGTAGCGACTGAGCTTGAGCCAAACTCGGTCGCTACATAGTGACCGAGCACGTGCACGTCTCGATCGTTACGAAGCGATCGAGCTTTCCCGAAACGTCGATAAGACATTAATCCATGCATTCTCATCTAATCTTTGATGTTATCTCCCGAAGACCATAGCAAACCCATTTCATGTTTCTCATCACTCGAAGTCATCAATCGAACTTTACGATAAAAACCGCGGAAATTTCATTTTTACCGAGAGAAGCCGTAATAAACGTTTCGAGCCAAAAGATTGCCCAAAGAGACCTAAGGTGTGACTCGAAGCCCACTTACGATTTCTTAACCAAAAGCCCGTAAACCATAGGGCCGTTTACGCTTGGTTTGTAAGGAAAGATAAATATCAAGTTTAGGCGGATAAATACAAAGTTCTGGAAGATAATTACGAAGATGGGGAAAAATGGAATATCTCCATTTTTAAGCTATGATGGCTTAACGGCAGAAGGGGTAAATCGTAAACCGACCAAGGAGCGAGTATATAAGGAGTCCTAGGCGAGAGGCACAAAAAGAACTTTTTCACAGAAAACTTAGCACTTAGAGCAATTTTAGGCAATTTTCCGTTTTTGTTATTCGACGTGCGACTCAATTAGGTTTTTTGCCGTCTTAGGGTTTTAGAACTAGGAATCTCATCGACAGCTCTTGTAGCCCAGGCACTAACCTTGTTGTAAACGCTCAAACGCAGATTCAGAATAAGAACTATCTTGCTCTCTTTTTCGATTTCTTATATTTTATCGCTTTTATTTCGTGTGCTGATTGCTTGGTGTGTGGTATAAGTAGATATCCGGAACCTCTGGGAAATTAGGGTTTTCCTAGTTTTCTAATTTAAACGGAAATCGACAGTTCGAATTTCGGTTCCCACAGTTTGGCGCTAGAAGGAAGGGGGGGGGGGTACGGATCAATCTAACTCTCAACCACATCACGCTTAACCAGACATGTCAACTGACGACACAGACAACGTGCAAACTCCTCTCAACAGAGGAAGCGGCACTAATCTCCACACTCCAGCAGCGGATGCCTCAGCGGCCAACGCACCAGCCAACGATGCGACACTCGAGGAGTTTAAAAGGATGTTCGCCCCCTATGAAAAAAAGTCGGAAGAACAGGATGACCTCGTGAACACCTTGACCAAACAGGTCGAAGCCTTAACGGCAAGGACTCGAGCAATCCGTCCCAGCGGAACCACGAAAGTTCACGGGAAAAGACTTGACTTCGCAACCCCACTTGACAGGCCTGGAACGTCGCGGGAACGACTTTCGAGCCAAAACCCTAACAAAACATCCCCTGCCGAGAAAAGGAACTCTGAGAGTCCTCCACCTCCCGCGGAGGATCGGAAGTTAATGAAGTCGAGCACGTCGACTTGGATCCCAGCGATATCTCCAACGATACCAAGGAGGACGCCGACAAACATCTGCTCGGGAAACTCTTCGTTCGATAAGCCAATGACGGAAGAAGAGAAAATCCTCTATTGGAACGAGCAAGAAAATCTGTCTGAAAAGCAGACCGAGATCACCCGCAACAAACACCGACAAGCTCGGAAATCTGCTGACAAGACTTCGGATATTCACGATCTTCGCGATTACAACACCAAAAAAGCAGCAGAAGTAAGGGCCGTGAAATCCCAGATCCATCACGCTATCAGTGCTGCCCCCGAGATCGATAGACGGCTGGAGGGGGCTCGGAAGACGCCCTTCACCGATCGCATATCCGATATGAGGATATCTGATCTGGGAAAAAAAAGTACCAAAGTATGATGGTACGATTGATCCTAAAGAGCACCTTCAGGCTTTCCACATCACGATGGGAAGGGCCAGGCTGAAGGACGGCGAAAAGGACGCCGGCTACTGCCGTCTATTCCTCGAGAATCTGGAAGGAGCAGCGCTCGAATGGTTCGCACGCCTTAAGAGAAAATCTATCGGAAGTTTCCGACAGCTCGCATCGGAATTTCTCAAGCAATACTCTATGTTCATAGATAGAGAAACGTCCGATGTCGACCTCTGGAGTCTGTCCCAGAGGGAAGACGAACCCCTCAGCGAGTTCATAAGACGGTTCAAGCTGGTGATGTCCAGGGTCAGCGGGATAAGCGACAAAGTGGCCATTAACGCACTCAGAAAGACGCTCGGGTACAAGTCGAAAAGGAAACGAAAGTCTTGTCACAAAAGCATAGGTCGACGAAACCATCCTCGAAATATGTAGACCCAAAGACGAAAAAGAAAAACTCTCATAACGACAAGTACGTCTATCACGAAGGGGAAGAACTCCAAGGGGTGCATAATTACGCAATCAGTTCAGATCAAGGTCGAAACACAGGGAATACATGGACTCACAATCAAGGATAAAACGAAAACACCTTATGCGAGTTCCACCAATTCCGAGGACACTCCACGACCAACTGCAAAATCTTAGGAGCGAGATTGGCCGCAAAGCTACTAGCAGGAGAGCTCTTCGAAGTAACCAGCGTAAAAGATCTCATCCTCGAGACCGATCGCCCCCCAAAGATGGACAAGAATCCGCCCGTGGAGAAGTTCCCTCAAAGAAACCAATCCGGGGATAAACAGGAAGAAGGCAGGACGACAAAGTAAACGCCAACAATCGTCGCAGAGTCAACATGATCATCGGAGGATCGCAATATTGCAACAATACGGTTTCGGCCATCAAGGCTTACCAACGGAATGCCGAATAAAGTGCAAACTGGTTTACATGGTCTCCTCCCCGAGATGGTCGAAGCAACTCGATAACTTTTACAAAGTATGAAGCCGGCGGGATCGATCAACCTCACTGCGATCCACTCGCCATAGACCTTGTCATACGAGATCTGGAAGTCGGGAGAGACCTCAACGACACGGGAAGCACGGTCAATGTCATCTTCCGCGACACTCTCAATCAGATGAACATCGAACTCGGGGAAGTAACTCCAACGCCAAAACCACTTATGGGTTTTTCGGGCGAAGTGTCGATGACTCTCGGATCGATCCAGCTGCCAGTCATGGCCAAAGAAATCACAAAATCGTCGATTTCGCGGTGGTTGATCATCCTGCCATTTACAATGTGATCATGGAAACCCCATGGCTCAACGCCATGAAAGCCGTTCCATCTACATACCACCTCGGCGTCAAATTCCCGACCCAGAGCGGAGTCGCAGCCATCTGGGGTTGTCAAAAACAGTCGCGGTTATGCTTCCTCGCGGAGCATAAGTTAAGGCAAATCACGACTTCTGCAATGGCAACTCGCAAGCGCACGAAGTTAGGTCAGCCTTCGACCGAAAACACTTCAAAGAAAGACGATTTGGCATCATCCGCTGAGTAAACGCTTCGGAGATCGAAACTCAGCACAAAGTGGACACTATAACTCTTCCGGAAAACCCAGACCAAAACACTGATCCTGCCACGGTCACCACAATCAAGGCGGTCAGCATGGCGATAACCGCCGAGTAAGAACACTCGTGGCATAAAAAAGAACTACGAGATGGCTTGATCCTCGAAAGAGGAACGTAGGCAGCTCGTCAAAAGACGAGTTCAGCTATCTCCCTCTCTAAAGAGGGGGTGGGGGGTGGGTATGAATACCCGTATACTCCCACGTTCTAAAAGATGCATCATTGTAATCGGGTTTTTTAATAATAAAAAAAAACTTTACTACAAGACGCATTTTTCCTTTTTTCAAACACTTATGCTCCATTTAACGCAAAAAGTGTCAGGACACGCTTAAAAATTCTACAAACATTAGAGTCTAGTCAACGCCATTTTATGGCGTAAATCGCAAAGCAATTGATATCACTCAAATTACCCTAAAGAGTGTTACTCTCATGAAAAGAGGTTCAGATGTAGTACTTAGGGATCGAATCCACAAAGACTCTAGGATTACTCAACAGACTTAAATAATTAGAAATGAGGATAGACTAAAAGGTTTAATAGTTTTAGAAGCAGTAAATGATAAATCAAAAATAATAGTGATTCAATAGATTGAATTGAAGTGGTTTCAAGGTTGGGAAAGCAGCTAGATTCAGGCAATTCTCAGGTGTAAAAATGTATGCACTTAGTTTAGACTAAAGGGTTTAATGGTTCTTGAACTAAACATTGATTTAACCGGATAGGTTATCTTCGCTAGATCTCGGATCTCAACTGTCGTATTTTGATCTCGAGAGAGTGTCGATCGATGTGACTTGATGCACATCGACCGATATACCTTTGTAACAATCGACCGACAGAACGGTAGTTGCGTCGATCGACGGTTATTCTAGCGAGCTTTGCGAACGGGTTTAACTTGTTCTCTAACCTTCTCAGACCAACTGTTGTTGCGCCTGAGTTAGTTAGATCACGCAAATGGGTTCAGGTATTGAGGGGAAACGGTTAGTTTGACTCAATGAATCCTAAGATCTAAAATGAAGGTGATCAATCTTAATTTTAGCATTTTCATAAGCAATGAAAGAACAATCAAAACACCTTTTTAATAGTCATATTAGCAGTATATAATTTCAACCATGGTGAGAAACCTAAATCTAACAATTGGTTTACTCAAACATATTCATGAGATACAAAGTCATGATGGTGTGAAATAAACTCAAATGAAACATAGAACACAAATAGATAGAGTAATAGAAATAAAAGAGTTCAAGATCTTCTCTGTTTTGCAGTCTCAGATCTATCTCTCCAATCCTAAGCTCTCCTAATGGTAGCCAAAATGCTCCTTCTCAAAAACTAGGTCTTTTGCAAGTGCCTGCCTAGAAATGATACAAAACCCTAGTACATATAGCCTAACAGGCGGCTAGGGACTTAAGTTGTAAATAATAGATCTTCTAGGAAATGAAATCTTTTAATTTGCGATTTCAACCGTGTGACTGGGTATCGATCGATGCACATATATGTATGTCGATCGATGGTAAGTGATTATGATCGACCGATGTTGCTCTTCAAGCGTCGATCGATTTTCCTTGTGTAAAAGCATTCCAAAATGTCCCAAAAGTATCATTTCCTTCCATCAGGTGAATAAACCTGTATTTGCTTTGAAAAGACTCTAAAACAAGATTAATACATCTTAAAACCTTTATATACCATGTACAAAAACGGGTGAAAATCATGGTATATCAGCAATCATTCTTCAGCACCTAAAATATACGTATAGTCCTCGAAACCGCTGCGAGACGTCGCCAAGTTAAAATTCGAAACTCTGCAAACAATTGTCCGAACGCGACCATAATAACCCGACAAATATTTTCACCACGTTGGTTGATTGGCCCCGACAAACACGCCAGCCGTCTTAAACAAACGCAACAGGATCACTCTTTTGATCCTCGAACATCCAACACAAGGATAAAAGTGCGCTACAAAAAAAATACGAAATTTTGGTCAAGCACTTCCAGTTGACTTAAAAATTGTCTCTGGAAAGATGCTCGATTCGTGCCACACAAGTCGTATAAACCGAGAACCTATCGCGGACTTTTAATCGGAACGAATCAGGGAGAAATCGCAACAGGAAAGTCGATAGCCGGCTAGTCACCGCACAAACCTTATTCCGAGAGTAAACCTAGGTCTTGTCCTAAACCCATCGCATTGGTCTCTAACATCTCAAGACATGATATCTATAAAATTATACGAGATCCTAAAATATTTCTCTCCGTTCATATCTTAACGTTCCCGAAAGTTTGTAAGAATAAATAATTTTTACGAAAACTCCCGTCTCGAACAAACCAACAGATTGAACGTCTCAACGGAATTAAATATGAGACGACACTTCCTGTTTACTTCAAACCCACTCGAAACAAAGGAACTCAAACAAACATCTGTTATATATATATAAACCGCATAGCGGTAGGGATTCAAAGCCACCAACGGCCAGTCCTGATAAAGATAAAAGCAGCCAAAACAGGCCCATACATAGTTCAAAGGCCACATTCGGCCGGACATAGACGAACGAAAGCCACACTCAGCCGCAAAATACTAGATAAGGGAAATAACTTCTTCCCGTCATACGCTCACCTCTCACAGATCAAAGTTAAAATTCCCGAACAAAGAAGCTATGAATGTATCCGCGGGATAATTCATTTCCTCATCATCACCGGCGAACTCGGTCGTGACCTCTACGGTATCGGGAGAAACCGGGACGGGATCCCAGAATCCCTGGATCCTCCCATCGATCGGGGGAATGAGCGTCTCAGAATGGGCATGGTTTTTCATGCTATCTTTCATGAACCTCATCTCCTCCTCGAAAATGTAGTCTTCCGCCAGCGTCTTCAAAAGACTCCCGACTGAATCGCGACACTCACGGTAATCACCCACCAAGGTGTAAGCATCCTTGAGGTTCCCGTACTCAGTCTGGAACTGAGAGGGACGACTCTTAATCACCTCGACAATCTCCCTCTTACCCTTCCATTTCACCGTACGAACAGCCCTCTCGTGATCACTAGCGAGTTTCGAGTCTCACCCCCAACATCTTGCCTTGCATACGACCAAGATCTCTCTCCGCCTTCTGTGCTTTGAAGCGATAGACCATGGCCTCTCTATGGGTCGCCTCAAGGGCCGAGCCAAGAATGTTCAGACCCTGCAGAACCAACTAACATGTTTAGACGGGAAAAGGAACATATAGATCTCTCGGCAAAATTCTTGAAGGAGAAAATTCTCAAGCCCGTCTCGCCTGTGGGAGAAACACATAAACCCGGAGCGTCAGGCTCGGAATTGCTGTCTGTTTCTGCGCTCGATGCAAGGCCGGGATGCGCAAGCCTCAAGGCCTTTCGAACTCTCTTCGGCGTAAAGGAGGTCCAGAAAAACGGACCGTTCCTCAGAAGATCCCTCACTACGATCGTGTCTTCATGAAATGGAGCGGTCGAATCGATGAATGGACGATCGTTTGGCTGATTCCGGAACAAAGAAGAAAAAAGAAAAACATCTTCTACGAGTTGAAGTTGGAAAGAAACCCCTTGACCACTGATATGAAATTTCGAGGGACCAATCGGTACTTGTCCGTCTTTAAAATAATCTGCAACCTGAAGAGCACTTCAAAGTGGTCGATGGTAAGGGAGAGACCGTGCTCGTAGCTCAAGATCATGACGCCAACAAGGTAGTGGATACTGATGGGGTTCAGCTGACTTATCGATACCTCAAAGCGATCCAGCACGCGGACGATGATTTCGGGAATCGGAAACCACAAGCGGCAGCGCACTATGAATGCTTCGTAACAGGTAAAGTAACCCTCTGGGGGACACTCTCTCCTCGACGAGGAACCCAGAATTCCACTGTATCCAGAATTCGGTAGAACGACCACACGGTCCGAAGAAAGTCGCTAGTGCTCCGGCTCGGTGCACCTTCTTCGATTGAACGACGGTTCATGACGGGGAACGATTTCTCGTTGGGAGGTGTGATCGAACCATACCTTGCAGTCCACCATGCCTCGTTCTCGGCCGGGTCTACCGAATGAGGCACAAACTCGATCTTAGGCACAAGGAGCTCTTCGTGGACATCTGCGGACGAGGTGCCTTTCTTCGAAGTCTTTTTCTTACTCGACATTTCGTAAATTTCAATTGGAAACAAGAAGAAGATGATGGAGAGGAGGGAGAAATTCTTTCAAAGAACTACTTATGAAAATAAGCAAGTGAAAAATTATGAAAAAGTTACCTCCCTTCTTATAGGCATGAGAAGTTACTATTTACCTTCGGACTTTTGAATATGAACTTCGCCCAAATACGCCAATCTCGACTAAATTCGCCATATCGCACGCTAGAATCTCATCAAAAATCCATGATTCAAACGGGCTGGGGGGCTAACTGTTGGGGTCGAAAACGTTTACGACGAAGTTAATGCCCAAACCTCCGCAAAAAAGAGTGTGAGTATCTTTCTACGACGAGCACGTGCACGTTTCGATCGTTACGAAGCGATCAAGCTTTTCCGAAACGTCGATACGACACGAATCCATGCATTCTCGTCTACTCTTTGATGCTATCTCCCAAAGATCGTAGCAGACCCATTTCATGTTTCTCATCACTCGAAGTCATCAATCGAACTTTACGATAATAACCACGGGAAGTTCGTTTTTATTGAGAGAAGCCGTAATAAACGTTTCGAGCCAAAAGACGGCCCAAAGAGACCTATGACATGACTTGAAGCCTACTTACGATTTCTTAACCAAAAGCCCATAAACCGTAGGACGGTTTACGCTTGGTTCGCAAGGAAAGATAAATGTCAAGTTTCCGCGAATAAATACAAAGTTTTGGAAGATAATTACGAAGATCGGGAAAAATTGATTATCTCCATTTTTAAGCTACGACGGCTTAATGGCAGAAGGGGAAAAGCGTAAACCGACCTAGGAGAGAGTATATAAGGAGTCCTAGGCGAGAGGCACGAAAAGAACTTTTTCACAAAAAACTTAGCACTTAGAGCAATTTTAGGCAATTTTTCGTTTTTGTTATTTGAGATGTTGCTCAATTAGGTTTTTGCCATCTTAGGTTTTAGAACTAGAAATCTCGCCGACAGCTGTCGTAGCCCAGGCACTAACCTTGTTGTAAACGCTCAAACGCAGATTCGGAATAAGAACTATCTTGTTCTCTTTTTTGATATCTTATACTTTATAGCTTTTATTTCGTGTTCTGATTGCTTGGCGTGTGGTATTAGCAGATATCCGGGACCTCTGAGAAATTAGGCTTTTCCTAGTTTCCTAATTTAAACGGAAATCAACAGTGCGAATTTTGGTTCCCACAGTAAGTCTCGCTTCTGGCGCCTTTTCCTTCTTTGATTATTGGTCTGCTGACAACTGGTTTTGCTTTCAGATGTGTCTCGTCCGGTATCCTTTCTTGGGGAAGCAGTAGCGAAAAAAATGTTGGCGATCCCTCGACGTTTCCGTGGAGTGCACTTCCTGATGAGCAAGGAGGTCCTGCATCATAGTCGTCTTTGGGGTAAATCACTGCTTCTTGGTCCCTTCTTAGTAGAATCTCGTCTTGGTAGGGTCTCATCTCTTTACTTTTTACGTCTCAGGGAATATTGCGAGACTTTCTGCTTATGTCGTCTATGACGAATATCAACAGGCTGGAATGCGAAGAAGACGCCCTTTTTATGCTCCCCCACCTCGTTTGACTAGTGCAACACCGTTATCTACTAGGATTAGGCCACTCTACTCCAGGTCCGCGATTGGAGATGCACCTCAAATGGGCGTTAGGCAGAGGCTTCTTTCTGAGTTGTTTCTTCTTCGTAACCGGGTGCGAGATATGGCAGCTCAGCGTGACTTATTGATTTGTCAGGTGAGAGCGTCGGCTAGATGGGAGCTTATGAAGGAATGGCTGGAAGGAAGAACAGAACGTTGGGATCCCGAAGAAGAATATCATCGGCATATGCTTTGCTCTGAAGGATCGGATCATCACTTTGGAGGGTGCCCTCAAGTAGGTTCGTGGTCCGCTGCGGAGTCTAGAGTCTCAGCCGGTCCACCTTTCTAGACGTTTGTTGCTTTTTGTCGAATCTGTTTTTGAATAATGGCTTCTTGTTGCCATTCTTGATTCTCCTTTGGAACAATGCTTTTTCGTAATTAATTTCTTTTTCTGCGAACCCTGTTTCCTTTTTTCCCGTAAGTGCGGAATTGTGAACTCAGCTCTGACGGTATAGGGCCCGGAGGTCTTTTGGGGACCTGGAGGTTCTATCTATGGATCCTGAGATCTTAGTTGGGCCCGGGGGTTAATAAGAACCTGGAGGTTTACCTTTTCCAGGCCCTGAAAAAAATTGTTCAGGACCCAGAGGCTGCATGGGGACCCGAAAGTTCTTAATAACCGGGGGGTATTCAGTTTAAATTTTAAGGGACCGTATTCTGCCATCCTAGTTGAGGCCACTACCGGTACCTGATGGGATTTCGCATTCTACCGCTCGGAAGCTGGTCACTATCGAGTTCCCGTGCTGCATGCTGCTTTCTGCAGAAAGTCACTGTCAGGCTTAGATGGTGCTGGTGTGGGTGAAAACCCAAGTGGCAGGTATTGCTACTTTCCACGTCTGGAGAAGTAGAATATTATGTGGTGCTCCCGGCTTTTGCACTTGCTCAAGGGCAATTATCATGTCCCCTGCATTATTCTTGCACGTAGCGTTTTAATACAGGTACTTTCACATTTTTGGTATTTTTTGTTTGGGACCCCGATATGCCTGAGGCTATACAGGGGTTTTAGGTAGTATTGACGGCATACTCGGCCATTCGCAGACCCATTCCTACCTTATGTCTCATACCCGTTTTGTTTTTCTCGTGGTCGTACCACTTGTCCTTAAGGGTTGGCCAGGATCGAAGGTCTCTTGGACTTGATCCAGCTCGTTTGCCCCTTTAAGTATTATGGCATTCCTACTACTCTTTTATAGTCAAAACTATTTTATTATATAAGCTTTGTCCGGAGACGTTTCAGCGAACATAGGAGTAGGAAAACATAACGCTTAGATAATAGATATAGAGAATATGATATTAGAAATGATAAGCTTTAAGGTGTAGGGCATTCCAGCAATTGGGTTGTATTTTACCTTTGGCGTCTTGTAGCCTGTATGACCCTGCTCTCCGTACCTCGATTATCTTATAGGATCCTTCCCACCCGGGGGTGAGTTTCCCGTTGTCTTCTCTGTTCGTCGCAGGACCCAGTCGCCTTGCTGAAAGGTTGTGGTTCTGACCTTCTTGTTGTAGGTCTTGGCTACTTCTTGCTGGTAGGACCAGTTTCTCAGTCGGGTAGCTTCTCTCTTTTCGTCGAGTATATCGAGAATTAGTGACATTAGCTCGTGATTTTCTTCCTGAGAGGTAGTCCCCGAGACTGTGGTCTTTACGTGCATTTCGGCTGGGATTATGGCCTCTGCTCCATATACCAGAGCGTAGAGGTTTTACTGGGTTGCTGTCTTGGGAGTGGTCTGATAGGCCCAGAGGACTCTATGCAACTCCTCTGCCCAGTTTCCCTTGGAACCCTCTAAGCGCTTCTTCAACATGTTCACCACGGTCTTATTTGTGGATTCCGCTTGCCAGTTAGATTGGGGGTGTCGCGGCGTAGCAACGGAGAGTCTGATGCCCCAGTCTTTGCAGAACTCCTTGAAATTGTGGCTCGTAAATTGGGGGCCGTTGACGGTGACAATTTCTTCTAGAACCCCAAACCGCGTGATTACATTCGTCCATATGACCTTTCTGATCTGGAGATCGGTTATTCTGCTGAGTACTTCTACCTCGATCCATTTCGAAAAGTAGTCTATTACTATCGGGAAGAAGACCTTCTACCGCGGTGCCATGGGGAACTTTCCTACTATATCCATGCCCCATTTCCTGAATGGCCAGGGAAAACTTATGGACCTGAGGTTCTCCGGAGGCAGTCTGGAGACAGGGGCGTGCCTTTGGCATCTGTCAGAATGTTTAGCTTTTTGGTTGGCGTCATCGGCCATCGTGGGCCAGTAATAGCCTGCACTTATGGCTCTCAGTACTAGGCTCCTGCCGCTGGAGTAAGACCCACAATCTCCCTCGTGTAATCCACTAGGATCTTAGTCGCTTCACGGGGTGTAACACATCTCAGATACGGGCCAGAGAACGACCTTCGGTATAGCTTTCCCTGAGAGAGACAGTACCTAGCGGCCTTCTTCTTGATTTTCCTTCTCTCGTTGCGGTCTTCTGGAAGTATATCGTCCTCTAGATACCGGACCAGGGGAGTCATCCAGGTTTCTTCTTCTTAGATGGCGGAAATCTCTTCGTTTTTGTGGCTCTACTAGGATGGCTGGCCATTGGAGCTCTAAGAGGGGCATGCTCATCTGGATCTGGTCTCGAGGGCGGACCCTAAGTTGGCCTGAGCATCAGCTTGTAAATTCTGCTCTGTGGGGATCTGAGTGAGCTTGCAGCTTTTGAACTTCTTGATGAGTCGTTGAGCGACTGCCAGATACCGGATCATACTTTCATCATTAGCCTGATATTATCCTTGTGCTGTACACTTGGATGTTCTCCGCACCCAGCTGGTGAGCGAGCGATAGCCCAGCGATCAAGGCCTTGTACTTTGTTTCGTTGTTCGT